>CM067169.1:95695845-96235845 GCA_034093135.1 Erigeron breviscapus
TACATGTCAATTAAACCTATTACTTTGTTACGTTTATTAATATTTGTATTATATTTGGTAGATTAGTTTAATGGATGAAGTTATCTTAATTACATATTTAAGTTGTGGTACAAAATTTATTAAAAAAAAGGTGAGATTTGTAGATACTTTGATACAATCTTAAGTAACTTTATAAAAGAAATAGTATCATGAAATAAGTTATATATATATTTTTTTATAGAAAAGTAAGTTATGTATATAATTTGTTCAATTTATTAGTAGTAACTACATTTTATAGTCATTTATATGAAAAAACATTATAATTTAAATAAAAAAAACGTATATGTCTGCTCTTAAGATGTCTTCCTTTCACATTATTGGCGAGGCAATTTTTTAACTTTATGACGACTTTTAAATTTACAAGTTTTGTGTGGTTTTAAGTTTGCTTTGCAGCATTTGCTCATGGACAACCTTTAAGCATGTGATACATAAATTTTTGTATGTGAAACTAATATTTACACATTGCAGACATGATTATCTAGTGTAGTTATACATGGTAGCATTGTTTTGTGTATATGTAAATACATAAATATTAAAAAAACGAAAACAAAACACCATCAAAATTGTGTCACTCATCGAGTGACATACTGACATCTTCACATCATTAATAAAAAATGAAAAAATGTTATAAAAAAACGATATATTTTTGTATTTATGGATGTATGATTTTTATGATAAAAGTTTTCAATTGAATTTAATAAAACTAGTGACTTATGAATACTAATGACCAAAATTGGTTTTTACATTCCTTAAAGAATTACAGATTCTTAGACAAGTAACTTATTTACTTAACTTTATTATTAGAATTTAAAAGTATCAAATAAATAGTTAATTTAATTTTTAAAAAATGTCGGTCGGTATTCGATATAAAAAACACCTCATTATATAATGGAAAGTATTAACGTGTTTTAGACAACAATTGATCATAAGCCGTTATAAGTTTAGAAACACGACTCACTACTATCCAAAATAGGTAAAAACCGGGAGGTTACTCTAGCCAAAAGATGTCACCGTCATTGTCAGATAGATAGTTATCTTAATTTCCCGGCCGCTTCCTCGTAATTATTTGTTTTCAATAGACACGTGCTTAACAAATTAAAAACACATTTCATGTTACAACAAACTACGAGTAGAATTTTAAGAAATGCCCAAATGTTTCATCTATATTAATTGATTACTATTAATATTTTATGAGGAAATAATACATGCAGAACCATACAGGAAATTGCCTGTTTTTATAATTTAAAAACTTACAAAATGGTCCTTTAAATATATAACCGCCGTCTAATATTTAAAACCATATTATCCATCTTGTTTTGTTATATCTTCACTTACATAACAAATTCCAAATTATCCCAACTACTCTTTTTTGGGGGTCAGAACTATGTTCTTTCACCCAAGTCTATTCAAAAACAGCCTTTAACATGGAAAAGAATAATTCTAATATCAAACTAATATCCAAAAATAGACAAAACATAAATAAACTAAAATTTCCACATCGTTGAACGCTCAAACATTTAAATAACAAACAATAGCATAATATATGGGGTTGACTATCAGCATTAATTATTGGCAAATAACTTGAGAAAAAAACATTAATTATGGATCGCATAGAATATATTGGTTAAATCTCATTTGCTCCGATGTTGTTTCTCACAACTTCCATCTGAAATGACAAAGAAAACATATTTAGTAATCAAAAAACACAAATTTGACCAACATAAGCGACCTGCTACATCTAAAATTATGATGTACGGATACAAAAATGAACGAACCTTTTTTCTTAGACGTTATGACCTGTTTCTTGACAATAACCACACTTTTTTTTAATTCTTTGGATCCATAGCCACCTCTATACTAGACTTTATTCTTGTAGTTTTTTTTGGACGCCCCTTTGTCTTGGCTGGTACTAACGGATCAAGAACTGAAACTGTGTTCCCGCGTGTTACAACTTACAAGTCGCTTAGGAGAAGAAAATGTAGTTACGGGCTCCGCCTCAATCCTGCTCTTTTTTCTTCTAATTTGTTCTTCCAAAAACCATTATGTAGTTCATCTAACTTTTAGCGAGTAAAAAATGTTTGGTGGGAATAATTGGCGCTCATCTAATTTTGTGGAGATATAGGTATTGTTTTGAAAGTTATGGAAAGATAATCAAATAGATGTATGACGGGAGAAAAAAAAAAGACAACAAGAATTAAGAAATTTTAAATATTTGGAGGATCAATTTTGTAAGTTTTTAAGTTATAAAAACAGGCAATTGCCTGTATGGTTTTGCAGGCATTATTTCCTCAATATTTTAAAAGTGCTGCTAAATATAGCCCTATAATTATGGTAGTTAAAATATATAAATAATTGTATGTATCATAAAATTCAAAAAATGAACTTTTGATAGAAAACACATTTTTTTTATGCACATTAATTACAGTCATTAGAGTTTTATTTGCTTTTCTCATATTTCAATACTAATATATAGTATTTGGCATAATTTTAAAGTTGTTAGAAATTTAATATTACCAATATATTTTTTGACTTCTCTCTATATAACTAAGAGAGCGTATGTTTTTTCTTAAGTGTCATTTTTAGTTTTTTGTCACATTGGATTTTTAATGAGTTATCATTTTTTTCATTTAATTTGATATATTTATGTTACCATGTATGATCTTAATCATCAATTCTAATCCTAATCATCAATCATAATCCTAATCATTAATATTTATTTTTCTATTTTCTATATGAGTATAAAGATGTTTATATACATTATATTATGTTTTTTTATTAATTCAATGATAATTATCTTTTTTCAAATGAGATTGTTTATTATATTATGTTTATTTTTTTGAAAAGTATTTATTATATTATATTTAATAAATATATATCATAAAAAAGATTTTTATGATTTATAAATATTTATGTTTCATTAGTCATGCGTGAGTTCCAAAGCAACACCAACGGCAACTTTTGATAAATTTTTGAAAAAAAAAAAACTTTTATTTTCATGGTTATGTATACACAGACATATAGATATAGGATACATGCTGCAAATCTTAATGAAGAAGATGACATGATTTTTTTTTCTAAGTTTTCGTTTTTTAACCCTCAAATTTTGGTATTTATTTCACGACCACCCCCATTTTTTGCTTTTAACTTTGAAGTTGTTATATTTATTTTTAGTACCCTCAACTTTTACTATTTATTATTATTATATATTCTTATTGTTATTATTTAGTATTATATAGATTAATATTAATATTATTATTATTAGTTTCAAATAATATAATTTAAAGGAATAAAAATTGTAGTGAGTGATGAGTTACCAACAAAATTTGGATGAGTGGTGAGTAAGTGGTGGAGTTGAGGTGACATAAAAGGATTGATTGAAAGTAAGTGGTGAATGACGGGTTGTCATCACCTAATAAGCTATTAATATGCAACAAAATATTAATCACTTTATTAATATCAAAAACATACTCATATTTATCAAAGTTATAAACCTTTATTAAATAACCCATGATTATCTATTATTGGTGAAGTCAAACATACCCTTAGTCGTGTCTATGTTTAACTCTATGCATTGCGTAATTAGTAATTACGCTTTTCAACTTTGTCGGAGAGGATTTTCGACGTTTCTTTTCTCAATCATGAAATTTCATATATGGATTTCTTTTTTTATTTGAATTGGTTTCGATGAAATCTTTGACCTTTCTTGATTTTTCTATTAGACCAAATTCAATCATGTCCACCGGATGCATATTATGTTTATCGTTAATTTGTTACTACGGCATATAAAAAGACCAAGTTGGTTGCTTAAGAGTTCTAAGATTTCCTTTATTTCTTATTAAAAGGTTTATTACTTTTTATAATAAGACAATAGCATGTGAACAATAATTTTTTGTCCTTATCTGCGTTTTTATAATGGAAAATGATTAATGTGTCTAAAATGTAGGCCTAATGGTATGCCTAATAATGAAGAAGATTAAGAAAGAGAAAATATGGAATCCATGTGTCAAAAATTGAATGGATTAGGCATACTTTTAGGCATATTTATTAGGCATATCTATCATTATCCTTTTATAATATATATTTGATTTGCGATTTTAAAAAAGATATGAATATTTAGAAGAGTTGGTCTAGACTCCACTTTAAGTTTGGGAAGCATGGTTTCGAAGTTTGCCTCTCTCTCTTCCCTTCACATTTTTTTGGGTTTTTCTTTTTGAGATTTTAAAAATTATATTTTGCACCCCTATTTTTTTGTTCCTGAACGCACAGCCCCCTTCTTTTTTTTGTTGTTTTTGGGTTTCAGATTTAAAGAAGTGCATATTTGTTCCTTATTTTTTTGTTTTTTATTTTGGTCTTATATTTCCTTATTTGTTTTGTTTTTTATATACCTTTTTTTGTAAGTTCTTTTTAAAAATAAAATAAAATTGTGCTGTATTTTTTATTCATATGGTGTTTCTGTGTATACTATGTAACATTCTGTTTTTTTAAACATTATTTTGTAACGTTTTGGTGTTATTTGTGTGTATTTATAGTAATGATACATATTTGGTAGATTTTTTAAAACATTTTTATCGTTTTTCAAATTTTGTTATAGTTTAGTTTTTTTTTTACTTTTCACTTTAACATTTATACTAGATTTTAGACCCGTTTCAAATACACGGGTTTTTTACAATATTATTCAATACAAGAATTAGTATATGGAACAACAATACTTATACGTGAAAATGTAAAAATATACTTAAAAAAATAATTGAGATATTCAAATGTAAATACTGCATGCTAAATCATATAAAGGCTGAATAGTGTAGCAGGGTTTCTTTTATACAAACTCTTCCATAAAAACAATATATTAATCATGATTACACAATTGACTGAGTTCTCATTGATATCTTGCAAAAAAGTAATTTTATTTTCGTTAGTCATGGTTCTTATGAACAATAAAAGTAGGCGTTGGTTCGTGGGTTTTTAATGGTTTCGTATTAATAAAAGTAATAAGTCTTACAATAAAAATAATATAAAATAAAATATTGATATAAGTATTAATTCGTATTAATCCAGTAACATCTCTAAGTTTTAGCTATATCTTGTTATTAGATAAACATTATGCAATAAAGTATAATTATTTTTAAATTGGGTTAAAGTGTAAATTGGTGATGAAAAACCAAAAAGTGTAAATTAATTATTTTTAAATTGGGTTAAAGTGTAAATTGGTGATGAAAAACCAAAAAGTGTAAATTAATTTAGACATGTGTTGATTTAATTAATTTTGAGAAATTAAGGGTTGTGATTGGTCAATTGACGTTGGGTCAGTTCTTTTAGTATATATTAAGATATTTCTTAGTTAATGTGTAGTTTTCGTAACTTTTTTGTTTTTCAAATGAATTAGTTTTACATATATCTTTTTGACTTATTTTTCATTGCTTTTTCATTTACTTTTTTGCTTTAGTTTGATATTTGGGTTTTTTTTTTCCATTTTATTTCTTTCTATTTTTATCTTGAGTAAAAATAGTTATTATATCGCGGTTGTGGTATTACTTTTAAAAAAGAAAACGTCCAAAAATGATAATTGCGGCCCCGCAACACGGGGCATTATGAACCACCTAGTTGAAAAAGAAGTAATTATTTTAAATTTTTATAGTTATGGGTAGAATAATTTTCATACCGGGGTAATTAGTGTTAAACTTTTGTCAGAAAAAGAAGCTATATCAAAAAATTTCGTCTAAATTAAGGCTACATGTTTATATTTAGATTTTCCTTAACACGTGACAACCCACCCCGCCCCATACCTCTTTTTCAATTAAGTCACTTTGGTACGGATTTTAAAAACAACACACTTTTATGACTTATATCGTATTAAAACAATATTTATTCATTAAGTTAATTAAGTAACCCGTTTATGACAAAATATCTAGGCGATATAACAATTTAACAAGTCCAATTGTATCGTGCTAAAAGTAGTGTTGGTCTTGGTCATGTATGAACAGCTTTGATTTTATATATATCAGTTCTATGTATTCGGGTTAAAGTTTATCGTGAAATTGGTGTCAAAACTTGAAGTTAATAAAAAAACAATTGTGCACGTCGAGCTGAGTCCGCCTTCAGGATTTATTTGTTGGCTTGTTTAATGTTTAAAGGTTTAAAAGTTTCTAGTTTGATTTTCTGATGTCAAATGAGTTTTCTACTTTACAAAAGGGAATACATAAATATTGTTTTGTGTAAACTAGCACGGTATTCTTGCAATGCGATGTCGGTGGTGGTGACGACGCTCTGATGGTGAAGGCGACGACTATCCGTGTTGGTAACAGTGTCAAATGATGTAAGTTGAAATATTTTAAAAGATAAAGACTTAGAGTGTAAATTAATAAAATAAAAATTTATGTAAATTATTTCATTAAAAATAAATTAGGTAATTTCTAATGACTTTTTTCCATTAAAAAGAGTTCACTAATTGGGTCATTTACAATAAATGGGCCAGAAGAAAAACTCGAACTTTCAATGATTTTTTTTGTTTAGAACTTCTAAGATAGGATAAAACTTATGAATAAACTCTAAATATGATTTTCAAATCGTATAAACGTTTTGTATATATATGTATGGGAAATGGGTAGAGATCCCTTCAAGTTGTTTCTAACTTTAGAAGTCAAGTTGAAACAATCTTGACCATTGGATGAAAATCAATGGTTAAGATTTAAAGATCATCTTTGAATCTTGACCATTGATTTTAATTCAATGGTCAAGATTTTCTCAACTTGACCAGTCAAGTTCTCAGGAACTTGAGGGAATGCCCACCTGAAATGGAAAATTATATATCTTCCTAAAACATAGCCTAAAAATCCTTCTAACCATAAGATGGTGACATGTGGATTCCACTTATTTTTTTTCCTAATCTTGTACTTTGATTTTGTCACTTGTTATCATCTTATATATGATTAAGATGATTTTTAGACTATATAGTTAAAAGGATTAATCATTTTTCTATATGTAGTTTGAGTCGGAAACTAAATCATATATGCATAAAGTTTTGATTATTGAACTATTACAAACACAAATCATACAGTTTGTAGCACACATTATATGATAATTGAACTGATACAAACACAAATCAAACACTTTGCACACAACTTATGTTAATATGTAAGCTATCATCATAATTCATATACGGAGTATATACTTTGTAGCACACTTACACTATAGACAAACCTCTTGCATTCATTTCCTTCGGCGAAACTCGGTTCATCCACTTCCATTATCAGTATCATCGCCGGCATCTCCACCACCATTATTACTAGCACCACTTTGTGAGTTATAATTCTGTCTTGGAATCACGTGGTGGTTGTCGATGTAGCCATCAGGATGATGAACAACAACCACGTCTTTGTGTGCCCTTCCTTGAACGACCAATAAGCAAGAAGAACACAACAACATGGTTACCAAAATAAGCACTATAGGCTTCATTTCTAGTGACTTAATTAGTACCGGCCTGTTGAATCATCAAAAACAAATGTTAATTAATTAGTACTGACCTATCTTGATTATATATTGAAATGGAAACGTTGCGCGCAAAATGTATATATAATATATGTGTAGAAAGTAGTACGTATATGTATACCTTGTCCTGGTATTTATGCAATTTTAAGATCTCGATAGCTAGATATATATGATAGCTTTAAGGAGAATATATGATCAACTGACAAGTAGTGCACCTGGAGATTAAGATTAACGAAGATGCATGGTTTTTATAAGGTCAGATAGTAGTGGATTAATAGATGGTGGTAAAATTCTTTAATCATGCATGATGTTTCTTTGTCGAGAAATAATTAAAGAGGCCATAATTAAGCAAGTGGTCTCTGATTATTATTGCAGTTTTAGCTAGCTAGTGCATGTATAGTAGTAGCAAGAAAGCATTTTTTTTCTGTTTACATATTTCTTTTTCAAATAAATGGTAAGTGTTAATATATTTTGATATTTCCAAAACATGGAAAATAAAAATGTAAATATGTCCAAAGTAAATATCCAAAGGTCAATCATTACAACAAACAACAATAGCCCATTTTTGATTTGAGAAATGATGCTACATGCTCTTGATGTTTTGAGAAATGAATGTGCAAGTTGTGGAATATAGATACAAATTAGTTAATATTAGTGCGTAACATTGTATTTACAAAGGTTAAATATAGATTCAAAACTAATCACTTATAAGTATATAAAAATAAGTATTGATATCGGGTCGGGGTAGACATGCCCCAGTTCGGCATTCCCTGCCCCGAACGGGTTCGGGTATCGGGTTTTCTCGTCGGATATCGGGTTTCCCTGTCAGGTCGGGTATTTTTTTTCCATCCCTAGATAACACGTTGGATCGGATCTTGGAGCTAGTCTCAGTTCCTGTATAAATATTGTTTAGATGTATCCCGTCTTTGAAAAATATAAGGCGATACAATAATTACAATGCTGATGATGTTTATCGACGATAAAACTCGTGTATCATAGTTTTACACCTAGCTTGATGCAATACTTATGCGTTATAGCTCTAAGTTGGTACAATTAGTTTCATTACTACTGTATATGAACCACTACTTTTTTGATAATTTTGAACTAGTCAAGATCTTTAATATGCAATGTGTTCAAAACTTTCATATTATTTTAATCGGCAGATTTCACCTCTTTTAAATATAAGTTACTATGATTTATGCAAGGATGATAATCAGGCAAGATAACCACTTGGGCATAGCCCATTGACGCGGGTTCAAATCTTAGTCTCAGACGGATTTAATCCAGAAATCTATTAGGTGCATGTGTGGGGTGGTTCACCGAGATATGTGTTGAACGGCCGGTACATATCGGAACCAAGGCGGTTCCGGGGATTAAGGTGTTCCCTCCAATCTACACCTTTAATCAGGCAAGATCATATCATTCCATAAATTTTTAATTTTTATGTAGACCGGTAAAGGAAAACTTTCAATTGAGCATGTTGAATTTAGATTCTATTTCAAAATATCTTACAAAATGACGAAAAATGAATATATGATCTGTCGATCCATTTGGCTTATTTATTTGGCCATAATAATATCATGTCATTGAGGGGATGAATCATTTGCTGGCTTTGAATTATTTTCTCTCTTTCTGTGTACATGTGTGAAATCTTATCCCTATACAATAAAACCGTTAATTATTTAAAAATAAAGAAAAAGAACTCAATATGTCTCAAGGACAACTAAACGGGCTCCTTTTTTTTGGTTACCTAAACAGGCTCTTACAAACAGCATGAATCTGTAAGAATATACCTATAGACAAAAACATATATGTAAGGGAAGTGTACGACAACTTTTATCGAAGAACTCACTAAGAGTGTAAGCATGTCACACCAAGTAGTTATTACAGAATTTTACACTTACATATATATATATATGTTACATTTATATTTGTACCATTAGCCAATTACATTTTTGAATAATGATTTAAGAATCTTTTTTTTCAAGAAAAATAAAGATGATTACATGAAAGGGAAAATAATGATTAAGGTAAAGTGAAAAAGTCAACAGTTACAAAGTAATTCAACTTATGAAATATTGAAATGGAGATTAAAAAGAAGATCTAAAGTGGAATGTGATTGATTATGGTAATTACCCACTTCCCACTAAAACCATATGTCATTTGTCAAAACAAAGTCATTTACATCATATAATATGTAATTATGTATCTATGCACATAAAAATATAGTATAAAACAAAAAGGCCCAGTCAATACTCAAAACTAGTATATTAATATGCTCAATCAATATCAAACTTCTGTAACCCATATTTCCTTGGGCTCACATCATTTAAATCTCCCCAGTCCCCATACCCCTGGCTGATTCACTTTACAGCCTCAAAATTGGCCCAACCATACCATCTTTCACCTGCTTAACCATATGTAACTAGTCCAAATATCATCAAACCACATATTATTTCCATCTATGGTTATGTTTTGAACAAAATCATATATGTTATTAGTCAGTATCTTAAGGTTGAACCAAAAAAGACTGCTAATATTAACAAAGATTTCGGTTAATTACGGGTCAAAATACTACCTAGACCCACAAGTTGAAAGGGGCATGGGCTAAAAGTTCTTGGACATAGTGGGATTGGGACTTTTAACTGGCTCAAAGATATTGTAAAATATACATGTAAGATAAAGACCCTTTATATCATTTGACATATACTTGTTCGTACGGTTTTTGTATCAATATGTTGTATGTATATAAATATATATAATACAACCCCATCATACCAAAATCTAACTACACAATTCTAAAAAAATCAGCAGTGTACTAGTAGTACACTAACTTCATACCTATCTCTCTCCACATTTATAAATCTTTAGCATCCTACCATCAACACAATCTCTTTAAACGCATCGATAAATATAGATATATAGATAGATATTTCACAATTGTAGGTAAAGATGGTTAGAGGAAAGATTTTGAAAGCTTTGGTGAAGAGGTATAGAAAGGTGAATAAGGGAGTGTTACCTTCATCTGTAGAGTGTGCTAATTGCTGTCAATGGTCATTCAGATGGGCCTCGTGTTTCATGCATAACGAAAAGAAGGAATCTTGTATTCCAAGGGATGTCCCAAAGGGTCATTTGGTGGTGTATGTAGGTGAGAACCAAAGGAGGTTTGTGATCAAAGTGGAGTTACTAAAACACCCTTTATTCGGTGCATTGCTGGATGAAGCTCGAGAAGAGTATGAGTTTACTGATGATTCTAGATTCTATATACCCTGCAATGAAGACACTTTTCTTGCTGTAGTTCGATGTGCCATGACACCACGCAATCGAAGACTCATGTTGTGTTTTTGATATTTGTTTTGTTAGTTATTGAAGATTATGTAACTTGGTGTAAAGAGATGAGACTATTAACTTTGATGCAAGAAAAATGGAACCTTATTTTTCCCCTGCTACTTAAGTAGACCTGTTTGTATACAGTGTTATAGCAGTCTTAATTTTGTGTCTTCATTATTAGATTTTGTCATAGAAAAATGATTTTTTTTAGGATAGTTATTATAACCAAAAAAAGTTCATTACTTTGGTCTGAATATGAAGCCATTGCCATTTCTCTGGCTTTCAACCCATAATCCAAGTTAGGATTACATCCACCTGAGAAATAAGAGGGCAATCCATTGTTATTTGTGTCATTAACCATGGTATTTTGATGACCGTTTCTGACCATTTTCTTGGCTATCCCAAAATTTTTACCTATAGAGAGATTTCGAGCCTGAAACATATTTTAGCCTTTTAGGAATACAGAAAGCCTAACTGATAGGCTACCTAGGTGGTGGCTATTATACATGAAGTAATCTATATTGTATTTGAAGTAAATCCAGGAAAGAGTGTTACTATGTTTTAGTGTAGGATTTAGGCAACCCAGTTCTGAATAACAAAGTATATATCCAGAAAATGTGCCAAAATAGCATAAAAAACTTGAGCATAAATAGGCAGAATCACACTGGGCAGTAACAACATTCAAGATAATTTATAAGAAATACGATGATTTAATAAAATATAGTATATTAATAATGAAAATGAAACATTGACTTCAACTTTCAACTTTCAAATGTCAAATCTGTCTTCCCTCTTAACATTTATAAGTACTAAACGTTTGAAAGAAGTATCTTTCAAATTATTGGGAAACAAGGACACACGATTAAGAAGGAACTTAACAAAGGAACCTGAATGAACGACAGACTCAAACGACTTCAAAGAAGCTAAGAAATTGGAAGAGGCACACCATTCCAGCCTTCAAGACACTCCAACAATGGATCGATCACTTGCCCTTTGCATATCGCAGTAAAAACCTTATCAAATTCCTCTCCCGGTGAAGTAACCTTCTCCCCTGTCAAATACTCTGCTCCCAGCCCTTCCCTCACAAACCTATACAATGGGTAGGACCTGCAAGCCTCAATCCTGTTTGGGATAGTCAGTCTGCCGTTCTCAAAGGCGCTTCTTACACTCTCCACCTCCTTTGGCAACATGGCTTTTAGTTCATCTTCAAATGCTCCAATCTTTTGGAAGATTGAAGAGCCTGCATCTTTCTCATTCTCTCCATTGTTTAATGCATGGTCGACAAGGACTTGTCTAAGCTTTTGCATTAATGGATATGTGGCTAGGCAAGGGTTGTCAATGTATGCAAAGACGTACTCTCTGTCAACTACTCGAAGCAAGTCTTTTTCGCAGAATCTTGAAGGGTGAAGCTCTCCATTGACACCTGTGGTTAGGACCTTTTTGGCTGCACGGCTAACAGTGTTCTTCACAACGGCTTTCAAATTCTCCTCTAAGTGTCGGAGATCGATGGCTTGGCATAGACCCACCAAGTATGTAGACGACATAAGCTTCAAGATGTCAACAGCTTCAGCAGTTTTCCTTGCAGAAATCTGTAAAGAAAACTGATCAACACACAATAATGCAATAATTCTATATTATTGCCAGAATCAAATCAAACAAAGTAGTCCTCAAACGAGTGCTCCAATACAAATAGAAAAAATCGTCTCCTTAATGGATGCGATTCACTAATACAAAGAACACTCTTACAATCCTCCTCACTACAACCCTCATAGACCGATTAGAAGATGATCTATCAGAATTATTTTCATCATCTCCCAAGTGTACGAGCCCTTAGAAGCATACGGGTCCAAGGTGGGTCCAAGATGGGCCCAAGCCCAGTAATTTAGTGTCGGTCGTTGTTTACCCTAATTAGGGTAATTCTTCTATAAATATAGGCCGAATGTATTGTTCTAAATATCAATGAATAAAACAGATTTTATTTTCATCAATTACAGACTAGATCAAGATGATCTATTACAAAAAATACAGAAGAAGATATAGATACAGAAATATATATCGAAAAATAATGTTTAGCCTCTTTTCTCTCTACTCTAAATTCTGATCCAACAAGAGTATATATAGCCAGCTTTCCAATTTCCATATTAAGCCCCTGCACTTTATAACTTCTTACAAACATAACACAAACATAAAACATACCTGAATAGAAGATTGCCAAATTACAAAACCAGTCCCTGAAAGTTATAAGATTGCAAAACTACAATAATTTCAACACCCTTCCTCAATCTTATAATTTCAGAAATACCATAATCACTTCTGCCCAGCAACAAACATGTCAACCAGAACATAATCACTTTTGCCCAGCAACAAACATGTCAACAAGATTAAGTTTAGCCTTTAAATTCTTGTGTTGTAACTTTCCAAGTCCTTTAGTAAAAACATCAGCAATTTGATCACTAGACTGAACTTTAATAGTTTTAAGAAAACCAGAAGAAACCTTTTCTCTAACAATATGAAGATCAATTTCAAAATGTTTTGACCTTTCATGAAAAACAGGATTCCCAGCAATTTGAATTGCTGAACTATTATCACAATACATCTTCACAGGTAACAATTCAGTAACACCAAGACTAAACAAAATATTTGTAATCCAAATTACTTCACAAGTTGCAGAAGCCATACACCTATATTCAGCTTCTGTAGAAGACCTTGATATAGTGGCTTGTTTTTTACTTTTCCAAGAAATCAAAGAATTACCCAAGTAAACACAATATCCAGAAACAGACTTTCTAGTAATTAAACACTTAGCCCAATCAGAATCTGCATATACACTTACCTTAAGATCACTGTCTTTGTTGATTTGAACACCTAGACCAGGAGACCCTTTAAGATACCTAAGAACTCTCAATGCAGCCTTAAAATGAGATTGTAAAGGAGCATGCATATGTTGACTAAGACAGTGAACAGAATATGAAATGTCAGGTCTAGTATTAGTCAAATAGATAAGTTTTCCAACCAATTTTTGATAAGCAGTAGGACTATTTAAAAACTTATCTCTTTCAGTTTCAACACAACTCAAAACAACATTAGTTTCCATGGGAGTATCAATAGGTTTTGAAGCTAATAATCCATATTCATGAAGCAATTCCAAACAATATTTTCTTTGTGACATGCATAAACCTCTTTTATTTTCCATAATTTCAATCCCAAGAAAATACTTCAGAAACCCTAAGTCTTTAATCATAAATTTATTACTCAAAAACTGTTTAAATTTATCAATTTCTTCTTTATCATTTCCAGTTATGACAATGTCATCAACATAAACCAACAAGGCAATAAACACATCATTAGACTGTTTAATGTATAAAGAATAATCATACTTACTTTGAACAAAGCCATGCTCAACCAAGGCACTGGTTAGCTTTGCATTCCATTGCCTTGGGGCTTGCTTTAAACCATACAAAGATTTTTTTAATTTACAAACCTTGTTATCATTCACATTGCCACAGCCAAGAGGAACAGTCATATAGACTTCTTCTTCTAAATCACCATAAAGAAAAGCATTATTAACATCAAGTTGAAACAAAGGCCAACCTTTACTAACAGCAAGACTAATAAGACATCTTACAGTGACCATCTTAACAACAGGACTAAAAGTCTCTTCATAATCTAAACCCAATCTTTGACTATACCCTTTAGCTACCAATCTAGTTTTATATCTTTCAACCTCTCCAGAAGCTTTGTATTTAACCTTATAAATCCATTTACACCCTATGGGTTCTCTATTACTTGGAAGATCAGTAATCTCCCAGGTATCATTCCTATAAAGAGCTTCAATTTCATTATTCATGGCTTCAACCCATTTTTGATCTTTAATAGCTTCTTCATATGAAACAGGTTCTTTATATTTATTTAAAGTAGTAGAAAAACAGAAATTAGTACTACTTAAATGAGAATAACTAACAAATTTTTCAATACCAAACTTCACACTAGAATTAACCACATAATCATTCAGTTTAACAGAAGGTCTAGTAACTCTTTCTGACCTTCTTAAACCAGCATTACCTTCATCATTATTATTAACATGAACAACATTCTCAATATTAGGAACATTCACATTTCCCTCAGGAGCATTATTATCAATGATATTCTCATTTATAGGTGTTGTTGTGCTGCCATCATCTTGTTCATCTATAAACATAGAATCAAACAAGTGAGTTGCACTACCCTCACCATTAAATGCATCTCTCCCTTCATCATTGGGATGTGACTCTTTATTAAAAAATTTAAGTTTATCTTTTTCAGAAACCACATTTAAATCTGAAACATCCTTTTCAGCAGAACTTATTTTAAAAGGGAAATTAGTTTCATAAAACTTTACATCTCTAGAAGAAAAAAAACAGACTTAGAATCAATACTGTAAAGTTTGTATGCCTTTTTAATAGAAGAGAATCCAATTAAAACACATTTTTCTGACCTAGGAGAAAACTTGTCAGAATTGTTTAACACAGTAGCAAAACTTAAACAACCAAAGCATCTTATATGGGAGAGATTAGGTTTTCTTTTATAAATTTTCTCAAAAGGAGAAAGACCATTTAAGACAGATGAAGGTAACCTGTTGATAAGATAGACAGCAGTCAGAATACAATCAGACCAAAAACTTAGAGAAAGCCCACTTTGAAACAAAAGACTTCTAGCAACATTAAGTAAATGCCTATGTTTTCTCTCAGCAATGCCATTTTGCTGAGGAGTATAACTAACAGTAGTTTGATGTTCAATACCATGCTTAATCAAGTAATTACTCATCTTGTTGTTTACAAACTCAGTACCATTATCAGACCTTATACATTTTATTTTAACATTAAACTGATTAAACAACAGGTTCACATAACTTTCAAACATATCAAACACTTCATCTTTAGTTTTTAGAAGATATACCCACACTGCTCTAGAGAAATCATCAACAATAGTTAGAAAATATCTAAACCCTTCCTTACTAGTAACCCTATATGGACCCCATAAGTCAAGATGAATAAGTTCACCAAGTTTTCTTGTTATATGATTACTTAAAGGAAATGGCTCTCTAGTTTGCTTAGCTTTATGACAGATTTCACAAGGAGAAACATAAGCATTTTTATCCAGTTTTAAATCATTTTTTAATACAGCAAGAACTTGATCAGCAGGATGCCCTAATCTACTATGCCATAAACTTTTAGAAACATGAAAACACATATTTAACACATTATGAGACTTACCAACAACAGAATCACATTGATCAAATAAGTAAAGTCCATTAGACTCACTACCAGTCCCCAACACACTCCTTCTTGTCAAATCCTGAATATAACACTTTGTCTCATCAAAACCAACAAACAACTTGCTATCTTTTATTAACTTATGAACAGACAAAAGATTTACACAATACTCAGGAACAACAAGAACATCATACAAAATCACTTTATCAGTTAACCTTAAATTTCCAATTCCTTTTATTTTTGCAAGGGTACCATTAGGATGACCAACAGTTAAATTTAAGTCAGACACATCTATTACATTAAACATATTTTTAAAAGATGTAGTCATGTGCTGATTTGCACCAGAATCAATAATCCACTTTAAAAAACTAATCAATCTATCTTTATTACTAGAAGCACAAAAAAACTTTTCAAAATTAGAATTAAATTGCACACTGTTGTTAAAGAAACTTGGTATACCTGCCATATTAGCTTGAACACTTCCAGAAGGCATATCACTAATCAAAGAAATCAATTTCTGCACTTGTTCATTAGTGAAAGGCAAAGAAGATACAGAAGTAACATTCATATTACCAGATTGCACAGAACTAGTACTAGCATCACAATTAGCAATAAACCCTTGTTTATAACCATGATTTTGTCTAATAGGATTAGGGTGTTTTTTAAAACCAGGAGGATAACCAATAATTTCATAACATCTATCCATATTGTGACCAATCATACCACATTTTTTACAAGACAAGTTTGGATTAGGACCCCTGTTCATAGGAAACTTCTTTCTATAATCAACAGATTTAGACACAAAAGCAGATACTTGAGATTTATTATCAGAAATAGCAGTTTTATAAACACCTCTATGTGACTCTTCCCTAGAAATAGTAGCAAAAGCATTTTTTACATCAGGCAAAGGATCTTTAGACAACAAAGTACTTATAATAGGTTGATATATATCATCTAATCCCATTAAAAACTGCATTAGTTTAACCAACTTATCATGAGTACCAACTTCTTCTCTAGCTTCACAAGTACAATTAGGCAATTTTGTAAGCATATCAAATTCTCTCCATAGTGAGTTCAACTTATGATAATATTCAGACAAAGACATACCATTTTGTTTAAATGTATTTATCTTATGCATCAAATTATAAACAATAGAGCCATCTACCTTATCATAAGTTTCTTTAAGTTCATTCCAAACAACAGAAGCATTTTCAGAAAACACTTGACCTAAATAAACATCTTGAGAAACAGAACCTAAAATCCATGAGAGCACAACAACATTACACCTTTCCCACTGTTGAGACAAAACAGCACTAGTAGCATAATCAGTTTTAACAACAGTTCCATCAATAAACCCAGTTTTATTTTTAGTTTGTAAAGCAAGTTTCATAGCACTAGCCCATACTCGATAATTTTCAGTACCAGAAAGTTTCACAGAGATAATAGGAACACCGGTAGTATCATTAGCATGCAAATATAAAGGATTACTAATATCTAAACCACTAATAGTAGCAGTATCAACCATTATATGACAGACAAACAATAACACAGAACAATTATTCAAATAAGCAGATAATCAAAAAACTAAATAAACAACAATAACACAATAACCACAAACAAAATTATCTGGAGTTTAATAGACCGCACAAGAATCAATATAGTTTGCAGGTACAACTACTACCAGGATTCCACACTTCTTCAAGGAAGAGGGTCAAGGCAGCTGTAAATACCCTGTATACCAATTCAAGGCAATCCACCAGATAATGGTAAGAAGACTTACAGTGCTATCAGAAATAGAAGGAGTTGAGGAAGAAGAAAGTATCTTAAAATAAGATACTCAGCGGAAGCAATACTTCAATCACCAAAAAATTAGAGTTTTTTAGAAGAAAACCCTAATTTGACAATCTTCAGATCTCGAAAAACCAGAAACCAAATCAAACACACAATAATGCAATAATTCTATATTATTGCCCAGAAATCAAATCAAACAAAGTAGTCCTCAAACGAGTGCTACCAATACAAATAGAAAGAATCGTCTCCTTAATGGATGCGATTCACTAATACAAAACACTCTTACAATCCTCCTCACTACAACCCTCATAGACAGACTAGATCAAGATGATCTATTACAAAAAATACAGAAGAAGATATAGATACAAAAATATATATCGAAAAATAATGTTTAGCCTCTTTTCTCTCTACTCTAAATTCTGATCCAACAAGAGTATATATAGCCAGCTTTCCAATTTCCATATTAAGCCCCTGCACTTTATAACTTCTTACAAACATAACACAAACATAAAACATACCTGAATAGAAGATTGCCAAATTACAAAACCAGTCCCTGAAAGTTATAAGATTGCAAAACTACAATAATTTCAACAAAATCAATCCCAGAGAGTTCACATCTTGATTGTGTTGTTCAGCACTTTGGACATGGTTAGTCACCGGGTTGGCAAGAAATTGAAGTTCAGAACAGTATGCAGCCATAGCAATTTCACCTCCCTTAAAACCATAATCCAAGCTAGGATTCCGGCCACCTAAAAGATTTGAAGGTAACCCATTGTTGTAGAAGTCATTCACCAGCTCAGAGAATTGGGCAAACATGAGTTTACCAATTGCAGCAATAGCCAAACGCATGTTATCCATGGAGACACCGATTGGAGTTCCTTGAAAGTTGCCACCATGTAATGCCTTGTTCCTTGTAACATCAATCAAAGGGTTATCATTGACAGAGTTGATCTCTCTCTCAATCATCTTAGTTGATAAGTGGATGACCTCAACTTGTGGGCCCAGCCATTGGGGTGATGTCCTTAGAGCATAACGGTCCTGTTTAGGCTTCTGCGAAGGGTCCATTTCGCGAACTTCTTTTGCAGCCTTAACATAATCACTTCCATCTAAAATGTACTCCATGATAGCTGCAGCCTCAATCTGGCCTGGGTGGTGCTTCAGTTTGTGGGTCAAGTGATAAGTAAATTCGGGCTTGCCCTGTATAACCTCTGCAAAAATGGCAGCCAAAACTTCTGACAACAATGCAAGAACATTGGCTTCAAAAAGGACCGTAGAGGCCATTCCAGATCCCACAGCAGTACCATTAACAAGTGCTAGACCTTCTTTAGGTTGCAGCTCAAAGAAACCACCATTGATACCGGCTTCTATAGAATTTTTAGAGAGAGAGAAATGGGAAATATTTGTGAATTAATTGATTGAAATGAAAAACGGTTACAAGAATCATATATATACATCGACTGATAATCTATATCTATTCTATATCTATTTCTTAATTAACCGCCTAAACTAATATTCAAAATAATAACTAATTTTGTAACAAACACTAATATTTACATATCTGGTCCTTCTAGTTTCTAACTGTACAAAACGAGTATATAACTTCAATATACCCCCCTCAAGTTGGACCATCTTGAAGACCCAACTTGCCACTCAAAAAGAAATGTTGTAAGGAGCCCAAAGCTTTAGTCATTATGTCTGCCAACTGCAAATGAGTAGGAATGTAAGCTGTTTGCAGAAAACCCTCTTGAACCTTATCTCTTGTGAAATGGCAGTCTATATCTAGATGCTTGGTCCTATCATGGTAACATGGGTTTGCAGCTATTTGTTGAGCTGCTTTATTGTCACAAAATAAGGTTAAAGGAACCTTAACTGGTATATGCAAGTCCTTTCACAAATATGTAAGCCAAACCAATTCACAAGTGGTGGCTGCCATGCTTCTATACTCTACTTCTGTAGAAGATCTTGACACAGTGGCTTGTTTCTTGGTTTTCCATGAAACCAAAGCATGTCCTAAGAAAATGCAATATCCAGTGAGTGATCGTCTTGTTATCAAGCATGAAGCCCAGTCTGCATCACTGAAACCTGTGACCTTAAGCTGTTGCTGAGCAGGATAAAACAAACCCTTTGAAATGGTTCCCTTTAAATACCTCAGCAAATGAATGCCAGCTTTCATGTGGGGTTCTCTAGGAGCAGATACAAACTGACTTAAGTGTTGTACTGCATAGGAGATATCTGGCCTGGTCATTGACAAATATAGCAGTCTTCCAATTAACCTTCTGTAAGTATCTGGTGCTGACAATAATTGACCCTTATCAAGTGATAATTTTCCATATGTAGGTAAAGGAAAATTCACTGGTTTGGCAGCAGTTAATCCTGCATCCTTAAAAAGATCCAAGGTATACTTTCTTTGGTTAAGATGAGTCCCTGAATCATTTCTGCACAACTCAATGCCCAGAAAATACCTAGCCAACCCTAAATCCTTGATGGTGAATTTGTTATCCAATGCCAACTTAACATCTTTAATTTCATTCTCATCATTTCCTGTGACAATAATGTCATCAACATACACTAAAATAGTAGTGAAGAAGTCCCCTCTGGCTTTGACAAATAATGAATAATCATGTTTAGACTGATCAAAGCCCAATGAAGTGAGGAATTTTGTTAATTCAATATTCCATTGCCTGGATGCTTGTTTGAGCCCATACAGAGATTTATTAAGCTTGCAAACTTGATCTGGCAATGCTTTAGTGTACCCTTCTGGTGGAAACATATAAATTTCCTCATCAACAAAACCATGCAGGAAAGCATTATTTACATCAAGTTGATGTAAAGGCCAATCTTTTGCAGTAGCAATTGCTATCAAAACTCTCACAGTTGCTGCTTTTGCAACAGGGGAGAAAGTGTGTTTGTAATCTGTGCCCTGTTGTAAATTGAACCCTTTAATAACCAGTCTTGCCTTCAATATTTCAACAGTTCCATCTGGGAGATATTTTGTCTTGTAAACCCACTTTGATGAAATTGCTTTATGATTTGGGGGTAAATAAGTGAGACTCCAAGTATTATTTTCCTCAAGAGCTAATAATTCCTTGTTCATTGCTTCTACCCATCCTTTATCTTGTGCAGCTTGAGCATAATTTGATGGCTCAAAATTACTTAGAACATGTGCCAATGAGGCCACATAATCAGCAGGATAATGCTCAAAATCCTCATTCTTGAAAATAGGATAAGTAGTAGAAGAATTGTAGGATTCATTAATGACCATAGAAGCACTTGAAGTTTTTGTTTTAGAAGTAATAAAATCTTGTAACCATTTTGGTTGAGCAGTATTTCTAGCAGATTTTCTCAGAGGAACAGGATCAGGCAAAATAGGAGATATATCTTCAGATACAATTCTAGTAGGAGGTTCTGTAGCATTAGCAGTTGGAGGAATGATGTCACAACCATCATTAATGGGAAGGTTTTCATTTGAAATCTCATCTCCATGAAACCCACTGTCATCATCTTCTAAAATACCATTATTATTAGGGAAAAGAGAATTTGGTTGTGCAACCTTTTGTGAAGAATTTTCCTTGAAAGGAAATTGAGTTTCTCTAAAAATAACATCCCTACTATGGAAAACCTCTTTATTGGAGAGATTATAAAGGATATATCCTTTTTGTTCAAAAGGATATCCTAAAAACACACATTTGATCCCTCTTGGATCAAACTTATCCTTATGAGGTTTGGTCACTGCAGCATAACAAAGGCACCCAAACACCCTTAAATTGTCATAAGTAGGAGGACAATTATGAAGCATTTCAAAAGGAGTCTTCCAGTTTAATATCTTCATGGGCATTTTATTGATCAAATAGGTGGCAGTCAACACACAATGCCCCCAAAACTGCTTAGGCAACCCTGCAGTCAATCTTAATGCCCTAGCAGTATCAAGTAAGTGCCTATGTTTTCTCTCTACCACTCCATTCTGTTGTGGGGTATAAACCATGGATTTTTGATGCAAAATCCCTTGAGTCCTCAAATAGACCATGCACTCATTATTAACTATTTCAGTTCCATTATCTGACCTTATATACTTGGGCTTGGTTTTGAAGTGATTTTTGACATAAGAAATGAAACCTTGAAGAACAGAATTGATTTGATCTTTTGTATGCAACAAATAAGTCCAAGTACTTCTAGTATAGTCAGTGTTGTAAATCTCGGCCGTATCGGCCGAGATATCGGATCTCGGATCGGGATCGGCCAGTCAAGGAGACGAGATGCTAGGATCGGGTCATATCTCGGGTCAACGCTGGTCAACGTTGGAAAAATCGTTGGATCGGGTCAAATCTCGGAATATCGGTCAAATATCGGGTTGGATCGGGTCAAAGTCAACAAAAGTTTTTTTTTTTTAATATCTATATTCTCAGAATATATCATATATTTATATTTATATCTATTTATATTTGTCAATTTTTTAAAAAAGTTATACAAAAGTTCAAGATTTATGAGTTTTTAATATATTTTTAAACTTTTATTACATATATTTCCATAAATTATTATTATTATTCACTATTCTTATTATTATTATTATTATTATTATTATTATTATTATTATTCACTATTCACCCAATCCGATATCTCCCCGATTTTTCAAAATCTCCCGTCTCCCCACCTCGCCGATCCAATCCCGATCCCCGAGTTCTACAACCTTGAGTATAGTCATCAACTATGGTCAAGAAGTAATGTGCACCATTTAATGCAGAAATCTTATATGGACCCCATAAATCAACATGAATGAGTTCAAGAGGTTTATTTGTTCTAGAATGACTGACAGGAAATGGTAATCTATGTTGTTTGGCTAAAACACAAGTATCACAAAAGAAATTGGAAACATTGACATTTTTGCATTCATCAATATGAATCATTTTTGAAACAGAGGTATGTCCAAGTCTATGATGAAGCAAAGAAGCATCTATATGCTTACAGGAATTATTAAGGACTTTATTTACAAAGGAAGCAACAACAACAGAGAAAGAAGCAAGAGCAGAAGGAAATTGTCCCTTGCAGACATAGAGATTCTTGGTGCCCTTTCCAACAGCTACAACCTTTCTAGTTGAAAGGTCCTGAAAGGCAAACCAAGAACCACCAAAAATCAGGAACATAAAGCACATTGGTCAAGGTCAAAGAAGAATTAATTTTGACCCTGCCAATTTTGGTGACCATTTTATAAGAACCATCAGGTAACTTGACTTTTATGGGGTGTTTTAGATCAATAATGTCATGAAATAGTTCTAAATGAGGTGACATATGGTCTGTGGCTCCAGTATCATTAATCCAATCTTTCTTAAAATCAATATCAACAATAGATACCAATGCTTGCAATCTAGCATGGAAAGACATACCTGCATGTGGTTGAACAATTTTACCACAATCTGCATTTTGGCCCATAATAACATGATTTCTTTTTAGCATCTTCATCATTTCAGTACACACAACAGCCACTAACTTCTGATCAAGTTCAGACCTATGTTCACTATTAAGCTTATTCTCATAATCCATGTCAAAAGGAGTGTCCCTCTGATTCATCTCACCAAAATTAGTACTAATCTGGGCAGCCATTCTTCCTCCTTTCTTAATTTTCTTTCCCTTGTACCAATCAGGGTACCCCAATCTCTCAAAACATTGCTCAAACAAATGACCAGTCTGCTTACAGTGAGTACAATAAGGCTTCTCTGCCTTGCTATCACTGGACATATACCTCTTAAAACTCTGATTTCCTTTATTTGCATTATTTGCAAAAAATGCAGTATGATCAGGGGTACTATGAGTCACTTGTTTCTGTTTTTCCACTTGTTGCACAATATAGTAGGCCTTATTGATAGTTGGGAGTGGATCCATGGACAATATTTGGTTTCTAACTGACTCATAATCATCATTAAGCTTCATGAGAAACTGCATCAACCTAGACCTACTCTCAATCTCTGCATATTTATCCATTATTTTGCAAGTGCACTCCCCCATTTTTCCACAAGAACAAACTGGTATTCCATTTAAACTATGCAATTCATCCCAGAATTTTTTCATTTTATTATAGTAAGCAGCAATAGACATGTTACCTTGATTGACTCTGCTCAATTCTCTTTCAGTTTGAAAGATGAGAGGACCATTACTTTGACCATATCTCTCTGAAATTTCTTTCCATAGTTCCTTAGCAGATTGAGCATAAAGAAATGCCTCAGATAATTCTGTTGTCATTGAATTAAGTAACCAGCATGTGATCATATAATCACATCTTGTCCACCTTCCATAATCAGCATGATTGGCAGCAGGCTTGGCCACAGTGCCATCAATGAACCCTATCTTCATTTTTGCACCAAGAGCCATTTTCACTGTACGGCTCCATCCAAGGAAATTGGTTCCATTAAAAGGAGTGTTAGTAAGAACCATTCCTGGATGATCTGAATTAGCTAAATGCAGCGGATCATCAACTAAAGTATCACTAGTAGCAGCCATGGAAGTTTTGAAGAAAAATTGAATATTATTGAATATAAGCACTTTTGTTCAAATCGAAACCCTAGATTCGATTCAAGAACAGAAAAATGAAATAAAATTGGGGAAAACCACCAGAAGATCACCAGAAAGACGAACTGATCAAGCTATGGATTCTAATGCGGAAGAATAATGAGAATCAAATAGCTTATCGTGATTACGATGACCGGAATCCGCCATGGATGACCTTCACTGGCTCTGATACCATATAGAATTTTTAGAGAGAGAGAGAAATGGGAAATATTTGTGAATTAATTGATTGAAATGAAAAACGGTTACAAGAATCATATATATACATCGACTGATAATCTATATCTATTCTATATCTATTTCTTAATTAACCGCCTAAACTAATATTCAAAATAATAACTAATTTTGTAACAAACACTAATATTTACATATCTGGTCCTTCTAGTTTCTAACTGTACAAAACGAGTATATAACTTCAATAGCTTCACTAAAGGCCTTTTTAGCATCGAGCATTTGTCCATTCGGGCCTGCAGCTTTGGAGTTAGGGCGGCCAGTGAGAAGTCCAGCAAGGTATGACAAAGGGACAAGATCTCCAGAAGCAGTGATAGTGCCACGAAGGGGCAAACAAGGGGTGACATTGGTGTTGAGGAGCTTGGTGATGGCTTCCAAGATCTCGAAACGGATGCCAGAGTAACCCTGCAGAAGGGTATTGATTCTTACAAGCATAGCAGCTCTAGTTGTTGAATGTGGGAGGCTGTGGCATGATTCTGTGCCATGACCAAAGATTCCGGCATTCAAAAACCTGCCAAAAATATTACAAGTCCCTTTAGTACTTCATCTTTACAAGTGTAAAGAGATGTTTTAATTATGAGTCCATGTCACATTATATTATTTTATATCTACTATAATTATTAAAACCATGGAATTTCAAATTCTGAACTCCTTATTGTGTTTAGCCCTTGGATTAAACTTAGATTCGAGTCATACGATTTTAAATTAAAGATTTAGGCTACATATATTTTTGAGTTTTGAAACAAGAACAACAATATAAATGAAATGAATGACAAGTTAGTATCTTGTGTTAGTTTGAGTCGAATATATATCTATACATTTAATGTAAATATATGAATGTAATTACCTGATGAGTTCCTTTTGAAGAGCCCCACCTTGGTTTGTCCGGCGATGAGAGGTGGCTCCAAAGCCAGTGGTGACACCATAACTATCTGTCCCTTTGTTCATGCCCTCCATTACCCAATCACTACTCGCCTTCACACCAGCCCTAGCCGACTCAGAGAGCTCCACCTTCACTTGATCACTAGCCGCAATCCCAGCCACTTGAGACACAGTCAGTGTCTCCCCACCCAACTTCACAACCGGCTTCCTAAAGTCCGCAACCATTCTCTTGACCTCATCAAGATGACTCCCCCTCATCGCCTCGGCAGCCACACCCCAGTTCAACGGATCACCCTTCACACATAGCCCCTCACCCACACCATTTTGTTGCACATTTTCAACTGTCAAAGTGGCCATTTCCAAGATTTTGACAAACACAAAAACTAATTACGAGTAAATTGACACACACAAACACAAAAGAAAACACCCAACTCTAGCTAGCTTTGTCTTAGTGTTCTTCTAAAAGATGTAAAAGACAGAGAGAGCTAAGTAAGAGATCGATGGGATGGTTGAGGAAGTTGGAGGTACGTGGTTTATATACAAGAACTTCAGGAAAGTCAATATTCATATTTTTGCAAACTATATTTTGGTGGTTGGTAGAGGTTTTTATATATCGAAATGAAATGTTTATATATATATACTAACTTTAGCCTAAGATATGATTTTATAAATCCTAATAATCCTAACTCCTAAGTGGTAGGGCTGTAAACGAACCGAACGAACACGAACGAGACCATGTTCGTTCGTTTAACTTAACGAACGGTTCACGAACAGATAAACGAACATAATGACTTGTTCATGTTCGTTCGTTTGTGTTCATGAACGAATGTTCACGAACACAAACGAACGAACACTAATGAACGAACACAAACGAACGAAATATTTATAAATTAAGTATTTTTATTTAAACTTTTTCTTAAATAATTAGGTATTAATAATATATATTATATAAAAAATATTTATATTTAAACTATTTTTTATAGTATAGTTGATTATGTATATATATATATATGTAAACGAACATAACGAACAAATGTTCACGAACATAAACAAATTATTGTTCACGAACGACGGTTCATGAACATAAACGAACGAACGTTCACGAACAGATTATCGAACGTTCATGAACGTAAATGAACGAACGAGAGTTTTGTTCATGTTCGTTCATTTAACTAAACGAACGAACACGAACGAACTTCCCGCCGAACGGTTCATGAACTGTCCAGTTCGTTTACAGCCCTATATATTTGGTGTATATATTTTTTGGTTGGTAAGACATTGGTGATGAATAACAGAATAAGAGTCACCACCATGCAATATTGACCGAAAAAAGGAACCTTATATTCCAAGGGACGTATATATGTAGGTGAAAAACTAGAGCAGATTTGTATATAAAATTGCATAGATCCTATTTGCATTTCCTTTTATCACAATATCTTTAAAATTTTGCACTTCTCTTATTTCCCTGTATATCTATAATGTTACATTTGCATTATTTCCTTATATATATATAAAAAAAGAGTTTAAATGCTTATAACATATATACTCTAAATTAATTAGTTAAAATGTTATGTGATATAACTAATCATAAACAAACAGCATATAACAAAAATATGGGGTAATACCTAAAAGATTTTAATCGTTACGTACGTAAGTAATTAACCAAGTTAAAACTATTTATGTGTACTTTCCATTATAGCTCAGTGGTTGAGCACCAGCTTTACATGCTGGAGGTCTCGAGTTCGAGACATGGGAAGGACATTTGAAGGAATTCCACAATAAAGTCCTCCAGTGAAGCAGGTTTGAGTCCTGTAGAGGGGGCAGTGTTTTATCCCAATTAAATGTCGTGCCTTCGGGCGGTTTAGTTGGGAGTTTCTCCTCCTACTAGGTATTGAGGGTGAGGGGGCTCTCTAGCGCGGACCCGGTTAAAACAACGTAAGCTAGATCCTCTGTTGCGAGCAAATGATCCACACCTTTAAAAAAAAACTATTTATGTTTTTTCTTTTTGTCTCCCGAGTTAAATTTAGTTTGTTTAAACTTTAGAATAGTTGGGAAATGTGAATTGTTAAGAACCAAAGATCTTGTTTAAATTTGCAACAGGATTCCAAAGTTTAGTAATTTTATGTATATAATGTTATTAATTACATATGATTATATGAATATGAATATTCTTTTAGTTGGTGAAAGTATTGAAATTTTCTGTTAAGTTTGTTTTATCCAGAGAAACCCTCAACTAAACCGTCGAAGGCACGACATTTAATTGGGATAAAACTTTGTCTCCTCCGCATGACTCAAACCTGCTTCACTGGAGGACTTTATTTGTGAAATACCTTGAAATGCCTTTAATAATAAAGGAAAAGATCGACTTACAATAAGATGGTTAAAATTAAATTATATTGTAATTGTAATAATAACAAAAGGAAAGTATATTTTAAATACAATCATTCATTTTAGAATTATTAGCTATGCCGTCGTTAGTCGTTACTATAAGTTTGTTTATAGACTAATTTTTTTCCTTGATTAAAACTACACTTATTTAACCAATAGGCTCTAATTTTAAATTGAGTATACTTTCACTTCTTAGAATATATGTAGAATTATGACATAAATTAAGACAAATCTATGGTTATGTTGTGAACTTGTGATATGGTATCACAAAAGAATTCTAAATTTCTTCTTCATACTCTTTAAAAAATAGACTAGAATAGTTAAATTAGTTGAATTTTCGATATGTAAATTATCTACTGTATATAACTTATATCTTAATTAATAATCATCTTGAAAACTTTTTTTTTTTAGAACGGCAGAATTTGTATTAATAATAATACCAACTAGCAAGGCGCTAGAGGTCAAAACATACAAAACATACCATCTAGAGTACAACAATTACAAATCTAGATCATACTCGGAACTTTAACCAAGTCTGTAAAAAGTTGAAAAAATTTGTGTCAATTACAATACAAGAGACACAAGAAAAAACCTCATCAACGAAGGCCGAGCCACCAGTTTTCATTTCGCGATGTGTTTGATGCAGACTCAAACAAGTCCCGAGGAAAAAAAGACAATACAAGCTTACATAAGGTAAAAAAATACCAAAATAAACATTGTCCAGTGGAATCACGAGCCATTATTCAAGTTGAAATGGATTAACAATCCATTCTTCCCAAGTGAATTTGTCCTTCCTATCACGATTGTGTATCCAAAGAAAAGAGGTGGACACGATTGCGTTATAAATGTGCATGCTGGTCTCATGAGAATTGTTATGCAACGCGTTGTTTCTGGCTTTCCAAATATACCACCAAGAAATGAACAAGATGGCTTCTAACCTTTGACGATTCCTACCAGGTAGACTTAGATTATCGCACCATATAGACGTGTCTTTAGGTGAAGCGTTTGGGATGTTAAGATGAGTCCAATTTCTCAATTGACCTCTAACATCGTTCGCTATACTAAACCGATGAAAAAGGTGTTGTACAGTCTCCACACCAGAGTAGCATTGCTCACATCGAAAGGTTGACACGTCTATACCTTTAGCAAAGAGATTGACGTTCGTAGGAATACAGTTGTGCCTCATTCGCCAAATGAAGATGTTGACTTTCTTTGGAACAAATGGATTCCATTTAGTTTTCATGTTTGGATCAGTAGGAAGGTAGTGGTGATCGATATGTTTCCGAATATGCGAAACAGAGAATTTACTGTTACCTTGAAAATTCCAAATCCATTTGTCAAGCTCGTCACTAGCGCTTCCACTCGGAAGGTAATCGATGAGTTGCTTAAGCTGATCGAATTCACGTGAGTTTCTTAACGGTCTTTGCCACTTCCAGGTCCAACCATTTGAATCTCGTCTATCACTGATCAAACACGACTTGTCCATGTCGAGGGCAGCAAGTCTAGGGAAGTGGTTGACAAGCGAGTCATTTCCACACCACACGTCTGTCCAAAACTTAGTATTTGAACCATTCCCCACTTTGCGGCTGATACTATTAATGTCCAAGTGAGAATTAGTATGTGACCTTTTTATGGAATCAACAATTCTTGACCACAAGCCTTTATTTTTTGCAAGCAACTTAGAGAAGCAATCGTTTCCATGTATAGCCTCTATGAGTTTAATGTTGGAAATTTTATGTGTTTATATATATTATTTGATTTGTTTAAATAATATAACATAAAATATTCAATTGAATAGATATGTAATAAGAAGTTGAAAGTGTGTTTAACTAATGTGAGTTTGTCCCACATTAGTAGTAGTATAAACATTAAGTGTGTTTATAAGGAGGAGTGTTGGAGGAAATAATAATTCCTTATAAGGGGCTACACCCCAAGTGGGAAAGGAGGGTGCGGAGGCGTAATGTGGCGCACTTAGCACGCTCGCATCGCCGCGAGCTTCTTTAGAGCCGCCTTTGTTTTTGGCTAGCTCGATTATGGCTTTCATGGCTCTCCATGGCTCAAGTGGGTGCAGTTGTTATGGCTTAAGTGGAGTCATTTGTTCCTGGTTTAACACCTGGAACAACACTTGCATTAGTTCAGCAAGTGACACCTGTTGTTAAGGTGTTGTTAACCTTCTAAGGTTAACAAGTGTCTTCCACTTAAAAAATCTGATATACATATATCTCTTTTGTATAATCAGATTAACTACAACAACACCAACACATTCTTCATCCTGGATAATCAAGCAAACACTTTCTCTTTCACTTCTCTTCAAGCAGTTTTTGAAGGTAAATTCTGGGTTGTGGTTAACTCCAGCAGTACAATCTGCTTTGGCTGTTGTACCCTGAGAAACTGACGGGTTCACTTGGGTGGCCCGAAATCAGTTTTAAGGGACCTTGGTTTAACCATATCCTCAGCCCGTTTTGCCTTTCTTTTATTTTTAATCTCTGTAATTTTGTTTCTTGCTTTGATAGTTAGTTGTTATTTCATTGTAATCTTGTTATAATTCGAATTTAATTATCAATAAAATGTTATTTTGTGAATGGTGTCCCTACAATCTTAAAACTGATTTCGCTTATTCACCATTCTATTAATTCGAATTACAAAACTTGTTCCCAAAATTTTGTTAAATTTTACTTTTCTGTAAAGTAGTTTCTTTTAGTTTAATTTACTTTCTGCAAGTTTTTGAGTAAAACTTTGTTGTTAATTTCAGAAATGGCAACTGATATGAACTTCTCTACTAATGGAACTTCTGCTTCCACTACTCATGCCACTGTTGGCACTTATGTTTCTCAATCTGTAGGACATACTGTCTCTACAAACATGGGACCTTTGGTGGGTACCCAAGCTGCCCAAATTGTGGCCAACCATGCTGAAAAACCAGAGAAATTTTCTGGTTCACACTTTAAAAGATGGCAACAAAAGATGTTGTTCTATCTCACTACTGTGAATCTTGCGAGATTCTTGTATGAAACAGCCCCTGAAATTCCTGAAGGGTGTACTGATGTTCAAGTAGTGAGTGCTGTTGATGCTTGGAAGCATTCTGAATATCTCTGCCGAAACTATGTGTTGAATGGCCTTGTTGATTCACTATATAATGTGTATTGTAAGATAACCACGACCAAAGAACTCTGGGAATCTTTGGATAAAAAAATACAAAACCGAAGATGCCGGAACTAAGAAGTTCATTGTGGCAAGATTCTTAGAGTTCAAGATGGTTGATTCAAAAACTGTTGTGTCTCAAGTTGAAGAATTACAAATCATTATGTAACACCCGTCATTTTAAAAACCTGGATTTCAAAAAACTTTTGCCAAACGGTGTTTAAAACGTAGCGGAAATAGGATCACTTAAAAAAACTGCTTCATCCGTAACGGATGGTACCTTTCATTAAAGTTTGGTGTTACTAATAGCATCATCGTAATAGTCAAAGTAAAATCCAAGTTATGGCACTAACATAATTGCCATCAACACTACAAGAGACGTAAATCATAAATAAAGTAGCCGAACATATGGCTATGGGTAAAGTCTAATCATAGGGAGACTAATGTTAATCTTCCTTTATTCTTCTACCCATCTCACGATCCACGCACTTCACTAGCTTATACCTGCTTATCCTGAAGGACACAACATTTTCATAAAAGCAAGTGTTAGCTAATAAAATTAGCTAAGTAAGATACACACATTTTGATAAAACGTTCTTCATTTTACTTTCATAAAACTTCGTCATATTTTACTTATCAAATGTAACCACATTACATATCATCCATAACAATCATAGATCAACCCATACATCCCTTTTTCCCACATTGTATCACATTTCATTTCATATCAACATATACATCATATCATCATATACCCTCTTCTTAATCAATATCTTATATCATATCAACATAGACTTACCACTTAAACATAACTTCATATCATATCTTGGCATTTCACACATAAACTTGTCACACGTATTCATATTAGCACATATTCTCACGTCACATCGTGATCTCACAACGTAAAGCACATATATTTCTTTCACACATATCTTATTATCAACTTAATCAGCTTAATCAACTTCATCTCACGTCTTACATATCACACATAAACATATCACACATATATGTATAGCACATGTAGGATATATACTCCTAATTGTGCCTATATATCGTTCTTATCACACGTCTCAACACATCTCATTAAATCCCACATCACATTGTAATCCCACGTCTTAAATTACATGTACATCTTTCTCACATATTCATATATTTATCTTAATCAACTTATTCCCACATCTTACATCTTTAATCAGTTTACATATTACGCACTAGCTTTACAACTAGCACGATTTCCCACATCTTAAATTTTAGGAAAAGCAATGCCATTTCCATAGTATCCCGTCATGCTTTTAACATTGGTGGTTAGTCACTCCACCTGAAAATACTAGTCCCACGTAACTATGCCGCAAGGAGCCACTCAAGCGACCACGTACGCACTAGCTTGGCATAAACTAGCACGGGTTAAGCTTAACACTTCCCACATCAATCTCACATATTTAGCTATAGCATTTCCCATGTATTTATATCTTTCTTACTTTTACGCACTAACACTAAGGCTAGAACGATTTCCAACATTTCACACTTTACTTTAACATTAGGTATATTCATTACCTAACTAATCCCATATCTACTTTAACGTTTAATCCCACTAACGTACACAACTCATAACATTTCTTACGTATATCTAGTGAACTAGACATTATCACACTTAAGTCTCACATATAATTCATCACGTATCATCGTCAAATCATAACATCAACATAGTGTTTAATCCTACTAACGTGTACAGATCATAGCATTCCTACGTGTAACACACTTAAATCCCACATATATTTCATCATATATCATAATCAATCATAGCATCAATATAATCAACATCACAATAAATATCGTTAAGATATCATGGCAGCAACATTATGTTCATAGTACTACATATGCACATAACTACTTCATATTTAAGCGTCATCATAACATAATAAACCACTTCAGCATGCATACATTCCCACATAACCTCCCGCATAACCCGGAAAACCAACACACATAAGATAATCCAATTAAGAGGTTAATTATAGAAAACCACTTTTTGTTGTGCCTCCAGCGTGAGAAAAGTCATGTATCTTACCTTGGTACTGCTTAGCAATGAGTTATGTATGCCTTACAGTGCTTGCTAAGTGCTCCCGACAACCTAGAACGAGTATAAGATCGATCTATAAGCTAAACGAAATGTTTTGTGCAAACTGGGCATCAGGTGCGTCGCACCTCCCAAGTGGTGCGTCGCACCAATCATACAGAAAACTCAGATCAGGTATAGGTGCGCCGCACCTGCCCTTGGTGCGTCGCATATCGGGCTCCCTTCGAAAATCAAAATCCCTAATCTGGGCAGTGGTGCGCCGCACCACCCACCTGGTGCGTCGCACCTGTGGTGCCGACCAGCAAAACCAACTCAGTTTCTCTTCATTCACCTTCCAAACGGATCCCAAACCTACACCACGACTTACACCCATTAAATTGACATCAAATAGGTCACAATTTAGCATTTGAAAACATCAATTAATCCTTGAATCAATTGCATAAATGAATCCTTCTTTTTGATCATCAAAACGACTCGAAACCGCAATGTTTGGTTCAAAAACACAATTGAACATACATGGATCTAATTAAACACCTGGGATTCACTTATTTACATATAAACAACATTATTCAACATTAAAGTTTGCATCTTGACATAATTAATCAACTCTATTAACGATTATAATCACGAAAACAACGTTTTTGACCTAAAACATCATGATCAAGGAACCCCAACCCTTTAGGCCGAATCTACAGGGGTAAATCCTAATTGAAAACCTGATTAACAATCAGTAGGTGATGCTATACCTGTAGGTTTGATCAACGGATCGAAAAGCACTCGAATTCCCTTCCAAAATCTCCCGAAATCAACTATAACTTGAAGATTAGATCTAAGCTTTTGTTTGCAGGTGTTTCTAGGGTTTTGTAACTGATCAAAAGGGTTCTTGGTCGACCATAGGGCGCCTTATATACTGGAGACAACTTTCAATTTTACATCTAGGCCCTCACACTTCATTATAACTCGTTTCGGCACTTAACGGCTCGTTTAACGCCCACAGAAACACTTATCGACCCTTAAATCTTATCGGGAACATTAAATGACTTCATTTATCATTATCTACTTTAATTTCATTATTTTAAATCATTTTAACACATAACTCACGTAATTCGTTTAATTCACATAAGCACATATACAACACATAGTTACTAACGGTCACTAACGACAAGTTGACGGTCAACGTCAAAAGTCAAACTTGATAAGTTTGGGATGTTACACATTATCAGTGATATTCTATCAGAAGGAATGGTTCTTGGTGAAACATTCCAAGTTGCTTCCATAATCAAAAAGTTGCCCCCAAGTTGGTTGGATTTCAAGAATTACCTTAAGCATAAGCGAAAGCAAATGACCGTTGAAGAACTTGTTGTTCGTCTTCGAATTGAGGAAGACAATAGAGTTGCTCAAAATGGTGGTCATATTGAAGGACTTGCTAAGGACAACTTTGTTGAGCATGGCCAAAGTTCCAAAGGAAAAGGTAATTTCAAGGGTAAAGGGAAACGTCCTGATAAGAGAAACAAGGGGAAAAGGGTGGATTTGAGTCCTAAAAGTAGTGGTGTGGAGAAGAAAGTTGCTATGTTCAAAGGGAAGTGTTATAATTGCGGTGAATCTGGTCACCGAGCTGATCAATGCAAGAATCCAAGGAAGGAAACGGTAAACATGGTCGATGATGACATGCCTCTTGTTGCTATGATTTCTGATCTCACTGCTAAGTTGGAAGAGGTCAATCTTACCACCGATGGGATCAAAGGATGGTGGGTTGATACGGGTGCAACCCGTCATGTGTGTCAGGATAAGACTATGTTTCATACTTTGAAAGAAGCATCCGGTGAAGATAAGTTATATGTGGGAAATGCCGCTACTACCGAGATCAAGGGTGAAGGCGATGTGATCCTCAAGTGGACTTCGGGGAGAGAGCTCACTTAGAGCAATGTGTTGTATGTGCCCGAATTGCGCAAGAGTCTTGTGTCGGGATGGTTGCTCAACAAGAATGGGTTTCGTTTAGTGTTTGAAAGTGATAAGTTTGTGTTAACTAAACGTGGTTTGTATGTTGGTAAGGGTTATGCCCTTAATGGTATGTTTAAACTTAATGTAATTGCCATGAAGAAAATGAATGAAAATGCTTCTACTTCCTCTTACTTGATTGAGTCTTCTAATGTTTGGCATGCTCGACTTGGTCATGTGAATTTCAATTGTTAGTGCACGTTTTGGTGCACAATTTGTGTCCGATGCATCTCAATTAATGGGCTGTTTTGCTACATGTGAATAGTGACACGGGTTTAGACTAAACACGTGTGAATAGTGTCACGTGTTTAGACCAAACACGTGTTACTGTTTACACGCGTTTGGAAGCCCACGAGTTTGAAGCCCAGCCCATTTCTAGCCTATATATAGTGTTCTTAGGTTTCGGTTTTAGGTAATGATTTTAGTTGCAACAGATTTCATTCACGGCAGGCTGAGGTATGCGCAAACCTCAGTCCGTAAGTCCACCATATTATTCGATTATCAAGAGTCGTCTCGTTGATTGTAATCCGTAATCATCGTAGATGTATTGTAAATGGATTCATTCATTGTAATCATTCGACTAATGATAAAGGAATTCTGTATTTATCTCCTGTTCTTATTGATTTCGTGTTTGTTTCATTCAATTACCTCAATAACGATTATGTTTGGATTCCGCACTTACATAGTCGTAGGAATCTCGAATCGATCGATCACCCTGCACTTTCATCAATTCAATGCGTCGTTTAATTAAGTTAAACTATATACCATTTGTTACCATTGAATCTAATTATAAATGTCCAACTTGTGTTGAATCAAAACAAACCACGAAATCTTTCAAATCAATTGAACGAAACACCGAGCCACTTGATTTAATCCATACTGATGTATGTGATTTTAGAACGATTCCCACTCGTGGTGGTAACAAATATTTCATCACCTTTATTGATGATTGTACAAGATATTGCTTTGTATACTTGCTAAAAAGCAAGGATGAAGCAATAAACAAGTTTATCTTGTACAAAAATGAAGTTGAGAATCAACTCAACAAAAAGATTAAACGAATAAGGAGCGATAAAAGAGGTGAATATGTTTCTCCTTTTGCTGAAATTTGTGTTCAAAATGGTATTATCCATGAGCAAACAGCTCCTTATACCCCACAACAAAATGGCATTGCTGAAAGAAAGAATCGAACTCTTAAAGAGATGATGAATGCCATGCTAATAAGCTCGGGTTTAGGCCAAGACATGTGGGGAGATGCCATTTTGTTGGCAAACTATCTTTTGAACAAAGTTCCTTTCAAGAATAAGGATGTTACACCTTATGAGTTATGGTTTAATAGAAAACCATCCTATAAATTCTTGAAAGTGTGGGGGTGTTTAGCAAAAGTGGTGGTTCCACCACCAAAGGTTCAAAAGATAGGACCAAAAACTGTTGATTGTGTATTCATAAGATATGCTCAGCATGGTAGCGATTGTGAATCCTCATATCTTGCTGAACATAGTAGTGCATATCGGTTTCTAGTACATGAGTCTAAGAATCCAGAAATACACAAAAACAGCATACTTGAGTCGAGGAATGCATCATTTTTTGAGGATGTATTTCCTCGTTTGGACAAAGGAAAAGCTACTACATCAACTCCAGTTGATAAAATTGTTCGAGATGAGAATCAAGAACAATCTGAGGATGAAGAAGTAGAACCGCGAAGAAGCAAAAGGCAAAAGATTGAAAAATCTTTCGGGCCTGATTTTGTTTCTTATATGGTTATGAATGAACCTCAAACATATAATGAAGCGGTTACTTCTCAAGAAGCGCCTCAATGGAAAAAAGCCATCAAAAGTGAAATTGATTCTATTTTACAGAATCATACTTGGGAATTAGTTCATCTTCCACCTGGTTGTAAACCACTTGAACATCGTTGGATATTCAAGAAAAAGATGAAAGCTGATGGTTCTATTGATAAGTACAAGGCAAGGCTTGTAGTCAAAGGATATAGACAAAAGAAAGATCTTGATTACTTTGATACATATGCGCCTGTAACTCGAGTAACTTCGATCAGATTGGTGCTTGCGATTGCAGCATTGAGAAATTTGGAAATACATCAAACGGATGTAAAAACAGCCTTTCTCAATGGAGAGCTAGATGAAGAAATATACATGGAACAACCTGAGGGTTTTTCCGCTCCTGGCCAGGAGGACAAGGTTTGTAAACTTGTCAAGTCGTTGTATGGATTGAAACAAGCTCCCAAACAATGGCACCAAAAGTTTGATCAAGTTATGCTCGACAATGGTTTTAAGATCAATGAGTGTGACAAATGTGTTTATGTGAAGGACATATCTAAAGGATATATGATACTTTGTCTATATGTTAATGACATACTCATTGTGGGTAGTGATGATAGTATGATCAGATCTACCAAAGATATGTTGAAAGCGAGATTTGACATGAAGGATATGGGTTTAGCAGATGTCATTCTTGGAATGAAAATTACTCGAACCCAAGATGGTCTAGTGTTAAGTCAATCTCACTATGTGGACAAGATCCTTGAGAAATTCAGTCCCGAGGACTTAAGAGTAGCTCGATCTCCAATAGATACCACGCAACATCTATCGAAGAATAGAGGTGAAGGTGTTGCTCAATTGGAGTACTCAAGGGTAATTGGCAGCCTAATGTATCTCATGACAAGTACTAGGCGAGACTTAGCCTATGCGGTTAGTAGGCTAAGTAGATATACTAGTAATCCTATTTCGGAGCATTGGAAGGCTATGACTAGATTACTAAGATACTTGAGATACACAAGGAATTATGGGCTACATTTTGGCCGAGATCCAGTTGTATTGGAAGGATATAGTGATGCTAATTGGATATCCGATATAAAAGATTCCAAATCCACAAGTGGATATGTGTTTACTATTGGAGGAGCGGCTATAGCTTGGAAATCATCCAAGCAAACGCTCATTGCTAGATCCACAATGGAATATGAATTTATAGCATTAGATAAAGCTGGAGAAGAAGCAGAATGGCTACGACATTTCTTGGAATATGTTCCAAGATGGCCAAAGCCTCTTACGGCTATTTGCATACATTGTGATTGCCAATCGGCTATTGGTAGAGCTCAAAATACAATGTATAATGGCAAATCAAGACATATTCGTCGTAGGCATAATAGTATACGACAACTGCTCATAACAGGGGTTATCACGATTGACTATGTAAGGTCAAAAGATAACATCGCGAATTCGCTAACTAAAGGTTTAAGTAGTGAGGCAGTTTATAAGTCGTCAAGAGGAATGGGGCTAAAGCCCATTGAGTAAATTTGTACGAAGGAAAACCTAACCTAGATGTAAATGGAGATCCCATGATCTAGGTTCAATAGGACAACCTAATTATACGAATAGAGGAGGTCACTGTGGGGGAGCACCCCAAAACAACCAAGGGAGTTTGCAGTCACTGTGGGGGGGAGAACCCACCACAATAAAGTAAGTTGCAAATTTCCTAGCCCATTCTTATATCAAATCAGTGATATCATAGAGGTTAAACATATGGCTTTTAATGATTGTGAGCAATCACCTATGTTAGAGAGAAGTGTGGTCGCTTCGAATAGAATTGTGGGGGCGCAATTCTTAGAGCTCTCGCAGAACCAGGATAGTGTTCCATGACCATAACGGACATGAAAGTGAAGGGTTAACCAGACTAGGGAAAGTATTGTGTGATGTGTAATAACGTCTACGTAAAAAGGAGTTAGTTCAAAGACATCAAGTTCTACTAACTACTAGGAGACTAAGTACACTCACAAAGGAAAGTTCAAAGGGTAAAACCTACTTCTCCTGCAATACTTGACTGTCGGAATTTATCTTTAATAACCATATCTATTCATGTGGGGGATTGTTGAAATTTTATGTGTTTATATATATTATTTGATTTGTTTAAATAATATAACATAAAATATTCAATTGAATAGATATGTAATAAGAAGTTGAAAGTGTGTTTAACTAATGTGAGTTTGTCCCACATTGGTAGTAGTATAAACATTAAGTGTGTTTATAAGGAGGAGTGTTGGAGGAATAATAATTCCTTATAAGGGGCTACACCCCAAGTGGGCAAGGAGGGTGCGAAGCACCCGACGCGCCCGCGCCCGTGCTCGAGACCGGGACCGGGACCAGGGTCGGGGTCGTGGGCGATGAGGCGTAATGTGACATTTTAGTGGTGCACTTAGCACGCTCGCATCGCTGCGAGCCGCTTTAGAGCCGCCTTTGTTTTTGGCTAGCTCGATTATGGCTTTCATGGCTCTCCATGGCTCAAGTGGGTGCAGTTGTTATGGCTTAAGTGGAGTCATTTGTTCCTGGTTTAACACCTGTAACAACACTTGCATTAGTTCAGCAAGTAACACCTGTTGTTAAGGTGTTTTTAACCTTCTAAGGTTAACAAGTGTCTTCCACTTAAAAAATCTGATATACATATATCTCTTTTGTATAATCAGATTAACTACAACAACACCAACACATTCTTCATCCTGGATAATCAATCAAACACTTTCTCTTTCACTTCTCTTCAAGCAGCTTTTGAAGGTAAATTATGGGTTGTGGTTAACTTCGGCAGTACAATCTGCTTTGGCTGTTGTACCCTGGGAAACTGACGGGTTCACTTGGGTGACCCGAAATCAGTTTTAAGGGACCTTGTTTAACCATATCCTCAGCCCGTTTTGCATTTCTTTTATTTTTAATCTCTGTAATTTTGTTTCTTGCTTTGATAGTTAGTTGTTATTTCATTGTAATCTTGTTATAATTCGAATTTAATTATCAATAAAATGTAATTTTGTGAATGGTGTTCCTACATTTAACCCATAAATTATGCGGTTCATCAAGTGCACGCCATCTCCATTTATAAAGAAGAGCTTGGTTCATTGCATCAAGGCTACCTATACCAATACCCCCATCATCTTTAGAAGCAAGAAATTTTTTCCATTTGATCCATGCTAACTTTCGTTTTTGTTTCGGCCCGCCCCAAAAAAATGAGGAACGAAGCGATTCTAAGGTCTGATTAACTATCTTAAGCATTCGGAAAATAGATAGAAAATAGATCCCCAAAGATCCCAAAACTGAAGATATGAGAGTAGACCTGCCCCCTATTGATAACAAATTAGCTTTCCAATTGGCAAGACGATTATGAAAGTTAGTAATAATAGGCTTCCAAGTAGCGACCCTTCTAGTACAGCCCCCAATAGGTATACCCAAATACTTGAATGGTAGTGACTCCACCTTACATCTCATTTCATGAGCCATGAGATTAACTTCAGCTTCTTTGACACCGATGCCAATAATAGAGGACTTCTCAAAGTTGATTTTGAGACCCGAGATGTAGTAAAAGAATTTTAGAGCACCGGATATAACTTTAAGATTCGATTTTGACCACTCTCCCACAAGCATAACATCGTCTGCATAAAAAAGGTGGGACACAAACACATGATTAATATTAGCACATTTGCAAAAATTACCTCTGACCAGGTTATTGATAGCCACATGAAGACCCTCCATGGCAATGATAAATAGAAACGGAGCAATGGGATCTCCTTGGCGCAACCCTCGCTGAATTTGGAATTCCTCTGTCGGGCTTCCATTAATCAAGACCGATGATCTAGCAGAAGATAAACAAGCATTGATCCAAGTAATCCATTTCTGCCCAAAACCCATAGCTGACAAGATGGAAATTAGAAAATTCCAAGACAAAGAATCATAGGCTTTAGCAAAGTCGATCTTGAATAGCAACAAACTTTTCTTACAGCTTTTGTACCAATCAATGACCTCATTAAGGAGCAATGGCCCGTCTAAAATCTGCCTGCCTTTGATAAAGGCCGTCTGTTGCGGACTTATCACTTGATTTATTACTTTAGAAAGCCGGTTAGCTAAAAGTTTAGCTATTATTTTATATTGCACCCCAATAAGACTAATAGGTCTGAAGTCAGAAACCGTAATAGGATTATTAATCTTAGGAATTAAGGTAATAAAGGATGAATTACAACCTGTCGGGATGCTTGCATGATTATAAAAATCTGCCTGCCTTTGATAAAGGCCGTCTGTTGCGGACTTATCACTTGATTTATTACTTTAGAAAGCCGGTTAGCTAAAAGTTTAGCTATTATTTTATATTGCACCCCAATAAGACTAATAGGTCTGAAGTCAGAAACCGTAATAGGATTATTAATCTTAGGAATTAAGGTAATAAAGGATGAATTACAACCTGTCGGGATGCTTGCATGATTATAAAAATCTGCCACCATGTTGCCAATCTCATTTTTAACCGTGCTCCAGTATCTTTTAATAAAGGCAAATGAAAGACCATCGGGTCCGGGAGCTTTATCTCCGCCACAGTCCCAAACTGCTGACTTGATTTTGACAGTCCATGATTTGCACACTTATGTAATTAATTAAGACAAGAAAGTAATTGCAGAAAGTAAAGAACAAGAACAAGAGTAAAGTTCAAGTATTAAGAAACTATGCAAGTCTAATCATATGTATCATTGATTAAACAGTGAATACATGGTTAATATTACAACTTGTCTTACAAGAAAATACAAGAACATACAATTGTTAAGTTTTAGACTAACTAAAAAACTTAAACAATTACAAAGAGAATAAGTGACACACACTTAAAATGGTGACTAACACAAAGTGTAAATGATGCGGCTGTGTTGCTTTATATAGGGGAGGAATTAGGGCAACACAGCCTTACAATGATCATGATAGAATGGTGGTTGTCGACTTCTCATAGGCTCGAAGTACTTGAATCCAGGAGCCTTTGTCTTCTTTACCAAAATGGGTATGAAAGAGAAAACCCTTGTTTTGGTCCCAACTGTACCTTTGCCACATAAGGTAACATTCAGTTGGAAGAACCACCATGTGACTTCTTGTCTTCTTGTGATATATTTGAAAACTTCCCGCCTTGACACATAATTGGGAAGTAAACCACCCGCTGACGAGAGTCACTGACTTCGCTGATGACACACGTCAGCGACCAAGTCTGGTCAGCGAATCCTTGACTCAACAATCTCCCCCTATTCGCTGAGAAGACTTGCTGAGTAGACTAGACTTGATAAGAATAAAGGAATGATGAAAAGATGTCTTATACATCATCTTTAAACATTACAAGCTGATGCATATAGTTTTTACATTGTAAGACATCTATAAATTGGCAGCCTCCATTTCCCAAGCTTCCTCTTGCTTAGCCATCCTGATCGCTGGGTCATCCCTTCTGTGAGGCTTTATCAATTCTTCATCCAACTTTGCTGATGAACCATCTGTTGTTGGATGTTTCAGCACACCTTCTTCTTATGCTTAAGATGAACCCAGTGGACGTTTTTTCAATTTCATCAAGGCGAAAGAACAGTTGATTGTTCTGAAAGTTTGTGAAGAAGATGCCAGCAGGATTCTCTATCACTCTCCCTTCTTCAAAGAAGCTTCTGGGAGGAAGTCTGGTGTTCAGCAAGGCATCACCAGTGATAGGAGGAAGGTCAACAGCTAAGGTTCGATGTTCTTCTTTCCTCTTTCTTTGAATCCTTCTTCCTGCTGAGGTGGAGATAGCTGCTGGAGTTCCAAAAACTTGCCTCAGCATTGGCAAATCAGCTTTGAACTTGGTTTTGTATTCTCTGGTCTTCTCAAAATATTCTTTAAGCATATTTTGGAGTTGTTCATAGCTGACAGCCTCTTGTCTTTTACCAGCATGTAAACTTCAACCCACTTAGATGCACCTAAAGTGGTTGGTTTGACCCCTTCAAGTTTGATAGGCTTGTCAGCACCTTCTCTTAAGATTTTCAAGTTGGTCTTAAGACCCATTTAAGCACGAAAGGCTTCAGCAGCAACAATCTTTTGAGGCCTCTTTCTGTCCTTCATATGTTTCAACCATTTAGCCTTTTCTTCCTCAAACTTGGCTCTTTTCTCGCTGAGTTGCTTCTCAACTTCTGTATGCTTCTGCCTGTATAGAGCTTCAGCACCACTTGTTTTCAGCAGCATGCTTTGCTCACCATTCAACTGATCTTTTTCAAGAAGAGGTAGCTGCTTGATATACTCAAGATTCTTTCTTTCATTTTCTTGATTTTCCTTGATCCTATCCAACTCCTTGATAGCTTCTTCTTGAGTTTTTCCATCAGCAGTCAGTGCCAAAATATCAATCATTTGGTGTTGATGACCTGCTGAAGGTTGAATGGGTAGCTGAGCAGATGAGAGAGAAGATGAAGTAGCGATCACTTGTTCTGCTTGAAGAGCGGTGGGAGGTTTCTTGAAGAATCCAGAATCAGTGAGCTGTTTTCGATGAGTATCAGTGAGAGGAGTAATTTCAGCATTTGCCAGATATCGTCTATGAAAAACTGGAAGCAATTCCTTTGACCTATCTCTTTCCATTTCTCTAGCAAAACCAGCTTCCCATGTTGCTTTGATCACTTTGGGGTCAAACTCCTCCCCTATATCATCCAAGGCTTCAATGTATCCCTCATCGACAGCAGCAGGGGGTACATTAGTATTAACTATCTGTTGCTCCCCCTCAACACCAGCTGGGGGAACTTCAATACTTATAATTTCTTTTCCAGTAGACTCCCCCTCAACACCAGCAGGGGGAACTTCACTTTCCTTTCCATCATTGACTGCCACAATCGCCATTTCATCAGCTTTGGCGGTGTCAGTGGTAGCATCATCAGTTCCCAAAACTTCTTCAGCAGATTCCTCATAGATTTGGCTAATAGCTTTGTTAACTGCTTCACTGACCATTTCTACAACAACAGCATCAACTTTCTCCCCCTTGGAAGTTGCATTGTTAATAACAACTTCCACAGTTGCTGGCTGTTGTGATTGTTGATGTACTAGCTGTGTCAGCAGGTTCTTGATTTCATCAACCTCCTTTTCTAGGTTAACTTGCCTCTGACGATCCTCCTCAGTGAAAGAAGCTTGAGGAACAGGAAGATCAGCCACTTGTTTTTCTAAGGCATGAATTGCCTTAGTGTTATTTTCGACTTGAGTAGTCAGAGGGGAGATGAGGTCACTCAGCTTCTTTACATTAGCAGCAGCAGATTTGCTTGTAGAGGCTTCTTTCTTTGCTGAGTAGCTGGTCGAATTTGCACATTTGATCAGTGACAAGGCGCCAGATTTAATGAGCTGCTGATCATGCTTGATAACATTTGTTGTGGCATTTATCTTGTTTTGAGCATCAGCTATGGAGGTCGTGTTATCTTTCAGCGAGTCTATAGCATTGTTGTTCTCATTTGGCTTGTTGTACCAGCTGGTCAATGTGGAAACCAGCCTGGCAGACTCCTTGTCCTTCAATTCAATAGCAAGATTGGCAGCTTTGGTGAGATCATTTAATTGATGCTCTACCCTTTCTAATCTGCAAGAAGAGTTGGTAGAGTAAGAAATACCCAACTCTTTTGGAAGAGACTCCACTTCTTTGGCCATAATAGATTTACAACCAGGAATAGCTTGAAAGGAAGAAGTCATGCCTAGAGATAGCATGGTATTCACTGGTTGCACTGGTAGAGTTTTGAGCCTTGCAGTGAGAACGACTGGCTCAGTATCAGCTTCTGTAGATGTTGTTTCAGTGACTTGAATTTCTTGAGAGATATTTTTATTTGTAGGTTCAACAGTCTCTACATTTTCTTCCACTTCCATATCACTGGCCTCCTTTTCATCAGCATAGTTATAGGAGTCCAGTTGAAATTCATCAGCAACAAAATCGCCCAACTCTAAATCACTTTCCTCATCAACACCATCATCTTCAACAATTTCTTCATGCATATCACTAACATTTTCAACAGCAGACACATTAACCAGATCAACATTGCTTCTTTCAACATCTTCCACCATTTTTTCACAAACACCAGCACCTTCATTTACTTCAGTATTTCCACCATCTCCTTCAACACTTTCTACATTTCTACCAGCAGTTGCAATTGTTTCAACATTAACACTAGCTCCTTTAATACTTACCACATCCTTTCCGATTCCAACATCATCTTCAGCAGCTTGCACTTCAGGTTGATCAGCAGTGGCTGCTTCTCTTTCAGCTATAGAGAAGTTGAGAGGGGAAGGAGAATGAGGGGCCTCTGATTCAACATGGTGCTGCACTATGTTCTCTTTAGCTGTAGAGGTTTCTTCCTCATCAATGAGAGTCAGCTGAGAGGATTCCAACCCCTTAATTGTTACACCTTTTGCTGCTTTCTTCTTTCTTTTAGGAGCATCAGCAGCGGATGAGGATGGAGCAGATGAAGTTTTGGAAGACTTTGATCGTGCCTGTTTGGCTTTCTTTGCAGCCTTGGTGATTTCTTGAATAATTACATTGCCAGCATCCACACCAGAGGGTGCTCTTATATACAGGTGTGGATAAGAAGAGAAAAGTACCTCTTTCATCGGAGGAGTGAGTTCAACAAGCTTGCTGTCAAAGAATTCAGGATCACAAGCAGGCTGTTTGTATACTGAAGGACCAATTCTTGGTGGTTTGTAGATAGTGGCACCAAATTGGTTATATTTTTCCTTCAGTTCTTGTTTGAAAATTAGAGAGAAGAACCTGGTGAATGGAATAGTATATGAGCGGTTGCTGGCTTGAACTTTTGCCTTCATGTCTTCAAAAATAACCGAGGCAAAATCAATAAATCTTCCAGTGGCCAAAGCATGGATGATTTGCATGTTTAAGGCAGTAGCCTGATCAAAGGATCCAGAGTTGCCACCCAAACACTGGATGACATGAGCGAACATAAATCTTCCAGTGGCCAAAGCATGGATGATTTGCATGTTTAAGGCAGTAGCCTGATCAAAGGATCCAGAGTTGCCACCCAAACACTGGATGACATGAGCGAACAATAATCTCCAAACGCCAGGGAGATGCTTCTTCAGGGGGTTGCTGTTTGGCAAGTCTGCTCCATACCCAATGGTTGGGAGCCAAGCTTTCCATTGTTCTATTGTTGCTGGATTCACAAATGGTCTCTCCTTTGTTTGATCAGGAAGACCAAGAGCAGTGCGAAGAATTTTGGGTGTGATTGAAATGCGTACCTGTTTCTTCTTCACGGTACCAGTAATAGCACCAATACTTACGTGATAATCACATGTCCACCAGAATTCCCGGAGAAGATAGACATACATATCTTCAGGATCAGAATAGATGGCACTTGTCACTGGGCACGCTTTTATGAAATCAAGCATATGTTGGTACCCAATTATGCCGGATGGAACTTCAAGGGAACCCAGATAATTATTGGATTTTATGGTGAGTCTTTGGGCTTGAAAGTTCACTTTTTGAGATAAAGGAATAGTTTCTGGATCGAATGTTTCAGAATGCATATAGAGAGGGACATGTTTAAGAGCCTTTTTGGTGGCTAGTCCTCAGCAGACAACTCAACATGAGTTGGAGATTTAGGAGGATTATTGGATGAAGGATTTTCAGTTTGTGGTTGTTGTTGGGAAGATGAAGAAGTCATTTTAGATTCAGATTAAGAAATGGGAAGAAGAAGATGAACAGTGAGAGGAGATAGAGAGAATTTTGAGAAATTTGAGAGATTTGGAGAATAAGAAAAATAAGAAGGTGAATTTTGAGAGTATAAAGGATGGAGATTGAAACGATTTGAATATATATAGCATGGATATGGGCCCCATAACTATGACAGTGAACCGTCACCAATACTCTCTTTCATACGTAATATATACATATATATATACGTATTTGAGTAACGTATAAAAAAGGATTGATGTGACAACTTGTACCATTATTTCAAAAGTACTCGAGTTTTACGGCGGATACAGTGTACAGGTTGTCCATTAGGGAGAAAATCGAGGTAACCGTTTTGAGATTCCAATAAAATATTGATAAAAATACTTGGTGGATATACTCACACATTAAAATAGTTGAGATTGAAGTATATCCACTGATAATTTTGTAAATCTGGTTACCTCATTTAAAGAAGGAGTTTCAGTCAGCGATTTCACGATAAACGTTGGTCGCTAATGAATAAAGAATACAATTTTTAGCAAATTGTCAGCTATCAACGGATTTTATTTGTCTTTACCAGCAGCCGTTTGCTGCTGGACTAGATAGAGACTTTTAGCTCTCTATTGCTTTTGTTTTGCTTTTTCCCAAAGCAACAGGGATCAACGGATTTTAGACGTCTTTACCAGCAGCCGTTTGCTGCTGGACTAGATAGAGACTTTTAGCTCTCTATTGCTTTTGTTTTGCTTTTTCCCAAAGCAACAGGGATCAACGGATTTTAGACGTCTTTACCAGCAGCCGTTTGCTGCTGGACTAGATAGAGACTTTTAGCTCTCTATTGCTTTTGTTTTGCTTTTTCCCAAAGCAACAGGGATCAACGGATTTTAGACGTCTTTACCAGCAGCCGTTTGCTGCTGGACTAGATAGAGACTTTTAGCTCTCTATTGCTTTTGTTTTGCTTTTTCCCAAAGCAACAGGGATCAACGGATTTAAGAAGTCTTTACCAGCAGCCGTTTGCTGCTGGACTAGATAGAGACTTTTAGCTCTCTATTGCTTTTGTTTTGCTTTTTTTCCAAAGCAACAGGGATCAACGGATTTAAGAAGTCTTTACCAGCAGCCGTTTGCTGCTGGACTAGATAGAGACTTTTAGCTCTCTATTGCTTTTTATGTTTTAGCAAGTAAGACACACTTGATCTTGCTGAAAGAAATTTTGACCATAAGGTCACTTTTCAACTTATAAGAGAGATGTAAGTTGAAGCATCAGCAGGCATGACAACTCATGTCGCTGATTCACTATTCAGCATTCCCAACTTGCTAACCAGATATTGAAATCTGGTTTCATCTAAAGGCTTAGTGAAAATATCAGCAAGTTGGTCATCAGTGGGAAAGAAGTAGATTTCAACATCCCCTTTCATGACATGATCACGAATGAAATGGTACCTAATGTCTATGTGTTTGGTCTTAGAATGCTGAACAGGATTATGTATGATAGCAATATTACTTGTATTGTCACACATTATGGGAATCTTAGAGAATTCTAAGTCATAGTCAGCGAGTTGGTTTTTCATCCAGAGGACTTGTGCACAACAACTCGCTGCTGATACATATTCTGCTTCAGCAGTGGAGATGGACACTGTATGCTGTTTCTTACTAGACCAACTAGTCAGCTTCCCCCCCCAACAGTTGACATCCACCACTGGTGCTTTTTCTGTCTAACATGCAACCAGCATAGTCAGAGTATGCAACTAAGTCAAAACTGGAGTCTTTGGGATACCAGAGACCCAGTGTGGGGGTACCTTTTAGATATTTGAAGATTCGCTTGACAGCGAGAAGATGAGACTCCCTAGGAGAGGCTTGATATCTTGCACATAAGCAAGTAGCAAACATGATGTCAGGACGACTTGCTGTGAGATACATCAGCGAGCCAATCATTCCCCTATAGAGAGTGGGATTCACATGCTTACCATCAGGATCAGCATGGAGATTATTTAGAGGAGACATAGGAGTGGCTTTAGTGGTCACATTGGACAAGTCGAATTTCGCCAGCATGTCTCGAATGTACTTCTCCTGATTAATGAAAATCCCATTTGGGAGTTGTCGAATTTGTAGACCAAGAAAGAAAGTCAATTCACCCATCATGCTCATCTCAAAATGAGAAGACATCAGTGAGCTGAACTTAGAACAAAGTTTCTTGCTGGAGGACCCAAAGATGATGTCATCCACATATATCTGAACATAAAGAACATCAACACCCTTTCTATAGATAAACAGGGTGCTGTCAATTGACCCTCGCTGAAACTTGTTAGAGAGAAGAAATTCAGAAAGAGTGTCATATCAGGCTCTAGGAGCCTGTTTAAGGCCATATAGAGCCTTATAAAGATGATAGACATGGTGTGGCTTGGCTTGGCTGGATCTTCAAAACCAGGTGGCTGCTTAACATAAACTTCCTCATCGAGTTTTCCATTTTGGAAGGCACTCTTAACATCCATCTGATATACTGTGAAGTTTCTGTAAGCAGCATGTGCCAAGAATAAGCGAATTGCTTCTAATCGGGCCACTGGTGCAAAGGTTTCATCGTAATCAACACCTTCTTCCTGAAGGTATCCTTGTGCAACCAGCCTAGCCTTGTTATGAGTAACAACACCATCTTTGTCCATTTTATTCCTATAAACCCATTTTGTGCCAATGGGTTCTTTGTCATCAGGTAGAGGGACAAGAAACCAGACATGCTGTCGTTTAAACTGGGTAAGTTCTTCTTGCATAGCCTCTACCCAAGAAGGATCAGCCATTGCTTCTCCAATGTTCTTAAGGGTGATCATCGACAAGAAATTCACATAGAGACATGTGTTTCTAGTCGCTGATCGAGTAACAATCCCTTTAGAAGGGTCACCAATTACTTGGTGAGCTGGATAACTAGAAGTCCATTTAAGTGCAGGAACACTTGATGAACCAAGTCGAGTGTGAGCGGAAGACTGAGAGATGGGTCCAACGGAGAGATTATTGTAAGGAGAGAAGTCAATGGTAAGAATGGGTTCAGAAGTAAGATTAGTAGAGCCATTCGACTGATTTGAGTTATCATTGATGTTGGAGTCATCAGCTGACTTCATATCATCAGCATTAGCTGATGCATCATAAAACTCTTCCTCAGTAGAATCATCAACATGCACGTCATCAGCCAGTGATCTAGGTTTGGCTGATGCTGCATGGATTGATCTTAAGATAGGCTCAACTGGCTCAATCGTGTAGATATGAGCAGCAACTTGCTCTGGTTCAGCATCTGCTGGACTATTCTATTTGTCATGCAGATTATTTTCAGGCAGCGAGCAAGATGCATCAACAAATGAGTCAGCTTCCTCAAAGAGAGGATCAACGAGCTCATTATAAATGACTTCAGATGAAGTAGTTTGAATGTCCTTAAGAGCTAATGAACTTTCATCAAAGGTTACATGGATTGATTCATCAACCTTTTGAAGGCGAGTATTGAATACTCTAAATGCCTTGCTGATGGAGGAATAACCAAGGAAGTAGCCATCATCAGCTTTAGGATCAAATTTTCCTAGGTGATCCTTGTTATTTAAGATAAAGACAGGACATCCAAAGACATGGAAGTATTTAATTTGAGGTTTCTTACCTTTCAAAACCTCATAAGCTGTCTTGTCATGTCTTTTGACAATAAGACATCTGTTTTGAGTATGACAGGCAGTGCTGACAGCTTCTGCCCAGAATTTACTACGCAAGGAAGACTCGCTGAGCATAGTACGTGCTGCCTCAATTAGAGTTCTGTTTCTTCTTTCAGCAACACCATTTTGCTCAGGAGTTCTGGTGGAAGAAAAGTTTTGTGAGATCCCTTGATCAGCACAAAAGGATTCAAGAGTGTGGTTTCTGAACTCAGTACCATGATCACTTCTGAGTTCTTTAACCCTTATGCTGTTGAGGTTTTCCATCTTCTTGATGAAATTGATAATCTCTTCAGCAACATCACTCTTAGAACGAAGAAAGATAGTCCAAGTGTATCGTGAATATTCATCCACAATTACTAAAGTGTATCTGCTACCCTTTAGGCTTTGGACATTCACTGGACCAAAAAGGTCCATGTGAAGAAGATGAAAGCAGCCAGAGATAGAGTTGGCCTGTTTTGTTTTGAAGGTAGCTCTATGGCTTTTACCTTTTTCACAAGCACCACAGAGTCTATCCTTTTCAAAAGAGAGATGAGGAAGGCCACGAACAAGGTTCTTTTTGGCCAGAGAGTTGATGGTTTTGAAATTCACATGCGACATACGCTTGTGCCATAACCAATTGAGTTCAGCTGCTGACTTAGCAAAGAAACAAGTCTCACTATCAGTTTTGATAGGAGTGAAGTCCACCAGATATACATCTCGTTTTCTTGGAGCGACCAAGACGACTTCCTTGTTTACATTTACAACAGTGCCTTGATGCTTATCAAGAATCACTTTGTAGTCAGCATCACACAGTTGGCTTATGCTGATAAGATTATGTTTCAAACCATTTACATAAGCAACCTTGGTGAACTTGATGAGTCCATTAGAGAGAAGACCATATCCTTCAGTTTGTCCAGTGGAGTTATCACCAAACACTACAGTAGGTCCAGCAGCCTCTACGTAGTTATCCAGCAGGGTCTTAGTGCCAGTCATGTGTTTTGAATAGCCACTGTCCAAGTACCACACACCTTTTCCTAGCGAGCCCTGCATGGATATAACAGAAGGATTTAGACTGGTTCACTGTTAAACTCACTGACAGCCATGTCAGCGGGATTAAAGCCTTAAGCTTCAGAGGATTCCTCTCTACTGATAGTGTCATTAGTAGAGTGAGGAAGAGTAGCACTTGGGTCAGTATTCTCATCTCTTGGAGAGTTATCAACAAGTTGATGAGCAGGAAGCATGTCACGATCAACCACATAGGTGAAGTATTGATCAGCAGAGGTGACAGTGTTTCCAGTATCTAGAACAGTCAAGTTGCTGACTTGATTGTTGTTTCCATACTCGACCAGAATGCTGCCATGACCATTAGAAATGATCTCTTGAGACAGGGGAAAGGAAATTCGCTGAGCAGCAATGAAGTCAGCAATGTTTTCCTCAGAGAGAACAGTTGTATCTCCTATACTATTTTCAAGTTCAGCGGAAGAAACCTTTCACTGACCATAGTGGAGGAGGAAGCAACCGTTGAGGAAGGAGGATTGGGTTGAATGACTACCTCAGGAGCATCCCTGGAGTTGTCACAATCGGAAGCAACATGACCTCTGCTGCCACATATGTAGCATTTTTTAACAGAGGTGCTCCCCTTTTGATTTTGAAGGAAAAATTCCTTCAGTTGGGACGAGAGATCATTAACTTGCTGAGCTAGCTCGTTAATTTTAGGGACAGAGGAGGAAGATGCCCTTTTCTTTTGTTTTGACTTTTGCTTATGCTTAAGTGTAAGCTGAGGCATCTTGGGAGCAGGACCCAAAATGGACTATCCTTTTGGATCCTCAGATTAAGAAGTAGAGGGATTTTGTGATCCATTAACTATACTCCAAGCTTGTTTAACAGCAGGGTGAGAAGAAGAGGAAATACCCTGCTGATGAGACTGGATGCACTCTTTTAGGAGTGATCGGTCTGGGTTGCTGATTAGGAGTAACTGACCTCATTTGCCTATGAGGTAGTACTGCCTATTAGGAGTAGTAGCTCTCACTTGCTGATGAGGCAAGTGTCCTCTTTGAGGAGTGATAGGTCTTACTTGCTGATGGGGCAAGTATCCTTTCTGAGGAGTAATAGACCTATTTTGAGTATTAGGCATTCTTTCTTTTTGAGGAGTTTTATGCCTCAAAATGGAAGGAATAGGCATCGATTGGGGTGCCTGCTGGTGGACCTGTCTATCAGCAGGTCTGACCTGAGAAGGTCCTACTTGCTGATATCTAGCGTCACCGAACCTGACGCGTCTTTTCATAAGACGATCATGCTGAACAGATTTACTGTCAGCATGTGCAGGTGCTTGATGAGAGGTTGAGGAAGAAGGGGTTTGAGAAGCAACTTGTTGAGCTAGCACGCTGAGGCGTGCTATAGTCATAAGGTACAACAACCGTGCTTCTCTTAAAAGGATCAGCACCTTTAAGAGTAAGTTGCTGAGGAGCGACTGGTTTAAAACCATCACTGCCAATATCTCCCTCAAAAGATTCCCCAGAAGAGTATTGAACTCTTCCTTCATTAGGCATCATGCCAATAATGGGAAGATTTGGATAAGGATTGCTAGTGCTTGTTGAGGAGCTAGCACCATTTTCCTCGGCAGGGGTAGATGGGTCGCTGGTGGTGGTAGAAGTAGAACCAGCTTCCATTTCATTATGGTAATCATTTAGACCCCTAACGAAATACCATTTCTTCAGAAGAAATGACAGCAGAAGGAGGAATGTAGATTTCAGGTTTCACGTCGTCATTGAACAAGTCAGAAAGAGTGGCAGCGGCCTCAAAGTTACCGCCAATGACTGCCTGAACTTGGGCAGGGACTTGTTCGTTTAGACACTGATGATGAAACCTGGAAGCTTTTGACCAGGAGGTCACAATCTTTTTAAGGTTGGCAACTTCAAGCTTGAGTTTTTCATTCTCAAGCTGAACTTTTTGTGCCAGCAACTCATGAGATTGGAGTTCAACATGAACATTCCTCAGCTCATTGAGTTTTTCAGATTTGTCACTTAACTCTAAGGAGACAGAGTCAAGTTTCAATTGGATATCAGCTCGTATAGATTCAACGAACTGGATATCACACAGAAGAGATTCGGAGATTTTCGGTTTATCTTCGTCAGAGGCAGAAGAATGAGCACGTACCTTTTTAATGGTGACATTTACCCACTGACTGGAAGAGACTTGGTCTTTTGTCAGTGCATCACCATCAGCGAGTGCCATAAGACACATGGCATCAACGTACTCTTCACTGTCTGAATCATCTGATTCAGCCCAGTCATGTTCTTCAGCGACCGACCCTTTTGCTGGTATTTTTGCCTCCTCCATCTCAGCAACCTTCACTTTAAGCTGATAGTATTTTTTCCTGTACTCATCAGCAGGTTTAGATGGGTTAGATTTAGGAGCAGCAGGAGTTGGAAGAGCAACTCTGCACTCCTTTTGGTAGTGTCCCTTCCTACCACATCTCCAGCACTCCTCTTGAGATTTATCAACAGGAGGCTTATATGGAGCAACCGACTTACAGTTGTTCCATTTTGGTGAGTATCTCTTGCCAGCGACCAGGGAAAAGTCCATGAAGTCGCTGAACATCTCTTGTTTCTCATCAGCGTCGAGATCATTAACAAGAGATTGAATAAGAGGTGGGAGATGAGAGGAGCTGGCACCATTATTAAGATTAATGGGCTCAGCAGAGACAAGGGCAAGGGGATCCATAACAGAATATGCTGAAGAAGAAGTAGAAGAGGAGGGACCAGCACTATGTTGTGCGTCAGAAGAAGCTCTTAGAGTTTGAGCAAGAGCTCTCTCTTCAAACTGAAGCATGCCAAAGAGAGATTCAAGATCAAGACCATTGAGTCGCTCAGTGGTCCTAAGGATTTGTCTCAATCCTTGCCACTTGATAGGTAGACTATCAATAAATTTGTGGCACACCTCAAAGTTGTCATGGGTGATACCAACATTGGTCATGTCATTTAGCAACCCTTTAAATCGGGTATAGGTGCCATTGAGACCTTCAGAAGGAAGAGAAAAGAATTTTTCATAGGCTCTTTTAAGGTCTATCTTTTTAGTGGCAATGGTAGCAGCAGAGCCCTCATACATGCTACATAACCTATCCCAGACTTCTTTAGAAGTGGGATATTTGATGATGAGCTTCATAATGTCAGTAGGAAGAGTGGAGACAATCATGTTTTTGAGCCTGGAATCAAGATTTACCAGTCTACGCTCATCATCGGTCCATTGTACCTCTGGTTTGACAATGTCAATCACAATCTCAGGAGCATCAGCAGTTTCACCTGGTGTTCTTTGTACCAGAGTAGGTACGTATGGACCTTTGGTCATTATGGTTATAAGGTAAGGTTCTACACCAACTATGTGAAGAAACATTCTTTCCTTCCAAGATCCAAAGTCATCAGGCTCGAATCTTGGGGGAATAGACACGTAACCAAAGTCACGTGTGTTCACAAGAGTTGGTACAGTAGACATGTTCTTGTACTTTAAGAAAGAAATAAGAATTTAGATAAGAAAAGAACAAAATTTAGAAAGAAATAAGTATGCAAACAGATCTTTGTTTCAATGATTTAGAAACAGTGGCTCTGATACCACTTGACAGTCCACGATTTGCACACTTATGTAATTAATTAAGACAAGAAAGTAATTGCAGAAAGTAAAGAACAAGAACAAGAGTAAAGTTCAAGTATTAAGAAACTATGCAAGTCTAATCATATGTATCATTGATTAAACAGTGAATACATGGTCGATATTACAACTTGTCTTACAAGAAAATACAAGAACATACAATTGTTAAGTTTTAGACTAACTAGAAAACTTAAACAATTACGAAGAGAATAAGTGACACATACTTAAAATGGTGACTAACACAAAGTGTAAATGATGCGGCTGTGTTGCTTTATATAGGGGAGGAATTAGGGCAACACAGCCTTACAATGATCATGATAGAATGGTGGTTGTCGACTTCTCATAGGCTCGAAGTACTTGAATCCAGGAGCCTTTGTCTTCTTTACCAAAATGGGTATGAAAGAGAAAACCCTTGTTTTGGTCCCAACTGTACCTTTGCCACATAAGGTAACATTCAGTTGGAAGAACCACCATGTGACTTCTTGTCTTCTTGTGATTTGAAAACTTCCCGCCTTGACACACAATTGGGAAGTAAACCACCCGCTGACGAGAGTCATTGACTTCGCTGATGACTCGCTGACGACACACGTCAGCGACCAAGTCTGGTCAGCGAATCCTTGACTCAACAGATTTCCTCCATAGAAAATTCAACTTCACGGCCAGCCGAATGATCATAAGAGAGATTGTTGAAATCGTCTTTGTTAAGAGAGAAGGAAATACCATCAAATGTTTTGAATTTTTCCGCGAAATGATTATAAAAACACGTTTTGATTTCACTTGGATCACAAATCCAGTTGCCATTATGTTTAATCCCCGTGATTGTACCGTCCCTCCTCTTTTTATTGAGAATGGCATGAAAGAACGTGGAATTTTCATCCCCCTCGACACCCCATTTGATTCTTGCCTTTTGTTTCAAGTCGCGGTTTTTGTTATGATCAAACAGATGTAGCTCAGCAAGAAGAGATCGACGTTTATAGAACAACATATTGTTGTCTCTGTTAGTAATGATCGAATTATCAATAGTAGCGATTTCCTTTGTGATATCCTCTCTACTTCTTGTTGGAATATATAACTAAATATCATTATTCACGAGTACGCAACGGAAGCAAATCAAACCATGTAATCAAATAATTAACCTTGAAATAGGATTAAGGAATACCTCTTAATGTAGATGATAAAGTAAAGAAACTTTAAAAGGATTTGAAGTAAATCCCTCTACGATTGCACACACGATCCACCGATATAGGTGTGCTAGCACTTGATCACGAACCGAGCAACCTTTGGCTTGATCTCCTTCTTCAAAACCGAAAACCAAAAAACCCAAAGGGTTTTCCCTTGGTTTGGCCGTCCAAAAGAATGAGAGGAGAGAAGGAGATGAAAGGTTTTAGGAGTTATAACTTTGTAGTTTTGTTGTCGAAAACCATAAGGCTACCTTTAGTATTTATAGGTAGGTTTAAACTTGGCCATCAAGTTTAGGGTTTCACTAGGAAACCTAGTAGGGAGGCCGGCCCCCTATATGCTTTTCTAGAACCTTCCCTAATCGTTTTAATTACAATTATCTCCTTACTTTAACGACCGTTAGCTAGTAACCGTTAAATATTAACGACCGTTCGTTAACTTATTCGTGATCCATATTAATTAATAAATCAATTAATATTAACTATATTTGAATCGAGACGTGTGACCCCGTAGGCTCAAATCATTTCCGGACATACGTTCATTTTACGTGATCACATACTAACAGCTCCCACTTGAGCTCGTAACAAATGAAGGTAATAACATTGGTTAGCGTCTAGCAACACGCCAATGCTCCCAGAAATATTTAAGTATAGTTTCTTAAAGTATATTTAAATGGTTGAGGCATTTATTATCCCTTTGTTCAGATACCGTGTTAAACATGAATATGGATCAATGTCATTTCATGATTTAACGATTATGTTTCTCATTTCATCACTACTTAAGATTACCAAACATAATCCAGACACATCTGGATTCATTTGGACATGGCCATGTAAACATCTTAAATAGTTCCAATAAGGGGCCCAATGGTATCATTCTGCAACTATTAGTTGGAGGAACAAATCATGTATTGACTACACGTGTCAGTCATCATACTTCACTACACTTTCTGAAAATAGCCCTTTATGTACTCCCTTATTCAGGAGAGTTAGAACTATATCTAGTAAGTGCAATCCATACATGCTGACCTGCTTGTATCTCAAGTCAAAGGATCAATAAAGTAACCATTTACGAATTTCACTTAATGACGCCGATTTATAAAGTGATAAATTCGTTTGTGGGGTAGTCCGATATGCATCATATGGATACCATGTGAGTTTGGTGGGACCAGCCATTATATATTCAAAGAATATAACCAATCGCTCAGATTTGTCTTAGTTTAATTATATTCCCATATAATTAATCGACAATGGACAATTTAGAATATTTAATGAAATATTCAAGGATTAAACATGCAAATATAAGATACAATTAATATTAAATGAAATCAAACATATCAAGTACTTTATTTCATTATGAAAATATAAATTGTTTAACATCCCTTATCCAAATACCGAAACAACAGATTTACATGAAATAACTATCTAATTTAAGTCCTATGCCCTCGGCATGCCTTTCAAGCTTGGGCCTAGCCAAAGCGTTTGTGAGAGGATCAGCTAAGTTAAAATCTGTGTGAACTTTGAGTAATTTTAACTCTCCTAGTTCGATCTGCTCACGAACATAGTGATATCTTCTAGCATAATGTCGGGCACCTTTCTGAGCTCCGGGCTCGTTGGCAATGATTAATGCACCAGTGTTATCACAGTACATATCAGTGGGTAAGTCACTCGAGGGAATCACGTCAAGCCCGCTAATGAACTTCCTTATCCAGACTGCTTCCATTGCGGCTTCTGAGACGGCAATGTACTCAGACTCTATTGCAGACATGGCAACTGTGGTTTGCTTCTTGCTTTTCCAATCCACAGCACCTCCGTTAAGAACGAAGACGAATCCTGACTGAGACTTCGTGTCATCTCTATCAGTTTGAAATCCAGCAGCACAGTATCCGGTCACTTTGAGCTCTAAGTCTGGATTTCCTCCATACACCAAAAACATATCTTTAGTAGCCCGTAGGTACTTCAGAATGCTCTTAACAGCAGTCCAGTGACTATCACCTGGATTCTGTTGATATCGGCTAACGATGTTTTGCGCGAACGCCACATCGGGTCTAGTGCATCTAACCGCATACATAATAGATCCCACAGCCGAAGCATAAGGGATTCTTCGCATACGTTCCACCTCATTAGGTGTAGTAGCACCCTGTTTGATAGATAAACTAAGTCCTTCTTGCATAGGTGTAAACCCACGCTTAGAATTCTCCATCTTGAATCGTTTCAAGATCTTATCAATATAAGCACTTTGACTTAGTCCAATTAATCACTTTTATCTATCTCGGTAGATCTTGATTCCAAGAATGAATGCCGCTTCTCCTAAATCTTTCATGGAAAAACACTTTCCAAGATGGGATTTAACATCTTGCAACATTGGAATGTGTTTTCCTATGATTAATATGTCATCAACATATAAGACAAGGAAAGTAACATTACTCTCACTAGCTTTGCGATATACACATGGCTCATCGGGATTTTGAACGAAACCAAACTTTTTGATTTCTTCATCAAACCGCTTATTCCAACTTCTTGATGCTTGCTTTAGTCCATAAATAGACTTTTGAAGCTTGCATACTTTTTTGGGATGTTTTGGATCAATAAAACCTTCAGGTTGATCCATATAGACTTCTTCATCCAAGTAACCATTTAAGAAGGCAGTCTTAACATCCATTTGCCATATCTCAAAGTCATAGTACGCAGCTATGGCTAAGAGAATCCTAATAGCTCTAATGTCCGCAAATGGAGAAAAGGTCTCATCATAGTCAACACCAAAACGTTGAGTATAACCTTTCGCCACGAGACGAGCTTTATAGGGGTGTACATTTCCATCCATGTCCGTCTTCTTCTTGAAGATCCACTTACACCCAATAGTTTGAGCATTTTGCGGAAGATCAACCAAGCTCCAGACTTGATTGTCTTTCATGGATTTTATTTCCACCTTCATAGCTTCAAGCCATTTGTCAGATTCCGGATCTGATAATGCAGCTTTGAAATTTGGAGGCTCATCGAGATCTCCTAAAACGTTTTCTTCTACCATCAGACATAATCTGTCAGTAGGACGTCTTGTCCTTACGGAGCTACGAAGTGGAATTGCTTCATCATCATCGACTTGAGGTTCATCACTTTGAACATTTTCCCCCCCAAGTTGATGATTGCTGGGAGCTTCAGAAGGTGACACATCTTCTTCTTGAGTCCACTTACACCCAATAGTTTGAGCATTTTGCGGAAGATCAACCAAGCTCCAGACTTGATTGTCTTTCATGGATTTTATTTCCACCTTCATAGCTTCAAGCCATTTGTCAGATTCCGGATCTGATAATGCAGCTTTGAAATTTGGAGGCTCATCGAGATCTCCTAAAACGTTTTCTTCTACCATCAGACATAATCTGTCAGTAGGACGTCTTGTCCTTACGGAGCTACGAAGTGGAATTGCTTCATCATCATCGACTTGAGGTTCATCACTTTGAACATTTTCCCCCCCAAGTTGATGATTGCTGGGAGCTTCAGAAGGTGACACATCTTCTTCTTGAAGATCCACTTACACCCAATAGTTTGAGCATTTTGCGGAAGATCAACCAAGCTCCAGACTTGATTGTCTTTCATGGATTTTATTTCCACCTTCATAGCTTCAAGCCATTTGTCAGATTCCGGATCTGATAATGCAGCTTTGAAATTTGGAGGCTCATCGAGATCTCCTAAAACGTTTTCTTCTACCATCAGACATAATCTGTCAGTAGGACGTCTTGTCCTTACGGAGCTACGAAGTGGAATTGCTTCATCATCATCGACTTGAGGTTCATCACTTTGAACATTTTCCCCCCCAAGTTGATGATTGCTGGGAGCTTCAGAAGGTGACACATCTTCTTCTTGAGTCTCATCAAGTTCTACAACCCTCCCACTATTCGGTTGAGCTAAGTTCTTTTCAAAGAATTCAGCATATCGAGCAACGCGAACAGTGTTTTTGACAGGATCATAGAAGTCGTAACCCATCGTTTCCTTAGGGTATCCGACAAAGATGCACTTAGTAGTTATGGGTCCAAGTTTGTCAGGCGTATCGCGCTTCACAAGTGCCTCACATCCCCAGACTCTTAAGTAAGACAGATTAGGGATATCTCCATGCCATAATTCATATGGTGTCTTGACAACCTTCTTTGTTGGAACCATATTGAGAATGCGTACAGCAGTCTCTAGAGCATAATCCCAAAACGAAATTGGGAGAGTTGTAAGGTTCATCATCGATCTCACCATGTCTAGCAAGGTTCGATTTCTCCTTTCAGACACTCCATTATGTTGAGGAGTGTATGGAGGAGTAAGCTGTTCGACAATTCCACACGCTTTCAGATAATCCTTAAACTCTTGGCTTAAGTATTCACCACCTCGATCTGAACGAAGAGTCTTGATGGTTTTGCCGAGTTGATTTTCTACTTCATTTTTAAACTCTTTGAATGTTTCAAACACTTCATGTTTATGTTTAAGCAAGTAAACATAACCATAACGACTGAAATCATTCGTAAACGTTATGAAGTAGCTAGCTCCTTTTCTTGACACATGTCTAAATGCGCCGCAAACATCGGTATGAATGAGTCCAAGAAGATCTTTAGCCCTCTCCGGTTTATGCAGAAAAGGTTTTCTAGTCATTTTGCCGGAAACACATGACTCGCATTTATCAAACGATTCATCATTTAATTGTAAGATCCCCTTACGTTGGAGTCTTTCAATGCGATTTTTGCCAATGTGTGCAAGACGACAGTGCCAAAGATAGGTAGAGTCCAAGTTAGTCTTGGCTCTTTTGCTAACATTATACATTGAATTATCATTTAGTGAATCACAACCACGCATATCAATTTCATAAATACCATTATTATCAATAGCATCAAAATAATGAACATTATTTTTAGAAACTGAAATACCATTATTATTATAAAAATTAATGAACATTATTTTTGAAACTAAATACCATTATTATCAATAGCATCAAAATAATGAACATTATTTTTAGAAACTGAAATACCATTATCATTAAAAACATTAATGAATCCGTTGTGTTTTAACACTGAAACTGAAACTACACCTCTAGTAATAGATGGCGCATAATGACAATTGTCTAAAACAATAATTAAACCGGAAGGAAGAACTAAATAATATTCTCCAATAGCTTCAACAGGTGCTGGTAGACCATTGCCCACAAACAGCTGCAAAGCTCCGGGCTTCAGCTTCCTCCTTTTCCTAAGTGCCTGTAATTCATTACAGATACGAGTTCCACAGCCAGTGTCATAAACCCATGATTTACGCTTAGTAAAGGAAAATAATTCAATAGTGAAGATACCTGAAGCACTAGCACTGCTAGCTTGCTTCTTCTTCACATTCAACTCGGCAAGATACTTGGGACAGTTCCTCTTCCAGTTCCCGACTTCATTACAATGATGACAGGTCTGGTCTTTTGCCGGATGCTCTTTTTTAGCCGGAGGGGTTTTCTTTGGTTTGGGGGAATTAGCAGCTTGCTTACCCTTGCCCTTACCATCAAACTTGCCTTTAGCTTGGTGCGATTTCTTAGCTTTCTGGATCCGACCCCCCTTTATCATAAGAACATTTGGGTCATTGGCCTTCTTTGGAATCGTCTTCTCATATTCAATGAGCATAGCATGAAGTTCAGTGACGCTCTTTTTCATAGAGTGCATGGTATAGTTTTGCACAAAGCCCTCAAATTCCTTAGTAAGGGATTTGAGAATCATGCCAACTTTTACCTCTTTATGATAAGCGTACTCCATCGAATCCAATTTGTCAAAAATGCTCTTCATCTTGAGCACATGACTGCTAACCGATTTTCCAGATTCAAGTTTCATGTCATGGAGTTCTACGACTAAGTCGAATAGTTCCACTCTAGCTTGTTTTTCATACAAGGATCTAAGTTCTCTGATCATATCATATGGAGTGTAATTCTCGAATTGTTTCTGAAGCTCGGGAGACATGCTCGCAAGCATCAAACAACAGACTTCATTGAATCTAGTGTATTGAACTCTATATTCAGTTCTTTCAGCTGCTGTTGATTCAGCACCTGGTTCGGTTGGCCATTGCCTTTCAATGACATCCATGCGTTCTTCAACTCTTAGAACAATTCTCAGTTGACGATACCAGTCATTGAAATTTGATCCATTAAGCTTTTCTCTTTCAAACATTTGCTGAAAAGCATTGGTGTTTGTAGGAGGATTCATTGCCATCTACAAAACAGATTAAGTTCAAAAATCAGTATTTTCGATAATAAATCCTTAAGAAATCAATTACCCAATGTTTATAAAATAAACAATTAATTTCATTAAGGCTAGGATCCAATTGACATACACTCATTTCATCAGTTGATCTGCTAGAAATGATTGTACTCAAAAGGTAAGTGACGAGCAGTAATTGCATTACATGTGCAATTCCTAGTAAGAATGGGACCTACAAATTACATTTGATTCATCAAGTGATTTGTAGTCATGTTTTGTCCCATCTTTTGCCACGGGTTAAGGTCTCACCGCTTAACTCGCTTTAAGTCGTCCAACCAAGAACGCGCAAATTTGTCCACCACTGTGTACCAGTGAGTGGGATTTGCCATGCAACTGCCATTTCACCACTGTGTACCAGTGAGTAAAACAACAGCCACAAGTGTCCTTTACAAGTTGGATGGCAATGACTTAAGTTTATTGGGTCAATCAATTTGATGTGTGATCAAAAAGTTATGTTTGAAGATTCATGCATATCTTCTAAACATAATATGTTTATAAAACTCATTTTTATTGCCTTTAAATACAAAAGAGCTCGGTATCTCCATTTGAACGCACAAAGAAGCGCAAGGGCAAAGGTTTGCGATGGACGCAATTAAAAATCCGCCCTTTTAGGAGGCTAACGCACTCCGACTTATACCTCTCTTAGAGTTTGTTCAAATGGGTGAGCCGGTGTATCTTTTGATTTTAGGGCACCAATTTTATAAACAAAATCATTATTTCAATGTAATTTAGTCAAGTTTAATTTTCGAAAAACAATTTTGCACACAATTTTCTTAAAGGGCAAAACTAAACATACTAAATATAAACACGTAACAATTAGGTATCCATCCTTGGTTAGGCCACTATGGTTTAAGATTGGCTCCCCTTTCTTAAGGAAAAGGACCACATACATCAAGTAAACTTGATTGCGTAAGCCAAAATTTAATAACAAATTTATCACATAAACACATAAGGTGCTGATTTGAAAAATCCAGCAGCTTCACAACCCATTTAGGCCTAGAGGATGGCCGAACTGGACTTAGCATAGAACTACAAAGTTGTAGCCCTATGAGTCAAGTATCTACTGTTCAAAGAACGACTTCTAACTCCTTACGGATTAAAAGATATGATTGTTTTAGTGGACTGGTGTCAAGCAGCAACATTAATATATAATTATCACATTGTCAAACAATTAATTATTTTAATTATCCACCTAAAAGACCTAGTGATCAAGTAATTTTATCATTATAACTAAGTAATAATCATGAATCAATTGCATGTAAAAACTCATGATTATTACTTCTTTTTAACAATTAAAATAGAGGTAATCCATAAACGCATGCAATTAACACATTAATCATGCAATAAATCAAAACTTGCAATTTGGGTTTCCTAAAATTTTTTTTTTTTTTATTTCCAGATTTTCGAATTGGGGTTTATCAAAAAAATAATTTTATTGTTTATTTCATTATTTTATTACAATTAAACCAATTAATTAATAAAATAATCAAAATAATTACATAAAAAATTCGAAAAATATGAAACCTTAACCCCCCCTTCAAGTTTTGATTTTTAGGTAATTAAAAATCACATGGGTGGCTCGTGATACCACTGTTGGAATATATAACTAAATATCATTATTCACGAGTACGCAACGGAAGCAAATCAAATAATTAACCTTGAAATAGGATTAAGGAATACCTCTTAATGTAGATGATAAAGTAAAGAAACTTTAAAAGGATTTGAAGTAAATCCCTCTACGATTGCACACACGATCCACCGATATAGGTGTGCTAGCACTTGATCACGAACCGAGCAACCTTTGGCTTGATCTCCTTCTTCAAAACCGAAAACCAAAAAACCCAAAGGGTTTTCCCTTGGTTTGGCCGTCCAAAAGAATGAGAGGAGAGAAGGAGATGAAAGGTTTTAGGAGTTATAACTTTGTAGTTTTGTTGTCGAAAACCATAAGGCTACCTTTAGTATTTATAGGTAGGTTTAAACTTGGCCATCAAGTTTAGGGTTTCACTAGGAAACCTAGTAGGGAGGCCGACCCCCTATATGCTTTTCTAGAACCTTCCCTAATCGTTTTAATTACAATTATCTCCTTACTTTAACGACCGTTAGCTAGTAACCGTTAAATATTAACGACCATTCGTTAACTTATTCGTGATCCATATTAATTAATAAATCAATTAATATTAACTATATTTGAATCGAGACGTGTGACTCCGTAGGCTCAAATCATTTCCGGACATACGTTCATTTTACGTGATCACATACTAACACTTCTACCCGCCATCCTTTCCTTGTTCCAGCTCTTGATCTCATTTTTAAGGCGTTTCAGTTTATCTTTCATGCAGACAAAAGCACCCGTGTTAACTGTCACACCCTGTTTATTCCAGCAAGAAGAAACTAAACGCGTTTATTGTATTATGACTTATACCTTTTAGAAACGTTATGAAAATATATCCCAAATATGTCTTCAAAAAACATATAAGCTTTTTTATAATTTAAAATACACATAAAATAAAATCACATTGAAAAATGTCTTTTCTGTGCAATAAGAATAATATAACAACTTATGTTATCTCTTTTAGTTATTAAACCATTAACCATCTAAGAGGACCATCATAAAAAGTTGTCAGAATGTCAACAATATTAAACATTCATTCCGAGCACTATTGTATGAACACTATGCTAGATAAATGGTAACTTTTTGGTTCTGATTCATTGGTTCATCTTAAGAATCAAAGCATTAGGAACTTAGGGTTCTTTCACATGTATCGTTATGATTATATTCAATTAATCGTTCCCGTGAATGTATATGTATTACAATCGTATACGTGCAATGTGCGACAGTATATGGTTTCAAGAAATAAGGTTTAAATTATAGATTGACTATATACTTTCAGTTTTGTCCCAAATTAGGAAATGAATATAGATGACGTCCTTTCAAGTTTTGTTTCAATGTAGTTGATGAACTCCAAAACATACCAATACAAGTGACATATTTTCAAACTTTTTTCCAATATCAACAAGATATGCTTACGTGGACTACCTAGTAGACTAATCATATAACGCCACATCATCATCAAAATGATATTTTGGCTAGAGGTCGGCTTTACCGACAGTTGGCTTTGGATTATTGTCTAACATACGGGTATATATATAAAATGGTGTTTGATAATTAGTTAAGTATTTAAAGATAAATATAATTAGAAATAATTAAAGAGGAAAATGATTATTAAATAGTATATACAAAATTAATGAAATTTATATGGAGGGATGATTATTGAACTGGGAACCTATAAATGCAAGAGAGAGTGCTCTTTTGCTATTAGAACAACCATGTTACTTTTTCAATTTTTTTTTTTTTTTTTTGGAACGGTGTGTTACTTTTTCAATTAGTTATTCATATATATGTTTTCGACTTTCATAAACTTCTATAATTTTTTAAAAGGTTTTATCAATAAAGGCTTTATGGGTTATCATTAACGAACATAAAATAATTATACTTTTATAGTTAGTTTTTTCGATTCCATCAGAAAAACCTTTGAACCACACATAAAATAATTTTGAAAACATTACTGTAACCCAACATGAACATTCAGCCCACTAGAAAAGAAAAACAATTAAAAGGCCCAACTTAAATGAATGATGAATCCATAAGGGACACAAGAGTATGTTTAGAAAGTCGTTGAACAATAAATATTACTCCCTCCGTCCCAATTTAAAGTCCAAATTTGACTTGTTGAGTTTTTCTTTTCTAACTTTGATCATAAATAGTTTTGTTTGTATAATATAACTAGATTTTAGACATGTGTCCAATACTGGACACGGGGCTTATGACATGAGTTACAAATATAAGTTGGGACATTCATGTCAATGTATTCTGTTACAGACAAACATTACGATAATGTATTTTTTATTTAATAGTGAAATAATTTAGATGTGTACCTCTCGATATTTCGTCTTTATCATATAACTAATTGAGACTTCATATAATGATGAACCATTTTTTGGATTACCTTCTGTTACACTACTATATGCTAATTAATTTCGTTTTTTGGGTTCCTATTTCCCATTAAGATTTCTTGAATTGTTATTCATATTGTTAATGAGTTTGTGTAAGTGTGGATGTTGAATTTTAAGTTTGACAAATTGAAAAAAAGATATGAATCGTAATATAGAAGAATATTGTTTGGTGGTAGCTTTTTAAAAAAGTTGATAAATGTAAGCTTATAATATTACAATTGTAGACAATCTAAAGTTTTTTATCAGAATATACATCGTATGTATAATCAATTAAAGATTGTTAATGTTAATATTAATATAATTATAATTTTTTCCCTTAAGATAATAATAGAATTATTATATTTTAATATTAATTAAATCACAATTGTAGATATGTTACTGGTTGTATACACACATTCACATAAACTATATAATTTGCTTTAAAAATAGCTCATCAGCTGCGTAAAAGATCTACTCATATGGGCTTGTATTTATGTTTTTTCTAATTTTTTTAATATCTATATTATTGTAATTTGTTAAAATATTTTTATTTGATATAAAATAAAATTAGAAAGAAGAAAGAAAAGGGAAAAATGTAGCATTATTCTAATCAACTGACACGGATTGTTTATAACATTTTAAAGAAAAGATAAATTATTAAATATATAAATTTAAATGTAAAAAATATAAGTAAAAACAATTTTAAAAGATAAGATAAATATTAAATATATAAATTTAAATGTAAAAAATGTAAGTAAAAACAAATTTAAAAGAATATACTTCTAAAACATTGAACACATATATTGTATTTCATCTTTTGAAATACTTTTTTAGACAATATTTTATGTGTTGAATTTTTTAATTAATTAATTATTAAATGATGAAAAATTAAAAAAATCTTTTCAAGTTGATGGCTAAAAATTGTAATTAATAAAATTAAGTATTTAGGGCTAAAAAGTGTAAATTATGGATGAAAAACAAAAAAGTGTAAATTAGGTGCTAAAAAGTGTAAATTATTGATGGAAAACAAAAAAGTGTAAATTAGTGAGACTTTTTCTACGAATATTAATATAATAATATATTTGGATAATGATTATTAGAAATTTTAATTTATAATTAAACTAAATGATGACATAAGCGAGAGTCAATTTGATGAAATCGAGCGATGTGATTGGTCAATAAGTTATTAGTTCAACTGTCTTATAGTATATATGAGTTGTATTCCCTTAAATCTTTAAAAATTGGTGAGATCCAAGGGCCACATCTCAGCCATTGGATAAAAAATGATCAATGGTCAGTTAAAAATTTAAAAAAGTACACAGAGGGGTAGTTTTGTCATTTGGCATATTATCTCAATTCCTTGCTAACTCTTCCTAGCTTCACACACACACACACATATCTCTTTCTCTCTCTCTCTCTCTCTCTCTCTCTCTCCCCCCTCTTGGAAAATCACCAGCACCATTACCACCACCACCACCACTACCACCACCGTCTTCAAGTCACCACCACGTTCCAATCGAAAGTACAGGCATCATTGCCTCTGTCATCATCATCATCTCCATCAGTCTTCATCAATGGATCTTGAAGATGTTAATAAACAATGGAAGATCTATTGAATACGAATATATGGCTTTTTGTTATGTAAATTCAAAATTTGTCAGGTATAATCAAATGTAATTAGATAACATGTGATTAGATCTATTCTAGCATTTGAATTGTTAAATTTTATTAGTTATTTAATTGATTTTGTTGTTTGGTACAATATTGCCTACAAGGTGTTTGATAAAATGTCTAAACGAAAGTTTCTTATATATGATTAGAATCAAATTTGATTATGTAAGCTTTACGTATATATGTTTGTGTAGTTTTATGCTTAAAATCAAATGTGATTATGTGCAGCTTTGTAATTTTTAAGGTATATGTGTTTGTGTAGTTTTATGCTTAAAATCAAGTTTGATTATGTGTAACTTGTGTAGTTTTATGCTTAAAATCAAGTTTGATTATGTTGAGCTTTAAAGATTTTAACTACATGTATGTGCGACACTTTATGTTAGAATCAAATTTGATTATGTAAGTTTTACGTATCTATGTTTGTGTAGTTTTATGCTTAAAATCAAATTTGATTATGTGTAGCTTTGTAGTTTTTAAGGTATCTGTGTTTGTGTAGTTTTATGCTTAAAATCAAATTTGATTATGTTGAGCTTTGAAGATTTTAACTACATGTATGTGCGACACTTTATGTTTAGAATCAAATTTGATTATGTAAGCTTTACATATCTATGTTTGTGTAGTTTTATGCTTAAAATCAAATTTGATTATGTGTAGCTTTGTAATTTTTAAGGTATCTGTGTTTTTGTAGTTTTATGCTTAAAATTTGATTATGTGTTTGTGTAGTTTTATGCTTAAAATCAAGTTTGATTATGTTGAGCTTTAAAGATTTTAACTACATGTATGTGCGACACTTTATGTTAGAATCAAATTTGATTATGTAAGTTTTACGTATCTATGTTTGTGTAGTTTTATGCTTAAAATCAAATTTGATTATGTGTAGCTTTGTAGTTTTTAAGGTATCTGTGTTTGTGTAGTTTTATGCTTAAAATCAAATTTGATTATGTTGAGCTTTGAAGATTTTAACTACATGTATGTGCGATACTTTATGTTTAGAATCAAATTTGATTATGTAAGCTTTACATATCTATGTTTGTGTAGTTTTATGCTTAAAATCAAATTTGATTATGTGTAGCTTTGTAATTTTTAAGGTATATGTGTTTGTGTAGTTTTATGCTTAAAATCAAGTTTGATTATGTTGAGCTTTAAAGATTTTAACTACATGTATGTGCGACACTTTATGTTAGAATCAAATTTGATTATGTAAGTTTTACGTATCTATGTTTGTGTAGTTTTATGCTTAAAATCAAATTTGATTATGTGTAGCTTTGTAACATGTTATCAAATCAAATTTGATTATGTGTAGCTTTGTAGTTTTTAAGGTATCTGTGTTTGTGTAGTTTTATGCTTAAGATCAAATTTGATTATGCTGAGCTTTGAAGATTTTAACTACATGTATGTGCGACACTTTATGTTTAGAATCAAATTTGATTATGTAAGCTTTACATATCTATGTTTGTGTAGTTTTATGCTTAAAATCAAATTTGATTATGTGTAGCTTTGTAATTTTTAAGGTATCTGTGTTTTTGTAAGTTTATCTGTGTACAATCAAATTTGATTATGTTGAGCTTTGAAGATTTTAACTACATGTATGTGTGATACTTTATGTTTAGAATCAAATTTGATTATGTAAGCTTTACGTATCTATGTTTGTGTAGTTTTATGCTTAAAATCAAATTTGATTATGTGCAGCTTTGTAGTTTTCAAGATATCTGTGTTTTTGTAAGTTTATCTGTGTACAATCAAATTTGATTTTGCATTGCAATATGTTGTTTTCTATAAGAATCAAATTTGATTTTATATATATTTATATATATATTCATACTTGTTATGCTGATTATTGTTTTTGACATGTATATTTTCATACGGTTCTTGTGCTGAAAAAAACACCTAAAACAAATGTTACACAAACATTTCGAACACCAGATGGATCGCAGCTTTTAGTGCCAATAGTTGATTATAAACGACAACCAGTGCTTGGAAAAAGTATGGAACACTTGAAAACTGTCGGAGAGATTGTAGCAAGTGTGGAGGTACGAGTCACAACAGCAGGAAATGTGAAAAGAAGAAACAAAAAATTGATGAAAACATGGATACTGAAGGAGCTGCAAACAATTAGACAAACATTTTTTTCTTTATTATACATGTTTAGAAATAAATAGTTTTCAGCTGTTTACAAATTTTATACTTGGATGATAGTTTTCATTGGTTGGTCATTTGTCTACAGATTGTGTTCTTGTTTGACAAATCAAATTTGGTTGTGAAATATGATCAATTGTGTGTAGTTTCCGTTCCAGATTTAATTTTGTAAAGGTTTCTTGATATGGACTCAATTTGTTTTTCTAAATGTATGCATAAAATCAAATTTGATTTTGTATAGCTTGTTAACACTGTCCATATCAAATCAAATTTGATTTTGTTTAGGTTTCATGATATTGACTCTATTTGTTTTTCTAAATGTATGCATAAAATCAAATATGATTTTGTATAGCTTTTTGACACTGTATGCATAAAATCAAATTTGATTTTGTAAATGTTTCTTAATATGGACTCCATTTGTTTTTCTAAATGTATGCATAAAATCAAATACGATTTTGTGTAGCTTTTTGAATTTGTAAGTATAAGATCAAATTTATGTTGTAGGGATTCAAAATCAAATTTGATTCGGAGGGGAATCATGACAACGGAAATGCTAAAATGCTAAAGCCTAGAGGAGGGGGAAGTGTGATTATGGGGGCCTGCGGCCCGCGCTTTAGTTTAGGGTTTGAAGTCGTAGGGTTAGCCGTAATCCGAGTGGAAAGCAACATTCTAAAATGTAACATCCCGAACTTTTAATTAACGGTTGACTTGTGTCGTTAAGTCAACACCTTGTGTCTGTTAAGTCTCTAGGAGATTTAATGCTTATAAGTGGTTAATATGCTATATGTGTGAAGCTTCAATGCCTTAATGATGTATATGTTAATGTGTTTAAGATGTCAAAGATAATTAAATGTGTTTATTATGTCTAGAAGTATTCCCGTTAGGTTGTTTAAGCCTTAGATGTAAAGATGTGAAGTGGAGGGACTTAATTGTGAACCTTTGAAAGATGTATCCAGGTTTTAGGGGTCAATTAGGCTAACCTAATTGACATTAATCAGATCCTAAACCTTCTTGTGCCCCCCTAAAACCGTCCCCTCCTTCTCCATTCGATTTCCATTGCAAACCTTCTTCAAACGTGTTGATTCGGGTGTCATTGATCAAGCCTTTTGCATCCTTATTGTAATCTCCAGGTGTTAAAGGTATAATAACATTGATTTTATGTCTTTTCAATCATATAATTCGTTCCATAATTGATCTAGATCTTTAGAGGATCAATTGATGTCAAAATCGTGAGTTTTAATCGATTCGGTAACCTAAAACGTTTGTTATTGTGATGCAAATCAAGTAGGGGTTAATCAATGATTTCATTGCATCATTATGGTCTTAAAAAGATGAATTTTGAGGTACAAAAGTCGTTCATAAGGTTTGGGGTCGTTTGGGGTGTGTTTGGTTAAGTTTTGGAGGTTAAACAATGAGGTTTGTGCAGAATCGGGGCTAGTTGCGGCGCAACTAAAATGCAGTGACTTAAGTTGCGACGCAATTATCCCATTGCGACGCAATAGCGACAGAATTTTCAAAAGGCCATAACTTTTGAACCGTAACTCCGTTTTTGACAAATAAGCTATCCACGGAATCGTGAGAGAGTCTACTTTCTAATGGTAATACTTTTAAAAGATGATTATGATGTCAAGTTTTTAGAAAGGTTAATTTAGTGAGTGAATGCCGAGTTCCGTCGAGTTATGTAAGCTCTAAAGTATTAATCGAATGTACGATGCATCAAGCCTTGTCATGGGTCATGTTTATAGATATTTAGGCTTGATTCATGAACATAAGTAAGTAGGTACTTGTTTAGCTCATTATGGTCGTTCAATGTGTAACACCCCGAGCTAGGCTCGAAATGTACCGAAAAGCATGACACAAGATGGAATTATCGTAGAACGAGACTATATGAAAATAAGAGGATTCCGGGAACCCAACAATTAAGCTACACTGTCACAAAAGCATAAGGAGCATTCAACCATCAAAAGTTTACACAATAACAATTCAAAAGATGGCTCATGATCCTAAGCAAGTCCCATCAACGGGTAATGAATCACGGATCCATGGTCAAGTCCAACAATCTAGCAATGCATCAAGCTCTTGGGTTCTCTTGGTTACCTGAAAAGTGTACTAAACAATGTCAACACTAGGTTGGTGAGTTCGTAGGAAAAGATGAACAAGAACACGTTCCCATGTCAACCAATACATAATTCACATTAACATGATCTAATAAATTGCACACTTGTACTCAATGTACTCAATTGCACGTAAATGTACTCATTGTACTCAATGTACTCAATTGCACGTAAATGTACTCATTGCATTCAATGCACTCAATTGCACGTAAATATACTCATTGTACTCAATTGCACGTAAATGTACTCATTGTATTCAATGCACTCAATTGCACGTAAATATACTCATCCATGACCAACAATGTCCACACACAACCAAACATCATATGTATATACTTAGTACGCTACTACTTTTGAAAGGCCTTTGATGCTTATATATAGGGTCATCCGCAGCCTTCCCACCACATCTCCAACCTTTCAAAGGCATTACCGTCCTCCATATATACACAACTAACCTAAAACAACCCAATATACATCTTATAATAACCATACAACTAATCACATAATTGCACATTAACAAAACGTCACACAACCTGTACGCCACAAAATAACATCATGCACAAAGTACACTTTTCAGCCCGACTCTTAAAAGAGTAGGGGAGGCTACGAAAAACTCACCTTTGCCTTGATTTACCGAAGTTAAAGTGAGCTAGAACGTCAATTAATTGTCAAGCGATCACAACCTATCATAATGTACATGTACGTATCAATATATATACAATCATGTCCTCACTTAGCTTTTATGAACTTTAGAGTTGGACCCGGGACTTGAACGCGTATTAGAACTGAGTACGATAACTTGGAAGACAAGGAAAGACCCATTTGGAAGTTCGATGTGTCCCAAGGAAAGTGAAATACGATTTAGAAATCAAAACAGGAAAATGAACATTAGGGACAGCCGTAAGCTACGGCCCTTATGGGCGTAGGTTACGCTAGGAGGAAACTCAATGGGCGTAAGGTACGGTGAGATTGGGCGTAGGTTACGGTGCCCCAGAAACATGCATTTTGGCGTAAGGTAGGGCGTAAAGTAGGCGTAAACAGAAGACAATTTGAAAATTTAAATGGGGAGGGGCGTAGGTTACGCCAACAGGGGCGTAAGTTACGCTCGTTAAAAACCAGCAATGCACCAGCAGGTGCTCTTGACCCAAGCACGACCCAAAACCCTAATTTCTTGATACTTAGACCATGAAATCGATTTGCACAACTTCGAGACCCATTTTTGAACATAGTTAAACATAATTGAACATAACTAAACATGTTTCATCATCCAAAACCAACCTTTAACACATTTTCTTGTTAAAATTCGATCTTGACCCATTTGAACACAAAATCGACCCAAAACCTAGTTTTTGACTCATAAATCGTTTTGAGGAGTTCCTTGACCCGTTTTTGAACATAACAAACTTTTGAACATAACAAACTCATTTGAACATAACCCACTCAATAGTTCCATTCCAAACATGGCTTTTGACCCAAATCGATTTTTGACCTAATTTAGATAACTAGAAACCCTAATTCCGGATTTTGAAGCTATAAGGACCAAGAGTGCTTAGATTTAGGTGTAATACAAGTTTATTAACTAGAAATGATGAATTTGAGCTAGAAAACACTTACCAAAACTTCCACAAGCAATCAAACCCGATTTTGACCTAAATGAAGCTTTTTCTTGCACTTTGAAAACTTGGATTTTTGATATGATGCTAGAATGGTACTAAGGATGATGGTTTTGTTATTAATCTAGTTGAAACTAACATAAATGAACCAAGAATTTAGAGAGAGATTGAGAGTATGAGTATTTAGTGAGAGGGGAGAGAATATGCAAGTATTATGAATGAATGGATGAGGGAAATGAGGGAGGATAGGGTTTGTTTACTTGGGTGGGTCATGGGTTTGGGCATAACCCATGGATAGGATCCATAACCATTTACTAGTTACCATAAAGATCATCTAATGAAATTCGATTAGCACCAACTAAGGATCTCAACTTGCACATAAGTCTCTAGTTGCACAATAAAACGACCCATATAAAAAAAAACACATTGCACTCAAATGACCCTTAGATTGCACTTGAACATATATTAATTTATCAAAAACTTAGGAAACGTACCCATAGTCAAAAGTCAAAATGCACGGTTGTTACACAATGCTTATAGGTAGTCGGGAATACTTGCAAAGCTTGGTAACTTACGTTATGATTTGTTGTATGCTTCTACGAGGTAAGATACACTACTTTGACATGCTGAGGGTTCAACAAAAACATGGTTTTCATATAATAACTTCCCAAATGATATCTTGATTGCTTATGGGTATTCGGGGTTACATGGGAGGTGATATGGGCTATGTAAATGACTATTGAGGCCTGAAATGTAGTCCCTATGATATGAAATGTTATGAAATGATATGAGACGTAACGATATGCTATGAAATGCTCTGTAATGTCTTGAGATGAAATGAAATGTGATTATATGTTGATGATATGTGAAATGTGCATGAATGTATGGCTTGTTCATCTAAATCACTAGACTGATTAAGTTGCCATGACACGCGCACGTTTAAGGGCCCAAACGTTAAGATGTATATGTGATAATGTTTAGGTAATATGAACACCTAAACTATATGAGATGTGAAATCGAGCTCGTAATTTTAGATGAAAGTGTTAAGCTTAACCCGTACTTGCCTTTGCCCGGCGGGTGCGAAGATGTGGTTGCTTGGGTGGCTCCTTGCAACATGGTCAAAGACGTGAAGAGTAATACAGGAGGTCTGGCCCGCCCCACTTGTCTTGAACATACGGATTACTCCGGGATTGGCTTGCCATTCCTTAACGACATTGATGTACAGCCGTAAGGTTTGTCCATCTAGTCGGGTGTGACTTATGTCACCCTTACAAAGATGTATATGTTATATGAGATGCGTGACTTATGTCACAAATACAAAGATGTTAGATGTTATATGTGAAGATACAAAAGATGACTAGGAACATTTAGGATGACCCATCATATATGAAGATGTTTGATGTGATGATTTGTTATGTGAGATGTAATGTATGATGTGATTTGTGCCTTAACGATTCAAATGAATTTTTCCATAATGTTTAAATGGACAAATGTTTTATTAATGATGTGTTATCTTACTTAGCTAATTCGTTAGCTAACACTTGTTCTTTTAAACGTGTTGTGCCCTCAGGTCCAACATTATAGAGCAGGTAGATGTGAGAAGTGTGAGGCATGGGTAGATTGCAATGAGGATGGCTATAGTTACCCATAGTGGCTGCTCGCCTTAGATGATTGCTTTATGATTAGACATTTATGATTTGCGTTTACTATGTTGTTGGTTGTTTATGTTGGGCAACCGATGGGTTTTCATTTGAACTTGTTTTGATGATATAGCTAGTAACACCAGTTAATAAATGAACCAAACAGATTTTGTTGGTTTGGTCTTTTAAAGTTTACTTCCGCTTTCTTTGACGCCGTTAGGCGAAATTTTTTGGAAATCCATATTTTTTTAAACGACGGGTGTTACATAAAAACCCTAAAATCTAAACCCTAAAATGCTAAAGCCTAAAGGAGGGGGAAGTGTGATTACGGCTAACCCTAAAATCAAATTTGATTTTGTACATGTTTCTTGATATGGACTCCGCTTGTTTTTCTAAATGTCTGCATAAAATCAAATTTGATTTTGTGTGCCCTTTTGACAATCTATCTATAAAATCAAAATTGATTTTGTGTAGGTTTGTTGATATGCATAAAATCAAATATTTGCTGAAAATCAAATTTGATTTTGTAAGCCCTTTTGACAATATATGCATAAAATCAAATTTGATTTTGTATAGGTTTCTTCATATGGATACCCTAAAATCTAAACCCTAGGTGGCTAAATGCCTAAAGGAGGGGGAAGTGTGATTACGGAACCCTAAAATGCTAAAGCCTAAAGGAGGGGGAAGTGTGATTACGGGGGCCTGCGGCCCGCGCTTTAGTTTAGGGTTTGAAGTCGTAGGGTTAGCCCCCTCGACCTTTAAACCCTAAACCCTAGAGCTTGTTATCATCAGGGAGGGGCGCATTCTAAACCCTAAAAAGGTCACCCTTTCGGGGGGAATGACGCATTCTAAAACCTTAAAAAGGGTGAGGGTTCCCACTCTAGGGTTTAGGGTTTGAAGGCCGAGGGCTAACCCTCTACCTTCAAACCCTAAACCCTAGAGCGGGATGTAGTAGGGGAGGGACGTACAAATGGAGTTATATCAACAACCCTATACACAATAAAATTTGTCTGTATACGTATAGTTTTAAAAAGCTATACAAAATCAAATTTGATTTTATTCATATATTTACATAAACAAATGGAGTTTATATCAACAAACCTATACACAATCAAATTTGATTGTATACATACAGTTTCAAAAAGCTATACAAAATCAAATTTGATTTTATTCATACATTTGCACAAACGATTGGAGTTTATATCAACAAACATATACACAATCAAATTTGATTGTATACGTACATTTTCACAAACAAACGGAGTTTATATCAACAAACTTATACACAATCAAATTTGATTGTATACGTACAGTTTCAAAAAGATATATAAATCAAATTTGATTTTATTCATACATTTACACAAACAAATGGAGTTTATATCAACAAAATTATACACAATCAAATTTGATTGTATACATATAGTTTCAAAAAGTTATACAAAATCAAATTTGATTTTATTCATACATTTACACAAACAAATGAAGTTTATATCAACAAACCTATACACAATCAAATTTGATTGTATAGGTACAGATTTAAAAAGCTAAACAAAATCAAATTTGATATTATTCATACATTTGCACAAACGATTGGAGTTTATATCAACAAACATATACACAATCAAATTTGATTGTATACGTACAGTTTCAAAAAGATATATAAATCAAATTTGATTTTATTCATACATTTACACAAACAAATGGAGTTTATATCAACAAAATTATACACAATCAAATTTGATTGTATACATATAGTTTCAAAAAGTTATACAAAATCAAATTTGATTTTATTCATACATTTACACAAACAAATGGAGTTTATATCAACAAAATTATACACAATCAAATTTGATTGTATATATATAGTTTCAAAAAGTTATACAAAATCAAATTTGATTGTATAGGTACAGATTCAAAAAGCTAAACAAAATCAAATTTGATATTATTCATACATTTGCACAAACGATTGGAGTTTATATCAACAAACATATACACAATCAAAGTTGATTGTATACGTACAGTTTCAAAAAGATATACAAAATCAAATTTGATTTTATTCATAAATTTACACAAACAAATGGAATTTATATCAACAACCCTATACACAATAAAATTTGTCTGTATACGTATAGTTTTAAAAAGCTATACAAAATCAAATTTGATTTTATTCATATATTTACATAAACAAATGGAGTTTATATCAACAAACCTATACACAATCAAATTTGATTGTATACGTACAGTTTCAAAAAGATATACAAAATCAAATTTGATTTTATTCATACAAATACACAAACAAATTGAGTTTATATAAACAAACCTATATAAAATCAAATTTGATTGTATACGTACAGTTTCAAAAAGATATATAAATCAAATTTGATTTTATTCATACATTTACACAAACAAATGGAGTTTATATCAACAAAATTATACACAATCAAATTTGATTGTATACATATAGTTTCAAAAAGTTATACAAAATCAAATTTGATTTTATTCATACATTTACACAAACAAATGAAGTTTATATCAACAAACCTATACACAATCAAATTTGATTGTATAGGTACAGATTTAAAAAGCTAAACAAAATCAAATTTGATATTATTCATACATTTGCACAAACGATTGGAGTTTATATCAACAAACATATACACAATCAAAGTTGATTGTATACGTACAGTTTCAAAAAGATATACAAAATCAAATTTGATTTTATTCATAAATTTACACAAACAAATGGAATTTATATCAACAAACCTATACACAATCAAATTTGATTATATGCTTGAATCTGTTGTATTTCGTATCATATGTCTTTGTCTTTACCAATCAAGTTTGATTGGTTTAGCCAATCAAATTTAATTTTATTCAGAATCAGAAAAGTAATTAAATCTTGTATGCATTACTCAAATTTGGTTTAGACATTTCATCAAACATATTGTATGCATTACTCAATCAAATGTGATTTGATTCTAATTCATATATATGAAACTTTGGTTTAAACATTTTATCAAACACCTTGTAGACAATCATGTATAACAAATAAAATTTAAAAAAATTCAAATGTTAGAATAGATCTATGTACAATCAAGTATGATTGGCTGTATAATTTGTAAATACGTATATAATCAAATTTGATTTAGTACATACACTTTCAAAAAGATATATAATCAAATTTGATTTAGTACATACACTTTGGTTTAGACATTTCATCAAACACTTTGTGAGCAAAACTCTTCAAAGAAACTTTAAACAACAACAATCAAGGATACAACTTCTTATCATATGAAAAATATAAATCATATAAAAAAACTAACAATCATGGGTAAAAATGCTTTGCTTATCCATTTTTTATATATAAACAAAAACTAACTCAATAAAATCTCACTCTAATAATATCTAAAACATCATCATCCATTTGTTGTTGTTGCTAGTGCTTTGAGGTGAAGATCCAGAAGATGGTGGTGGTTGTTGTAGCCGGAGGAGGAGGAGAGAGAGAGCTGAGTCACTGAACGTACGAGAGAGAAAGAGAGCAACTGTGTGTGTGTGTGTGTGTTGGTGATGGTCGGAGATGGTGGTGGTGGTGGTCATCATCTATAGAGGAGGAGGAGGAGGAGAGGAGAAGAACGAGGGAGGGAGAGAGTGTGTGTTTGTATGTGTGTGTTTTGGTCAGGGGAAGGAGAAGAGAAGTGGCTGGAGATAGGGTAAAGTTTTTTTTTTAGTGCAAATTACTATTATACCCTTTGTTAAGACCAGTTTCAGTGAAACTGGCCAGTCTCCAGTTGCACCTGGAGACCAAGAAGATTTGTCCAGAAATATATTGAAGTCCAGTTGCATCGTACAGTCAACGCAACTGAAGACTTCCTCCAGTTGAGAACTGACCAGTTGAAGAATCCTTCCAGTTGGAGTCGAAAACAACAAGTGGAAGATAGAGAATGACAATGGCAGCGAAGCCCAGTTGACATTCTAGTCAGTTACAAACTGGAGACCGTCAGTGGAAAGCTCTTACAAAGTTTTACACTGATTACGAGGAATTGACTTTTATGCTTTATGTGCTATTACCCGGATAATAAGATTTATCTTATTATTTAAGTACAAGGTAGATAAAGCTGGTTGAGTAAAGTTGCTTTATACTGCAACTTTACACAACATTTTAAGGAATTAAATGTTATTCCTTAAATGTTCTCAACCATATTTGTACGGCCAAAGTTAACATCCCAATGTTAACTTTGCCTATAAATACAAGTCATTGCACAACAAGAATAACAAGTAAGTGAGAACACTTCACACTTTGCATACCTGCAATATTCTTGGTGAACTTGTGCAATATTCTCTCAATCGTAAAAAGGAACATTTCACAACTTTAAGTGTTTCGATTGTTCAGAGAAATTCCAAGTGTAGATCAATTGTAGTTCATAGGTTGTTAGGATATTTACATACTTGTATTATCTTGGTTCCGCAACAACCTTGTAATTTATTTAAAGTTAATAAATAAATTACACTTGAAAATTACATATTGTCTCACCAATTTACTTTACAATGATTTTATGTTATTGCATTGTTCTTTACTTATTGTCACTTAAATAAGTAATCTATCTAGAACTTGGTATATACTCTCTGTAACTGGTCGTCTCCAGTTCAGCGTTTATATTGCAAAGTAACTCCACCATCGACATAGAGGTGTCTTCAGGTAGTACCATCTATTGAGTTGGGACTTACACCCTTCCGTGTTTTTTTTTAAATTAGGATATAAGTTTTGATCCTTGCCATTGATGGAAATGATCCAAAGGCTAAGATTAAGCCCTTTAGATCCATGGAAAATTATGGATGTAAATGAACAAAACACTAGTATATATTAAGATACCTAATGAAATTTATATAATGAAAAATACATCTAAAACTTAATCTATTTATATAGTTTACATCAATTATTGTATAACACACACAAACTAATTTACGGTCAAAGTTGCGAAAGAAAAACTTCAAAAGTCAAAATAGGACATTTAAATTGGGACGGAGGGAGTCAATGAATAAAAAATATGATCCAAACCCGATACCATACGTTGGACCCGATCTTCCACTCTTTCATAAAATTAGGGCTCATTCATATAATCCCCAAATTGGGGCATCATTTGGGGAAAACCGAATCAATTAGGTAAAAAAGAATATCTGGTAAAAAAGATCCAAATACCAAATTGGGGCATCATTTGGGGCTCATTCAAACCAAATACCAATCGTTTTTACTCCTGCACCTGGATCTGGTAAAAAAGATCCAGATGTAGTCTTCATTTTACCACCACAACAATCAACTGTGACTTCTGTAGAGAAGTCCAGTGAACCCATCAAGAAAAGATGGGTTCACAAAAATAACTGATGATTTTTGTGGGTGTGCAGGGCGATCGAAAGAAGAATATCTGGTATCTGGACAGCGCTGCTGGCCGGACTATGACTGGATGTAAGCCCCTGCTTGAAGAGTTCACTGTCCAAGATGGACCGGCAGTGACGTTTGGTAATGATTAAAATGGAAAGACTGAAGGATATGGTGTGCTCAATAACGGACAGGTCGAATTCAAGAGAGTTGCATTTGTGAATGGTTTGAAATATAACCTGATCAGTGTCAGCCAACTTTGTGATGATGGTTACAGAGTTTTGTTCGATATTGCTCAAGGCACCATATTTAACAAGGATTGGAAAGTGGTGATGGTTGTATCAAGAAAAGGTAATGTGTACATCATAGATATGGAACCAGCTCCAAAAGAGCAGTGCTTCTAAACCAAGGCTGATGAAGACACCAACTGGCTGTGGCATAAAATATTATCCCATCTTAATTTCAAAAATATTAACAAGTTGTCTCGCAAACAACTGGTTGATGGGATACCACAGATTTCTTTTAATAAAGAAAAGCTATGTCCAGGGTGTGATATGGGCAAGCAGAAAAGGGCCAGTTTCAAAACTAGGCAAAACTTTAGCATCACTGAACCTCTTCACATGCTACATATGGATCTCTTTGGTCCAGTGAATGTTCAAACTAGAGCTGGGAAGAAATACACTCTAGTTGTGGTCGATGAATTCACCAGATACTGTTGGGTGGTATTCCTTAGATCCAAAAGTGATGCACCTGCTGAAATCATCTCTCTCATCAAAAGAATTGAACTCAAGTATACTCGAAAAGTCTGTCAGTTGCGAAGTGATAATGGTACTGAATTTCAAAATAAGGTACTTGAAACATTTTGCAATGACACTGGCATCTCTCAAAACTTCTCATCAGCACACTCTCCAGAGCAGAATGGAGTTGTGGAAAGAAAGAATCGCATACTGATAGAAGCAGCCAGAAGTATGCTATCTGAATCAGGTCTTCCCACCAGTTTCTGGGCTGAAGCAGTTGCAACTGCTTGTCACACCCAAAACCGGTCAGTCTACATCAAGAAACATAAGAAGACTGCCTATGAAGTACTCAGGAATCGTAAACCAAATATTGGATATTTTCATGTATTTGGTTATCCAGTTTATATTTTAAACGATTCCAGTCAGCTTGGAAAGTTTGATGCAAAAGCTGATGAAGATGTATTCTTAGGCTATTCAGATATTCGAAAGGCCTTTAGAGTTTATAATTATAGACTCCAAAAGGTTCATGAGACAATTCATATCACATTCGACGAATCAACTGAAGCAATCAACAATAGACCAAGCCTTGATATTTCTCCAGTTGTTCCAATAAATTTTGGTGAAACTAACCAAGTTCATCAGTCAGTTATTTCACCAAAAGATGTTTCCAGTTGCAACAAATTGGAACCAGTTAAGAAGAAAAACACCACCAGTGACACCTCATTCTATCCCTCCATAAATTTCAATTTACCACAGGAATTGGTGATTGGATCTGATGTACGTGCCACTCCAATATCAGCACCAGTTCAAACTCCAACTTCTCCAGTTCTTCAAGAAATGCCTTTTAATGAAGAATTTCATGATGCAAATCGTGACCTCATTAACTCTGATGAGGATGTAGAAGTAGTTTGGACTGATCCTCCTCCAGAAGCTGCTGCAACTGAAGAAGATCGACAGGTGACTTGCACTGATATTGTAATTCACCAGCCTAGTCAATACACTAGATGGACTCAAGCACATCCAATTGAACAGATTGTGGGAGATCCAAATAGTGGGGTTCAGACTAGAAGAGCCACCAGTGAGCAATGCTTAAACGTCACCTTCTTATCACTAATTGAACCAAAGAAGATTGACGAGGCTATGGCAGACCCAAGCTGGGTGGAAGCTATGCAAGAAGAGCTCGTCCAATTTGAAAGGAATAATGTGTGGGAGCTTGTTCCTTGTCCACCAGGGTTAAAGAAAGAACCCATTGGTACAAGATGGGTCTACCGAAACAAGATGGATGAAGATGGCCATGTTGTAAGAAACAAGGCCAGATTAGTTGCCCAGGGTTATTGTCAAGCAGAAGGCGTTGACTTTGATGAAACTTTTGCTCCAGTTGCAAGACTTGAAGCCATCAGAATTTTTCTGGCTTATGCAGCCCATCTGCAGTTTAAAGTCTTCCAGATGGATATCAAAAGTGCATTCCTTAATGGAACATTGGAAGAAGTTGTGTATGTTAAGCAGACTCCAGGATTCATCAATGAGAAGCATCCTCACTGGGTCTGTAGACTGAACAAAGCTTTGTATGGTCTTAGACAAGCCCCAAGAGCCTGGTATGATACTTTAACTAAACATCTTCTTAAAAAATGGCTTTCAAAGAGGTGCAATAGATAATACCTTATTTATCTTGAAAGAAAAAGGTAATATCTTATTGGTACAAATTTATGTTGATGACATTATATTTGGTTCAACTAATGATGCAATGTGTAAAAAGTTTTCTAAAATCATGTCATCTAAGTATGAAATGAGTTTAATGGGAGAATTAACATTTTTCTTAGGTCTTCAGATTAAGCAAACTGAAAATGGAATTTTCATAAACCAAGGAAAATATGTCAGAGATTTGTTAAGAAAATACAAATATGATTCAATCCCATCGAAAAACACACCTATTGCAGCACCATTAAATTTGGACTCTGACCCAACTGGCAAACCAGTGAACATCACTGACTATCGTGGTATGGTTGGTTCACTGATGTATTTAACTGCCAGTCGACCAGATATAATGTTTGCAACATGTCTATGTGCCAAGTTTCAGGCTAACCCTAAAGAATCACATTTGCACGCTGTTAAGCGTATCTTTAGATACCTGAAAGGGTGTCCTAATCTTGGTCTTTGGTACCCCAAAGGCTCAGGGTTAGATCTAATGGGTTATTCAGATTCAGATCATGCAGGTTGTAAGATAAATAGAAAATCAACAACTGGTGGTTGTCATTTCCTTGGAGGAAAACTGGTAAGTTGGACCAGTAAGAAGCAGACGTCAGTCTCTATGTCCACTGCTGAGGCAGAGTACATTTCTGCGGCCAGTTGCTGTGCCCAGATTCTCTGGATCAAGAACCAGTTACTAGATTATGGTCAAAAGTATACAAGGACCCCAATCTTTTGTGACAACACCAGTGCAATTGCTATATCTCACAACCCAGTGATGCACTCCAAGACAAAGCATATTGACATCAGGTATCATTTTATTCGCGATCATGTTATGAAAGGAGACATTGAATTACATTTCATCCCCACTGACAAACAGCTCGCTGATGTTTTTACAAAACCTCTTGATGAGAAAAACTTTAAAAATCTCATCAGCGAACTGGAATGTTAAATCCTTAAAACTGGAGATTTTTGTTATGAACGCTTCAGTGACACTGATGAAGTTCTCCAATTGAGGAGGTCCAGATAATCTTTGCTCACCAGGCTATCGAACGCCTTTGTGATACTATCCTGGCACTAATCGATTTCTGGATCATCATTTTAGGGGGAAAGACTCAAAATAATTTTCTGACTAAAATTCGTTTTGTTTGAAAATGGCTCCAGTTGGAAACTGGAGAACTCTCCAGTTGGAAACTGGCGCTGGACTAGTCCTCCAGTGACCAGGTTCAGTCTTGTCTTAATTTTTCATAACGTTAGAAAATACTTGGTCAATATTTGTGACACGTGATGGTACTCGAGTGTTTTAAACCACTTGATATCGTCACCTGGCGTGTTTAAAGACATTTTGGTAAATGGCAACTGTTTTTATTGGGAAAATGAAAATTAGTGGGCGCGTGGGTAAGTTAAGTCGTCGTAGCATTTAATGCTGACACGATAAATTATGTTTTTATTTCAAAATTCAAACTTATTTTGTAAAAATATCTACAAAATTGATTTTGTTAAATAAAATATAATTTTTTGGTATTTCATTGGGATCTTGAATTCCTTATAAATACCCTTATTTACTCCGATCACATTTACCTCCCTTTACATTCTTTTCATTTACTTCCCAATCATCTAAAATTGCTTCTTTTCTCTCTCTGCTTCATAAATCAAGAACCCTAATTCCAAAATTTCAATTTCATTTTCCAATGGCACCTAAATCATCCCGTTCAAGAGATGTAAATCTCTTATCTGTCCCATATGCTCCGTCACCAGATGTCAAACAGGCATCTGGTGCTCCTGGTAACACTACGCTCATCAAATTAAATCCGAATAATCCGATGGCGAGTTTACAAGGAACCCAAGGGTCCAATACCCTTATTGGGAGAATCCAAAGATTTTTGAAGGATTCTCCAATTGGACCCTCATTCTCTTAAACCCACGCAAGATGTTTCACGACTACTTGTGTGAGTTCTGGTACACTGCTTCTCTTTCTTCCGATTGTTCTTCCATCACTTTCACATTAAAAGGTGGAACAGTCCGGTGTACCTTATCAGCAGATGTGTTGAGGGATGCTTTACACCTCAACTACTGGAGAGAGGGTGAATCTCCAGTTGTCATCTCCCCAAACATTAATTTTCACCAGGTCCTCCTTGATATGGGACATAAGGAGTGCCTGGAGAAAGGGGTTTTGAAAACTAAAGGTGCGATGACCATGAAGGGTCTTACACCTTCATGGAGGTACTTTTTCATCCACCTTGTGGAAAGTATGGGTGGGAGTTCTGGTGGACTTGACCAGATTAACTCCGCACAGGCAGAGATGGCATACTGCTTGTGGAATGGATTAAGAGTGGATTTTATCCTTTTCAGAAGCCTAGTTCAAAAACTGAAGGGCACCAGGAGACTATGAATCCCCTTCTCCAGGTTTCTCTCTCTTTGTTTTCTATAAATTCTGGGCAGTGAAGCTTATTTAAGCACATATTCACTTTACACTATCCCAGATTTGTTGAGGAATCTTGACTCTCTAGTATCTGAAGTTGGAGAGGTCGAGATTCCAGATAGAATGCGGCTGGCATTCGCAAAAACCGATGCACCAGTCCAAGGTGAGTCGGAAAGACAACTGGGCGGGCCTCAAAATAATGAGGGACCCACCAGTTCGTCTGCTGGAATTGTGACCATTGCCGAGACCGGGCAACAGTCTAACCCCTCCAGCTCCAGCGTGTCTGTCCCCACAACCATTTTCCCTGGAGACCTCCCAACAGGTCTTTCAGGAGTTCCAAAGGCAATAAGAACACGTCGCATTAGGACCTTGTCAGCACTTGCCACTGACAGTAGAAACCTGACCAGCCCTCCAGTTTCCTCCCAACAGGAACCTGGAGAAAGTTAAATGGGACAACCGCAAGCAACCACCCTCGCAATTTCTGTAGGAGAGGGTGGTGAAGATGAAACTGGGCTACCCCAACCCAGAATAGAGTTTGAGTCAGCACAAAGTGTCCACGGCCTTTCTGACACTTCTATTGCATGAACTGACGAAGTCTCTGGCCAGTCACTACTGGAGACTGAGGTTCCCAACTCTTCGGCCGATGATGTTATGGTTGTGGATAGAGCAATTATAACTGAGGCAACCCCAGTGACCTCTATCCCTGGTGAAGATACCTCGGTATCTGATCCTCCAACAGATGTAACCTTCCAGGAAACTGGAGAAGGTCATCTGGAGACTGGCCCATCTGGTCAGCCCTCAGTTACATTCATGGATCTGGACATGGGTGTTAATGACGAGGAAATCCTTATTGAGTCTTCGGATTCAGAAGGTATTGCATCAGACATTGAGATTTTTGAGTCTTCTGTACAAGATCAAAACCCTTCATCTCATGTCTCGCCTCCAGATGCTTCAATTTCACTTTCACAAACTCAAAAAAATGAGCCTACAAATATTCCTTTTCCCACTTATAACTATATGTCTGGAAACAGACGTATGGCACCATCACCATCTGGGCAATTCTCACTCCTTCGAGAAATGCCACCACAACCGCTGCCGTTGGACACACCTGAGCATTCTCAGCATGTCTAACAATTTGAATTTCCAATCCTTTCTTCTACCACCACTCCTACTATTTCTTCAACTGCTGGAATGTCAACTGGGGAGGCTTCTCTCAATTTGCCTCGTCCAGTTGCTCCAGTAGTAGCTGCTGCTGGTCCAGTGACACGTTTTTCCCCGTCACTGGACACTCAATTTGCCTCCTTTCAAGCCGACATCCAAAATCTTATTCATAGGGTGGAGGATGTTCAAAAGGCAATTGACAAAAATACCAAGTCCCTCTCCAGATACAACAAAGATACAACAACAAATTCTAAGGTTGTTGATCTGGGGATAAACAAGTTTGTTAATAATGAGGACTTAGTATTCAAGAAGCTCAATGAGCTGGTCGAGGGCTGTAACAATCTGGCTGTTTCTCTAAGGAAGCCTTCGACCTTACTCAGTCAAGAGTCACTACTTCAATCTCTAACCTGCTGGGAAATACTGTAAGACAATCAGAAGTTGACTTGAAAGAGATTGAAAGGCAGGTAAAGGAATTGGTTGAAAAACCTGGCCTAAATGTGACTGAGCTTGGGCAGCAGTTGATGACTTCAGTTGGTCAGAGAATTGATGATACACTGGGTGCAAGGGAAATACAATTGATTGAAAAGGTGATAGCTGAGATCACCAAGCTGGCCACTCCTCAGGTTGACCTGGCCCCACTCACAAATGAGATCAACCAGTTGAGGGGCAGCATTGATAATTTAAACACCCAGGTATCCATTCACTCTCAGTCTATTGACAAACTGACAACTGAAGTGGATAAATTGAAGAAAAAGGATGAAGTGGTGAAGGACAAGGTGGTTTCTGGTCTGGATGAAGATTCGAAGACCTTGAATGAACTGAAAACTGGTCAGGAACAAGTTGCAGCAAGTGTTCTGACCCAGTCAAAAGAAACCAACCACCTATGGAGATCTTTCAGGATGATGTGCACCATATTCAAAGAATGCAAGAACATGCAATCGTGGCAGCCTCTTGACCGGTTTCCAGCTCACCATTCTGAATGGGAAGTTATTAGGGCAGGTCTAGATGCTGCCAAGGGGGAAAGAAGTGCAGTTCTTGCACAAATTCAAACTGAAAGTAATCCATCTGGAACTCAAACAGGTAGTGAAATGATTGTGGCTGCCAGTACTGAAGCTGGTGAGCAAAGAATTAATGAAACTGGTGATGTAAGTGATATGGGGAATGTTGTTGACAAAGGTAAAGGTTTAGCATCTGATGTAGCCCAGCCGGCCACTGATGTACCAATGTTGGAAACTGGCAATGCTGATGTACTTCCTCCAGTTTCTAAAAGTGATAGCAAGCGTCTGGCAAGGCTTGGTAATGAAATAAAAGAAAGAAAGAAAATGAAACAAGCCAACCAAGTTGAAGCCAGAGAGCATCTTGCAAAATTAAGATTGCTTGATATTAGTGATGCTCATTTATTGGGAATCACTAAGGAGGAGTATGCCAGAGTAAAGAATGATCCCATGATAGTTGACATGTTGAAAGAAATGCTTGATGTTGAATTAGACAGACACTATCCTGATGATGAAGCTGAACTGGATGCCAGAAATTTTAATATATCAGTGGAGAAGGCAAAGGAGAACAGGGCCAGTGGGATTTTGAAAAGGATTGAAAATATAAAGAAGGTTGTGAAAAAGGTTTTGAATCCACCAAGGAGGAACCCTCAACCAAGAAAACCACTGACCAGAGATGCTGACCTTAGAACATTCATAGAACCAACTGGCGATGTATCGAATGATGACATCAAGTCTGCTGTACTGGCTGCTGGAGCTGGGAGTATTAAAATAACAAATGAATCTGAAGCAAGAGAGTATTACTCCCAGATCATGGCAACCAGAAGACACCGTGGGGTAATTAATGGTGTGTTTGTTACTATCAAGCCAGGCACCAAGCACTTTCATATTGAAGTTAGTTATGCCAGAGGGCCACTGGTTAAAACTGACAATCCTGGTGCAATGCAATATGGGTTCTCTGAATGGGTGGAAATGGTGAACTTTTTGGAAGCAAAGGCGCAAAAGAATAGGTTTGAGAAAGCATGGGTCAACTTCTTGAAGGCAAGATTCAACACAAAGAGAATCTGGAGCTGAAGTTGAACATTGATCCTGAAGACTCACAACCTATCTCTTCAGTGTCAAAGAGAAGACGAACTGGCGAAGGGCCATCTAATTAAGTTCTCTTTTCAATTTATCTACTTGTAATTTATTTAAAGTTAATAAATAAATTACACTTGAAAATTACATATTGTCTCACCAATTTACTTTACAAGTATTTTATTATTGCATTGTTCTTTACTTATTGTCACTTAAATAAGTAATCTATCTAGAACTTGGTATATACTCTCTGTAACTGGTCGTCTCCAGTTCAGCGTTTATATTGCAAAGTAACTCCACCATCGACATAGAGGTGTCTTCAGGTAGTACCATCTATTGAGTTGGGACTTACACCCTTCCGTGTTTTTTTTTAAATTAGGATATAAGTTTTGATCCTTGCCATTGATGGAAATGATCCAAAGGCTAAGATTAAGCCCTTTAGATCCATGGAAAATTATGGATGTAAATGAACAAAACACTAGTATATATTAAGATACCTAATGAAATTTATATAATGAAAAATACATCTAAAACTTAATCTATTTATATAGTTTACATCAATTATTGTATAACACACACAAACTAATTTACGGTCAAAGTTGCGAAAGAAAAACTTCAAAAGTCAAAATAGGACATTTAAATTGGGACGGAGGGAGTCAATGAATAAAAAATATGATCCAAACCCGATACCATACGTTGGACCCGATCTTCCACTCTTTCATAAAATTAGGGCTCATTCATATAATCCCCAAATTGGGGCATCATTTGGGGAAAACCGAATCAATTAGGTAAAAAAGAATATCTGGTAAAAAAAAATGGTAAAAAAGAATATCTGGTAAAAAAGATTCATATAATCCCCAAATTGGGGCATCATTTGGGGAAAACCGAATCAATTAGGTAAAAAAGAATATCTGGTAAAAAAGATCCAAATACCAAATTGGGGCATCATTTGGGGAAAACCGAATCAATTAGGTAAAAAAGAATATCTGGTAAAAAAGATCCAAATACCAAATTGGGGCATCATTTGGGGCAAACCAAATCAATTAGGTAAAAAAGAATATCTGGTAAAAAAGATCCAAATACCAAATTGGGGCATCATTTGGGGATTCAAACCAAATCAATTATGATCTGGTAAAAAGGTAAAAAAGAATATCTGGTAAAAAAGATTCATATAATCCCCAAATTGGGGCATCATTTGGGGAAAACCGAATCAATTAGGTAAAAAAGAATATCTGGTAAAAAAGATCCAAATACCAAATTGGGGCATCATTTGGGGAAAACCGAATCAATTAGGTAAAAAAGAATATCTGGTAAAAAAGATCCAAATACCAAATTGGGGCATCATTTGGGGAAAACCGAATCAATTAGGTAAAAAAGAATATCTGGTAAAAAAGATCCAAATACCAAATTGGGGCATCATTTGGGGAAAACCGAATCAATTAGGTAAAAAAGAATATCTGGTAAAAAAGATCCAAATACCAAATTGGGGCATCATTTGGGGAAAACCGAATCAATTAGGTAAAAAAGAATATCTGGTAAAAAAGATCCAAATACCAAATTGGGGCATCATTTGGGGAAAACCGAATCAATTAGGTAAAAAAGAATATCTGGTAAAAAAGATCCAAATACCAAATTGGGGCATCATTTGGGGCAAACCAAATCAATTAGGTAAAAAAGAATATCTGGTAAAAAAGATTCAAATACCAAATTGGGGCATCATTTGGGGAAAACCGAATCAATTAGGTAAAAAAGAATATCTGGTAAAAAAGATCCAAATACCAAATTGGGGCATCATTTGGGGAAAACCGAATCAATTAGGTAAAAAAGAATATCTGGTAAAAAAGATCCAAATACCAAATTGGGGCATCATTTGGGGAAAACCGAATCAATTAGGTAAAAAAGAATATCTGGTAAAAAAGATCCAAATACCAAATTGGGGCATCATTTGGGGAAAACCGAATCAATTAGGTAAAAAAGAATATCTGGTAAAAAAGATCCAAATACCAAATTGGGGCATCATTTGGGGCTCATTCAAACCAAATACCAATCGTTTTTACTCCTGCACCTGGATCTGGTAAAAAAGATCCAGATGTAGTCTTCATTTTACCACCACAACAATCAACTGTGACTTCTGTAGAGAAGTCCAGTGAACCCATCAAGAAAAGATGGGTTCACAAAAATAACTGATGATTTTTGTGGGTGTGCAGGGCGATCGAAAGAAGAATATCTGGTATCTGGACAGCGCTGCTGGCCGGACTATGACTGGATGTAAGCCCCTGCTTGAAGAGTTCACTGTCCAAGATGGACCGGCAGTGACGTTTGGTAATGATTAAAATGGAAAGACTGAAGGATATGGTGTGCTCAATAACGGACAGGTCGAATTCAAGAGAGTTGCATTTGTGAATGGTTTGAAATATAACCTGATCAGTGTCAGCCAACTTTGTGATGATGGTTACAGAGTTTTGTTCGATATTGCTCAAGGCACCATATTTAACAAGGATTGGAAAGTGGTGATGGTTGTATCAAGAAAAGGTAATGTGTACATCATAGATATGGAACCAGCTCCAAAAGAGCAGTGCTTCTAAACCAAGGCTGATGAAGACACCAACTGGCTGTGGCATAAAATATTATCCCATCTTAATTTCAAAAATATTAACAAGTTGTCTCGCAAACAACTGGTTGATGGGATACCACAGATTTCTTTTAATAAAGAAAAGCTATGTCCAGGGTGTGATATGGGCAAGCAGAAAAGGGCCAGTTTCAAAACTAGGCAAAACTTTAGCATCACTGAACCTCTTCACATGCTACATATGGATCTCTTTGGTCCAGTGAATGTTCAAACTAGAGCTGGGAAGAAATACACTCTAGTTGTGGTCGATGAATTCACCAGATACTGTTGGGTGGTATTCCTTAGATCCAAAAGTGATGCACCTGCTGAAATCATCTCTCTCATCAAAAGAATTGAACTCAAGTATACTCGAAAAGTCTGTCAGTTGCGAAGTGATAATGGTACTGAATTTCAAAATAAGGTACTTGAAACATTTTGCAATGACACTGGCATCTCTCAAAACTTCTCATCAGCACACTCTCCAGAGCAGAATGGAGTTGTGGAAAGAAAGAATCGCATACTGATAGAAGCAGCCAGAAGTATGCTATCTGAATCAGGTCTTCCCACCAGTTTCTGGGCTGAAGCAGTTGCAACTGCTTGTCACACCCAAAACCGGTCAGTCTACATCAAGAGACATAAGAAGACTGCCTATGAAATACTCAGGAATCGTAAACCAAATATTGGATATTTTCATGTATTTGGTTGTCCAGTTTATATTTTAAACGATTCCAGTCAGCTTGGAAAGTTTGATGCAAAAGCTGATGAAGATGTATTCTTAGGCTATTCAGATATTCGAAAGGCCTTTAGAGTTTATAATTATAGACTCCAAAAGGTTCATGAGACAATTCATATCACATTCGACGAATCAACTGAAGCAATCAACAATAGACCAAGCCTTGATATTTCTCCAGTTGTTCCAATAAATTTTGGTGAAACTAACCAAGTTCATCAGTCAGTTATTTCACCAAAAGATGTTTCCAGTTGCAACAAATTGGAACCAGTTAAGAAGAAAAACACCACCAGTGATACCTCATTCTATCCCTCCATAAATTTCAATTACCACAGGAATTGGTGATTGGATCTGATGTACGTGCCACTCCAATATCAGCACCAGTTCAAACTCCAACTTCTCCAGTTCTTCAAGAAATGCCTTTTAATGAAGAATTTCATGATGCAAATCGTGACCTCATTAACTCTGATGAGGATGTAGAAGTAGTTTGGACTGATCCTCCTCCAGAAGCTGCTGCAACTGAAGAAGATCGACAGGTGACTTGCACTGATATTGTAATTCACCAGCCTAGTCAATACACTAGATGGACTCGAGCACATCCAATTGAACAGATTGTGGGAGATCCAAATAGTGGGGTTCAGACTAGAAGAGCCACCAGTGAGCAATGCTTAAACGTCACCTTCTTATCACTAATTGAACCAAAGAAGATTGACGAGGCTATGGCAGACCCAAGCTGGGTGGAAGCTATGCAAGAAGAGCTCGTCCAATTTGAAAGGAATAATGTGTGGGAGCTTGTTCCTTGTCCACCAGGGTTAAAGAAAGAACCCATTGGTACAAGATGGGTCTACCGAAACAAGATGGATGAAGATGGCCATGTTGTAAGAAACAAGGCCAGATTAGTTGCCCAGGGTTATTGTCAAGCAGAAGGCGTTGACTTTGATGAAACTTTTGCTCCAGTTGCAAGACTTGAAGCCATCAGAATTTTTCTGGCTTATGCAGCCCATCTGCAGTTTAAAGTCTTCCAGATGGATGTCAAAAGTGCATTCCTTAATGGAACATTGGAAGAAGTTGTGTATGTTAAGCAGACTCCAGGCTTCATCAATGAGAAGCATCCTCACTGGGTCTGTAGACTGAACAAAGCTTTGTATGGTCTTAGACAAGCCCCAAGAGCCTGGTATGATACTTTAACTAAACATCTTCTTAAAAATGGCTTTCAAAGAGGTGCAATAGATAATACCTTATTTATCTTGAAAGAAAAAGGTAATATCTTATTGGTACAAATTTATGTTGATGACATTATATTTGGTTCAACTAATGATGCAATGTGTAAAAAGTTTTCTAAAATCATGTCATCTGAGTATGAAATGAGTTTAATGGGAGAATTAACATTTTTCTTAGGTCTTCAGATTAAGCAAACTGAAAATGGAATTTTCATAAACCAAGGAAAATATGTCAGAGATTTGTTAAGAAAATACAAATATGATTCAATCCCATCGAAAAACACACCTATTGCAGCACCATTAAATTTGGACTCTGACCCAACTGGCAAACCAGTGAACATCACTGACTATCGTGGTATGGTTGGTTCACTGATGTATTTAACTGCCAGTCGACCAGATATAATGTTTGCAACATGTCTATGTGCCAAGTTTCAGGCTAACCCTAAAGAATCACATTTGCACGCTGTTAAGCGTATCTTTAGATACCTGAAAGGGTGTCCTAATCTTGGTCTTTGGTACCCCAAAGGCTCAGGGTTAGATCTAATGGGTTATTCAGATTCAGATCATGCAGGTTGTAAGATAGATAGAAAATCAACAACTGGTGGTTGTCATTTCCTTGGAGGAAAACTGGTAAGTTGGACCAGTAAGAAGCAGACGTCAGTCTCTATGTCCACTGCTGAGGCAGAGTACATTTCTGCGGCCAGTTGCTGTGCCCAGATTCTCTGGATCAAGAACCAGTTACTAGATTATGGTCAAAAGTATACAAGGACCCCAATCTTTTGTGACAACACCAGTGCAATTGCTATATCTCACAACCCAGTGATGCACTCCAAGACAAAGCATATTGACATCAGGTATCATTTTATTCGCGATCATGTTATGAAAGGAGACATTGAATTACATTTCATCCCCACTGACAAACAGCTCGCTGATGTTTTTACAAAACCTCTTGATGAGAAAACCTTTAAAAATCTCATCAGCGAACTGGGAATGTTAAATCCTTAAAACTGGAGATTTTTGTTATGAACGCGTCAGTGACACTGATGAAGTTCTCCAGTTGAGGAGGTCCAGATAATCTTTGCTCACCAGGCTATCGAACGCCTTTGTGATACTATCCTGGCACTAATCGATTTCTGGATCATCATTTTAGGGGGAAAGACTCAAAATAATTTTCTGACTAAAATTCGTTTTGTTTGAAAATGGCAACTGGAGAACTCTCCAGTTGGAAACTGGAGAACTCTCCAGTTGGAAACTGGCGCTGGACTAGTCCTCCAGTGACCAGGTTCAGTCTTGTCTTAATTTTTCATAACGTTAGAAAATACTTGGTCAATATTTGTGACACGTGATGGTACTCGAGTGTTTTAAACCACTTGATATCGTCATCTGACGTGTTTAAAGACATTTTGGTAAATGACAACTGTTTTTATTGGGAAAATGAAAATTAGTGGGCGCGTGGGTAAGTTAAGCCGTCGTAGCATTTAATGCTGACACGGTAAATTATGTTTTTATTTCAAAATTCAAACTTATTTTGTAAAAATATCTACAAAATTGATTTTGTTAAATAAAATATAATTTTTGGTATTTCATTGGGATCTTGAATTCCTTATAAATACCCTTATTTACTCCGATCACATTTACTTCCCTTTACATTCTTTTCATTTACTTCCCAATCATCTAAAATTGCTTCTTTTCTCTCTCTGCTTCATAAATCAAGAACCCTAATTCCAAAATTTCAATTTCATTTTCCAATGGCACCTAAATCATCCCGTTCAAGAGATGTAAATCTCTTATCTGTCCCATATGCTCCGTCACCAGATGTCAAACAGGCATCTGGTGCTCCTGGTAACACTACGCTCATCAAATTAAATCCGAATAATCCGATGGCGAGTTTACAAGGAACCCAAGGGTCCAATACCCTTATTGGGAGAATCCAAAGATTTTTGAAGGATTCTCCAATTGGACCCTCATTCTCTTTAAACCCACGCAAGATGTTTCACGACTACTTGTGTGAGTTCTGGTACACTGCTTCTCTTTCTTCCGATTGTTCTTCCATCACTTTCACATTAAAAGGTGGAACAGTCCGGTGTACCTTATCAGCAGATGTGTTGAGGGATGCTTTACACCTCAACTACTGGAGAGAGGGTGAATCTCCAGTTGTCATCTCCCCAAACATTAATTTTCGCCAGGTCCTCCTTGATATGGGACATAAGGAGTGCCTGGAGAAAGGGGTTTTGAAAACTAAAGGTGCGATGACCATGAAGGGTCTTACACCTTCATGGAGGTACTTTTTCATCCACCTTGTGGAAAGTATGGGTGGGAGTTCTGGTGGACTTGACCAGATTAACTCCGCACAGGCAGAGATGGCATACTGCTTGTGGAATGGATTAAGAGTGGATTTTATCCTTTTCAGAAGCCTGGTTCAAAAACTGAAGGGCACCAGGGGACTATGTATCCCCTTCTCCAGGTTTCTCTCTCTTTGTTTTCTATAAATTCTGGGCAGTGAAGCTTATTTAAGCACATATTCACTTTACACTGTCCCAGATTTGTTGAGGAATCTTGACTCTCTAGTATCTGAAGCTGGAGAGGTCGAGATTCCAGATAGAATGCGGCTGGCATTCGCAAAAACCGATGCACCAGTCCAAGGTGAGTCGGAAAGACAACTGGGCGGGCCTCAAAATAATGAGGGACCCACCAGTTCGTCTGCTGGAATTGTGACCATTGCCGAGCCGGGCAACAGTCTAACCCCTCCAGCTCCAGCGTGTCTGTCCCCACAACCATTTTCCCTGGAGACCTCCCAACAGGTCTTTCAGGAGTTCCAAAGGCAACAAGAACACGTCGCATTAGGACCTTGTCAGCACTTGCCACTGACAGTAGAAACCTGACCAGCCCTCCAGTTTCCTCCCAACAGGAACCTGGAGAAAGTCAAATGGGACAACCGCAAGCATCCACCCTCGCAATTTCTGTAGGAGAGGGTGGTGAAGATGAAACTGGGCTACCCCAACCCAGAATAGAGTTTGAGTCAGCACAAAGTGTCCACGGCCTTTCTGACACTTCTATTGCACGAACTGACGAAGTCTCTGGCCAGTCACTACTGGAGACTGAGGTTCCCAACTCTTCGGCCGATGATGTTATGGTTGTGGATAGAGCAATTATAACTGAGGCAACCCCAGTGACCTCTATCCCTGGTGAAGATACCTCGGTATCTGATCCTCCAACAGATGCAACCTTCCAGGAAACTGGAGAAGGTCATCTGGAGACTGACCCATCTGGTCAGCCCTCAGTTACATTCATGGATCTGGACATGGGTGTTAATGACGAGGAAATCCTTATTGAGTCTTCGGATTCAGAAGGTACTGCATCAGACATTGAGATTTTTGAGTCTTCTGTACAAGATCAAAACCCTTCATCTCATGTCTCGCCTCCAGATGCTTCAATTTCACTTTCACAAACTCAAGAAAATGAGCCTACAAATATTCCTTTTCCCACTTATAACTATATGTCTGGAAACAGACGTATGGCACCATCACCATCTGGGCAATTCTCACTCCTTCGAGAAATGCCACCACCACCGCCGCCGTTGGACACACCTGAGCATTCTCAGCATGTCCAACAATTTGAATTTCCAGTCCTTTCTTCTACCACCACTCCTACTATTTCTTCAACTGCTGGAATGTCAACTGGGGAGGCTTCTCTCAATTTGCCTCCTTTCAAGCCGACATCCAAAATCTTATTCATAGGGTGGAGGATGTTCAAAAGGCAATTGACAAAAATACCAAGTCCCTCTCCAGATACAACAAAGATACAACAACAAATTCTAAGGTTGTTGATCTGGGGATAAACAAGTTTGCTAATAATGAGGACTTAGTATTCAAGAAGCTCAATGAGCTGGTCGAGGGCTGTAACAATCTGGCTGTTTCTCTAAAGGAAGCCTTCGACCTTACTCAGTCAAGAGTCACTACTTCAATCTCTAACCTGCTGGGAAATACTGTAAGACAATCAGAGGTTGATTTGAAAGAGATTGAAAGGCAGGTAAAGGAATTGGTTGAAAAACCTGGCCTAAATGTGACTGAGCTTGGGCAGCAGTTGATGACTTCAGTTGGTCAGAGAATTGATGATACACTGGGTGCAAGGGAAACACAATTGATTGAAAAGGTGATAGCTGAGATCACCAAGCTGGCCACTCCTCAGGTTGATCTGGCCCCACTCACAAATGAGATCAACCAGTTGAGGGGCAGCATTGATAATTTAAACACCCAGGTATCCATTCACTCTCAGTCTATTGACAAACTGACAACTGAAGTGGATAATTTGAAGAAAAAGGATGAAGAGGTGAAGGACAAGGTGGTTTCTGGTCTGGATGAAGATTCGAAGACCTTGAATGAACTGAAAACTGGTCAGGAACAAGTTGCAGCAAATGTTCTGACCCAGTCAAAAGAAACCAACCACCTATGGAGATCTTTCAGGATGATGTGCACCATATTCAAAGAATGCAAGAACATGCAATCGTGGCAGCCTCTTGACCGGTTGCCAGCTCACCATTCTGAATGGGAAGTTATTAGGGCAGGTCTAGATGCTGCCAAGGGGGAAAGAAGTGCAGTTCTTGCACAAATTCAAACTGAAAGTAATCCATCTGGAACTCAAACAGGTAGTGAAATGATTGTGGCTGCCAGTACTGAAGCTGGTGAGCAAAGAATTGATGAAACTGGTGATGTAAGTGATAGGGGGAATGTTGTTGACAAAGGTAAAGGTTTAGCATCTGATGTAGCCCAGCCGGCCACTGATGTACCAATGTTGGAAACTGGCAATGCTGATGTACTTCCTCCAGTTTCTGAAAGTGATAGCAAGCGTCTGGCAAGGCTTGGTAATGAAATAAAAGAAAGAAAGAAAATGAAACAAGCCAACCAAGTTGAAGCCAGAGAGCATCTTGCAAAATTAAGATTGCTTGATATTAGTGATGCTCATTTATTGGGAATCACTAAGGAGGAGTATGCCAGAGTAAAGAATGATCCCATGATAGTTGACATGTTGAAAGAAATGCTTGATGTTGAATTAGACAGACACTATCCTGATGATGAAGCTGAACTGGATGCCAGAAATTTTAATATATCAGTGGAGAAGGCAAAGGAGAACAGGGCCAGTGGGATTTTGAAAAGGATTGAAAATATAAAGAAGGTTGTGAAAAAGGTTTTGAATCCACCAAGGAGGAACCCTCAACCAAGAAAACCACTGACCAAAAAAGAAAGAAAATGAAACAAGCCAGCCAAGTTGAAGCCAGAGAGCATCTTGCAAAATTAAGATTGCTTGATATTAGTGATGCTCATTTATTGGGAATCACTAAGGAGGAGTATGCCAGAGTAAAGAATGATCCCATGATAGTTGACATGTTGAAAGAAATGCTTGATGTTGAATTAGACAGACACTATCCTGATGATGAAGCTGAACTGGATGCCAGAAATTTTAATATATCAGTGGAGAAGGCAAAGGAGAACAGGGCCAGTGGGATTTTGAAAAGGATTGAAAATATAAAGAAGGTTGTGAAAAAGGTTTTGAATCCACCAAGGAGGAACCCTCAACCAAGAAAACCACTGACCAGAGATGCTGACCTTAGAACATTCATAGAACCAACTGGCGATGTATCGAATGATGACATCAAGTCTGCTGTACTGGCTGCTGGAGCTGGGAGTATTAAAATAACAAATGAATCTGAAGCAAGAGAGTATTACTCCCAGATCATGGCAACCAGAAGACACCGTGGGGTAATTAATGGTGTGTTTGTTACTATCAAGCCAGGCACCAAGCACTTTCATATTGAAGTTAGTTATGCCAGAGGGCCACTGGTTAAAACTGACAATCCTGGTGCAATGCAATATGGGTTCTCTGAATGGGTGGAAATGGTGAACTTTTGGAAGCAAAGGCGCAAAAGAATAGGTTTGAGAAAGCATGGGTCAACTTCTTGAAGGGCAAGATTCAACACAAAGAGAATCTGGAGCTGAAGTTGAACATTGATCCTGAAGACTCACAACCTATCTCTTCAGTGTCAAAGAGAAGACGAACTGGCGAAGGGCCATCTAATTAAGTTCTCTTTTCAATTTATCTACTTGTAATTTTATTTACATTCTGTAACTTGTGTAAATTTCTTTTCCTTGTATAAATGAAGTTACCAGTTTGTAACCACAAGGTAGATAATAGATTAGATCTAACAAACTTAAAAAAAAAAAAAAAACCAAGGCATTTATTGATCTATAAAAATGCCTTGGAAAACTTAGATAGATTTAATCGAACAAGTCTCTCCAGTTTACACTTGTACAGATACAAGAACTGAAAAAGACTTGGCAATATTTCAGGACAAATAGGGGGAATTTGTTACGACCAGTTTCAGTGAAACTGGCCAGTCTCCAGTTGCACCTGGAGACCAAGAAGATTTGTCCAGAAATATATTGAAGTCCAGTTGCATCGTACAGTCAACGCAACTGAAGGCTTCCTCCAGTTGAGAACTGACCAGTTGAAGAATCCTTCCAGTTGGAGTCGAAGACAACAAGTGGAAGATAGAGAATGACAATGGCAGCGAAGCCCAGTTGACATTCTAGTCAGTTACAAACTGGAGACCGTCAGTGGAAAGCTCTTACAAAGTTTTACACTGTTTACGATGAATTGACTTTTATGCTTTATGTGCTATTACCCGGATAATAAGATTTATCTTATTATTTAAGTACAAAAAGGTACATAAAGCTGGTTGAGTAAAGTTGCTTTATACTGCAACTTTACACAGCATTTTAAAGAATTAAATGATATTCCTTAAATGTTCTCAACCATATTTGTACGGCCAAAGTTAACATCCCACTTTGCCTATAAATACAAGTCATTGCACAACAAGAATAACAAGTAAGTGAGAACACTTCACACTTTGCATACCTGCAATATTCTTGGTGAACTTGTGCAATATTCTCTCAATCGTAAAAAGGAACATTTCATAACTTTAAGTGTTTCGATTGTTCAGAGAAATTCCAAGTGTAGATCAATTGTAGTTCATAGGTTGTTAGGATATTTACATACTTGTATTATCTTGGTTCCGCAACAACCTTGTAATTTATTTAAAGTTAATAAATAAATTACACTTGAAAATTACATTTTGTCTCACCAATTTACTTTACAAGTATTTTATGTTATTGCATTGTTCTTTACTTATTGTCACTTAAATAAGTAATCTATCTAGAACTTGGTATATACTCTCTGTAACTGGTCGTCTCCAGTTCAGCGTTTATATTGCAAAGTAACTCCACCATCGACATAGAGGTGTCTTCAGGTAGTACCATCTATTGAGTTGGGACTTACACCCTTCCGTGTTTTTTTTTAAATTAGGATATAAGTTTTGATCCTTGCCATTGATGGAAATGATCCAAAGGCTAAGATTAAGCCCTTTAGATCCATGGAAAATTATGGATGTAAATGAACAAAACACTAGTATATATTAAGATACCTAATGAAATTTATATAATGAAAAATACATCTAAAACTTAATCTATTTATATAGTTTACATCAATTATTGTATAACACACACAAACTAATTTACGGTCAAAGTTGCGAAAGAAAAACTTCAAAAGTCAAAATAGGACATTTAAATTGGGACGGAGGGAGTCAATGAATAAAAAATATGATCCAAACCCGATACCATACGTTGGACCCGATCTTCCACTCTTTCATAAAATTAGGGCTCATTCATATAATCCCCAAATTGGGGCATCATTTGGGGAAAACCGAATCAATTAGGTAAAAAAGAATATCTGAAAAGTAATAATAGATTGAAATAAGGTACATAATCAATAATCGACTATAAAAATTTTTAGGAATTTTATAGAGATATTAGAATCTGTATGTGTATATCTATATATCATTTTATTGTGACTCTGTATATATATATCGATGAGCGTAAGCCCACCAGGCCAAAAAAGTCAAACCCCGACCAGGCAGCATTAGCGGCGACGTCGCCGCTAATACTGCGGGGCCCCATGTCAGTAACGGCTAATCTGGCAGAATATTAGCGGGGCCCCCGTCAGTAACAGAGTATTAGCGGCGACGTCGCCGCTAATGCCCCTGGTCGGGTTGACCTTTTCCTGGTCATGTATATACATGGATGATGGATGAATGTTTTATGGGTAGCAAAAAAAACAAGCTACGATTAATGTCAACACATGGCAGATCATTTGGGAGAATGCAACGCGTGTAAATGTATGCAGGTACGTTCATTATACCATCAGCTTTTTAATTTAATACCAGATGAATCATGTTCAGCTACATTTTAAGTAATAAATATATAGAATATATTAATTGAAGATGTTTTCCTCGGCCAACAATTTTATCCTCTTTTGTTAGTGGTTTTATTATATCATACCTGTTTTATTAACTGGCAGTCAATGAGCTAGGTAGGTTACCTACTTCGTTCACTTTTCTTTTTTTTTATTTAAGAGTATTTCTGTATGCATCACTTAGATATATATCGTCTGCCTTTCGTCAATCACAATCTGTATCTAGAAAGTAAGAAAAAAAGTTTAGGGCTACTAATCCATAAGGATTATGTGAAGAAATCTTGATATGTACTGCTGCAATCAACTGACTTTCATGAATAAATCCGTAAAGGGAGAGAGTGTATGAATACGAAAGTATACATCTAGAAAAGGAGCCAACCTAGCATCAAAAACTTTTATGACCAGAGGCAGAATCACACTGGCCAGTAACTACATTCAAGATAATTCATAGGAAATACGATGATTTAATAAACATAATAGCATATTTAAATTAATAATAAATGAAACATTGACTTCAACTTTCAACTTTCAAATGTCAAATCTGTAATTCCTCTACCTTTCATACGTCCTAAATTCTTAGAAGAAGTATCTTTCAAATTATGAAAGGAACTTAACAAAGGAACCTGAATAGACAGACAGACTTAAACGACTTTAAAGAAGCTAAGAAATTGGAAGAGGCACACCATTCCAGCCTTCAAGACACTCCAACAGTGGATCGATTGCTTGCCCTTTGCATATCGCTGTAAAAACCTTATCAAATTCCTCTCCTGGCGAAGTAACCTTCTCCCCAGTCAAATACTCTGCACCCAGCGCTTCCCTCACGAACCTATACAATGGGTAGGACCTGCAAGCCTTAATCCTGTTTGGGATAGTCAGGCTATTGCTCTCAAAGGCGCTTCTTACACTCTCCACTTCCTTTGGCAACACGGCTTTCAGTTCATCTTCAAAAGCTCCAATCTTTTGGAAGATTGAAGAGCCTGCATCTTTCTCATTCTCTCCATTGTTTAATGCATGGTCAACAAGGACTTGTCTAAGCTTTTGCATCAATGGATACGTGGCAAGGCAAGGGTCGTCAATGTATGCAAAGACGTACTCTCTGTCAACTACTCGAAGCAAGTCCTTTTCGCAAAATCTTGAAGGGTGAAGCTCTCCATTGACACCTGTGGTTAGGACCTTTTTGGCTGCATGGCTAACAGTGTTCTTCACAACGGCTTTTAAGTTTTCCTCCAAGTGTCGAAGATCAACGGCTTGGCATAGACCCACCAAGTATGTAGAAGACATGAGCTTTAAGATGTCAACAGCTTCAGCTGTTTTCCTTGCAGAAATCAATCCCAGAGAGTTTACATCTTGATTGTGTTGTTCAGCACTTTGGACATGGTTAGTGACTGGATTCGCTAGAAACTGGAGTTCTGAGCAATATGAAGCCATTGCAATCTCTCCGCCTTTGAACCCATAGTCCAAGCTAGGATTCCGGCCACCTGAGAGATTTGAGGGCAATCCGTTGTTGTAAAAGTCATTTACCAGCTCAGAGAATTGGGCAAACATGAGTTTCCCAATTGCAGCGATGGCCAAACGTGTGTTATCCATGGAGACACCAATTGGGGTTCCTTGGAAGTTACCACCATGTATAGCCTTGTTCCTTGAGACATCAATCAAAGGGTTGTCATTGACAGAATTGATCTCTCTTTCAATCATTTTAGTTGATGACCGGATGACCTCAATTTGTGGGCCTAGCCATTGGGGTGATGTCCTTAGAGCATAACGGTCCTGTTTCGGCTTCTGCAAAGGATCCATTTCATGAACCTTTTGTGCAGCCTTCACATAATCACTTCCATCTAAAATGTACTCCATAATAGCTGCAGCTTCTATCTGCCCTGGGTGGTGCTTTAATTTGTGTGTCAAGTGGTCAGTAAACTCGGGCTTCCCCTGCATAACCTCTGCAAAGATGGCAGACAAGACTTCTGATAACAATGCAAGCACATTTGCCTCGAAAAGGACCATGGAGGCCATGCCCGATCCTACTGCAGTACCATTAACAAGTGCTAGACCTTCTTTAGGCTGTAACTCAAAGAATCCACCATCAACACCAGCTACGTTAAAAGCCTTTTCGGCATTGAGGATTTGTCCATTCGGACCCACGGCTTTGGAGTTAGGGCGGCCTGTGAGAAGTCCAGCAATGTAGGACAACGGTACCAGATCTCCAGAAGCAGTAATGGTCCCACGAAGGGGCAAACAAGGGGTGACATTGGCGTTGAGAAGCTTAGTGACGGCTTCCAAGATCTCGAAACGGATGCCAGAGTACCCTTGGAGAAGAGTATTGATTCTTACTAGCATAGCAGCTCTTGTTGCTGAATGCGGAAGTGTGTGGCTTGATTCAGTGCCATGGCCAAAGATTCCGGCATTCAAAAACCTGCCGAAAAAAACATTACATGCCCCTTTTAGTTTCTTTTTTTCTTTTTATATAGTAGTGACAACAATTTTCATCATAAATTATGTTACAGTAATTCATACCCATAAAGTGGCAGTCAATACCAACCCAACCAAAAGCAAAGATAGTACTGTAATTCATACTCATAATTATAGTTATAGTCTTATAGATATCATAATAGTACATTCAGACACATTAAAATATATAGGTCGCCTTTGGTTACTATCCTGACAAACTAACTAGAAGTTGAAAGGCATTAATAATGGATGAATGAATCTGATCTATTGGCCATAACAGGAGATACTATTTTTGGAAATGTTAACTACTTAACTGTAGTATAGTTGTACTTTTTTTTTATTTGAAAGATGGATATCATTTGCTCGCAACAGGGGATCTAGCATATGTTGTCTTAACCGGGTCCGCGCTAGAGAGCCCTCTCACCCTCAATACCTAGTAGGAGGAGAAACCCTCAACTAAACCGTCCAAAGGCACGACATTTAGTTGGGATAAAACCTTGCCCCCCTCTGCAGAACTCAAACCTGCTTCACTGGAAGACTTTATTTGTAAAATTTCTTTAAATGTTCTTCCCATGTCTCGAATTCGAGACCTCTAGCATGTAAAGCTGGTGTTAACCACGGAGCTATATTGGGAAGGACAATAGTTGTACTTAGTATAATAAGATATCTTATCTTAACATTAAATTAAAAAAAATTAATGTGGTGGGCCCAGATCTCAATAAAATAGGACAAAGGTGATAAATGAAATCATGTGAGCCACCGTTCCAACTTCCAAGACCGCTAATCTTTACATCCACTCTTTCTTCCTTGTTGGTAGGTGTCAAAAAACCAACCCACCCACATAGGTCATGCCAGTTTAATACTTTTTTTATTGGAAGGCCAGTTTAATACTACTACTACTGCTACTGTTTTTCGTTTCACTAGAAGTATAAATCATAAATATAAACAAGCATGTACCCGCGCAATGCGACGGCGGGGACGACGGTCTAGTGGTGTCGGTGACGGTATTATTGGTGGTGGTGGTGTAGGTTAATGTAAAGGTGATAGTGGAATATTTTAAAAGATAAGGGCTTAAAGTGTTAATTATTAAAATAAGGGTTTAGAGTGTAAACTAATTCATTAAGGGCAAATTTGGTAATTTATAAAACCTTTCCCATAATGGGTGTTTATTAAGGGCAGTTTGGTAATTTCGCATGTAACTTTCATGTGATAATTTTTAATAAGGAGTATAGATGATAAAATTACATGAACCATGTTTAAGTAAATACTGTACACCATTAGTCTTCTAAAACTAGCATAAGAAAACTACTGTATTAACAAACAAAATACTTCCATAAAAGAAAACTTTTCTTTTTTTGAGTTTATTTTTAAACCAACACTTTCCTCTTATAGACTTCACTTGACATAAACTATATTTCCATTCCAAAAAACATAAACTATATTTACACTAGTTACATTTACACAAAGTAAACGTAAAAGAAATGTAAAATAGTAGAGTAGTATATAGTTAGTTACCTGATGAGTTCCTTCTGAAGAGCACCACCTTGGTTAGTCCTGCGGTGAGAAGTGGCACCAAAGCCAGTAGTAACACCATAACTATCTGTCCCTTTGTTCATGCTTTCCATCACCCAATCACTACTCGCCTTCACTCCAGCCCTGGCTGACTCAGACAGCTCCACTTTCACTTGATCACTAGCCGCGATCCCAGCCACTTGAGACACGGTCAGTGTCTCACCACCCAACTTAACCAATGGCTTCCTAAACTCAGCCACCATTCTTTTGACCTCATCCAGATGACTCCCTGTCAAAGCCTCTGCAGCCACACCCCAGCTCAATGGATCACCCTTCACACATAACACCTCACCCACACCATTTTGTTGCACATTTTCAACTGTTAGACTCCCCATTTTCCTTGGAAAAACAAAAGACACAAATATTTGTTTTTGTGATGAGTTTTGTTTTGTTTTTTAAAGAAAGAGAGAGAGAATAGCAAGCAGAAAGGATCGGAATGGTTTTGCTGAGTGTAAGGGGTATGTGTCTTATAAAGATAAATTTAAGGGAAAGTCATATGTTAGTTGTTGTAATAATATTTTGTATATCTTCTTCTTTTTAAATAAATATATATGCATATACATATATATGTGCATATCTTTGGTGCATACATTATTGTGGTAGGTAGGAATAATAAAAGAATTTATTGACTTATAAAGTATAAGCCGTCTATGTTGATATTAACCAGCGGTCGATGCATTCAGACGTGGAGTTGTTAAGCAACACTAGTACACCACCACTTGGTTTAAAAAACAAACATATAACATATACAAATATATTTTTATATATAAACCAAGTAAATATATGTACATAAAATTTGTAACGTGTTGGGCTTATTGTAGACAAATGGGTCATCTTTAAAACGTGACTTATAATGTCTCGTAGACGAAAGGGACAAATGTGAATATAATGTAGTCTTGTTTATTTATATGTGGTGATTCCTCACTCGTTCTTTTATATATTTCTTTTTTGTCTTTCTTTTTTAGTTTGTATTGGATATTGCATGATATTATTTGACATATGATTGAGCTCTTCATCTATGACTATGTATCAATTTTGACCATCTTCACTGGTTTATTATATATATATGTATTTTGTGATGTAATGTGAACACCAACTATAGATTAAAATTATATATTTGACGAAGTTCATATTTATAATCATCTTTACTATCTTTTACTTATTTTTTAGTGTGCAACTTTTATTTGCAGCAACTCATTTCTTATGGAAATTATGTGACACATTAAATATCTTCCAATATATATATATATATATATATATTTGATATACCACTCTTTTCATATACAAAAACATACTATAAGTAAGCATGCACACTCTAAACCTAAGCAAAGATTGCCGAGATACTTAATATATATAGGAATCAAATAGGCATTAGCTCGTAAACAATTGCAAAATATAGATGTTTCGCCCTATTTTGGTAAAAATTATATGTTCATACAATTACAAGGTTTCATAGTTTTACATTGATAATAACAATAAACATTTACAAACAAGATTTGCCTATATGTCCACATGATAAAAGACGGTGGGCAGCAATAAAGATACTATAAGATCTATACTAAAAATCGAAGTAAACAGACGAATGAGAAAATAAAATAAAATTTGCACCGTGAATACATGATAACTTTGACAGAAACATAAGCGGTGCGGCACACATTTATGCAAAGACAAAGAGCTTGATGTGTGTAACAAGTCTAATTTAATGTAGTATATCGTACTTGATTCAATTTAATGTATAGACAGGTTTAGGATTGAGATGACAATGGGTGTACTGTATATAGATTGAGTGGAGCTAGTCATATTTATATTTGTATCTATATCCATAGTTATTAAACTCTTACGACTTACATCAAAAACGAGGCGACTCGCTGGGTGACTCTTTTTTCTCCTGACTCTTACGAGTCGCGGTGTGAATTTGGAACGAGTCAATACGAGTCGCAAACTTATGATTGTTGTAGTTTGATAATATGGTTATATATTATATATCATATTTATGGTTACATTATTTTGTATGTTATATATGTATTTTTGATCCTTTTAGTACGAATTTGAGATAAACCGTAAATTTATGACTCAAAAGTATCGAATATGTAATATTTTGATAATGTATTAAGATAATCAACTTATATTTTGTTTATAAATACGTCACATATATATAATTATACAATATTATGTAGTATATATAAAAATGTCCAGACTCTTACGAGTCGAGTCACGAGTCAATAATCATGTTTTCGAGTCGAGTCAAAAGTTATGAGTCGACAACTATGGCTATACATAAGTTTTAATTACCGTATTCATATTTTTTAATTCACGGAATGAAAGGGGTTAATAGATGCCTGTTAGTTTTAATGTTTTGAAAGAAATTAATAGTTCATCAACATTTGAGCATTTTACAAGGAAAAAATATATGTTTAAATAAAATCAAAACATATTTTTGATGAAAATAAACTTGGTGTGTGTTTTGTTTGTGGGAATAAGAATGAAGGAATTACTTTCGTTCCTATTTGAAACTATCTTGTTCATTGCTTTGATTAAGGAATTACCTTTTATGCCATGTTGACAATATTGTTCCAAACTATCTGGTTCATTGTTTTATTAAGGAATTACTTTTTATGCCATGCTGACAATATTGTTCCAAACTATCTGGTTCATTGCTTTAATTCATGTATATATATTAAGTATAAACCAACTCTAATGATTTGTTATCATGTTATGTGAGGTGTAATAGAAAGAAAAAAAAAAGTGTTTGGAAGACTATTTATATTGTGAATACTCCTACGCCTTGACGTCAGGTTTTTTTCAGCCCATTGGTTAAACATGAACCATTTTTATGTGCTCAGTCGGCTAATTTTAGGTGTTACACAATAGCGAACTTGTTTTTGTGAAGGTTTTGGACGTCGGCTTTGTCTTCGACTCGGTCTCAGTTTTCAACATAAGACCCAATAATATATGCTCCTTGTCCTGTAAATTCACTAATAAATACACATTATATATACATAGTAAAAGTCTTTAAATAACTCTGTAATTAACAGGTACAAATTTAAACCATGAATTTCAACTTAACCAATGCTTATAAACGAATTCAAAAAGGTGAAGAAAGAACCAATAAAAACTTTAAAACACATATATAACAAACTGAAGTTGTTCTAAGAGATTGGAAGAGGAACACCATCCCAGCCTTGAACACACTCCAACAATGGATCAATAATCTGGCCTTGACACATTGCTGTAAACACCTTGTCGAATTCCTCGCCTGGTGAAGTTGCCTTCTCACCTGTCAAAAACCCGGCTCCAAGCTCTTCCCTAACGAACCTGTATAGTGGGTATGATCGGCAAGCTTTAATCCTGTTTGGGATTGCCAATGTATCGTCTTCATATGCCACTCTTACACTCTCGACTTCTTTAGGCAATATGGCTTTAAGTTCCTCTTCGAAAGCACCAATCTTTTGGAAGATTGAAGTGCTTGTGTTCTTCTCACTTTCACCATTGTTTAAAGCGTGGTCGACAAGGACTTGTCTAAGCTTTTGCATCAATGGATATGTGGCTAGGCAAGGGTCGTCGATGTATGCAAAAACATACTCTCTGTCAACTACTCGAAGCAAGTCCTTTTCGCAGAATCTTGACGGGTGGAGCTCACCGTTGACACCCGTGGTTAGGACCTTCTTGGCTACTTGGCTCACAGTGTTCTTTACAGTTGACTTCATGTTCTCTTCTAAATGCCTTAAGTCAACAGATTGGCATAAAGCTACCAGGTACGTAGATGACATGAGCTTTAAGATTTCAACTGCTTCGGCTGTTTTCCTTGCTGAAATCAATCCCAAAGAGTTTACATCTTGGTTGTGTTGTTCGGCACTTTGGACATGGTTAGTCACCGGGTTGGCAAGAAACTGGAGTTCAGAACAGTATGAAGCCATAGCGATTTCACCTCCTTTGAAACCATAATCCAAGCTCGGATTTCTTCCTCCAGAAAGATTTGAAGGTAACCCGTTGTTGTAACAGTCATTTACAAGCTCAGAGAATTGAGCAAACATGAGTTTTCCTATTGCAGCAATAGCCAGCCGTGTGTTATCCATGGAAACACCAATAGGTGTTCCTTGGAAGTTACCACCATGTAAGGCCTTGTTTCTTGAGACATCTATCAAAGGGTTGTCGTTCACGGAGTTGATCTCTCTTTCGATCATTTTGGTTGATGACCGGATGACCTCAATTAGTGGACCGAGCCATTGAGGTGAGGTTCTTAGAGCATAACGGTCCTGTTTTGGCTTCTGCAAAGGGTCCATTTCATGAACCTTTTGTGCAGCCTTAACATAATCACTTCCATCTAAAATGTACTCCATAATAGCTGCAGCCTCAATCTGGCCTGGATGATGCTTCAATTTGTGAGTCAAGTGGTCAGTAAACTCGGGCTTCCCCTGCATAACCTCTGCAAAGATGGCTGACAAGACTTCTGATAACAATGCAAGTACATTGGCTTCGAAGAGAACCATGGAGGCCATGCCCGATCCTACTGCAGTACCATTAACAAGTGCTAGACCTTCTTTGGGCTGTAGCTCAAAGAACCCACCTTCCACACCGGCTAGCTTGAATGCCTTTTCTGCATTGAGGACTTCACCATTGGGACCAACGGCTTTAGAATTGGGGCGTCCGGTAAGAAGTCCAGCAATGTAGGACAATGGGACAAGATCTCCGGAAGCAGTAATGGTCCCACGAAGAGGCAAGCAAGGGGTAATATTGGTGTTGAGGAACTTGGTTATGGCTTCCAAAATCTCGAAACGGATGCCAGAGTAACCCTGGAGAAGGGTGTTGATTCTCACTAGCATGGCAGCTCTTGTTGCCGAGTGTGGAAGTGTGTGGCTTGATTCGGTGCCGTTGCCAAAGATTCCAGCATTCAAAAACCTGAAATATAATTGAAAAGTTTATTAAGATTCTAATTGGTTATCATTTTGAATCATAGACAGGGGAGGCTCGCAGGAGGCGCAAACCAGACCTCCGGCCTAACACATGTTTGAAGGGGCACAAAAATGTTAAATTTCTTTTACATATATTGCATGTGTGTTATATGATTCATATACTTCTATGTAAACCATATATATCTCAATACAATCGGTCGATTATCGATGTTATATGGTTTAATAGTATATAAATAAATAAATAAATGACAATTCCATAGTTTCTAGATCAAGGTAAATGGAAAGGATTGCAAATTAGTAGAAATTCAATCTAGCTGACCAAAAATTAAATTTTTTTTTAATTAAAAGAAAGTAGCTTCAACTTCTTACCTAACAAGTGGTCACTCAATTAATTAAGTGAAATTATGTATATAGTTGAAAATTTAAATGTATATCTAGAATTATATAAAAATAAAAAACTTCTTTATTGGTTAAGTAAAACTATTTCTTGAAAAAGTTTGGCGACCAATTTTGATCGTGGCCATAATATTGGATCGGAGGATATTTAATGTTGATATTTGTTGTTGCTTGCATATTACTTTATTTATTATTCTATTATCTTTTATCTATTATGTACAAGTACTTTTATGTTCATGAATATCATAAATCATATCCGCCAAACGCAAAAGGTTTAACCTGGATGTTCTTCATCAAATTGTCTTAAAGAGAAAAGAACAAAATTAGATAGTAACTTTAATTATATACACGAAAACATAATAATTCATTTGTAAAGGTGTTACATATCTAATGTGGTGTTTTAAAGTACATAATTAACATGGACCATAGACATATATAATTTCGTTTATTGATCGTTAATAATTCACAAACATTTATTCTTTTATCAATTAATTACTCGTATATAAGTATCTATTTTTATTAATAGTACTAGAATTCAGAAAATAAATTTATAGTATCGCATGTAACACCAAGTCAGCAAGTACAAGAATTTAATCATTAACGAATCTGTATGCATATAAGTTTTGATAATTGGTAATATCTTACATAAACTTTATAACTATATTGTACAAAAAATTGTGTGGGATCACAATGGATTATTTCCTATTACATAAGTCAACGATCACTTAAGAAAAACGTACACATATCAAAACAAATCATGCTACTCCATTATTATTTAGTACTAATATTTTAGTATCAATTGAACATATATATAAACTTTTAATTAAATTCCTATCAACAAGAAAACATTTTAGAGTTGTATAACTTGTAAATTTAGTAATAATTAACCAAAAAATATATATAGTTATGCATATAAAATGCGAGTATATATATAGTAATATATATAATTACCTGATGAGTTCCTTTTGAAGAGCACCACCATTCTTGGTCCTGCGGTGAGAAGTGGCACCAAAGCCAGTAGTAACACCATAACTATCTGTCCCTTTATTCATGCTTTCCATAACCCAATTACTACTCGCTTTCACACCCGCCCTGGCTGACTCAGACAGCTCCACTTTCACGACAGAGCTGTCACCGGCAGCCGCGATCCCGGCCACTTGAGACACCGTGAGTGTCTCACCACCCAACTTAACCAATGGCTTCCTAAACTCAGCCACCATTCTCTTGACCTCATCCAGATGACTCCCGGTCAACGCCTCTGCAGCCACTCCCCAGTTCAATGGATCCTTGTTAATGCACAACTCACTTGCCACACCATTTGCATGCCCGTTTTCCATTTATATATATATATAGTATAAAACTTTTTACTTTCTTGATCACACACACACACGTACTAATATCACCCTTTTTTTACGTGTGTTATATATCTATGTGTGTGTGTGTGTATAATGTATGTAATTATATATATATAGGTGAAGTAGGGAAAAAATTGAATGGCTATGAAATGTGTTGAGTGGTGGGTAGCTAAGGGTTGTGGTTTATATAGAAGGAATGTGGTGTGTGTATAATTTGTATATATATATATATAGGTGAAGTAGGGAAAAAATTGAATGGCTATGAAATGTGTTGAGTGGTGGGTAGCTAAGGGTTGTGGTTTATATAGAAGGAATGTGGTGTGTGTATAATTTGTATATATATATATATATATATATAGGTGAAGTAGGGAAAAAATTGAATGGCTATGAAATGTGTTGAGTGGTGGGTAGCTAAGGGTTGTGGTTTATATAGAAGGAATGTGGTGTGTGTATAATTTGTATATATATATATATATATATATATATAGGTGAAGTAGGGAAAAAATTGAATGGCTATGAAATGTGTTGAGTGGTGGGTAGCTAAGGGTTGTGGTTTATATAGAAGGAATGTGGTGTGTGTATAATTTGTATATATAAGAGAGAGATGTATATGTTTTATATATATATATATATATATATAGGTGAAGTAGGGAAAAAATTGAATGGCTATGAAATGTGTTGAGTGGTGGGTAGCTAAGGGTTGTGGTTTATATAGAAGGAATGTGGTGTGTGTATAATTTGTATATATATATATATATAGGTGAAGTAGGGAAAAAATTGAATGGCTATGAAATGTGTTGAGTGGTGGGTAGCTAAGGGTTGTGGTTTATATAGAAGGAATGTGGTGTGTGTATAATTTGTATATATAAGAGAGAGATGTATATATATATATAGGTGAAGTAGGGAAAAAATTGAATGGCTATGAAATGTGTTGAGTGGTGGGTAGCTAAGGGTTGTGGTTTATATAGAAGGAATGTGGTGTGTGTATAATTTGTATATATAAGAGAGAGATGTATATGTTTTATATATATATATATATATATATAGGTGAAGTAGGGAAAAAATTGAATGGCTATGAAATGTGTTGAGTGGTGGGTAGCTAAGGGTTGTGGTTTATATAGAAGGAATGTGGTGTGTGTATAATTTGTATATATAAGAGAGAGATGTATATGTTTTGCGAGTATATTTATATATATAGATGTATGTGTGTGTATGTATAATGTATGTAATTATATATATCTATATATATATATATATAGGTGAAGTAGGAAACAAAATTGAATGGCTATGAAATGTGTTGAGTGGTGGGTAGCTAAGGGTTGTGGTTTATATAGAAGGAATGTGGTGTGTGTATAATTTGTATATATAAGAGAGAGATGTATATATAGATGTATGTGTGTGTATGTATAATGTATATATATGTATATATATATATATATATATATATATATATATATAGGTGAAGTAGGGAAAAAATTGAATGGCTATGAAATGTGTTGAGTGGTGGGTAGCTAAGGGTTGTGGTTTATATAGAAGGAATGTGGTGTGTGTATAATTTGTATATATATACTATATATAGTTCAAGTTGGAACAGGCATATTGCCACAACCATTGAATGAGTGAAGTATATAGGGTTGCCCTCATATTATAGATAGACAGACAATTACTCGTATAAATTTGGGCTGTTGTTTTGTTAACCTTTGGTCACATATAAATAGGAATATACAAGACTCATGTCTGCGTGAAGATGCGGGGATGGTGGTACGGCAGGTAGTGGCGGCGGTGACTAGTGGTGTCGCCGTCGAGTACGGTAAGTTATTGATGTAAAAGTATTAGTTTAGTTATTTTAGGAGTTGAGGATAAATATTGTAAATTATTTTATTAAAGTTATATTTGGTAGGTCATATATGTTATTGTTATGTGCTAGGTATGTTGAATGGTGAAGAACATTTTAGGTATTATGAGTATAATTTGAAAAAAAAATTTAGAATAATTGATACTTTATATAATAGTATATTGTTAGGATTTCATGTACATATTTTATAATTTATACAAAAGAAATGATATTTCATCCTATATTTTGCATCTACTGTTCCTTTCTTTTAGAACAACAAATTACAAAAATGCTTATAATGCAACCCAAGATTTAAACCCTGGTAAAAAAAAAAACTCAAGGTTAAATACCTTATCAATGAGTAATCAGCAGCTCTATTGACACTAATCATCTTAGTCACATGATGATGGATTATGTTAAAATGAAAAGTTAAGATTTAGTAAGGGAAACGGTGTCACCACATTGGTATAGGTATTTAACTCTATGACGTCCCTGATAATCATTACTCCGATACCAAAAGCCAACGTAATAAGACCGAAATCTTATGATGTTATCCCATGCTAATATAGACATAGCGTAGGCTTGCTTTGAATACTCTAATATCTTAATGTATCTTAAGAAAGTAAAACTTTCTTGAAGTCACCTATTTAATTCATGGCTCGTTAAAAAAAGATATTTCAATGGTCATCGAGTTTCATATGTTCTGACTTCAGACTTACAAAAATGAGTTAACTCTTGAGATTAGTCCACTAACAAACCAAATATGACATCAAAGTTATATACTTTTATTTATATATATATATATATAGTCTTTAAAAGAGTTACTGTGATGGGTAAAATTGGGTTGGTGTAATAATTAAGGTAGTATCATTAGTACGTAGCATATAAGGCCCATGCTTATAACAGTCCTTGAAGTGCGTCCTCAAGGTTTTGGACGCCGGACGTTATAGACAGCGGGAGTCCTTGAGCTGCGTCCTTGGCCAAGAGTCTCCAGCAAGAAGTCGAGGGACGCACGAAGTGGGGACCAACCGAGCAACAGATAGATTTTGAGTTTTTTTTTCTTTTTTTTCCAACGGCTATTTTTTTTCTTCTATTTAAACGCTCAACTTATTCCCGTTTTAACACACAAACATTTTATCACACACCATTTCATTCATCAAACACCACCAAAATTATGTCTACTTCATCATCAAGTGACGAATTCAATTTCCTAAACAACACCGTTACGCAAATGAACACGCTATTTAATCCGGAGATCGCAGGTGCCGTTTTTGATATTTGTAACGAAGAAGAATCATTAGATGTCGAGTCAAGTTCACGGGTTCCTAGACCCAGAAGGATTTTGAAAGTCCCAAGTTTGCAACGATTATGTAATTAAACAACTAATGTAAATTACACTAAGAAAGCAAGACAAGAAAGTAAACACGTTTAATCGTATTAATTAAACGGTGAATACATGGTTGGTTTACAAAGAAAGAAAAAAAGAAAAATTGTTAAGTTTTTGCACACACGAAAACTTAACAATTATACAATTCTACAATGAGAGAAAAAACACACTAAGTGACTATTGTAGAATGAACCAACAACTTTGCAGCTAGGTCAAGTGATGCTTTATATAGGGGAGAAAATACATCACATGACAACCCAATAGATGTTGACACATGAAGGTTGTCAACTATCTATTGGTGTGTAAGACTGGTCTTCAGATATCTCTGTTTGCCATCTTGTTTCTTTCCCAAAACGGCATGAAAGAGAAACACCTTAGTACCAAAATGGTACAAGGTCACATGTCTTCATCTTGATCTATCAACACGTGTCCTTGGGGACCAGCCTTCTTATCTTCATTTTCCCGCCCATATTTGACTTACAAGACATGGCGGTGAGTCATTGAACTTATCCTTTAACTCGAAGATAATGATCGTTGAGAGCTCGCTGAAGAAGCCTCCCGCTGAGTCTTTCAGCGAGTACTTGACTCAGCAAGTCTTCAGCGAATCCATGACTCAACAGGTTTTATCACGAGATCATGCCGGAGCCGCGGCGTGTTTATGGAATGATTACTTTTCTGATGCACCAATTTCCCGGCCGATTTTTTTCAAAGAAGATTTCGAATGCGCAAGCAGATGGTTATCCGTATATGCCAAGATATATACACAGCTTTAGCGCCATCGAACCCCTACCCAAACATTTTAAGTTTTTCCAAACAAATCAAACCGATTGCAGTGGTAGGCGTGGTTTCAACATTTTCCAAAAATGTACTTCCGCCATACGTCAATTGGCGTATGCTGCTAATGCCGACCAATTAGATGAGTACTTACATATGGGTCGTGCGACTTCAGTTGATTGTTTAAATAACTTTTGCAAGTGTGTTTATTATTTATATCACACTGAGTACTTGAGAAGCCGACAACTGAAGATGTCCAACGTTTGGTAAGTAAGCATGAACAGATACATGGTTTTCCTGGTATGCTTGGTAGTATTGATTGTATGCATTGGGGTTGGAGAAACTGTCTGGTGGATTGGCATGAGCAGTACACACGAGGCGACAAAGGAAATCCAACGATCATGCTTGAAGCAGTTGCTTCGTATGATTTGTGGATTTGGCATGCTTACTTTGGCCCTGCAGGTTCGAACAACGACATCAACGTCCTTAATGAATCAGATTTGTTCGATGATCTACTCCAAGATAGGGCTCCCGAAATCTAATATACTATTAACGCGAAGAGTTTACCAAGGGATATTATCTAGCTGAGGGTATTTATCCTGAATGGGTCACACTAGTCAAGTCTTTTAAATGCCCGATGGACCCAAAGACTACAATGTTCAAGCGTTACCAAGAGGCTGCAAGAAAGGATATCGAATGAGCTTTCGGGGTGCTTCAAGGTCGTTGGGCAATCCTTAAACATAATGCCCGCCCGTATTCGGTGAACAAAATAAAACGTATTATGTATGCTTGTGTCATTCTACACAACATGATTGTTCAAGACAACGGTAGCGCAATTTCCGACCTTGAGGAAGATTATGGAACCTCCCAGAAAATTACCGTCAACGTTGACGAGGTTTTTTTATTATGTCTAGTTTCGTAATATTTATTTTCTATTATTAGGATCATAACTTTTTTTAATAAATGTTGTAATGTTTTATTAATAATAAAAGTATTTATTTGCATGATGTTTTTATTAATTAAAAAAAATTATAAAAAATTGATGATGTGGGGCGAAGAAGTTTGAAGAAGTTGTCTTTATAGGTAGGAAGAGTCCTGAGGGGAGTCCTGGATGATGTGGCGCTGAACTGGCAGACAAAAAGCTCCAGGACTCACCTCTTTATAAGCATAGGCCTAATAAGATGACGGCATGTAAGTGAAAGATGGTGTGTGGTTTTCTAGTCAAAGTCAAAGTTGTGAGTTTATGATTGTAGTGATTCTGTGATTCCACGACGACTACTTTGGCATAAGGTGGAGTGAATTTTCTAAGTGACTTCACCTCTTTATCTTTATGCTAGCTCAATATATCATTAACTTACATTTTAAACGACTTCATATTATCATATAAAATTAGCATGTACAATGTAACAGAATTGACTTGTTCGTAATCAACAGCAAAAGATGATAGGGTGACTTGTTATGTACTTATGTTTCACGACTTGTTTTATTTATAAGGTTAAGATGATTAATAGGTATGTAAAATAAGATAAATTTAAGACTATTAATAATTGTTTAAGATAAACGATTGTGATTATAGGTATGAGCATTTTAAAAATGAGTTGTTGAGATGAAAACTATAAACTTATGGGATATTGAAAAAAGTAATTTTAATTGGTATATGGTGGAGTCTAAGACTGAGAGGTCTTGGGTTCAAATCCTGGTGTGAGCAAAATGCTCCCAGGAATGGAGACAGGGGTTTTTCCATAATGGGTTTCCTCTGGAATTGGAGTTGGGTATATGAAGAGGCATGCCGCTGAGCCCAAATTTATCGTTCAAAAAAAAAAGATTAAATAATAAATATTAAATAACTATACAAGAAAGTTGTAAATAGATATAAGCTACGGGTGTAATTAAATAAAAATTAGAAAAAACTTGAAACCAAAAGACAAATCATAGTCATACATTTTATGTCCTATTATTTCTCTTTTATTGTTTGCTTTTACCTTTTTTATGTCGATTTTATTTTTTACCTTTAATAAAGTCTCATACCAAATTCAAAAATAAAATAAATTAAAAAAATCTGGCTACACTTTAAGGGTATTAATATAGGAGTGAATTCTTCGATACAGGGGAAGCAAGTCTGGGGGGGGGGAGGGGGGGTTAATTAAGAATTGCTAAATAAAAAAGAACCCAGGAACTAACCACAGCCCTTGGATCAATTTATTTGTGTGGATCAGATTTAAAGATCAATAACACACGGATACCCTTGAAAGGGTACCGTGGTAATTTCCAACCTCCCACCAAACACAATCCTTCCTCCCTCACTCTCTCATTCTCTCAGTCTTTCTTCCCTCTCAAATCCTCTCCCTCTCTTCACACATAGTTTTCTCCGCCGGTTATTTCTCCATTTTTGATCGTGTTTTATCCTTGATTTCCGATCAATTTCCGTTTTCTATCTTCATATCATCAAATAATACTAGAAATTCTGGTGAAAAGTATCTTATTTTGAAAATCTGATTGAAATTACGGTTTCAAATTTTTCCGATCAAATTAGGGTTACGATGAGGAAGAAGTCCGCAAAACGATCTAAATCTCCTGGTATGCATTTCGGTTTATTTCATTACATTTATATTTACGTTTTATTTAATTTGATGATTGTATATGATTTTTGTGTAGTTGATGATTTTTTATTCCTACTTATTTAGAGATATTTATGTTGTTATTCTTCTGGTTATTGTTGTTGTTTCGTTATTAGGTGATGTATATTTTTCATTGTTGATTATTTCTTGTTTTTTAGTTAGTTACACATGTGTAGGTAGTTACTTTTAGAAATGTTTAACTGTAAGCAGTTGATAATGTTTATTTAGGTTAATAATGATTCTGATATTTGTTGTTGATGTATTTGGCTAAGTTTAAAGTCTTGCTACACATGTGAAAATTTCTCATTTTAATTGCTTATCTTGCTTATATTTATTTGTTTTAGTCTAGTTGTAGCTTTTTGATGATTTGCTTATATGTATTTATTTTTTTATTATAGTTTCCCAAGATAAAAATGATGATAAAGATGTATCGGAACCCAAATCTCTGAAATCAAAATCTTCTAAAAAGGTTGCCGATGCCTCTGAGTCTTCTTCTGATTCTGACTTTGTGTCATCAAACCGTGCGAAGAAGGTTTCTCTCGTTAAGGCTGTTGAAGCTGATAATTCCAACAAGGTCACCCCTGCTAAGTCCGTTAAAACAGCCAACAAACGGATGACTGAAACTGATACAGAAGATGTTATTTTACCCTTGTGTAGGATACGAATAAACGACACTTTCACACGTGTAAATACAATAATATGATTCCGAATAAAAAAATCATACACTTGCCTGTTTGTCCTGTAAGTAGCATCGAATGAAATGATATCTCCAAATTCTTTGAAATTTGTTTTTGCTGTCTCATCGGCCCAAAACATACACTCCAACTCCGTGTTATCTTTTACCTTGTATTCGAAGGTAAAATTTGGGACATGCTCTCGTCTGTTTTCCATTTTATTTACCAACATCTGCGCGTCACTTGAGCCTATAAAACAATTGATTTTCTTCTTGAAGTCGTTCACTGTGCCGTGTGTGTTCTTGTAAGAACCTTGCATATTGCTGTAGATATGATGAGCTCTTGTCGCTCCTATATTCGAAGTTGAAACCTTATTAATAAACGTCATTTCAGAGATTCCCAATTTCCTTTGTCTTCTCGACAAGTGTCTATGCTCCACCGAATTCAGCTGATGATTGTGTTTTTCCTCAAACTCGTCTAATATGTACGATTGCCGGCCTTCAATCAGCTTGAATATGACATGTGCTTCACATCCTGTCACTTGCAGTGATGAAATACGTACTCTTTTGCCACTGTTTTCGTGATTAAGTGTATTTATGCTTACATCTTGTGGTTTCCCTTCTTTATTACACAAAATGTACTTCAATCTAACCACTCCACTGTTTGTTTTTTTCTATGTGGATAGCCTAGTGTCAAAACCCGCTTGGTACGCATATCTCTCATACATTTCAATGCAATCATCTATTGTATCAAAAACTTGACCCTTAACTGGTCTTACATCTTCCTCTACTTCTGGTATCCAACATATTTCACCTTCATCTGTTTCTATCATCCTACTGTTATACCAGCTACTACATGGCTTGTTAACCGAACCTGCACGACACACAACATTTAGATATCCACATGTTCTACACATGTGTAGGACAACATACAACTTGTAGTGATCACATACACATGTGTAGGATCAACATACACATGTGTAGGATCAACATACACATGTGTAGGATCAACATACACATGTGTAGGATCAACATACACATGTGTAGGATCAACATACACATGTGTAGGATCAACATACACATGTGTAGGATCAACATACACATGTGTAGGATCAACATACACATGTGTAGGATCAACATACACATGTGTAGGATCAACATACACATGTGTAGGATCAACATACACATGTGTAGGATCAACATACACATGTGTAGGATCAACATACACATGTGTAGGATCAACATACACATGTGTAGGATCAACATACACATGTGTAGGATCAACATACACATGTGTAGGATCAACATACACATGTGTAGGATCAACATACACATGTGAGGATCATACATACACATGTGTAGGATCAACATACACATGTGTAGGATCAACATACACATGTGTAGGATCAACATACACATGTGTAGGATCAACATACACATGTGTAGGATCAACATACACATGTGTAGGATCAACATACACATGTGTAGGATCAACATACACATGTGTAGGATCAACATACACATGTGTAGGATCAACATACACATGTGAGGATCAACATACACATGTGTAGGATCAACATACACATGTGTAGGATCAACATACACATGTGTAGGATCAACATACACATGTGTAGGATCAACATACACATGTGTAGGATCAACATACACATGTGTAGGATCAACATACACATGTGTAGGATCAACATACACATGTGTAGGATCAACATACACATGTGTAGGATCAACATACACATGTGTAGGATCAACATACACATGTGTAGGATCAACATACACATGTGTAGGATCAACATACACATGTGTAGGATCAACATACACATGTGTAGGATCAACATACACATGTGTAGGATCAACATACACATGTGTAGGATCAACATACACATGTGTAGGATCAACATACACATGTGTAGGATCAACATACACATGTGTAGGATCAACATACACATGTGTAGGATCAACATACACATGTGTAGGATCAACATACACATGTGTAGGATCAACATACACATGTGTAGGATCAACATACACATGTGTAGGATCAACATACACATGTGAGGATCAACATACACATGTGTAGGATCAACATACACATGTGTAGGATCAACATACACATGTGTAGGATCAACATACACATGTGTAGGATCAACATACACATGTGTAGGATCAACATACACATGTGTAGGATCAACATACACATGTGTAGGATCAACATACACATGTGAGGATCAACATACACATGTGTAGGATCAACATACACATGTGTAGGATCAACATACACATGTGTAGGATCAACATACACATGTGTAGGATCAACATACACATGTGTAGGATCAACATACACATGTGTAGGATCAACATACACATGTGTAGGATCAACATACACATGTGTAGGATCAACATACACATGTGTAGGATCAACATACACATGTGAGGATCAACATACACATGTGTAGGATCAACATACACATGTGTAGGATCAACATACACATGTGTAGGATCAACATACACATGTGTAGGATCAACATACACATGTGTAGGATCAACATACACATGTGTAGGATCAACATACACATGTGTAGGATCAACATACACATGTGTAGGATCAACATACACATGTGAGGATCAACATACACATGTGTAGGATCAACATACACATGTGTAGGATCAACATACACATGTGTAGGATCAACATACACATGTGTAGGATCAACATACACATGTGTAGGATCAACATACACATGTGTAGGATCAACATACACATGGATTCGCATACATACATACACATGTGTAGGATCAACATACACATGTGTAGGATCAACATACACATGTGTAGGATCAACATACACATGTGTAGGATCAACATACACATGTGAGGATCAACATACACATGTGTAGGATCAACATACACATGTGTAGGATCAACATACACTGTGATTCGCATCATACATACACATGTGTAGGATCAACATACACATGTGTAGGATCAAAATACACTGGATTCGCATACATACATCTGCTACACATGTGTAGGATCAACATACACATGTGTAGGATCAACATACACATGTGTAGGATCAACATACACATGTGTAGGATCAACATACACATGTGTAGGATCAACATACACATGTGTAGGATCAACATACACATGTGTAGGATCAACATACACATGTGTAGGATCAACATACACATGTGTAGGATCAACATACACATGTGTAGGATCAACATACACATGTGTAGGATCAACATACACATGTGTAGGATCAACATACACATGTGTAGGATCAACATACACATGTGTAGGATCAACATACACATGTGTAGGATCAACATACACATGTGTAGGATCAACATACACATGTGTAGGATCAACATACACATGTGTAGGATCAACATACACATGTGTAGGATCAACATACACATGTGTAGGATCAACATACACATGTGTAGGATCAACATACACATGTGTAGGATCAACATACACATGTGTAGGATCAACATACACATGTGTAGGATCAACATACACATGTGTAGGATCAACATACACATGTGTAGGATCAACATACACATGTGTAGGATCAACATACACATGTGTAGGATCAACATACACATGTGTAGGATCAACATACACATGTGTAGGATCAACATACACATGTGTAGGATCAACATACACATGTGTAGGATCAACATACACATGTGTAGGATCAACATACACATGTGTAGGATCAACATACACATGTGTAGGATCAACATACACATGTGTAGGATCAACATACACATGAGAAGGATCAACATACACATGTGTAGGATCAACATACACATGTGTAGGATCAACATACACATGTGTAGGATCAACATACACATGTGTAGGATCAACATACACATGTGTAGGATCAAGTTTAGGAGTTATAATTCTCTTTAATTTGTAGTTGTTAAAAAAACCCATTAGACTACCTTTAGTATTTATAGGTAGAATCAAACTTGGCCATCAAGTTTAGGGTTTCACTAGGAAACCTAGTAGTGAGGCCGGCCCCCTATGGGCTTTTCTAGAACCTTCCCTAATCGTTTTAATTACAATTATCTCCTTACTTTAACGACCGTTAGCTAGTAACCGTTAAATATTAACGATCGTTCGTTAACTTATTCGTGATCCATATTAATTAATAAATCAATTAATATTAACTATATTTGAATCGAGACGTGTGACCCCGTAGGCTCAAATCATTTCCGGACATACGTTCATTTTACGTGATCACATACTAACATGGATGGCTAGGATTGGTTCTTGGGTTCTTTTTTTTTAATTGATTCTTGAAATAACTCACCCCTAATGTAGGAAATGATATATGAACCACATAATTTGATAACTACAACACAATATACAAGTTTTACAACATAATATATAAATATATAATGTGTGGTTGTGGTAAATTTATTGATTCATGTGGTACTAATATCAACTCCTTATTAATATAGGGTATCTAATAGGGTGATAAGTTATAGGGGTTGATCGGTGATGAGTGATTTGCTTGACAGACTTCGCTCTTAGCCGTCATGGCTCCATCTTGGATTGATGAGCTACGTCCTTCAAAATAAAAACAAAATTTTTATTTAGAATGAGTTTTCTTAAAAAATAAAAAAGCAAGAAGCGGGGAAAGAAAATGGGGAACATGTGTGGTTGATTAGTTATTGTTTGCAAATGAACATTTACATATAAACAACATGTATAATTAAATTGTTACAATTTATTGCTAATACTTGTTTTTAGATATTTGTATTTCTCGGTACCTTGCTAATTGTTTTTATTAATAAATTCATGTTATTCTAAAAAACTTGTTTTTGGATATATGAATTTGAGCTTAAAAAATGATATCATCTTATCGATGTTTATGCAACCGGCGTTCAACAAGACAAATGTGCTTGATCCCTTAACCATTTTCTTATTCATTTACAATTGTGCTGATGAAATGAAAAAGAAAGTTACAAAAGTCCCAAAAGTAAATAACCATTGTTGTCAAGAAATCCATTCAATAATCCGAACTGACCGGAAGTCTATTGTTTTTTTTCTTTAAGTGACAAATTAATGGATAGAGATCCTTTAAATTTATAATAACTTTATAGGTAAAGTTAAGGGAATCTTAACCCTTGATTAATCTTAACCATTAATTTTAATTCAGTAGTCAAAATCCGCTAATTTTACCTATAAAGTTTATTTGAACTTAATAGAATCTCAATCCCAAATTAATACGACTATAATATAATTTTTTTTCCAAATGATGCTAAAGGATTACAAATACCAAGCCACTTTAAGTCCCATCACTTATTCATTAAATATTTAAATAGAATTTTCATCAATATCGTATTGTTTACTCAAATTTTTATTGATGATTTTGTATTATTTTTTCAAATTTTTACGCTTCCGTCGTCCACGATAACCTCAAATCAGCAGTCGATGAAGCTTGTTGTCGTCATCTTTATCTTTTAAAGAAAAAAGGTAAATGAGTGAGAAACTCTATTCGCATACCGTACTTTTACATTTAATATTAAAATTACTTATTACACGGGTAGAATTCTCGTTTATATTATTTCTCAATTAGATATATTAAGTATCTTTCACTAAAGATACGTTTATGCATCACGTTGCAAATATTTTATTTTAAGATTATAATTAAAATCAGGTTACAGATCATCATATGGAGTATGAATATCAGCCAATTGGGATGCATGAGGAACGTGCGTAGATCCGTAAAACATTCATTCAAGACCACAAACATTCATTCAAGACCACATATGTGGATCTTATGATATATAAATCCAAATAAAAGAAAGATTATAAAATGAATTTTGTGGCACAAAAAACGTCAAGACAAAAGTCACAAAACCGTTGCTCGTTTTGGGTTTGTTTTTGGCTACCTACGAAAATCGAAAATCAAACAAATTAGGGAGAAGTGGAGAACTAATTAAGGAAAATGTATTGACAGGAATAATATAATCCAATACAATAATTACGAAGTGTAACTTAAAAATGATGTACATAAGAGGCAAAGGTGCAATTATTGGCATTTTGGCAAAATAATGAATCATACAAAACTTGTCATGTGGCCTCTTAATGAAAAGGCTAAAAGTTACCAAACGATAAGGAGTAATCGGCTCCATCGGTACCATCTATATTATATTCTTTTTCTTTTTCTTTTCTTTTTTCACAACCAATCATATGCTCCCAATATTCACTTTAATTGCTCCCAACGGTCACATGCATCGGCTCTATATGGCTGATGTTGCTTGCCGATGCTCCTTGCCAAAATTTGCCGATGTGAAAGGTGTAATGAAGCCGACTTGCCAAATATTGCCGATGGTACTTGCCGATTGTTTTTGCCGACTGCATCCTTGCCCCTAAAATTCATAATGTTTTTTACAACTTATCCCAACTAGTCGATTAATTCCAGCATATACACATAGACTAAAATCAATTTAGTATAATGCAATATAATTAATATAAAAAAAGACTATGTTATATCCTTAAGAGTTTCACTTAACGTGTATAAAAATATTGTATCTTTTCATATCAAAAGCTACACCGCTACATTTTATGTAAGTGAAACTAACTATTTAATGCATCTTAACAAAAGCTCTTAGAACTTCGTTTAACAAAACCCAAAAAAAAAAAAAAATCATTCACGTGGCTCCCATTTAATAAATGTCATAATGCCCTAAAATACGGGAACTAAACAATCTAGTGATATCAACTTAATTAACATGCATAATAATTTGTATTTTTGTCATTAGATTTAGAGGTTTTTCTATATAAGATATCATCTTTTGTATGCGTGTTATAAACAGCCATAAAGATTGTTATTAGCAAAATCTATTTGATAAAATGAATGATAGATTATGTATTGATCGCGTTTCATCATGTTAGACTTAGGGTTTGAAATTCATTTCTAATTCAATTATAATCTTCATTTGACAACTAGCATATATATATATCTAACTGTCTAACTATCTAAGTATAACTCATGAGGTGATTACTTTATTCATATTGACATCATATGCTAATAAAAAATATTTTTGTTAGTAGCAGACATGTGGGTTTTCTTAACTTCTTGTAGAAGTCAACGACGCGTTCATCAGAATGTAGAGCAAAATGTTTCACTTTGAGGGTTACAGCTACTACTTCAAATATATATTATGCACATAGCACATGTACCTATATTATTAGAGTCTTAAGTCTTAAGTGTAAAACTGTAAATACAAATATACGATTTCCAATAGTAGAAAGAAAGATTTCAAAATCCATATATAAATTTTTAGAGTTTGAAATATAACTAATATTACTTGTTGTAGTTTTTCCTTTTTCTTTAATTTGTCTAATTTTTACATGACGATTTAAAAAAATATTCAGGAAACATTTATTTCTATAGAACACCATTTTACAGCTTGTTATGCTTATTAAAACTTTTATATTAAATATGGTATGTACTTAATAATATGTAGATGAATAAAAAAAAGTTATGAAACAATAAAAATGAGGAACACTACTCTTTTTGTCTTATATTATTATTATTATTATTTATTATTATTTTATTATTATTTTTTTATTATAAAACATCACTATGTTTAATCTCATTTGACTTTTTTTTTTGTTTGCAAATTATTATGTTAGTATATATCCGTCCCGTACTCACGAGAGTAAAATTGCAAAATATGTGTAACTTCTTTTTTTTATCGGTATTGATATCTAACGATACAATGTAAAGATAAGTATTAACTTTTTTATAATATTTAACTAGCTAGGGAGTATCGCATAAACTCATGATCTTATTGTACATGGCTACAGAATGCCTGGTTACAAAACGTAAAATTATACCAGATGCTATTTCAATATCACTTCAGCTTTCATTTTATTATTATTTTAAAACATTTATTGTCATAGAAAAACGCAAAAAAGCTACTTGAAAGCAAAACAAAAGGGCGGATATTTGTGAGAAGGAACAAAAAAAGAATTTATATAGATGTAGTTTCGGACGTTTAAAAATGTGAACAAATATGGGGTATTTAGCTTCACTCTTATACAAAGGAGCAACCATTCAGCATTTCAGCAAGTTTACCACCTTACATATATTGTCTATCAAAAATACTCTTTAATAAAATAATTTATAACATCTATCTCTTAACTCCATACATAACTAAATTATTCTCCTTTATATCAATTCTTTTACATCGATAACCTACACTATTCGCCTCTCCACCACCGGTCATCGCTAGCGCCACTAATCGCCGTATCGCGCGGCCATGAGTATAGTATAGGTGAAAAAGTGAAGAAAAAAGGAGTAAATTACGGCTAGCTTAATAACTATTTTTTAAAGAAAAATGATAATTTCGTTCTTAAATTTGAAGCAGTAAAGAAAAGGAAAGCAACACCCAACGTCACCAAAGAATACAAAAATCCAAATGGCTAATGCAGAACAACAGGGTAGGATGGGGGAGGACCAAAAATCTATACAATTTGCTCTAACTATGAATAGGAAAATGCTAAGGGTTGCATTTAACGTGCATAAAAATTTATATCTTTTATATTGAAAGTCCACCCCCTGAATTTTATTTTAGATGTACAACTATTTAATGCACTTTAACTGTAACCTTAAGGACTGAATTTAGCAAACCCTTATGAATAAACTTTTTTTAATAAATAATTCAAGAAAGGAAAGGCATTGCATAACCACATGAAAATTATTATATTTACTTTTTTTCTTTTTAGAACAACAAACCGATAAACTCATAAACCCCTTGCCATTTGAGATAAGAAAATGATTAATCTTTTTTAAAAAATAGGGAAATGCTAAAAAATATTAGATTAAAAAACCTTTTAATTACAAGATTATGTTACATGAAAGATATGAAGAAAGATAATGAAATATATTACTGTTTGTACAGCCGATTAGGTTAAGTGATTTAGGGTTTATTAAGTGATTTGGTGGCGATTCCCTGTTGGTAGGAGGTTTCCTCCCTTGTACGCCGATTAATATGTGTTTTTAGGTATTTAGGGTTTTCCCCATGATGCTCTTCTTCCCTTGTTCCTCCCCTCTTATAGTGATTTTCTTGGAGGGTAAGTCTTCATACGCGGTTTTGGCTTCCTTATCTTTAGCAACGATTTCCTCTATCTAAGGAAACGATATGATAGTATCTTTCTCATTCTTATCTTGTTCAACCCAGGATGCGTATAACCTCCGTGATATCCTGGGTATTTCCTTAGTCCATAACCTTCCTGGGTGTCATCCTGGGTTAGGATTGTCTTGTGTGGTAACGGGTACGTCATCAAGCCCCCCAGACTAATAATATGATGTGCCAAGATCATATTGTTAGTCTCTGCAAAAAAATCATCCCCTACATCCCTGGGTTCCGGTTATCTTCTGGAAGGCCTTAGAAGGGGTAGTTTTTGAACAAAATACAGTCTTAATGGGCCTTCTCGTAAATTGATGGTAGTGCGTCTCGTATCTCGATATAAGTTTGACAGCAGATCTGGCTTTTGTTGTGGAGCACTTGTCTTTTATATTAGCCGCCTTTCCTTTTTTCTTCTTCTGAAACTCTTCAAATTAATTTGATGAAGTGGGGTTATCAAAAAAAGAGAAGCGTCTTCTGTAAACACGGCCAGATAAAAACAATCGGTCAAAAATTCAAGATTGGCGCTAGTTCATACTTTGATATGATAAAAATCCGTCGATTGGAATCAGATCTGAAGGCGTTAAAGCAGCGTTTTGAAGATGTGGACCAGAAGAAAAGTCCCGCCGTTGAATCTGCCGTTGATGGTCGGTCTTCTGATATTCAAAGTTTGAGGTGTTCTCTTGATATGAAGGATATCCAGTTGCAGGTCGCTCGAGATGGATTGCTGGAGAGAGAAAAGCGCTTACAACTTCTTCGATCTGAGGTATCTTCTCTTCAAGCCAAATATAGAAAGGTGTTGACCGGTGTGATTCCTTTTGTTCATCATCTAACTATTGTAAACCCTCGTGCTGGTAAATCTCTTGTGGATGAAGCTGCTGGTGAAGATTTTGATATTTATAAGTTATGCCCGGATTCTTCATCCGGGTCATGATTCCGGCTACTGTGGCCGTTATGTTTAGATTTGTATGAAGGGTTGTTACCCTTTCTTTTTGTGGTATGGTTATGTATTTTAATATTGGTAGGCGTCCCCACCATTTTTAATATTTCAGGCCTGTACTTCAAATAGTGCACTTTTTTTTATTTTTTAAAAATAATAGAATGTTTATTCATTCGTTCAAAGAAAAATATATATATTTTTTTTAACAGTAAAACTTACGCAAGTTTGTTGTGTTCCATGTCCGGCTGACGGGTTTGTCGTCCATTGTGGAGAGCTTGTAAGCGCCATTTCCAATGACTGTGTCAATCTTGTATGATCCTTCCCATGTTGGCCCCATTTTTCCTTGATATTCTACTTGACTTGCGCTATTGAGTCTGAGGACATAATCGCCAATCTTGAAGTTGTCTGGGTGGACTCTTTTATTATAATATTTCTCAATCCTTTGCTTGTACGTAGCCTCCCTAATGGATGCGATTTCTCTTCTTTCTTCCAGGAGATCTAGGTTGACACGCATTTCTGTATCGTTGTCTTCCTCTTTTATTTTTAACATTCGACAGGTTGAGACTTGTATCTCTGCTGGTAGGACAGCTTCTGATCCAAATGCTAGAGAGAATGGGGTTTCTCCGTTGCTCTGCTTGGGCGTTGTACGGTGTACCCAGAGTACCAATGGTAATTCGTCTACCCAGCCGTTGTGGTTGCGGCCTAGCGTTTTCTCCATTCCCTTTACTATTTGCTTATTGATCGCCTCTACGTGTCTATTACCTTGTGGGTGGTATACGGACGTGAAGGATTGCGTTATATTTAGCCTTTTGCACATCTCTGGGAACGTGCCTTCTGCAAATTGCTTTCCGTTGTCTGAAACAATTATTTGTGGTAGTCCGAACCGATATACTATGTATTCCCAGACGAAGTTCTCGATTGCCTTTCCGTTTATTGTTGCCACTGGTTTCGCTTCTACCCATTTTGTAAAATAATCAATTACCACAATTAAAAATTTTACCTTCCCTGGGGTTTTTGGTAGTGGCCCGACTATATCAATTCCCCATTTTGTGAAAGGCCACGCGGACGTTACTGATGTCATGTCGTGTTTTGGTAGCCTGGGGACGTTTGCGTGTATTTGACATGCTTCGCAGTTTTGTAGTAACTTGGTTGCGTCTCGATGCATTGTTGACCAAAAATACCCTAGGCGCAGTGCTTTCGTCGCTAATGACCTGGGTCCTGCATGTAATCCGCAGATTCCTTCGTGGATTTCAAAGATTATTGTCTCTGCCTGCTTGGGTCCTACGCAGCGTAGCCATGGGTTTAGAAATGCTTTCTTATAAAGGTTTCCTTCAATCAACTTGTACTGTGGGGCTTTTATTCTGATCTTTCTTGCCTCGTTTTCATCCTCCGGGAGTATTCCGCTTATCAAGTATTATGTTATTGGGGTCATCCAGTTCTTGCCCTCTTCCTTGACGAGATCGTGAACTTGCTTCTCGTAAATGGATCTGTCTTTTAGGACTTCTATCGATACTTTCTTCCCTAGGTGATCGAATGTTAGTGAAGCCAGTTTGCTTAGAGCGTCAGCTTTCTTATTTTGGTTTCTTTGTATATGTTCGATGTTGAAACTTCCAAATTGCTCAATTAACTCTTTTGTTTTTTCCAAATATAGCTTTATTGTTTCTCTTTTCGCCTCATATTCTCCCTTCACCTGGTTAGCTACTAGTTGGGAATCCACAAATGCTTTGATGCTTCTGATTTTCATGTCTCTAGCTAGGTTTAATCCGGCTATCAATGCCTCATATTCTGCTTCATTGTTTGTTGTATCGAACTCAAAACTTAGGGCGTATGTGTATTCTTTCTGATCTGGGCTTATTAGCCGGATTCCGGCTCCACAGCCCTCCGAGCTTGACGCTCCATCTGTGTATAATTCCCAGGTTTCAGAATCTACCTCCCCAGTTACTACAAATGACGTTGAGTGGGTTACTGAATTCCCTGTTTCCTTGATTTCAGAGATGAAGTCTGCGAGTATTTGCCCCTTGACTGCATGCCTGGCTCTATACTCAATATCATAAGCTCCTAGCTCGATTGCCCATTTTGCCATTCTCCCAGACTTTTCGGGTTTCGTTAGCACCTGTCGTAATGGTTTATCCGAAAGTACAACGATTGGGTGTCCTTGAAAGTACCTGCGTAGTCTTCTAGCTGCGTGAACGAAACTTAACACGAGCTTTTCCATCTCTAGGTAGTTTACTTCTGCTCCTTGTAATATTCTGCTTACAAAGTAAATTGGCATCTGCTTTCTATCTCTTTCTGTAATTAATACCGCGCTGACACACTCCGTGGAGGCTGCGAGGTATATAAACAAGGTTTCTCCTTTCTTAGGGGATGTTAGGGTGGGGAGCTCTACTATGTGTTTCTTCATTTGTTCGAATGCCCCGTCGGCCTCTTTGGTCCATTCAAAACCTTTCTTTGCCCCACAACTCTTTAATGTCTTGAAAAATGGCAGTTGTCTGTCAGCTCCTTTTGAGAGGAAGCGACTCAATGCTGCGAGTTTACCGCTTAGGCTTTGAACTTCCTTTACTGTTGATGATATACCATATACGGAGCTTTACCTCCGTATGACATTCTGGATACGAAGGACCCTTCGTAGGTAGCGAAGGTACTAAACATTGTACCAAGCAGACTTATCCGTAGCCGAAGCTACGACGTATACCTCCGTAATCCCGGAGCTCCCAAAGATGATCACAAACAATAAACGGATACGCATGAACTCCTTCCATGATTATCCAATCTCCCGAAAAGGGAATAATATCGAATACCCCCATAAACTAGGACACGGTTTAAGAGTCCTAGATATATCTTCCATACTTAGAAGATATCACAAAAGAGAGGAAGGGATTTACCCTAATCTCTATCTTCCTCCCCAAGGTTTTACCCTCTATATAAATAGAGGAAGAACAATACGGCATGGAATCAATTCACCACCACGCGATATACAAAAACCCTAATCACCAATACATTTTCCGTAAACAAACCCTCAGCCTCCTTAACGGCTGAGAATAAACAGTCATAGGCGTAAAGCGGCCTTCGGCCCTCTGACCGGAAGGGAATCGCCAACAAATACCCCAAAACCCCACTCACACCTTCGGTTGAGCCATAGTGCGATTATTTGATCAATCAAATTGGCGCCATCCGTGGGACCCCTACTCTAAAAATCGAATCCAGCCACGATCAAAACAAGAAGCATTATGTCAGACCTTAACCCCTTTTCGAAATAATACAAGTCAGATACCGCCTGTGACCAAGGAAAAGACGGTGAGGGAACCCTCTTAGTCGGGAAGATTAGCTCCCCAGACGAGCAAGAAACCAAAAGCAGCCACCAATTGCAAGATGACCAGACGGCAGGTCAGCCGGCCTGCCAGATAATGGCATTAAGCAAGGCAGCAAACGACGTCCTTGACATAAAAAAGGGTAGCACCGAAAGAAGTCCAACCCCAAATCCAAGGGAAAACGTTGTACCGCACCTCGTGTGCACCGCACAAAGTGACCCACTGTCGGTGGCACAAGAACTTCAGAAAGAAGGTAGAGACCATGCTCAAAATAGCGGAGACGATCCCATAACAGCAGACAAGAGCAGACAGAAGTCAGCCGGAAAGGATCTGGGCAAAAAGAAGGAAACAGAAGACAAAAAAAAAGATCCCAGAATGGCAAAAAGTCCGACGCAAGCATACCCGCTATACCCGATTTATCAAGGGACCTCCATCGGGACAGTAGCGGTGGGTGCCATGCAGACAATGCCTGGACTAGGGACGTACCTGTCTCCAGGAACACACCCATCGTGCTATTACGGAGGATATTTTTACACGTACGGAGGGCCACAGATCTAGTACCTGGGAACACCACCCTTTGAGGGAAGCTACCCAGGAAGTGTGCAGGCATCATGGTATCATCCACATGGTATTATGACCCCACAGTACCTCAAGGCAAGCCCAACAACCGGAGTCGAAAGGGACAAGGTTGAAGAAAAAGGAGCAGAGCCTAAATACAAAGGGTCATGCCTACAGTTCGCAAAGGATTTACGCCAACACGTTCCTCCGGTGAAGATGCTGGAAATCCAGGAACTACCGTGATACGATGGTACCTCCGATGTCGATGAGTTCCTCAGGAATGTCGACGAAGCAGCAAAGATAGAAGGATGGAGTGGCCCGGCGATCTGCCATGTCATTCTCTACCTCCTACATGGAAAAACATGGAGATGGCTCGAAAGCCTACCCGAAGAAAGTATACACGATATCAAAGATTTCAAAATCAAGTTAAGAGAGGAATTTGGCCCCCACTCATGGGCACATGATATAAAACAGGAGGAGGACGAAGAAGCAGAAGATTTTCTGAAGCGATACGGAGACAGCACTCGGAACCTGGTGCGTATATCAGAAGAAGAAAGGATATCTGGAGCCATACATGGACTCCGATCAAAGGAATTAATACGGCATCTATGCCTCAGTAAGCCGAAAAGCTATGCAGAACTAGTGGATACGTTCCATGAGTGGAAAAGTGCAGAAGAAATAGCAGAGAAAGCCATGGCTAAGTGGAAAACGATGATAAAGAAGAATGAAAAGCCAACCGAGGCAACCGAGGACGTAGCAATTGATGAATCCTACCCTGCGTACAGTAGGACCAACAGCTACAAAAGAACAATTAGCAACCTCCGGAAAACTCCATCGGAAATCCTGTCATCCGAGGAGATAGCAAAAACATTTGTTAGACCACTACCGCTATCCGGAAGAGGAACCAGAAACTTAGACAAATTTTGTTGCTTCCACAACGGATATGGGCATAGTACGGATCATTGCAGAGAGTTGCTAAGGCAGATAGACAACGCAGCAAGAGAAAACAAGCTAACACATCTGGTGAAAAGGAGCAGACCAAGCTTCGAAGAAGCAGAACCAGATGAGCACCGGAGGAGAATACTATCAAATACCTTGGTCCGAAAAGGACCACAACACTACCACTTCGGTGAGTTGGATGACAAGGTATCGATAGACCCCGTGCTAATAAGAGTAAACATAGGCAGTGTATGCCTGAAGAACACACAGGTGGATACAGGAAGTGGACGAGACATAATCTACGAGAAAAGTTTCCTCCGACTACCAAAGAAACTGCGAGAAACAATTACCCCACTGGACACAGAGGTGGTAGGGTTCGCCAGTGAGCGCATCCGCCCTTTGGTAAAAATATGGCTAGACGCCACAATCGGAGGATTCCCCTGGCGAAGAACCGCAAAAATCTTGGCAGTCGTAATAAAGGCAAACTCTCCCTATGATATGCTCCTGGGCAGATAAGGGATGAGGAAATTCCACATGATAGCATCCACAATACACGGTTGCATTTAGTACAAATCTCACGGGGGGATGCAAACACTGCTCTCTTCATTCACCAAGGACACAAAAGGTGAGAGCTCCGTACCGTGGTACAAACGCAACAGAAGAATGATACAAAAAGGACCTAGAGGACAAATAGAAACTGCAGCGGAAGGATCCTTCGAGGAAGAAAGGACAGACAACTCCGGACCAGCAGAAGATGCAGAAATCCAATCAACAAAGACTCCGACAGGCATTAAGACCGGTTGGAGCATAATTTGCCCCCGGGATAAGCCAAATTAACGGAGCAAACAGGGCAGCACAAAAGTAGCAGCTAGGAAAAATACAAAATTGTTTTTTTTGTAAAATCCTCCTGCCATGTACTTATAAGCTCCCACAAAATTATAAAACGATCGTAATAATTCCATAAATGCGCATAAAAATTTATCAACTTTTGAATTGTTAAGGGGACACCCATAAGACTTTTCAAACACAATCATGAGGTAATAACCCATGAATATAATGCATAAGCCACTCCTTCCTTATGATTGAAGTGCATAAGCATTAATGCATAAGACATTCTTTTAGAATGTATAAGCATAACCAAAACAAAAGATATCACTTTCCTGTAAAGGAATGCAGAATGATAAGCTCTAAAAAAAAATAAAAAAAATGAAGCAATGGTGGCACAAACAAAGACAAGAAGCAAAAAAAAAAGAAGAGAAGAGCAAGTCATTTATAATCCAAAAAATATATATGTACAGAGTGCAGAGGATCAAACAGTTTACATCCCCTGAGGCCTAATGTTATAAAGATCAGTCACCGAAGCATCGGGATTTGAAGAAATCTGCTGGATATAAGGAAAAGAAATCCTCCTTAAGGCCTCCTCAGCAGCAACGATCTTCTCTTCAGTACCAAGAAGCCTCTCCCTATTCCCAGCCAAGACAACCTGCCCACGACTCTCCATACGGAAAAGCAGTAAAGCTCTTGAATCAGCCCGGTTAGCCTCGATTACCTCATCAAGACTCTGATCAAACTCAGGACTCGCCATCAACATCCGGAAGACATGGGGAATAACGCCAGAAATAACCTGACGCATGGAGTTCCTTGAATCTTCCAACTCCAACTCCAATCTATTGATCACTGCAGCAGGCCCGGCAGAAACAAGAGCAGAAATTCTCTCATGAGCAGCATCCAAACTTTGCGTAGCAAGGGACAAAGCTTCCTGCAAATCAGCAAGCTCCCTTCGCAAAGAATCAACCAAAGAAGAATCACCACCGGCAGACGGAGCAGCCCTCAAAGAAGCCAACTCTGCCCTGTGCTTCTGCAGATTCTCCTCCAGATAGTGCACTCTGGCACTGCTAGCCGAACCAATCATACCGGCAGCGAAAAGAGCCTGGTTCGTCATCTCAGCAAGCCTCTGAGCATGCATGGTATCCAGCATGGTCCTAAGGTGATCAGGAACCAGCATATCCAGACTCATTCGGCAAAGCTGAGGATCAGGCAATTCACTCTCAAGAGGAACCCTTGATAAAATTAGGAAGAATTGTAATAAGTAATATGCAAAGGGGAACAGCGATTGAAACATCTACATAATATCCAGCCACTTACCAATCGTAGCTCCAGCTCCAGTTGTAGTAGCTCCAGTTTCATCAATTGGCTCTTTCCCAGGGCTCCGTCCGGGATCAGAAGTCCCAGCTAAATAAGGAAAAAGCATACAAATCAGATTTATACGGACACAAATAACAGGGTCAGGGAGAAACATGTACCTTGATCAGCTTCAGAAACTGGAACAACAGTGGTAATAGCAACTTCATCTCTTACGGGAGAAGAATCAAGGATAATGACAGAAGGACCTGCAGCCATAGGGTCCGTTGAAGCAGATGGGCCATCCCTCACCCTCTGCCTCTTCGGAGGAGGCTCAGAAACATCAACACCAGCAAAAAGGGGACCCTCCCCATCCAAAGCAGACAAAGGCCTCCTACCAACAACCATGCCCTGAGGATTCATGGTCACAGCCTCTCTGAGTGTCAACTCTGCAAACACAACGTAAAAGACATCAGAAGAAAGCAACATAATGCAATTAGCAGAAAGAAGCAACAAAGAAGAATGGTACCTTCACAACACCATATCAAGACAGGCTAATCAGGAGAACCCTCCCATGACATGGTAATCCCAGCAAGATATAGAATCACAGAGGGATAGGTAACCAACTCAAATGAAGAACTACGCACCTGACGAATCAACTCATTGTCAAGAGAATCCCAAGCACGCTCATTATCTTCAAACGATAACCTTGGCACCAACCTATTCCTATCCAATATACCCCTGAACAGCGGGTGAATATATTCCTCACTGAAAAACAAAAACCCCGGCCTCCAGTTCAACATATCAGAATCCCCTATATCAAAAAACAACCTACCAGGCCTCTCCTCAACCATAACCCAACCATCACGAATGCCAAACTTGAAGAAATACCCAAATAAACTTATCATGGGTTCTATATCGAATTCACGACAAACAACGATAAACGACACTATCATAGTAATCGCTAAGGGGTGAACCATGGATAAATGCAGATTATGGTAATCAAGTAACCCTAATAGCCAAGGGGACAAAGGAAACCTAAGATTACCACCGGAAAAGGGAGCGGTATACATACCTACAAAGCCAGGAGGCGCATCGAGGATCGAATCCCCTATATCAAAAAACAACCTACCAGGCCTCTCCTCAACCATTACCCAACCATCACGAATGCCAAACTTGAAGAAATACCCAAATAAACTTATCATGGGTTCTATATCGAATTCACGACAAACAACGATAAACGACACTATCATAGTAATCGCTAAGGGGTGAACCATGGATAAATGCAGATTATGGTAATCAAGTAACCCTAATAGCCAAGGGGACAAAGGAAACCTAAGATTACCACCGGAAAAGGGAGCGGTATACATACCTACAAAGCCAGGAGGCGCATCGAGGATCGATTCTGCCCGTCCCGGAACCATAATCTCATAATCATCAGGGCGGCAGAAGCACCGACGAAACCACGCAACATCATTTTCCGTCATCTCCAAATACGTGGTACTAATGATGCGAAAATGATTACGATCCATATGCGTTAAGAAGATTGAACGAGAGGAACGATCAATAATGAAGAAAGGAGAGTTGGGAAGGGAGAGCAGTTGCAGAAGAAGTGGAAAAGAAAATCTCCGGAGCCGTCAAACAATTAAATAGGGGACAAAATGGATGGTTTGAAAAACCGGCGCATAACCTACCCAAACCGTCGATTGGTTTTCTTCTCGGGATAAGCGCGCTCGAATTAACTCTTGATGGGATATATACGCGGCACGGTAAAATGACCATTTTACCCCCATAAAGAGCTCCGGAGAAGAAACGGAGCATCCAAAACCATAGCTTTTTCAAATCCCCGGTTATGCAGGTATGCTCTTACTTATTTATTTTTTATTTTTGAAGTCTAATGCGATACTCTACAGATAGACTCTCCCATCAGACTGGGGGCTTGATGATATACCATATATGGAGCTTTACCTCCGTATGACATTCTGGATACGAAGAACCCTTCGTAGGTAGTGAAGGTACTAAACATTGTACCAAGCAGACTTATCCGTAGCCGAAGCTACGACGTATACCTCCGTAATCCCGGAGCTCCCAAAGATGATCACAAACAATAAACGGATATGCATGAACTCCTTCCATGATTATCCAATCTCCCGAAAAGGGAATGATATCGAATACCCCCATAAACTAGGACACGGTTTAAGAGTCCTAGATATATCTTCCATACTTAGAAGATATCACGAAAGAGAGGAAGGGATTTACCCTAATTTCTATCTTCCTCCCCAAGGTTTTACCTTCTATATAAATAGAGGAAGAACAATACGGCATGGAATCAATTCACCACCACACGATATACAAAAACCTTAATCACCAATACATTCGACTTCCGTAAACAAACCCTCAGCCTCCTTAACGGCTGAGAATAAACAGTCATAGGCGTAAAGCGACCTTCGGCCCTCTGACCGGAAGGGAATCGCCAACAAATACCCCAAAACCCCACTCACACCTTTGGTTGAGCCATAGTGCGATTATTTGATCAATCAACTATCTTCGGGGCTGGGAGTTCAATTATCTTGTTTACCTTTGATGGGTTCGCTTGGATTCCTTTATTTGTTATGTAGTATCCCAGGAACTTCCCAGCCTCCATTCCAAAAGAGCATTTCTTATGATTAAGCTTCATATTTATCCCCCGTAGGGTGTTGAATGTTTCTTGTATGTCTGCGAGTAGGTCTTCCTCCGTTCTGCTTTTGATGACCATGTCGTCTACGTAGACCTCTAGGTTTAGCCCGATTTGCTTATGGAACGCCTTATCTACGAGCCGTTGGTAGGTCGCTCTTGCGTTCTTTAGTCCGAATGGCATCTTTGTATAACAAAATGTTCCTTTGCTCGTATGAAAAGATGTTTTCTCTTCGTCCTCCTTGGCCATTTGTATTTGATGGTATCCCTTATAGGCGTCTAGGAAGCATTTCCATTTGTGCTCCGCTAGGGATTCAACCTTCCAATCTATTTATGGTAATGGATAGCAGTCTTTTGGGCATGCTTTATTTATGTCTGTGAAGTCTACGCACATTCTCCAGCCTCCGTCTCCTTTTTTTACCATGACCGGATTTGCAATCCACGCAGGGTATGTGGCTTCCCTTATGATTCCTGCTTTTACCAATTCATCTACCTCTTTACATCATACCTCATCTCTTTCATACGATAGGCTTCGCTTCTTTTGTTGTACTGGCTCCATGTTTTTTCTTTCATTCAACCTATGTTCCTTGACAAAGGTGTTTCCCCCTAGGGTGAGTGTTCTGGGAACCCCTGTCATATCCGCATATTCCCATGCGAAAATGTCGATGTTCTGTTGTAATAGTTTTTGTAGCTTCTTTCTTAAATCTTCTGGTAGTTCCTTCCCTATGGTTATCATTTGATCTGGAAAGGCTGGGTTTACGAGTACCTTGTCATTATCTTGCGTTTGATCAGTCTGGCTGGGTCGTTCCTCCTTTTCTGGTGCTTCCTTTGCCTTTTTGACCTCGCTTATTTGTCTCGTCTGGTCGTAACTTGATTTTATCATTCCTAAGCATGCGCTTGTCTGGAATAACACCATAGCGTGGACCGTGGAGGGCACCATTTCCATCCGTTGAATTGCTGGTCTTCCCAGGAGAAGGTTGTGTGGTGATGGTGCCCGTACCACAGTGAAGTCTAGGGTTTCCGTTCGAGAAAACGGAGGATCCCCCAGTGTGTCATCTAAATCTATTTCCCCAAGGGGCCATACGCGGTCTCCAGCGAATCCAGCGAGTGGGCCTGTGGGTTTTGTCAATCTTGCCTTGATCGCTTTCGGTAATTGTAGGAAACAGTGTTCATAGATAATATCACATTCGCTTCCATTATCGATATATACCCTTCGTACAGAGATATTAAATATATGTGCTTGTATGATTAGCGGATCTTTACTGGCTTTCATGTTTCCCAAAGCGGGAAAACACAGATCTCTTGACGGGATCTGTGAATCTTCTGGATCCTTTCGTTTGGTAATTGTTTTATTAATTTCTGTTGCGGCGTACATTTTTGGGGATTGAGTCTCGCTGCAGGGAATCTAAAATGCTTGTTTAATGAGATTTTTAGGAAGAGAAAATTTTTTAGGTTTTGACCCTTTCGGTGTAACTTGTGATGGTAGATAGCGGCGGTCCCGCGGATGGTGCCAATTGTTTGTAGAGCCGATTAGGTTAAGTGATTTAGGGTTTATTAAGTGATTTGGTGGCGATTCCCTGTTGGTAGGAGGTTTCCTCCCTTGTACGCCGATTAATAAGTGTTTTTAGGTATTTAGGGTTTTCCCCATGATGCTCTTCTTCCCTTGTTCCTCCCCTCTTATAGTGATTTTCTTGGAGGGTAAGTCTTCATACGCGGTTTTGGCTTCCTTATCTTTAGCAACGATTTCCTCTATCTAAGGAAACGATATGATAGTATCTTTCTCATTCTTATCTTGTTCAACCCAGGCTGCGTATAACCTCCGTGATATCCTGGGTATTTCCTTAGTCCATAGCCTTCCTGGGTGTCATCCTGGGTTAGGATTGTCCTGTGTGGTAACGGGTACGTCATCAATTACACATCTCAAATTTTGATGATGTTATGAAGATTTTTAAACTATTTTTCAGAAAGATTAAAGTTGATGCCCAAGGGCCTATCGCTCCCTAAATTCTTTGAAGTTACGAAAAGTTATTATACAATAACTAAATTATAATGGTTTGTTCATTGATATTAGGATTTCACCTTTGTGAGAGGACAATAATCGAAGTCTTTCAATTTCTTCCTTAATCTGTATCCCCTCAGTCTCGAGGGAATGAAATGGAGTATGCTTTAGGAGGTGGAGAGTGTCGTTTGTTACTCATACACGGAACCACCCAAATATACGTGTGCAATGTGCATATACAAAACCTTCTATTAACAAATTGTTCCCCTTATCTTCAGTAATACTTTTCTAAGGAAAAGATGAAATGCCTTTAATTTCCAATCTCCCCCTCTTTCCTTTTACCTTGACAAAATTGACACAAACAAACACTTCTACACATTCGTTGAATTTTGAGGAGAAACGTCAATGCAGAATTTTCATGTCATTTGTATTCGAAATTTACACCTTCTTTATCAAGCAGCCATCACCAGCTTATGTCCCTTATTTAGCTAAACAAAATTCTACGTTTTCATTATAATTTCTCTAATATTACTATTAGATGACTTAGAAAGTCATAGTCTCCTGGTTCGAGACTCGTATCGTGGCCCACTCATATGACATTATGACGTATGAACTCAATCTCTTTAATACCCTATAAGCCATTAAGCATTTAAGCCCTATGTTGATAAAGAATGCAAGAAGATAATCATATACTCGTATTTATTGTGAACTCATATTTTCCCATTTTAAGTAAAGACTTCCATCTATAATTCTATATCAATCTATCTACGCCAGAAGTGGTGAAAAAATTGTAAATACTTTTTTGTTTACTTTATTTCAAGAACGAATAATGATAAATTTATTTCAAAAAATCTTGTAACAATATGATCATAACACTTACAAATTTTTTTAAAAAATTGTAGAAAAAATTATTATGACACCACACATGTAACTATGACATTAAAATCTACAATATAAATATATTAGAGAGTCTTAAATTCTTTTATGTATAATTTCTCTAATATTACTATTAGATGACTTAGAAAGTCATAGTCTCCTGGTTCGAGACTCGTATCGTGGCCCACTCATATGACATTATGACGTATGAACTCAATCTCTTTAATACCCTATAAGCCATTAAGCATTTAAGCCCTATGTTGATAAAGAATGCAAGAAGATAATCATATACTCGTATTTATTGTGAACTCATATTTTCCCATTTTAAGTAAAGACTTCCATCTATAATTCTATATCAATCTATCTACGCCAGAAGTGGTGAAAAAATTGTAAATACTTTTTTGTTTACTTTATTTCAAGAACGAATAATGATAAATTTATTTCAAAAAATCTTGTAACAATATGATCATAACACTTACAAATTTTTTTAAAAAATTGTAGAAAAAATTATTATGACACCACACATGTAACTATGACATTAAAATCTACAATATAAATATATTAGAGAGTCTTAAATTCTTTTATGAATAAACAAAAACTATTAGATGAGTTTAAACTTTTAATTATAACCCTCAGATCAAGATAATAATACCATCACTGAGATACAATATGTAAACACTTAAAAAATGCAAAATATATATTTACAAACAAAAAAATTATGGTGGATGAAAACATATGTTTAAATCGGATCTAGATAAACACAAAAAAAAAAAAAACAAATGATGTAAAGGTCACCTGGTATAAATAAAGAGACGTGTTTTAAAGTGCACAGATAGATTAAAGGAGAATTAATACGGAAAATATAATTACTAAAATTATGTAAATAGTTTTGGTTAATTTAATGAATATTTGTGTCGATATTTAAATTTTCAAATATGATAACAAATATCATTAATGGAAGTATGGAACGCAGGCTATTGGTTATAAACAAGCACGATACACGTGCAATGTGGCGATAACGACGACGATTTGATGGTGTCGTCGACGATTGGTGATGGTGGCGGTGTTAAGTGGTGTAAGTTGATGTAAATGTAACTGATCTAAAGATGGTGGAAATACTTTAAAAGCTATAAGGATCTACGGCGCAATGCGGCAATGATGTGGCGATGGCGATGACGACTAGCGGTGGTGGTAATTGATGTAAAAGTAATTGATCTAAAGGGATAGTGAATATATTTTAGAAGATATCTCTTATTTTTCAAACTCTTCAACAAAGATGTATAATCTGTATAATAGTAGATATAGATATTAGAAGATTTTAGCCATTATTATGGAACTTATTTTTTTGATAAAAAAATAAATTACTTACATGGCATATGACATGTCACTCGAAAGTTTAAGATTTTGAGAGAGATGCCAAAAAGGATAAATCTTAGGTGCTAAACAAAAATGTTTAACACATAAAAGGCTATAATATCCTCATTTAGTTATATAGATAGTATTTGTCATATAATAAATTATTAATGAAAACTTAATATAGTTAACTTGCGGAAAATTATCTAGTTTATTATATATATATTAGTATAGAATTAGAAATAGAAATTAGAGATGGTTACCTGGGATTCTGGGAATGAATATAAAAAGAAGGTAAATTGGAGTAAGCTGATGGACCATCGAAAGTGGGCCATATTGGGCTGTGGGCTTTAGTGTAAAAACAAGTATGAACCTACGACCCTTGTGGCCTTTGTCATATTATATGATGATGACTGATGAGGCATTAGCTGTCATATGTTTCCAATCTAAGAGCGACTAGGGTTGGTTGCAATTCTTTTGGTTGTGTCCAATGATATTTTCGAGCAAATCTTCATACGATTGGGTGTGGAAGATCTGATGAGATGCAAGTGCGTAAGTAAGTCATTGTATTCTTTAATCTCCACTCCTTGTTTTGTTGAATCTCATTTAAAACAACAACTTAGTACTATTTTTGTGGTTGGTTCTGCCAATATGCGTCTCTCCTGAAGCTCTTCAACTTTTAGTTGTCAATCCTTGTACTAGACAGACCATTAAAATAGTTGAACCCCCTCCCGAACCGGTTCGTGAGGGCAAAGAAAGAAAAATGACTACAAGATTGTACTAGGCTTTGATAGGAATAAAACTTCCGAATGCCGTACACGTTCAAAAAAGAAAACGCCCATAGGACCTGTGAAGAAGGGATTTTGTACACGTTTTTATGTTCTTTCACTGAAAACATGTCTCTGGAAACTCATTGACTATATGAAAGGTTTTTACAATACTGTTTCCGGCGTCTTTTGTGATGGCGCATATGATGAATTTAGATACAATTTCTTTTGATTTATCTCGTGATAAAATTAGAAAGACCCGACTACCAGACGGCTCTTCTCAAATAGAATGTCCTGGGGGTTATGGAAGAATCTCTATGCCTTTATGTTAAATCACGGTCCACCAAGATATGGGTATTGAGACGCGACAGTATTAGTGGGAAACAATCTTGGGTGTTGTTGCCGGATAATTATGTGATGAATTATGATGCTGTATACGTCATGAACGAATGTTTTGTCCAACCTTTTGAATATATTGCTGCCCCTGTATATGTGAGGAGTCTTGTATCTCCCCATGTTAACATAGATTTTAGTTCTAAATTTGTCAGTGGAAGGTAAGAAAGCAGTTGTAACATTTGTACATGCTTAATACGTGGTTGACCAATAAAAAAGTGGTTGACCGACTATGAATCATGTATAAATAGTAGAAGTTTGTCGGGCATTTACATCGCATGTACAAATTTTAATAGTTTGTCAGGCATATACATCAATAAATAGTTTCTAGTATCTTGTGTTTGTTGGATTTTAATAAATCTGTTAAATTTACAACCTTAATAATCTATACTTAGTTACTTACACACTTTCCAGCTTGTACAGGTTTGGAGTACATTTGACAAGTTGATTTAAAGATAAGGACTATTTTGGAAGATTGGAAGATTGGACCAGTTTTGACAAAGAAGAAAAGTTGAGGGTCTAAAGAGAAGACGGTGCAAACTTGTGGAAGTATATAAACCCATTTAGGGTTTCATTCTGGACCATCAACATATATTATCACACACATATTAGTCAGTTTCTCTGGTTATTTTCGATATATATATTCTCTGTATAATTTGATTCTGGTTTGTAATCAACTTTAAACAATAATAATAAACTCTAATCGAGCCGACTGTTTCGTTATAGTTGTTATTGTGATTTCTTTCATGGTATCAGAGCCAGGTTCGGTGATTCTTGGTTGTTGATTCATTCTTTTTTCAGATCTGATTAAGATCTAGGGCGTATTTCATTCTGAAACCCTAGATTCTTAATTTTTTGGGGTTATTGTTCGATTAAATTAGGGTTTCTTCTGGAAATCCTATTTTAAAGTTCTTCCGCTGCAGTGTTTGTTCGATTTCCCTAAAATTAGGGTTTATTTTGTCAGATCCTGATTCATCTCTTGACTAAGTGAATCAAGAGATAGTTAGGGTTCCTCTACCTTCGGCTATAGCACTGTATTGTATCTCTTTTCCTTTTTCCTCTTATTATCTGTTTTTAATCTGCTTATATTTTCTTCTCAAATTAAAATTTTCATATATATATATATCAAATTTGTTTCTCTTTTTCTCATAAAAACAATTGTGCTAATACTTGACCTGCCTTCATACGAGAGGTTAGGAATCCTGTCACTGGCACTCTTGTGAGATTAAGAGTTATTTTCTGCAAATTTTTTAAGAGAAGTTAATATTTGTAGATTACTTGTTGTTTATCTGTGTGTTGCTTGATAATAGTATTTCTCTATCTGCTTCTTTAATTGATTGATTCTGTGATTATATTTGCTTAACATGGTGAATACTCCTCCTGGTGGTAATACACTTCCTGGTTCTGTTCATGGTGGTAATACTCCTCCTAGATCTGTGCACAATGAAGGTTCTGATTCTGATAATGATTTTGAAACTCTTAATACTAAAATAAGTAAGCTTGATTTTGGTAATCCTTTGTACTTGCATGCTAGTGATATCACTAATACACCTCTTATTAGCTTGAAGTTAAAAGGAACTGAAAATTACAATGTTTGGAGTTGTGCTATGCTTCTTGCTTTAGAAACAAAGAATAAAAAGGGATTTATTGATGGTACTTGTGTTAGGTCTTTGAATAATGAGATTTTAGCCCAGCAATGGGATAGATGCAATGCTGTTGTTCTTACTTGGATCTTAAATTGTGTGTCAGAAGAGTTATATCTGGGACAAATTTTTTCTCTTTTTCTCATAAAAACAATTGTGCTAATACTTGACCTGCCTTCATACGAGAGGTTAGGAATCCTGTCACTGGCACTCTTGTGAGATTAAGAGTTATTTTCTGCAAATTTTTTAAGAGAAGTTAATATTTGTAGATTACTTGTTGTTTATCTGTGTGTTGCTTGATAATAGTATTTCTCTATCTGCTTCTTTAATTGATTGATTCTGTGATTATATTTGCTTAACATGGTGAATACTCCTCCTGGTGGTAATACACTTCCTGGTTCTGTTCATGGTGGTAATACTCCTCCTAGATCTGTGCACAATGAAGGTTCTGATTCTGATAATGATTTTGAAACTCTTAATACTAAAATAAGTAAGCTTGATTTTGGTAATCCTTTGTACTTGCATGCTAGTGATATCACTAATACACCTCTTATTAGCTTGAAGTTAAAAGGAACTGAAAATTACAATGTTTGGAGTTGTGCTATGCTTCTTGCTTTAGAAACAAAGAATAAAAAGGGATTTATTGATGGTACTTGTGTTAGGTCTTTGAATAATGAGATTTTAGCCCAGCAATGGGATAGATGCAATGCTGTTGTTCTTACTTGGATCTTAAATTGTGTGTCAGAAGAGTTATATCTGGGACAAATTTTTTCTAAGAATGCTGTTGTTGTATGGAATGAATTAAAAGAAACTTATGACAAAGTTGATGGTGTTGTTACATTCAATCTTCATAACAGGATTAATTCTTTATGTCAAAATGGTACTACCTTGTCTGAATATTATCATAAGCTGAATTCATTGTGGAAACAATTTGATGCTTTAATTAAACTGCCTACTTGTGTGTGCCATGCTGCAAAAGATTTTAAAGATCATAATCAATTAATCAAGTTAATGCAGTTTCTCATGGGTTTAGATGAATCTTATCATACTATTAGGAGTCAAATTCTCACAAATGATCCTCTTCCTTCTGTTAAAAGTGCTTATGCTTTGCTTTCTAGAGAAGAGTCTCATAGGAACACTTCTGTTAATTCTGCTGCTAATAAACCATCTTCATATGTGTTTGCTTCTAAATTCTATGATAACAAGAAGAAGTTTAATGGAAGTAATAGTTTTGGAAACAGAGGTCCTAATACTAATCTTAACTGTACTAATTGTAAAGGTGTTGGACATACTATAGATAGGTGTTTTGAGTTAGTTGGTTATCCACCAGGGTATAAAAAGAGATCTGGATTTCAAAATGCTCAACATACTCAAAGAAAAATCTATAATAACAATGCTGTTTCTGATAAAACTGTGCATGATACTGATAAGTCTGGTGCTAGTTCTGCTACTACTCTTTCTCTTTCTAGTGAACAGATGACAAAGCTTATGAATATTTTGAGTGACAAAAAGGAAGTTACTGTGAGTCATGCCAATATGGCAGGTATTTTTTATAATGCAAATACTTTTTTTAATCAGAATTTTGATAAATTCTTTTGTGCTAACAATGATAATTCCAAAGTTAAACATAATGGTTGGATTTCTGATTCTGGAGCTAATCAACACATGACCTTTTGTTCTGATAAAATTGAAGATGGCATTGATGTTTCTAATCTTAATCTTAGTGTTGGTCACCCTAATGGAACAGTTGCTAAAATTGTTATGATTGGTAATCTTAAATTAAATAATATGGTTACTCTATTTGATGTTCTTGTTATACCTGAATACTGTGTGAATCTGTTAAGCATACACAAACTTGCTAAAGACAGTAAGAGGTTCATTGGTTTTGATGAAAATAAGTGTTACATTCAGGATTTGAAAACAAGAACCACTCTTTGGACTGGTAGTCAGAGAGGTGGTCTTTATATGGATTTGTGGGGGCCTTATAAAGTTATGAGTAAGGAAGGATACAGATTTTTTCTTACTATTGTTGATGATTTTTCAAGAGCAGTTTGGACTTATCTTATAAAGTCAAAAGATGAGGTTTTTTATAATATTAAAGAGTATGCTTTACTCTTGGAAAATCAGTTTGATAAAAGGATAAAGGTTATAAGAACTGATAATGGTTCTGAGTTTGTAAATTCAAATATAAAACAGTTTTGCAGTGACAAAGGTATTTTACATCAAACCACTATTGCTTACACTCCTCAACAAAATGGGATTGTTGAAAGGAAACATAGGCACCTACTCAATGTTGCAAGGTCCCTTATGTTTCAGGGGGGATTACTTCTTAATATGTGGACTGAGTGTATTCTAACTGCAACTTATTTGATTAACAGGCTTCCTTCTTCTGTGCTAAATGGTGTTTCTCCTTATTATATGATATATAATGTTGATCCTTCTCTGTCCCATTTGAGGTCCTTTGGTTGTCTTTGTTATGCTACCATTCTTAATAATTTTGATAAGTTTAGTAATAGGGCTGAGAAATGTGTTTTCATTGGTTATGGTAATGCAAAAAAGGGTTATAAACTTTATAGTTTGGATTCAAAAAGAATGTTTTATTCCAGAGATGTGAAATTTTATGAAACTGTATATCCTTTTAAAATGAAAACTTCTGAAAACTGTTTGAAAGTATCTGAAGATAATTCTGTTAATCATTTAATTTTTTTAATACTTGGTTTTCTAATAATGACAACCATAATGACTTTAATCCCAATGATGAAGAGAAGGACAAAGACATAAGTGATGGCAAGGGTTCTAATCTGTCTGGTAGTCCAAGAACTCATCCAAATTCTACCACATTTCATGAATTTGATAATCCAGAATTGTTTGGCAGTAACAGGATTGACAGTCCTAGGGTTGCTACAGAGCATGAACCAACTGCAACACTTGATGATAATAATATTTCTGAGGGAATTGATGCAGATATCTTTAATGAGACTGTTATGCAAGAAAATGTGACTCAAGAGGCTAATACCAGAAAATCTGAAAGAACTTCTAAACTTCCAAATTATCTTAAAGACTTTGTTGTTGGAAATGTTAAATATAGCATTGATAAAGTTGTTTGTTATTCTAATTTGAGCACTGAAAACTTTTGTTTTGTTTCTAATCTGAACAAAAGTGTGGAACCTAAAAATTTTTATGAAGCATCTAAAGATTTGAATTGGGTTCAAGCTATGAATAATGAAATGGAAGCATTACATAGGAACAATACTTGGGAAATTGTTGATCTTCCTAAAGGAAGAGAACCTATAGGATGTAAGTGGATTTATAAAATTAAGTATAAAGCTAGTGGTGAGATAGAGAGATATAAAGCAAGACTTGTTGCTAAAGGGTATAGTCAAAGAGCAGGATTAGACTATGATGAAACATTCTCACCTGTTGTTAAGATGGTTACCATTAGATGTTTACTTTCTATTGCTGTGCATAATAACTGGCCTTTGTTTCAGTTAGACATTAATAATGCTTTTCTTTATGGTGATCTTCATGAAGATGTTTATATGTGTTTGCCAGAGGGTTATTATGTAAGTGCACGTTTTGGTGCACAATTTGTGTCCGATGCATCTCAATTAAAGGGCTGTTACTTTACAGAGATTATCCAGACATCTGGACAAACTCGTGTGAACAGTACCACGAGTTTGGACAAACTCGTGTGAACAGTACCACGAGTTTGGACAAACTCGTGTGAACAGTACCACGAGTTTGGACAAACTCGTGTGAACAGTACCACGAGTTTGGACAAACTCGTGTGAACAGTACCACGAGTTTGGACAAACTCGTGTGAACAGTACCACGAGTTTGGACAAACTCGTGTGAACAGTACCACGAGTTTGGACAAACTCGTGTGAACAGTACCACGAGTTTGGACAAACTCGTGTGAACAGTACCACGAGTTTGGACAAACTCGTGTGAACAGTACCACGAGTTTGGACAAACTCGTGTGAACAGTACCACGAGTTTGGACAAACTCGTGTGAACAGTACCACGAGTTTGGACAAACTCGTGTGAACAGTACCACGAGTTTGGACAAACTCGTGTGAACAGTACCACGAGTTTGGACAAACTCGTGTGAACAGTACCACGAGTTTGGACAAACTCGTGTGAACAGTACCACGAGTTTGGACAAACTCGTGTGAACAGTACCACGAGTTTGGACAAACTCGTGTGAACAGTACCACGAGTTTGGACAAACTCGTGTGAACAGTACCACGAGTTTGGACAAACTCGTGTGAACAGTACCACGAGTTTGGACAAACTCGTGTGAACAGTACCACGAGTTTGGACAAACTCGTGTGAACAGTACCACGAGTTTGGACAAACTCGTGTGAACAGTACCACGAGTTTGGACAAACTCGTGTGAACAGTACCACGAGTTTGGACAAACTCGTGTGAACAGTACCACGAGTTTGGACAAACTCGTGTGAACAGTACCACGAGTTTGGACAAACTCGTGTGAACAGTACCACGAGTTTGGACAAACTCGTGTGAACAGTACCACGAGTTTGGACAAACTCGTGTGAACAGTACCACGAGTTTGGACAAACTCGTGTGAACAGTACCACGAGTTTGGACAAACTCGTGTGAACAGTACCACGAGTTTGGACAAACTCGTGTGAACAGTACCACGAGTTTGGACAAACTCGTGTGAACAGTACCACGAGTTTGGACAAACTCGTGTGAACAGTACCACGAGTTTGGACAAACTCGTGTGAACAGTACCACGAGTTTGGACAAACTCGTGTGAACAGTACCACGAGTTTGGACAAACTCGTGTGAACAGTACCACGAGTTTGGACAAACTCGTGTGAACAGTACCACGAGTTTGGACAAACTCGTGTGAACAGTACCACGAGTTTGGACAAACTCGTGTGAACAGTACCACGAGTTTGGACAAACTCGTGTGAACAGTACCACGAGTTTGGACAAACTCGTGTGAACAGTACCACGAGTTTGGACAAACTCGTGTGAACAGTACCACGAGTTTGGACAAACTCGTGTGAACAGTACCACGAGTTTGGACAAACTCGTGTGAACAGTACCACGAGTTTGGACAAACTCGTGTGAACAGTACCACGAGTTTGGACAAACTCGTGTGAACAGTACCACGAGTTTGGACAAACTCGTGTGAACAGTACCACGAGTTTGGACAAACTCGTGTGAACAGTACCACGAGTTTGGACAAACTCGTGTGAACAGTACCACGAGTTTGGACAAACTCGTGTGAACAGTACCACGAGTTTGGACAAACTCGTGTGAACAGTACCACGAGTTTGGACAAACTCGTGTGAACAGTACCACGAGTTTGGACAAACTCGTGTGAACAGTACCACGAGTTTGGACAAACTCGTGTGAACAGTACCACGAGTTTGGACAAACTCGTGTGAACAGTACCACGAGTTTGGACAAACTCGTGTGAACAGTACCACGAGTTTGGACAAACTCGTGTGAACAGTACCACGAGTTTGGACAAACTCGTGTGAACAGTACCACGAGTTTGGACAAACTCGTGTGAACAGTACCACGAGTTTGGACAAACTCGTGTGAACAGTACCACGAGTTTGGACAAACTCGTGTGAACAGTACCACGAGTTTGGACAAACTCGTGTGAACAGTACCACGAGTTTGGACAAACTCGTGTGAACAGTACCACGAGTTTGGACAAACTCGTGTGAACAGTACCACGAGTTTGGACAAACTCGTGTGAACAGTACCACGAGTTTGGACAAACTCGTGTGAACAGTACCACGAGTTTGGACAAACTCGTGTGAACAGTACCACGAGTTTGGACAAACTCGTGTGAACAGTACCACGAGTTTGGCCGCCCATATTATTCGATTATCAAGAGTCGTCTCGTTGATTGTAATCCGTAATCATCGTAGATGTATTGTAAACGGATTTATTCATTGTAATCATTCGACTAATGATAAAGGAATCAGATTTATATCTCCTGTTCATATTGATTTCGTGTTCATATATATGTGTTTCATTCAATTACCTCAATAACGATTATGTTTGGATTCCGCACTTACATAGTCGTAGGAATCGCGAATCGATCGATCAGGCCCTTTCAATTATGATCCTAAAAGTAATAAAGTGTGCAAGCTGATCAAATCTTTATATGGCCTAAAACAAGCACCTAGGCAATGGAATGAGAAACTAAATCATTCATTATGTGAATATGGATTTGTGCAGAGTAAAAGTGATTACTCATTATATGTTTACAATAAGGATTCTGTTTTTCTTGCTTTGTTGGTTTATGTAGATGATATTGTTCTTACTGGTAACAATGTGAATGAAATTGAAAAGATGAAAAGTTTTTTGCAAACTAAGTATTTGATCAAAGACTTAGGTAAACTTAAATACTTTCTTGGAATAGAAGTATTGTATAATTCCAATGGAATTTGTTTGTCTCAAAGAAAGTATTGTATGGAATTATTGCATGAGTTTGGTTTACTTGGTTGTAAACCTATGAGAACTCCTATGGAGGTAAATTATACCATTTCCAGAATTTCTGAGAAGAATAACTTGTTGACTAATGTTTCTGTTTATCAGAAGCTTATTGGAAAATTGATTTATCTTACTTTAACTCGACCTGATATCAGTTATTCTGTTCATGCTTTAAGTCAGTTTATGCATGCTCCTACTGAGGAGCATTTAAAACTTGCTTTCAGGGTTTTGAGATATTTAAAACTCTCCCCAGGTAAAGGTGTAGAGTTTGTTAAAAGGGATAACTTAGAGTTATGTGCTTTTGTTGACTCTGACTGGGGAAGGTGTTTAAGTACTAGGAGATCTGTTACTGGATTTGGAATATATTTGGGGGGATCTCTTATATCCTGGAAAAGTAAAAAGCAACATACTGTTGCCAGGTCTTCTGCAGAAGCAGAATATAGGGCCTTGGCATCAGTTACTTGTGAAGTCCTTTGGATCACTCATTTACTACATGACCTAAACATTGATAATATTCTTCCTGTAAGCATTTTTTGTGATAATAAATCTGCAATTCAGATTGCTGGAAATCCTGTTTTCCATGAGAGAACAAAGCACTTAGAAATTGATTTACACTTTGTAAGGGAGAAAATCAATGCTGGGTTGATTAAAGTCACAAAACTTGATTCAAAGGATAACATAGCTGACATTTTCACTAAAAGCTTATGTTTTGGTCAACATAGTGTTTTAAGTTCTAAACTTGGTCTTAAAGATTTATTCAGTATTAAGGTTGAGGGGGGATGTTAAATTTACAACCTTAATAATCTATACTTAGTTACTTACACACTTTCCAGCTTGTACAGGTTTGGAGTACATTTGACAAGTTGATTTAAAGATAAGGACTATTTTGGAAGATTGGAAGATTGGACCAGTTTTGACAAAGAAGAAAAGTTGAGGGTCTAAAGAGAAGACGGTGCAAACTTGTGGAAGTATATAAACCCATTTAGGGTTTCATTCTGGACCATCAACATATATTATCACACACATATTAGTCAGTTTCTCTGGTTATTTTCGATATATATATTCTCTGTATAATTTGATTCTGGTTTGTAATCAACTTTAAACAATAATAATAAACTCTAATCGAGCCGACTGTTTCGTTATAGTTGTTATTGTGATTTCTTTCAAAATCGGGTTTGATGCTTCTTTTAATTTGGCTCTAAACTCTTACTTGGTTATTATGTTTGAGATTGTAGTAGAACACTTATTTTATCATATGGCTTTTTTCATTGTTTCAAGAATTTTTTGTTCAGTTTTCAGTAACTAACTGTTGTATTCTTGATATATATCCGCTAGGGTAATTTGGAAAGTTTCACTTACGGGTAATTGCTACTTATCTTCTTCCAGTTTAATTACCCCATAAATTTGTAGTCGTATAACGTAGGGTTACGAATCATAATAACCAGTGTAAGGAAGATACCAAGGGTAGGGTATTAGTGTTGGCCACGGTTTGTCTCTTTCGTTTTCACGCCGATGTAAGAAAGAGAGTGTAATAAGTTTCCTATGGTCCAATTTTTAGGGGGTGTTTGGGATTACATTCCTAATCTCTCCAGCTGATCCGCTGAGGGGTTGTATATTCCCCATTTTGATCATTGAATTTGCATAGTCATTTAAGAATAGCTGTGTTTTGCTGCTGTAGAGTTCAACTAGACTTCATGTAGTCGAGATACTCTGATCACTCGAATGTAGGAATTCATCAGATTCCAGAATTCCCCTTCCATCAATCAATTTTGTAAGTAATAAGTATCAATTAGGTAGTCGAGTTCCGGTCCAGAGGTGTTGTCCAACTAGTGTCCTCGTTGACTGAACATAGATTAAGGCTGGATACCATGTTGGGGTCCATTAACATACTATCATTAGCGAGAAGTTAAATAATCTGTATCCAAATGTTGCACAACTTACTACTAAGACTGTATGCGCACCTGCATGGTTACAACCAAGTAAATGAGATATTGTATCCAACTCGTATATAGTTAGATTTGACAAAATCAACCCTTTAAACTATACAGGGTTGATTTGGGTAGTGTTATCTCTACCAACGGGTTAAATGGATTAAGTTTTTTTATCAAAAAAAAAAAAGAAAAAAAGAAACTAGAGAAGAAACATTTCAAATGGGTCAAACAGGTCAAAGTCATCCAAAGTGTGATCAAAAGCCATAAACCTCGCTTTAAAATAAAAATAAAAAAAAAACGCATAGAATCTCCTAAGTTGCTTTACTAAAATGAATTGATCATCAATATTACCATACAAACTTAGCTTTTGTAATCATATATGATGGATTAGGACATAAAATGTGCTTGTGGCCTAGACCAACCTGATTCAACCTGTTTTGACTAGTTACTCAACATATCAACCCACCCATTTTACCACTCTATAAATTAATGATTACATGATTTTTGTCTTTTCACCAATATAGCGAATAGGACCTTTGTAGCTTTTATTTTTATAAACGATAGTCTGTTTGCAACAATATCATACAGGTCTAACTACTCGTAGTACACCATGTGAATATGATAAACAAAATGTAAAGGCACCTGATAGGTTCACGACATCTGTGACATTGAGGCCTACGGCTTGAAACTTGAGGATGATGTTACCAACCATCTCAAAGGGTCCAGGTAACATTGTATTAGCTTCTGACCGGTTAGCCACAAGACCTTCGTTGAGAACATTTTACTATCAATAGCAGGTAATACATGCAATCTCTATATTTCACAAGAATGACACACTACTTGAGATCAAGAAAGAACTTTTGTTTCCTTTTATATATCAATGTTGCTCAGTTAGAAACCTTTCATTAAAACATTAGATAGATTAGAAAATATATTTAAAAAATGAGAAGGGGCAAATAGGTTGAAAGGCACTCAGTGTGTATTTTTAGTGTATAAACCCTCCTAAGCCTTCTAACCTGGTTGTAAGTTACCTTTTTATGGAGCTCGGAGATGGACTCATGCATCATTTGGTTCTGCATAAAGTGAACAATAGCGACAAAAGAGTCATTTGTATTTTTTTTTGGGTAAAGGGATTCACCCAGTAAGTTGTATTACTATCAAAAATTATATCACTATCAATGAAGATCAGGCAGCATGGCCAATTACCAAGCTGACTAGTTTCAACTCAATGCACCATTAGTGCAACACCTAATTACAAACTACCAAGATACTACAAGGGAAGACAATATAGTAGGTCTAGAGACAAAGAAAGTAACGACTAGGGACTCCTGATTAAAGACAATAGGAAGATCACAATCTGTCAAAAATTGTTCCACCCGTTTCGTCCTCCTGAACCTGAACGACATGAGTTTTAAGCGTATAGTGCTATAAATGGTCTCCACCACCTGAGCTTCTGTTCTCTTCTTCATATTGAATTGAGATAGATGACGGGTGATAGTATCCCAGTCATAGATTTGTAGTTGAACACCACTCTTGAATTTATACCAATCCACACATTCTTAGAGAAGGCACACTCAAAAAAGAGGTGAGGATGTGAATCTGGTTGCACCTCACAAAGGGGGCAAAGAACTGAACTGGTACATGACAAGTGTTGTATATCCCATGATCTAAGCATATCCTGAGTTTTGAGTTTTCGTATGAACACAAGCCACAACAGAAATGCATGCTTAGGAATATTATGATGAAACCAAACCGTATGGAACCAACCAACTTCTGGAGCACTTGGACGCAAATCCTGCCAAACAGCTCCAACAGAGAAGTCATTAAAATTGCTGTTTCGGTCTTTCCACATAAGCTTATCCTGTTGCGCAGCCACAAGAGTAGAAGGTAACAAGTTTGGAACAGAATCCCTCCATTCAGGTGGCCATCTCCATGTGCCATTTTCCACAACCTCACTAACAGTTGAGTTCAATTGCAAGCCTGCTCTCGCAATCATTCTTGGGGTTACATATCTAATTAGTGGACAATGTTCAGTCCATCTATCAAACCAAGCAGATACATTCTCGCCGTTACCAATTTGAAACCAACAAAGTTCTCTAACTATTGATCGTACTTGGAGAATTTTCATACATGCGAGAAAGCATATCATATATATATTTAGTTACTATGCACATACTCGTTTAAGAACTGTCTCGAGTTGTTGATCCACATTTTGAATCTCTTAAGTGTAATTTCTCCAGGTCTTCCCCCACATAATGCCTGAACTTGTTCAAGTTTAATATATTATCAGCCAAAGATGGAGTAACATGATACCCGATGTTTAATGTTGATTTATTTTATAAAATTAGAGTAAATGTGTATGAATTATTTTTTTTAACAAAACCTCCTTATGATAGAGTATTTTTCTCTCTCCATGGAGATTTTGGCGCGAATTTTCCTAACGAATTCCCGCCATTACTTTGCTTGATTTCTTCTTCAATTCTTCACCAATTCTCACCAAAATTAAGATTTCCATTCCGTTTACTATTCCGCATAATCCTATCGGCTTAATTTCTTAGAATTCTGTTTGCTTTCAAAACCCTAGAATTTAGGGATTTTTCTCAAAATGTCAATTAAACGTCGTTCTTCAAATCGGGCACTTAATAAGAAGAAGGTGAATGAGAAGAATATCGCTTTGAATTCTGATTTTGGAGAAACAAGCAAATCAAATGATGACGTAAGCACTGATTAGGGGAAGTTGTGGGTGGTTAGGGGCATTTATGTGGTTAGTTGGGGGCATTTATCACTATGTCATTCATTTTGATATTCATTTTGATGTTGGTGTAGTAATAAATACTCCCTCCGTCCTAATTTAAATGTCCGAATTTGACTTGTTGAGTCTTTCTTCTCTAACTTTGACCGTAAATATTTTTGTTTGTATAATATAATACCTAACGAAAGTTATATAAATGAAAAATACATTTAAAGCTCAATCTATCCATATATGTTACATCAGTTATTGTATAACACACACAAAACAATTTACGGTCAAAGTTGCGAAAGAAAGACTTCAAAAGTCAAAATAGGACATTTAAATTGGGACAGAGGGAGTAAATGTTTTGGTCAATGATTGTGGTTTTATTTAAGGCCTTGAATTTCATCACAACTTAAATTAAACAAAAATGACAAAATTAAAGCCTAACACGGGGTCCTCGATCTAACGTTTCAGACCCGTAAACCGAGTATATACCGAACCGAAGACACCGGTCCGGTCCTCGGCTCTACATTTCCACTCCAACGGTTCTCGGTTCGGTCCTGTACAAGTCCGGTTCTTGGATCGTGAATACCCTTAAGTATATCCACAACATTTAATAAAATTTGATTCATGATGTAAGTCATGCTATTAAATATTTAAATATGATACTTGGGCTATTGGGCAATTTGTTTGGGCCTAGTTTGGGCCACATCTGCATCTTTTGCAGACTTGCAATCAATAGAAATGTTGCTTGGATCCACCACACGTCCATTCTCATTACACTCTACATTCACAAATCACTAAATCAGTGAATTACAATCACATTCTCCATGAGATCCTAAACGTGAAACTTCACCACACTTTTTACATGTTAAAGAAAAACAAAAAAGTAAAATTCATATCAAAATTGTAGTACCAAACAAAACGAGAGGTGAAAAATTTTTACCGTAAAGTTTACTGATCTATACTCTACAATACAATATGCTTGCAAATCCCATCGATTATAGCACATTTAAGCATAACCAAATAAATGAGAGGATTGTTCATTTGAATCCTTAATTTTTGGTGAAATCCAAGGACCAAATCTTGGCCCTTGATTTATCCCCATCAATGGATGAGATTAATCCTCTTCTCTCTTTCTTTTCCGGCAAGACGGCCGCCGGCCACCACAACTTTCTTCTTTTCCGGCGAGACAGCCGCCGCCACCACCTCCTCCTCCTTCTCCGGCGAGACAACCACGGCGCCGGCAACAAGGGCGGAGCCCGTACCGTTTCAAACCGCCACCATCTCTTGGATCGCCGCCCATCAAATTCATACAATTCCCATATGCGTCCGGTGACAACCAGTTTAGAACGGATGAGGGCAACGCCCGTACCGTATCCACCGGAAAACGGAACTGATTATCGCCGGAGATGTCGCCGGGGATGTCGTCGTCGCCTCCGGAAATGAAGATGACCGCCGGAGATGAAGATGACCGTCAGAGATGTCGCCGGAGATGATTGGTGATGTCGCCGGAGATGACCGCCGGAGCTGAACAGTAAGTCGCCGGAGTTAAACAGTAAATTTACCTTTAATCTCATCCCTTGATGAGTGTTGATCTAATGGTTGAGATTAGATCCTTGGGTTTCACCAATTTTGATAAAGAAACTCAATAAATGCAAACCATTTGAAATATATATATATATAGACGGTCGTCAAGAGTAAACTATAATCAATCTATAGAATATACTTACACTTTTATTACGATTGAAAAAGTAAGAAAAATTTACGAATTTATATTATAGACATCATATCGATCATTTATGGTCGGGAAGTTGAACTCCATAGGGCGGTGCGGGTGCTCCATAATATTGAGGAGTCGTTGCCTCTTTACAAGCGCGATTTCTTCCAAAAAGGTAACACCCGATAGCTATGATCAAAACCAGTAGTATCAAAGGTAACGATATCACAATCACAAAGCCCATATTATGGTCCGGGTCGAACTCCTGTAATCGATCATACAAAGTCACAAAAATTTAGTTGCGACTTGCGAGTTTTACTGTAGGTAGAATCAATCAAAACATATATACGACTATACTAGTAGTCAATCAGTCAATCAAGTAGATGAATTATGCCAATAATTAAAATAGAAGCAAGATAGATAGACAAAAAACTGATAATTTATTTTTTTATCTACAGATCGAACACACTTCTGGAAACAAGAATAAATTAGTGAAAGTGATGATAAGAATTGATTAAATACACATAGCCATAGCCACAGACATATAATAATAACAAAGTGACATACCTCTTAATTCTCCAAAGAGCTACTCAACTGTGTGTGTGTTTTAGAGAGAGATAGGGGGGAATTAAGGGGAAATTATTGTTGTGAAAGAAAAAGATGGTTGGATTGTAGAGTTGCGGTGCAGTTACGCGGTGTCCTTTTTTTCCTCACTCAAACTTTTTTTTTTTTTAACGATCAATCAAAGATTATTATTACTCCATCAAACTCAGCAGGGTGCTAACAAAAGATTATTTTCCTCACTCAAATTAATATTGAAAATACAACAACAACGGTACCCAATCCCAGCCTATGCCGGGGGAGGTATGATGTAGACAGACCTTACCCCTACACAAAGGTAGAGAGGTTGCTTCCAGATCCACCGAGGTGGAAGGGACCTCCGACCCGGAGTGGAAGACTTAACCGGGAATAATCTCGATCTCAAACTCTCAATCTCAAGCTCGATCTCAGTCTCCAGAAACCAAACTCAGATTGGATCTGGAAGTTTGTTACCGTTGGAGGAGAAGAGAGAGCAGAGAGAAAGATAGAGCATATTATAAATTAATATTGAAAATGATACATCCTTTTTAAAAAAATATGAGAAATTCTCTTAATCAATCATTTTGATAACCTTAAAATATAACATGTATTATCCATATATTCACTCTTATTTTTATGATTTATATACATGTTATGATCAACTTTTTAAAAAAATAATTAGGTTATTCTTTTACACTCTATTCTCGAGTTTATACTTATAGGAAAATAAATGATAAGATTAGATAGGGGATGAGAAGAAAAGAAACTATATACATATAATGCATTCTCAAGTTTAACAAAAAAAATAAAAGAAATGATAAGAAAAGAAATACGAGTAGTTGATTACATTTTTGAGTTCAAATGAAAGGAAAGGAAAAGAAAAAAAGATATAGTTTTACACATAGCTTTTGTAAAATGAGTATTATATGTAGATTGAAGGGTGGAGTGGTAATTTCATATATTTATCCTTTCTTTTCCATCACAATCATGCCAAAATTGGCAAGAAAACTTTGGGACTTAAAACCCCCAAGTTTTCCTATCCTTTCTATCTTTTCTTTTATAAAAAAAAAACTCAAGAATGAAAATTTTATTTTTTTATCATTTCTTTTTTTATCCTATGAAAAAAAAACTCAAAAATGTAGTGTTAAGAAAATATATCATTTCCTAGTTAATATTACTCATAAAGAAAATGTTTACTTTATTTGTTAGCTTTCGTATATATTCTTAATTTAACAATTAATAAAAAGTACTACTACATATTTCTATCTATCTATGTCTATATTTAGATTTAGAGTCTTGAATGAAAGAAAGAAAGATAAGAAAGGACAGCTAGATACACGTTTAGTGTCTTTGCATGCGTAACTAATTAAATGTCATGAAACTCTCGGTTATATCTATCTAGTCATGTGTTTTTCGACAAATTATTTTCTAATTTCGCCAAAAAAGAAAAAAAAAAAAAAAAAAAGAGAAGAAAACAGGACTACAAGAATCTGTCAAGAACACATGGAGTATATATGCACCCACCCACCCACCCTTTGAGATAGAGTAGCAAAATGAATATATAGTAATGATACCCCTTTTAGATAATCCTAATTTCTAGTAAAATTGTGGTTTCAAAACTATTGTCAAAGTTAGACTAAATGAAAAATCACCGAAAGTATATGAAGCTTGCTTAATATACATACCATGTGGGCATGTGACAACAGAATACTTACTTGTATTTCACATAATTATTAACATTATAATCAAAGGAGACTAAATAAGAATTTCACTATATATATGAGAAAACTTGAAATAGTAGCATCCCTGGCAAAAGGCAATTGGGTCAAACCTCTTTGCCATTTTCTATTGCTGAGTCTGCTGTCAACTCATGGATCTGCTACCCTCAAAAAGCCCATACATAACTCTAGTTTAAGACAAATTTAAGTGTAATAGTTACCCATATACTTAATTGCTATCATATATAACATGTAATTAAATTATATACTCATTGTATCTAAATATGGTTATAGCCAGAGTGAAACAAGCAAAAATTGATCTGAGAAAAGTATGGGTAAATCACTTCGATAACAATGACAATAACTTGGTGATGCAAACCATTGCATATAATCTTGTTTTCAATTCTGTTTATATAATCGTGTTTATGTAATTCAGCGTTTGTCGTTCCCCCAATAAACAAGATCAAAATAAACAAAATCAACCATCGTCATACATCTTTCTGTCGCCAATGTAAAAACATGTACAGCTCACATAACGAGGACGACATGTATTGAGAAGATCTACCTGAAACTGAGCAGCCAGGTCGTTGTTTTCTTGCTCTTTTCCACTCCCACAAATGACAAACAAAACTGGCATCCGGGTTAATTACATTACAAAAGATGCGGCTGCTGCTGACAAGGTAGATTTATGAGTCCTGCTTAATCCATCTGGAGTGACAACTGGCTTGTTAGATAACCGACGTTTGTAACGCTTGAGGACGGATGCCAGGTTCTCTTTTCCTTTTGGGAATGCCACGTCACCGGCTGCAGTACCTGTTCGCCCTTTTCTACAAGATATTGCAATCTCCACATCCTTCACAATGTCCAACAGACTGGCAGCTGTGGTGCATTTCCCTTTGCTTTGTTTTGCCGTTGGTGGTAGACTTGTTGCTGATTTAGGTGGAGACGCCTTTCTCTGCTGGTAGGAAGTAGGAAGTTGGAGACAGAAACACGGGTTCATTGCTGCTCGTGGTTTAGAGAACGCTAGCTCGATTATCCCCTAAAACAACCACACTCTTAATAAACTCAAAAAAACAAAACTCATTTAACACAAAAGTTTTGGATTTTACGCAAGGATTACCTGGAGACGATTAAGAACATAAGTGTATTTTCCCCAAAGCTCTGGCCGGCTTTCCATGAGTGAAAGCTCAAGAACCCGATGAATGCACCACACACCAAAGCTTGTTATAAGATCAGCCCTCCAAACACAACCTTCTCCACAATTTGGAATTGAGGTCACCAGATCAATTTTTATTCCAGGGTCACCAGCATGAGCCACCCCGTTCATCTCCTCGCTTTCCACTTCATAGAGAAACCGCTCCCTAGCAGCTACACGATCCACAAGGTCCTCATCAAGACCACTATTCTGCTGAAACAACCAATCTGAACCTTCAAGTTTCAAAAGTTTCACGATACAAAGTCTTAAGGATTTTAGAAGATTTGCTTCTAAATCAACCCCAGAACCGCTTTCATGGGTGTTTAAACTCAGCCGACTGTGATTAGCCTTCTCTGCGACACCAAATTGGTCGTAAGGTTGTCTAGACCAAATGGACCATGTTTCTGACCCTGAACTCGGCTGATACAAACCAGCATAGCCAGAAGGAGTTCCAGATGTATACGACGGGCCAGAATAAATTGATGGCCCATTTATTTTCCGGCCGAGTGTTCCCTCCCGATGAGGAAGCGAGAGCCCAGATATATCGGGCATACTGTAATACTTCTTCTCATACACACTGCTTTGCATAGTTTCAGCCGGAAGATTATAATTATAGCTTCTTTCGGTTTGCATTGAGTTGTTCCTGGACACAACAGGATCCGGAAAGCCCGGTGGCTTAGCCGGGCTAATCCCATTTTGTGGGCCTTTCATCACAGAATACGGAGCTTTGTATGGGGATTTAGGAGCTAATGATTCCATTTGGTTGATATATGACTTGATCTGATACCCGTGAACTGTAGCAGGTTGATCATCGTATGACCCAGATGTTTGAGGGACACGCAGACCGCCAGAAGATGATTGAAGACGTAAACTATGGTAGCGTTTCTCGGTCGGGTCCATCACATTGAGGTTTGCTCGTTTTGCGTATGCATCTAGTAGTTGCATTTGGCTTGGCAACAATGTACATGGGCTGCGGGTTTGCACACTCTGCTGCTGCCTGGAAGTGTCGAATAAACTTTGGTTGTCCACCTTTAATGCCTTCGGATTTACCTTAGAATCTATCCCGAGTAACTTGTCAAGTTTTCTTGCTCTCGCTTCTTGTGTTGGTTCCCCGTGGAAATCAAATAATTGTCCCCAAAACTCATCAAGAACTGCAGCTAATTGGCGTCTTGCAGCTCGACCCAATCCTGCTAACTTAGACCAACTTCCTGCACCACTTCCCACATCGTCATTTTTCCCACCTAGGCTCCTAAACGACGGTGGACCATCAGGGGTTAGCTGATGGTTTGTTTCCATCACCATAACTGGTTCTTCAGGCTGCCAAGTATCTATCTTCTGGTCTTTTACAACCTGTGAATTCCCATCTATTCTCAATGTCTTTTCAATAGACTCAGATACTACAGTCGTCGTGCTTTGGTCATCACCACCTAAAATTGTTGTTGCCGATTCCTCTAGTGTGGATGAAACTGCTGTATCAGATGAATTTTCTTCAATAGTAGTCAAACGAAGCCCTTTCTCGGATTCCATACGTTCATCAGGCAAATTGACACCTGGTGAATCTGAATAATGTTCGCGTGAAGCTTCTTGTTTCTTTCGGGGTTTTTCAATTGTATCATATTCAGTTGATGACTCTGGCTCAACATCTGATCTAAAACTTGCAGATTTCAAAGGGGTGACAACAAGCCAAAGCATTAGAAAGAACGAAATACATTCGGTCATAAGAAGTATGGTATAGGGGCTGAAAATGGAGCCGCTACTGCCAATGTCCCATCTGATATTAGTTGCCCAATCACTGTTTCCAAACACCATTTCGATTACAAATATGATTGTTAGGCCAAGCATCCCAATAAAGGTGAACAGCATCAAAAACTCAATAACCTTAGAAATCTTGTTGGACCCCATCACTAATCTTGATGTTGCAATCCGAAAAAGGGGGATAACAGAAGAAGGAAGCAAAAGGGCAACTATGATTTGAGTAAAGATTAGCATTTGATACGTACCCTCGGCCCCAGAATGCCATGAACATAAGAGGGCAGGAATAATGGCAAAAAATCTGATTGTTGAGTGATGAACCCAGCCTGGGATTTCGATTTTGAAGAAATTATGAAGGACGGTTTGACCACTGAATTTCCATGTCAATGCTGATGTATGACTTGACAGTAATAGAATTAGTATTAAAGCAAAGGGTCCCATCATACTCCTAACTACCTGCATAGAAACTTGATTACTTGCAGGACAGTGTGAAAGAAGAGCAAACTTGGAATGTAGGATATTTATAGCATCAAACCTGATCCATTAATGACAATGCATCTTGAAAAGTAAGCAAATCAAGCCCGGAACTGTAGAAAACGTTTGCTGCTGAGTTCATCAGAGCATAATTTACAACAAATATGCCACTAAAAACAGCTGAAATGGCGAATAGATGATCAAGACAGAAGGCTCCCTTTGACAACTCTTCAGGTCCGTGAGTTCTCTGAGAAACAAACAAACGAATAAAAACTTGATTAATCTCCCAAAGAAAGTAATCATATTGCAGGAAATCTGCAAGCATCATGTACCTGCACGATAGATGAATGAAGATAAAAGTTATGAGGCATTATGCTGGCACCAAGAAGACTGATCAAAGCGAAAACACTTTCCCCGCTAAACTTTGTTAACATACCACCACCCATGGAGAGTGATGAATCTGGCTGAGAAACGAGCACTCCAAAGAGATAAGAAAGTAAAGCAACACTCGCCAACCGCACACACATTAACTTGGCTTTGCCAGTCTCCTGAACATTTCAGGTAAAATTACATCAAATTATTAGTTTCGTGTATAAAGAAAGAAACAATGAAGGAAATTAATCTTACCAGCAAATTTGAGAAAAGAGGGAATAGGAAAGCATCCAAAGATGTCAAGAGGACACAAGTGAACAAGCTCATACCAAACATCATGTTAAGCCCATGTGCCGTACCCAAAATCTATGAAAATAGGCGCATTTGTAAGTCTGCATTTATGCAAGAATAAATGCCAACCACAAAAGGAAACATAGGGTACCATAGAAAGGTCCAACGCAATCATGGATAGTTCGGCTTGAGTTCCTAGAAAGATACATGTTAACGTGTCGTACTCTGAACTGCATATCTGCGTAATTAGAAATAAAAAATTTGACTTAATTAGCACGCAATAATATTGAGTAAATAAATGGTAATCATCAAGAATTCGCCGATACCTGGGCAAGATCTTTCCCAGTAACCACAGCAATACAAGCTGACAGGTATTGACAAAGAACAGCAGCCAAACTATAAACAAACATGATCATGATGAGATCATAGCCAAAATGGGCCCCACCTTCTATTGTTGCAACCCATTTTCCGGGATCAATATATGCAAGTGCAATGAACAGCACCGGTAAAACAGAAGGAAAGAGTCGGGGTGTGACGCTTGATTGGGGTTTAGAGATTAGGGCCTCAGTCTCCATTTTATAAACTTTAGTAATAAATATGTATATAACTTTTCCGATCGCCTCACGATCAATAAAAAGTAGAAACTCTCATCATTCCCACCCGCCGTTCAAAAAAAAAAAGGATTAAGATTCGCTAGCAGCTCTATGGAATAGAAAGTTTATATATCCAATAACATCTAATTCAAAACAAGGAAAATGAACCATCAATGATTCATAGAAAAAGGTGCTATCAAGGTAGTTCCAATCACATGAAAACTGTTTGGATAGTTAGATTTTGACACTAGCTGTCACAATCAAAACCACTTTCTTGACAAACTTGAATTATATAAGGCCGCCCTTCACACGAGCATAATGTGATATGCCTAATAATTCTGGTTCACAAAAACACAAAGCAAAATCACTAAGACATCCAACATAAACTGTAACAAAAACTTCACTAAATCATATACAATCCTGACTTAATATCTAAAAATTTACATATAGACATGTAAAACACAAATCTCACAAGTCACAAGACTCACTTACAAGAAACAAATGATTAAAAAACAAAATCACCAACAGAAAAAACACTAGATTTCTGTGTTTTTTAAAAGGCAGAATGCTTTGTAAGTTACCCAAGTCTATATCAATAAATCATTTGTTTGAGACTACATCATACATACAACGTTAAAGTGCAAATGCCTATAAATAGACTTTTGATACCACCAATCAAAATTTTCCATATTTAAAAAATCAATCAAACAATGTAATAAAATTTACAAATCAGATAAAATACAAATCAAATTATCGTATACATAATCATAAGCCTTTTTGATCACTCCATAAATCACTAAAACATTCTAATATAATAATATTCCCTATATAAAATAAAATATAAATGTATCAAAGAAACCTATAAAAAGACCAAAGTAACATAAAAGGAAGCATTTTTACATAAAAGCATAAAACTTTACAAGCAACCCAGATCTTCATAATCATCATTAAACCTCAAAATCCTAAATTTAATACTAAAGATTATGCAAACTCCACAAAAACTAAGAAAGCCCGCTGGGATCTGATTGGATTGCTTACATGTACCTATCTATATCTCTATATATATATCCATATTTATTGCATTAAAAGTTGAGCAAACCCATGTCATCAAAATCAAAAATATTTTATAAAAAAAGGTGTTTTTAAAGAAAAAAGTCAAACAAGGACTTATGGGAAATACGTTATATATAAGGTCTAATTGTTGAGATTATTACGAAAGGCACTAACTTTATTGATTTTCTTGGTGTTTACCTTTATTGGTAGAAATCAAAAATATGTATCTATCATATTATATATGTATGATTAGCTAGAACAGAGCAGAGCAGAGCATATATCAGATTGTGGTGGGGGTTTAAAGACTTTTGTTAAGAAAGTGAAAGATGGGTTGCAGAGACTGAAAGAAATAGAAAGGAGGGATGTATAGATATAAATGAGTGTATGTATAGATATAAATGAGTGTATGTATATGTATATGGATGTAGTATATATTAAGAAGTAAAGCAAAGTAAGCAGTTGTCTATTGGAGAGAAGAAGTGGAGATGAATTTGTTCTTCCACTTGCTTATGTGTGAGTGAGTTATATAAAGAGTAGGTTAAGGTTACTAGGTTTTTAGGGTATTGAGTATCGAATTCAGGGAATTAATAACTTTTAGTACTACTATAGTACTCGTAATAGTTTATGTTATTGTATTAATTGATATTAATTAATATAAATATTTAGTTTACTAGTACATGTTAGAGAAGATTATCTTTTTGAGGTCATCCTTTACATAGATATAATTTACAATTATAATGCACAAAAGATGAGCATCACACAATTATATAGTATGCATGCATTTTTGTTTATGATTAAAAAATATGTGTAGAAATCATTATTCTTATTCTTCCCTTTTTCTTTAAAAGAAAAAATAGCTTTAGGTTAAATAAATTATATATTAAAAAAATAATTATTATGCAAGTAAACTTTTAATCTACTCATTTTTTATGTATTAATATACAGTTGTTTTAATAACTTATTAACCAATCACAGCCTTTGATTTTTTTAAATTGACTTTTAATTTTTAATTTTGATTTTTACTATTATAATTAAAAATCTTTACTTTAAATATACTTATAATACTTTAATAAAATTAGTTTATAACATCCACCCTTTTAACTCTAAAATAACTATATTACACATTTTACATCAATAATCTACACTACTCGTCGTCACGTCACCACCTCCCGTCATCATCACCACCACACTGTCGCTATCGCTGTTGTTGTCACTATTATTATCATCATCGCATCATGAGGCTTCCGTCCAATAAAAGTTAAAGAATTATTAGTCACTTGATGAAAACGACATTTGATACAAATCTCTTTTTCATATATAAAGCTAAAGTCCTTGCCTAAATAATAGCTAAATAAAATCTGATTTGGCATAGCTATAATCTTTTCATTCATTAATTTATTTTAAAAAAATCTATTTATGATGTCATTATTAATAAAATTGAATAATTCATTTAAACAATTTCCAAGCCAATAACCTGTTCTCCCGTCATTTCTTTTTCAAATAAAGTTTTATTTTCCTATTTGTTCTCCAACTTTTTCTACCAAAATTTAAATTGGTTATGATTATTTAAATCATTCGTATGAGTTATCACCATTCATAAACGGTGACCATCCATTCAAGTTATACATGATAGAGATATCTTTTTTATAAAAAATTTTGTTTTCCATTTATGCACAATTCCACTTATTAATTATTTATCATTGGTTATTTATTATTAAACTTTATGTTATTCTTTCTTTAAGCATTTTTCACAACTATAATTATTAGTTGTGTTCCTAAAAAAATTTTTAAGTTATGAATTATTGCCAGTCAGAGTAACAAACGCATGAGTTCGTGGTGTTTATGTTATAAAAAGATCCAATAAGATGCAATACTTTATAGACACGTTTTGACTTTGGATAAAGCTAGGTTGAACCACATAACTATTTTTAACTTATAATTGAATGTTGATCTAAAAGTTTGGAAGATGGAGGGGATATATAAAAATCCTGAACATTCAGAAGGATGCCTTTAGAATTTATATTAAAAGCTTACATTGTACAATATACTTATAATACTTTAATAAAATTAGTTTATAACATCCACCCTTTTAACTCATAAAATAATTATTGCAAGTAAACTTTTAATCTACTCATTTTTTATGTATTAATATACAGTTGTTTTAATAACTTATTAACCAATCACAGCCTTTGATTTTTTTAAATTGGTTATGATTATTTAAATCATTCGTATGAGTTATCACCATTCATAAACGGTGACCATCCATTCAAGTTATACATGATAGAGATATCTTTTTTATAAAAAATTTTGTTTTCCATTTATGCACAATTCCACTTATTAATTATTTATCATTGGTTATTTATTATTAAACTTTATGTTATTCTTTCTTTAAGCATTTTTCACAACTATAATTATTAGTTGTGTTCCTAATTTTTAAGTTATTAAGGTGCCATTGAATGATTAACTTATTTGGTCGGGTTACTCGGATTTTAGGTTATATGAGTTTTAACAATTATGGTGTGTCCTAGATCCTTCAAATCCGACAAGAAAGAGTTGTCTTCTACTAATCATGTTTCCATGTTTGGAAATTTGGCCGATTTTAAGGAAAAAACACAATTCGATGACGAAAATGCGTTGATGGTTTCAAACTAGATTTGGAGACCTTATCATGTCGGGATGTTTTGATCCTTTTATCATTGAGTTAAGTGTGTCGAAATGTAACTAATTATGATCAAATGTCTATAGTGGGAACCAACTATCAGATTGAGTATTGTGTGTTAAGAACTTAGTAAAAATGTTCAAATCATGAGCCGACCAATCAAAAACTTGCACGTGGCGGCTCATATGGGTTGCCACGTATGTCATATTACATAATTTGGACAATTTATCAAGTTGTTAACATACAATGTCCAAAACTTTAGTTCGTTCATACATTAGACATTTGGTTATAGTTAGTTACATTTCAAGATACTTAACCCTTTATTATTTGATTGTATTTTGAATTTGATTTGATATTAGTATCATGTTTTATTTTGGACATGAAATTTTTACTTATTTATATGGAACACAGTCTTTAGGGCTGCAGTTAAGGTGCATTAAATAGTTGTTTTTTACACTTATCATAAAATTTAGGAGTGGACTTTTAATATGTAAGATACAAATTTTTTATACAGGTTAAATGCAGTCCTAACATTTTCCGTTTATTATTTATTGCAGTAACTTTTAGTGTATGTAATTAAAAACGTCTCATTGTTACGTCATCAACTATGTTGGCGTATTTTCCATATTTAACATTTATATCATAATCGAAATAACTATTAACGAGTTAACTTAATATTACTCGGGTATCACCCGGATGCTTAAGCTAGTTGTAGATTATAATACAAGTAACATTTGTATTACTCCGCGTAGTTTAAGATTAAAAATATTGACCGATGAGATAATTTATACTTAAAGGTGTGGCATTTAAGTTATGAATTATTGCCAGTCAGAGTAACAAACGCATGAGTTCGTGGTGTTTATGTTATAAAAAGATCCAATAAGATGCAATACTTTATAGACACGTTTTGACTTTGGATAAAGCTAGGTTGAACCACATAACTATTTTTAACTTATAATTGAATGTTGATCTAAAAGTTTGGAAGATGGAGGGGATATATAAAAATCCTGAACATTCAGAAGGATGCCTTTAGAATTTATATTAAAAGCGGTTACATTGTACTAATATGATACAAACTTTGTGTCATGTATACTTCTAAAGTAAAAAAGATTTCAACATTATAATGATGCCTCTAGACTATCAAAATTAGTCATCTAAAATAAGTCTAGTCTTTAATGCTTTGTTTTTCAAACCGATGCGACAGAATGAAAAGGGAATAAAGGGGAGTAATATGAGAATTTAGGCCTCTCCTTATACTATATACTTCTTACCCACTTCTTCCACTATTCATCAGCTTTCTCTCTCCTAGAACACCCTAAGAACACCCCCTCCTTATACTACCAACTTCTTCCCCACTTCTTCCACTATTCCCTACTTCCCCACTTCATGATTTTTTTATTTTTTATTTTTAGTTTGCAACGTTCACAAGCTTGCGGACCCCACCTCTCTCCCCACAAACGCACGTCTCAACTTGGAAGAAACCATCTGGACGCAGGCCTGGACGCAGCGGTGCTTATAGCATCCAGCCTTGGTGGTGCGTCGGACGCCGGAAAACCGCGAGTATAAGCAGCGGCCTTAGTCACTCTAGAGCCTAGAGGTACAAACACTACTAGAAAAATGACAAAATCGTGAAGGATCTTTCTAGTGAAAGAAATAGCTACAAAATTTAGACAGATTTTTGACATAAAATATTTTTAATATAATTTTTAAAGCTTTTATTGGAACTCAACGGATTGATCATTTGTTGATCAATATGCCATAAGTTTCACAAAACTTCTAATGGATATATCAAATCCGTCTACGGGACATGTTTTGAATCTATAGCTTTTTCTTTACAATATATATATATAGTCACGAATATATAAATTAAAAAGTATCATATAACCTAGCTACCATGACCAGATTTGTCACGAATTTAACCAACTCTTTCATCACGTCCAACCGTCACAAAGTTCATTCGTTCTAGAAATGATGTCGCTCGTGATATTTAGGTAGGTAGGTAGGGGTGAGTTATTTTGAGAATTCACAAAAAAAAAACGCGAAAACAATTTCTGACCACACATTTAGTACCATTTTCTCTCTCTTCAATAAAATATGTAAATTCATCCAAATCATTCAAAATGTTTATCTCACAAACCGTAAATCGTTAGATGAAAAAAAAGAGTATGGGTAGTCTTAAAATTCTGTCCTCTTTCATTAGAGATGCAATTCGATATACTTTTGACGACTTTTTAATTTTCGTTTTCCTTTTGGTACTTACACATATGTAAGTGCACATCTATGTCAATAGCAGTCTAGATTGTTTGAGCTTATATTGTTATATGTCTTTGTAATGTGATTGTCATTAATAAACTTAGTATTATGCATAGAATACTAGATTAAGTTTAAGTATTGAATGTATAGTAAATCTGCTAAGTGTGAATTGCGAGTTCGCAATTCACAGAGGAAATGTGACCCCGTATTTGCAGGGTCAAATACGAGGCAAATAACATAGGGAATACGACTCCGTATTTGCAGGGTCAAATACGAGGCCAATCACAGAATGCGACCTCGCATTAGTGACGGGTTGGGCTGGATTTGCGAGGCCGACTCGCTGAAGCCCATGTCAGGTGTTACATATATAAACCGAACCCTAACAGAGTTTAGGGTTGAACATTTGTCGAAATATCAAGCATTCTTGTGCAGGTTACGTCGTCAAAGGCTGTTCCGCTAGCCCGAAGAAGATCTGCGAGGCAGCAGGTGATCTAGGGGCTTTCTGTTGATCACCAAGTTATTGTGAGGGATTCCGCACCTCAAGATAACTGGATCAAGCTATTAACGATCTGTGCCAGGGGACTTACAATTGGTATCAGAGCCTCTTGGTTTAATACCAGAAGGTTATAGCTTGTTGGTGATAGACAATATTGATTTAGGGTCGTTTAGACGTGATTCTTTCACGAGTTTACGATCGAAAATCTTGTTTGTGACCTCTATTTGTATTTGCAGCAGTCGAAGGTATTGGTTGGTTTTTAGGGTTTCGAATTCAAGAGATCTAAGGATTCCAGCATCGTTTGCGACCTCGCGGGCTCGTATTACCTCATCCAGCTCGTATTGCGACCTGGGTAGCTAATTACGACCTCGCCAGTTCAATTGCGACCTCGAATTTTGTTTGCGACCTCGTGAGCTCTTTAAGACCTCGCCAGTTCAATTACGACCTCGAGTATTTAATTGCGACCTCGTTTCTTTACGACCTCGTTTTTATAAACAGTTCGTGAATTTTGCTAGCTCGGAGAAAATGACGTCTCAATTACCCGCAAATTATCAATCTTTGCTGAATCAACTAATTCTAATGGATCACGAAACCGGAAAGGCCAACTCACCGCCCAAGTTGATAAGCCTTGATAGATATTTCAGTTGGAAGGGCAAATTCGAGTCATATTGCAGGCTAATGGATGTGAGGATGTGGATATGTATTGTTAATGGTTATGTTCATCCCACTGTGCAAAATGACAAAGAACCTACTGGTTCGGGTGGTGGAAAAGCGGCTTCGTATGAGCAAATGACTGTCGATCAGAAGAAAGATTACGAAGCAGAAAGTAAAGCTTTAGGATCACTACGAATGGCTCTCCAAGGGGAATTCTTGCACTTGTTTGAAATGTATGACAGTGCAAAAGGCTTATGGGATGAACTCAAAGAGCATTGTGAAGGTAATGATGATCTCAAGAAGAGAAGGAAGGATTTGCTGAAGAAGCAGTATTATGTCTTTACTAGCTTCAAAGATGAACCTCTTGATGAGATCTTGATTCGTTACAGTCATCTGCTGGTTGAGCTTGCATACTTTGGGTACAAACCTGATCCAGAAGATGTCATCGAGAAGTTGTTGGAAGCTCTTCCAGTTAAGTGGGAAGGGTTTGTAACTTCTATCCAACAAAATCCCGAATTTAGTACATGGACTCTGGATCAGATCATTCGAAAGCTGAGAGGTCAGGATATGAAACGAAAGTCGAAGGAAGCAGGTAGCAGTGATTTTGTTCAGCGTCCTGAACTTTATCATAGCAAATCAAGTGTTCCTTCGCTCCTTCTGTTTTTCGATTTTTTTTTGTGCGTTTCTCACGGCGGGGTCCCCTGTTTTTTTTCTTTTTTTGTTTTTTTTTTTTTTTTGTTTCAGCGTCCTGAACTTTATCATAGCAAATCAAGCGTTCCTTCTGCAAAATCTTCAAGTGGAGGGATTACTGCCTTCTATAGTGGAGATGATGACAAGGTGAAGATGCCAAAGGATTCTGATAGCAACTTGATGTATGTAACTTCTCCAGAATCGGCCATGGTAGTGCATAATGGGATTCAGAATGGTAGTTCTCAAAGATCGGGTTACACAGGGATGCCGATGAGCATAAGATCTGGTGAGGGACATTTGGGCATGCTCGCTTCATTTGTGTCTGCTCATGAGAAGTTAATTGGAGGAAAACTAACTGATCCTGATTTGGTTAGGGAGGATTACAAGCAAGTTGATCCAGATGACTGGAAGAAATGGATCTGAACTGGCAATTAGCTATGTTAACATTGAGAGTTCAGCGTTTCACAAATAGAACCAGAAGGAAGGTTGTGAATGGCAAAGTAGGGTTTGACAAGACCAAGGTGAAGTGTTATAACTGTGATGGTTTTGGACATTTTGCAAGAGTGTCAGAGGCCAAGACGGGACAACAATTCAGCTACAGGCCGTCAGAACTTCAATCAAAGTGGTTCTATAGTGAGTCAGAATTCTGGACATCAATATGCTAATACTGGGAACAGAAGCTCAGGAGATACGGACAACTCAAGAGCTTTAGTTGTTCAATCTGATGGTACTTATAATTGGGGTTCGACTAGTACCGATGATCAGAATCATGCATTCTTTGCAGAAATTCAAGACATTGATGGTGGAATGAACGATCTTGTTGATAATTCATTCGACTATACATTGTATGCCAGCACATATGATCATGATAGTTTTCATCAGAAAGAATAAGAGGAACCTGAATCATCAGAACCAGTAAGAGATGAGAATGAAGAAGTTTTCACTGAAGCTAATGAAAATGTGAAAACTGAGAAAAAGGATAAGGATGTAAAGATTGAGATACCTGATGATCTGAGTACAGAAGGGCTCGTGAATTTCGTGGCCAATCTTGAGGCACCAGAACAACAGGTAAGTCTTTCTCTACAATTACTTATTTCTGTTTGTAAAAATAGCATAGGTTTGTCTAGCGAAGTAACTGTCCTTAGAAAGGAACTCGACTCTACCAAAACCCTTTTAAATGATGCCACTAGTGATAGAAGTAAGTTATCTACTGATGTCATGGTATTTAAAGGTCATGCCAAAGAATATCTTAATCGGATTAAATCTGAAGAAGATAGGTTTGAGTCACTTAGGTGGAATATGCACAGTTACTAGAAGAGGATTTGGAAAGGGTAGTGAAAGAAAGTGCTAAAAAGGACAAGGAATTAGCAGATTCTAGGGTACAGATTGTTGAACTAAGTGGCAAACTAAATAAAATGAGAGACATAGGAACTATGATGGGTCACCTTAGAGATGCAAAAGTTAAAGGTGAACAACCTAGTTTTGTCAGAAATATAATGCCATTCCGCCACCTTTTAGTCACAATTATGATAGTTTTCAGAAGCTTACTTTAGAAGAATCTGAAAAATCAAGTCCTGAGAATGTACCCAAGACTACCCCTTCACAGACCAAAACTAGTGATGTTCTTATCCCTGAGATGTCTAAGTCAGAGGGATTTGGGAACAAGACTAGTGAATCTACGGCTCACTCAGACCCAAGTGAAGCCAAACGGACAGTGGATAATAAACTAAAAGAAATTGAAAAAGAAGTTGAAATGGAAACAATTGTCTACTTTACTTTGAAAGGTAATGATAAAGTGTTTTCAGCAAAGGAGTCAGATTTAAACGGTAAATATCCTAAAAATATTGATCAAATCTGGAGTCTTGATGAACCCGTAAAATCTGAACATTTGCCAAAACCTGTAAAAAACAAGAACTATAAAGATACAGTTTTCAAGAAAGGTTTTGTTCAAACTTCTACAATTAATGCAGAAGGTTTGAGTGTTCAATCTGAAACACCTGAACAATTTGCTGAAAGGAAAATTAAAGAAATGTTATCCATTGATCCAAAGATTCAGACTGTGAAACGGTCTGCACCTCCCATACAAGCACCGACTTCTTGGGAAGAGGCTTATGCAGCTCTTGAATATATAGATGAATTAAAAGGTCATGGGGTTCCAGTGCCTGAGATTATTCATGGTGATTTATCGAAGAAGGCTTCTAAAAGGTCATGCTTTAAGTGTCGTGAGGTAGGTCACGTGTCAAGCTGTTGTCCTTATAAGAAGAACAAATCTAGGGTGTCACCTGAAAAATCTAGAGGTAGTATGGATTCTAGTGAAAACAGTAGGTCTGTGCACAACATGTCCATGAAGGATTACAAGAATAAATATTATGAGAAATATGCTGAGAAAAATCATGATAGTCTAGCTGTTAAGAATTACTTAAGATTTAGAGAATTTGAAAAAGACAAATCTAGAAATCTAGAAGTGTCTTACAAAGGGAGATTGAGAATAGAACCCAGACAAGTAGTAGTAAGCCTAGAAGTGTCTCATCTCGAGAAGGTTCTAGTAGTTCGAGTCAGTCTAGTAAATTAAGAGATAAACCCAACAGTGCTTACTATGACAGGTTAACAGCTGAAGCTAAATCGAATTCTAATCCTTTATTTCAGCGACATAGTCCTAGGAGAATGTCTTCATCATCTCCTGAGAGAATGTCAAAATCTCAAAAGAATTCTAAGGTTTTAACCATAGGCTACCTACTGATAGGAGGTCTAGTGGTTCTCCTAGTCGTAGGATTAGTGCTGGAAGAAATTCACAAATTTCACCCAGCAGAAGGCATGTTGACAGCTCTACTGTTAAACCAACTAAGGCTTGGGTGCCTACTGGTGAATTTTGGGCTGACATAGTTTCTGATGAAGAGAATGATAGACCCAAAGCCAATAGGGCTAGGGGTCCTTTGAAAAATTTATGAATGTGCAGGAGCTGCTAAGGAAGACCGCAGGTTTATGGTTTGTCAATAGCAGAAGCTCCAAGCACATTATGGAAGACAATGGACTATTGACGGAGTTTACTCCTGTTAAAGGGTCCTATGTCTGTTGTATGGATTCCAAAGGCGGAAAAATTTTCGGGGTTGGAAGAGTTGTAAAAGGAAGCATCTTCATTGATAATGTTAATTTTGTTGAAAAACAGGATCAGAACCTTTTGCCAGGTGTATCAATATCTAAGAAGGACTTAGAAAAGGAAAAAGTCTATCTTACTCATTATACATTAAAGGGTAGTGATCGAGTTTTTACCGAGATGGAATTTTCAAGATTTTGTTTTTCTCGGGTTTTGATTGACAAGGTATGGAGTGTAGAAGTTAACAAGGAGGATCGCAGCTATGATCGTCCGAAAGTTGTGCCTCTTGTGTTAACTTCTGAACAAGAAGAGATTTGTAGGTCTCATGAGCAAGCTGTCAAGGACTTTGAAGATGTGTTAGATGGACGAAAGAGAAAGATCCATGAAACTCATGATCAATGTTCCAAGAAGACTTGTTCTAATTAGTTTATATTTTGTTCATGAGATAGACAAAGTACTATAGAAGATCATGACTAGATGATGATCTATAGTACATGTTCTAATTTTTATATGTTTGATTTTTGTTGTTGGTTATGTTATATGTCAGTTCCAGAAGTGCACTAGTTTAATCACAGGGATGAAGAATTGGTGTTCTTGAGGAAGTAGACATCAGTGGATGTTTGTCTTAGGGGAGAGATCGGATTACATAACAGCAAGTGAATACTCATTCACCGGCTCTGGCTATCACGGTTAGGTTTTCCTTTGTACTCTCATAAAGACGGTTTGTAAATCCACCTTATCCATAACCAATAATCATGTTAAGCACAGTAGGACTAAGCACATAGACATAAGGTTTCATTTTATACGTGATTGTGCTGAAAAGAAATTAATAGTCCTAGAAAAGGTGCCGAGTGACTTTAATTTAGCTGATCTGTTCACTAAGGCTTTCGACCGAACTCGTTTCGAGTTGTTAGTCCAATTGATTGGAATGAGAAATCTATAGTGACAGTGTCTCTCAAAAGGAACTTTGTAAAATGAGTCAGTTTTGTGTCGTAATGTATGTGTGTCAGATAGTGTTAAAAAAAAAACTAAAAAAAAATGAGAAAAATCAGAAAAGAAAAAAGAAATATAATAAAAAGAGTAAGGTCACTGCATCAAGACGATTAGACGTGACGATACTTTAGCTTTAAGCCTACTTAATTGTACTTTAAAATGCTCAGTTCAGTGATACCATTATATGATGTATCGATAGGCACAAAGTACCAAGGTTTCCTTATAATCTGAACTTAAATGTATACAATGTTCTTATGGGAAACGTATTCAGATATATGGTTGAGAATGCTTGTTCTTAAAATAGACAAGTCCTTTAAATCTTATGAAAGATCTTGCATTGTAATTAGGTATATTTGGTCTTTATATAGAAGTCTCGGGTACATATATGTGTATGTATTGCTTTTTCGGATGTATATTTGTGACAAGATATGCAAATATCTAATAAATCTGTTGAAAATATGAAGCTAATGTGGCCTTTGAGATTCGAACAAGTAAGTCCTTGGGGTGTCTTTGTATACCTAGCCTACCTAAAGCTTCCAACTTGGGATAGGTTGTCAGAAAGTTCGCTACACTGGTCTCATCGAAAGTCACGGGTTTTCATAAGTGCTTAAAATAATGTCACAAATATGCAAGTACTTGGCATTATGCAATGTTGAGTATATTTCCGTACGTGAGTCAAGTTAAGTCGCTTTGCGCGTGAGGAATCACCGACCTGTCACCGCTGACTTGATTCTTAAAGACTTTCTCACTTTACTCACCAAATGTCTTAATCTTAGTGCTTGTGTCGATTGTAAGAGTGTATCTGAATATGGGGCACATAAGTTCGCAAACATGATTAAGTGACATATTAGGCTACTCGGGTTGCATGGTGACTGTCCTTGGCCAGGGTATGTCGAAAGTGTCACAAACCAAAAAGGAGACTGGAAGTACCGAGTGTTTAAGAGGAAAAACATATTGGTAATCGTTTTTGGATCACTGTTCATAACTAATAATAAGAGAATTATTTCTCGCTAGTAGGCTTATGTAACATGCTAATCTGATCTAATCAGCAGTAACTTTAGCTCTTGTAACTATGTTATTCGTTTATGTTTAGTGTATGTGTGTGTGTGTGTTATGTTTTTCGTGAAATGTTATATTTTTATCTGTATTGTATTGTTTAAATAAAAGTTCCTATTGCACGAGATATATAGTCAGAATAGAATCTAGTTTCCAAGAGGACTCAACTACGTTCTTATGGAACAGTGAATAAACGAGTAGGGTAGTTAAGCGATAGTGTTGTGATCAAAAGCTAAAAGAAAGTGTGTCATATTAACAGAATATAGGTTTAAGGAAAAGAACACAGAGTTGTTGCATTCAATAAACAAATATTAGTTAATGTTTTGCTTATCTTAGAAAGAAGATTTTCATAGAATGACACAGAGATGTTCATAGTTTTGAATTATCTTTAAAAGAATCATTTTATATCTTAGAAAGAAGATTTTCATTAGAATGGACACAGAGTTGTTCATAGTTTTGAATTTGATCTTTGAAAGATTTTTGAATCAAAAAGATTTGGAACAGAGATTCTAAATAATTTTGATAAACTATGTGCATAATTTGAAAGTGCTTGCAGTGAATTATTAGCCTAAATCACTCTAATAATAGATTGCTAAGTATATTCATTTTTTATCTTGCTACTTTATTCAATTCTTCAGATTGTATGATTTTACTTTGAGAAGATTTGATGTGTGTGTTGAGATGTGCAGGACAGCGGACAAATATTCGTTTTTGTAGGTTGTCGAGCAAGATCTCACCATGGAAGCAAGATATGGATCATGCAAATCTATACTGAACAAAGATAAATACTAGTTTGATGAGGCAATCATAGGAGTATTTATAATTGTTTAACCAAGATGAATACTAGTTTGATGAGTCTATCATAGAAGTATGTCATATGGTTTTGATGAATTTTGCCTGATCAAATGTCATTTTGCAAAAGTATAAGAGATTAGGTTTCAGTTAGATGTTTTTACAGAGTTAAAGACAAGTGACTTTAGAAACGGAATCTATATAAGTTTGCGTTGGAAGACCTTAGTTTAGGTTATCCATAGAATGATAAGACCGAGATCTTAAGATTCTATATTTTTTGATAAGTATCCGTAAAATGATAAGACAGGGTTCTTAAGATTCTTGATAAATATCGGTAGAATGATAAGACAGGGATCTTAAGATTCTTACTTTTGAACCTTAAAAATCTTGATTACATTGTTTAGTTTGGTTCAAGTTCTTGAAGATTTGTAGTTCTAGACTAAGATAATGTCATATGTTTATGACTTATGATAGTGAAGAATAACAAATTTGGAGAAGAAAATGAAAAATGTAGTTCTAGATTAAGTCGTTACTATCGTATATTATGGTAATGAAATAATGAAGAATAACATTTTTATTTTGATCTCGTTGTGTATTTTGTTTAAGCTAGTTTGTGCAGGTATAGGCACAAGAAGCTGTATTTTATATGTTTTGTCTGAAGATGTTGATCATAATCAGAAGAAACATTTTGATTTATGGAGACAAAGAATTGCTTTTGAAACAGGTTCCATGTTCCTGAAGTTTGTGATTCAAGTTTCAAAGTTTCTGGTTTTCATGAGAGTCAACTAGTTCAGATTGATTGTTGGAAATTCTACTTCTCTATTACATGCCGGTTATGCAAGGCGAGCAGGGACTCGAGCAATATATCCAAGAAGGAAGATTGCATATGCTTAATTCGGAGGGATTTATCGTTGAGGGGGAGAACTACAACAAGCTATGGTGCATTAGTTGATTATTATGACGATACAGAGAGTTTGAAGTTTGTCTTTCAAATCTGAAGTTTCAGAAGATCGAGTTTCGGGTATAGCAATGAAAATTTTGTTGTCTCGAAATTCTTTTTCAGTGTATTTGCAGAGAAGTCAATCAAGGAAGGATTTCTAAGCAAAAGACTGAAGTATTCAAGACAATGCTAAGAACATCAGGTTTTTATAATATATTATTTATATAGTAATTACAGATGTTGATAGCAAGGTCATTATTAGTTGAAGATCTTAGATATAGAAATAATTTTATTTTAATATGAAAGATTATCAACTATGTTAGTAAAACCTTAGACATAGACATTAAGTGAATGTTGAAGATTATCAAAATCTTTGACATAGACATAAGTAAATGTAGAAGGTTATGTGAAACCTTAGACATAGACATTAAGTGAATGTAGAAGATTATTAAAATCTTAGACATAGACATAATGTGAAATGTAGAAGGTTAAATAAATCCTTAGATATAGACTTAATGTGAATGAAGAAGATTAAGAAAATCTTAGTCATAGACGTTAAGTGAATATGAAAGGTTATTTACTATATTATGCCTTAGACATAGAAATGTCATGTTTGAATGTGAAAGGCTACATAGTTAATATTATGCCTTAGACATAGAAATGTCATGTTTGAATGTGAAAGGCTACATAGTTAATATTTTATGCCTTAGACATAGAAATGTCATGTTTGAATGTGAAAGGCTACATAGTTAATATTTTATGCCTTAGACATAGATATATTGTTTGAATATGAAAGGTCTTTGCTACCTTAGATATAGAAACATATATGAATGTGAAAGATTTAAGCATTGATTATTTAGATCATATAGTTATGAAAACATGTCATAAATTGAGGAGAGTACCTAGTCAATTGTGTTTTCATAAGAATATGAAGTATTTAATCAATATTTTGTTCTATCATAGTTATGTATCCCAGTCATAAATTGAGGGGGAGTACATAAGAATGATAATTGTTATAATGATTAGTCATCGTTATACTTCTAGTCATAAAATTGAGGGGGAGGTATAAGAATGAAGAATCAATTTTATAACTGGTTAGAAATATGGATTGTTGCAAGTGGTACAGATTCGCGAAAGCTAAATTCGAGAAAGTTTTGGAAAGATTGATCGTTGAAAAGTTAAAGAATTTTGTGTAAGTTTATTAACTTTTCAGGTTAAGACGAAGATCGAGGAAAAGATGAAAATTTGATGTTTACAGGTTGTTCTTTAATTTTTCATATTTCCAGGAAGTTCGTCTTGATCAATTATTCAGAAACTTTGACGAAATTTTGATTTTAAAGTGTGCAGGAGGTTTTACGACCTCGTAATTAGCAAGAGGCAGAATACGACCTCGTAATTGGTCGATTGGGCCTTGTGCAGATACGACTTCGTAATTGGGCCGGGTTGACCCAGATCCATTCGGGTCAAGTGGGTATATAAACCCATTTTACCCAAACACGACCTCACATTTTATTTTATCAAAATTGAGCTTTACGACCCCGAAAATACTACTTTGCTACCCCATTTAGATTTGATATATACAATTAGATCGAGTGTTTTTGAGTGATATATTTGTGATCCTCGTGAAATACTGAATCTAGGTATACTATCTAATCGTCTTATAGTTAACCATGCAACAAGAAAATCAAGAAAATAGAGTTCGAAATTTTCGAACTAGGTTTTTCAATTTTCATTCGATTTTGATGTTTTTGGTTAAAAATAAGGGTTGGGGTATCTTTATCGTTTGAATACGAGTATAAAGAAACAATTTTTACCAGTTTTGGTTGGGTAAATCACGAAATCGCGTTGGGGAAGATGAACAGTGCGACAGACTCGCATTTGGGGGTTTGCTAGCCCAGATTTGCGACCTCGTAAATGTCAATTTAATTTTGACTGGTTTGACTTTCGAAATACGATGCCGATTTACGACCTGATCAAATACGTGGCCAAATTGAAAATACGACCTCGTATTTTAGAATTTGGTTGACCGTATTTTGACCTTGAAATACGACCTCGTACAGGGATACGACCTCGTATTTTTGACTTAACAGATTTTCAAAAGTTTATTTTTATAAAATTTGAAAATGAGTTAATTTACCTTTAACTTAATTACAGGGATAATTTAAGTTAATTTAACAGATTTTCAAAAGTTTATTCTAATAAAGATTTGAAAATGAGTTAATTGATGCTTAACTAAATTACAGAGATAATTTATGTTATGTTGTAAATTACAGGGATAATTTATGCTTTTGACTAAATTACCGGGATAATTTTAGTTGTGTATGTTATGCATATGAATTTTTATGTCTATTTGAGTAATTAATAATTTGTTATTGATTACAGAAATGGCAAGAAATTTCATAGCAGGTCATAATTATGTGATGAACTTCGATGATAATCAGGAAGGAACGGCTTATTATCACGAGATATTTGCCTTCTTTAGAAGATCAAGGATTCATCATGTTCTTACACATTCTCCAGTCATATATTTAGATTATCTCAGAGATTTCTGGAATATGCTGACTGTGTGAAGGCAGGAGATGTGTATATCTTTCATACCATAGTTGCTGGGCAGCAGATACAGTTCACAGCTGCTGACCTCATTAACATTCTTAATCTGGGCACAGTTGAACACGAAGGTGGTGTTACAGGTCTCACCAAGTTCAGACATGAAGTCATTCAAGGTGCTTTCAGAAGAATGGGGTTTGCTGCAGATATGTCAAGTAAAACTCTGTTCAAGAAGGGTTTTTATGGCAGGTGGAGGTATCTTACGCATGTGTTGCTGGTTAGTCTAAGCAACAATATGATACATTGAACCAGGAAGCCCAAGCACAAATGGTGGGCTTGGTATTTAACAAGCCGTATAGTTTCTCGAAATTCTTCTTCGATGAGATGAAGAAACAGATCACAGCCACAGGAAAGAGGAGGTTTTTGATGTATCCTCGGTTCGTGATGATGATAATCAATGCTCGACTTCCAAATCTACCTGCTGTAGGAGAAGTGAAGCAAGTGAGCTTGATCATCCGACGTGGTTATGATGAGTTTGTGTCTCGATATCATAATGATCCAAATGCACAAGATGTTGCATTGTTCGGTGCCATCATCAATGCCAACTACATAGCACTACTGATGGGGTCATATCAGCTTATGAAGGGCCTCAGCCAAATGTTGGTGAAGCTGCTGAGAATGTTGAGCAGTTACATGACGTAGTAGTTCAGGAAGATGCACCAGAAGAGCCTGAAGTCGTTGTACAGGTTGCAGATGATGTGATAAACAAACCTGGAGCCAATCCTGAGATTGTAGATGATTTATTGGAGCAAATGGCTGATCCAGAGGGTGATATTGCTCAAGTGCAAAGGTACAATGCTAATGTTGATGACCTAGTATATGTGGACCTTGACCGAGACATAGATGATTATGTAGCTGAAGCTGCAGTTGGTTCTGAAGCAGTTAGAGCTAGTGGGTCAGGTACTGAAGAAGATAGTGGGTCATGAGCGGGTCAGGCTAGTGGATCTGGTGTGAATGTTGAAGGTAGAGGAAAGGTTGTTGCTGATGTTCAAGTAGATCGAGAGCCTTCTATCCATTCTGATGATGATTCTAGCAGTGATGGTGATGAAGATCCTTATAGATCTCATTCATTCATCAGGGTTGGATCTAAGATGGTTCCTAAACCTACTGAGGCAGCTCAAGGAAGAAGAAGGAGAGAAACAGATAAGATTGGGTGCCAGAGCAGCCTATGCCAAAAAGAAGAACACTTGTCAGGGAACAAGAGACTTCTGCTGCTGCTGGTATGCCTGATAGTGTGCCAAGGGTTGTTGTTCCTGAGACTACACAGCCACAATTACAAACAAGTGAAGAAACCAATCTTAGTGATATGCAGAGACTAATGAATGAGATGAGAAGTTTGATTACTCGTTTGACTGATAATTTGAAGGTTGTTAGTGACAAGAATAAGTTTTTGGAAGACAAGTTGGACAAGGCCGAGGTGGTAGTGTCCAAGATGTATAAAAAGTATCTTGAACTTGATGGGAAGGTTGTCAGGATGGCAGATGCAATGAAGAAGGAGAAGAGCTGAGAGAGATAGCTTAGGTTGCAAAGGTGATGAGCTAGCTAAGGCAAGGCATGATGATCGGAATGAAGATCCAGATGCTGCTAGAGCTACTCAAGAGCTAGGAGGGAGTTATGTGTTCAGAACAGAGACTCAAGGAGAGTCTAACCAGGCTAGTATCGCTGGCAAGGCTACATCAGAAGCTACTCAGACTCAAGAACTGGTTGTCACAGAGTGAATGGTAGTTGAGTCTGATGCACCTCAAACCAAACCCTTTACAGAAAATGCTGACGTTGATCGATTAAACAAAGGTAAGGATTTGGTAGGGCAATCTGATGCTATTTCTCTTGATACTGATATTGCTAGTGCTCAGGATAGTGAGTCTACCAAGACCGACTCTACCAATAATACTTCTACCGAGTCAGATTTGCATCCAATTATTGTGCATAGACTGGAGAAGAGGTTGGGATATGATCCACAAGCTCATATGAGAGCTAGAGCAGAGATTGCGGATTATTATTATGATCCAGGATCTTTGAGGGATCAAGAGAAAGAACGGTTAGGGTTAACTCATACTCCTTCAGAGTCAGTCAGATTCTGATTTCGAGACTGAGACTGAGACTGAGAAGGAGCAGAGCAGGAGCAAGAAGAAAAAGCAGAGGAAGTAGATTGATGACAAAGACAAGACAAAGACATCGGTATGTTAACGTCTAGAAGCTATTGCCAAGGGGGAGTCTGTAAGTGCACATCTATGTCAATAGCATTCTAGATTGTTTGGGCTTATATTGTTATATGTCTTTGTAATGTGATTGTCATTAATGAACTTAGTATTATGCATAGAATACTAGATTAAGTTTAAGTATTGAATGTATAGTAAATCTGCTAAGTGTGAATTGCGAGTTCGCAATTCACAGAGGAAATGCGACCCCGTATTTGCAGGGTCAAATACGAGGCCAATCACATAGGGAATACGACTCCGTATTTGCAGGGTCAAATACGAGGCCAATCACAGAATGCGACCTCGCATTAGTGACGGGCTGGGCTGGATTTGCGAGGCAGACTCGCTGAAGCCCATGTCAGGTGTTACCTATAAACCGAACCCTAACAGAGTTTAGGGTTGAACATTTGTCGAAATATCAAGCATACTTGTGCAGGTTAAGTCGTCAAAGGTTGTTCCGCTAGCCCGAAGAAGATCTGCGAGGCAGCAGGTGATCAAGGGGCTTTTTGTTGATCACCAAGTTATTGTGAGGGATTCCGCACCTCAAGATAACTGGATCAAGCTATTAACGATCCGTGCCAGGGGACTTAACATAACCTACACATGTGTAGGTTGAACGAAAATTGTGATTCGGAACGGGCTTCGCCCTTAAGAAAATTCATAAAGGGTAGCTGGTGGGGTGATAGGTCATTGAGGGTGATAGGTCATAGTGTGATAGATCATAGATGGTGATAGGTCATAGGGGGTGATCGGTGATGGGTGATCTATCTAACGGGCTCCGCCCTTAGCCGCTATGGCTCCGCCATGGACTGACGGGCTCCGCCCTTGGCCACCATGGCTCCGCCATGGATTGACGGGCTCCGCCCTTAACCTTCATTGTTGTGTACAGATGGTCATTTACTAATTTACATGTGAAAACAAAGATCCTACACATGTGTAGGTACACAAGTACAAGGAAAAAAAACGAAAATTAAAAAGTCGTCAAAAGTATATCGAATTGCATCTCTAATGAAAGAGGACGAAATTTTAAGACTACCCATATTTTTTTTTCATCTAACGATTTACGGTTTGTGAGATAAAACATTTTGAATGATATGGATGAATTATAATTTATTATTGAAGAGAGAGAAAGGTAGGGAAGAATATGTGATCCAGAATTGTTCTCGCGTTCTTTTTTATTTGTGAATTCTCAACAGTCATGACATATTTTCTTTTCCAAAAGTCAGTAATTGCGACAAAACACATTAACATTACAACATATACATATTTGGACGAAAGTAGCCACAAGGTGTGTGGGTCTTCCATTGCGAGAAAATAAAGTACCGATCGATTCATAATTCGAAACATTACTTTTTGATTAATCGATCTGACATCAAATTATATCATCCAAACTACTTTTTGATAAATTATTTAATTAATTAAGTAATTTTTATGAAACTTTTTTTTTTTGTTCAAAAAGTGATTAGATAAATAAACAAGTTAACAAACTGTTACACCTAATCAAATCATGAAGAGATTGATACCAACGAACAAATATATCTACTCAATGGAATTGTGGAACACAAATAAGTCACTAGAAAATTTAACTGCAACTTTTTTCAGATGGAGTTAAAAACATTATGTCACAAACAAATTGTATATATTGACTATAAATTTAAATGAACAAACTATTATTTGTGTAAATGGGATTAATAGCTCATTGATAAAGTTTAAATTTTGTGAAAGAGGGATGTGCACGGGTCGAAACCCGGCCCGAACGGGGATGACCCGCGAGAGCATGAAAAATGGAACCGTGACCCGACCCGTTAAGATTCGGGTCGGGTTCGGGCGGGTCACGGACGGTTCACGGGTATTTTAGTCTTTTCAATATATTCTACTGTAAAACACATCTACAACAAAACACGTATATATGTCTTCTTTATTTTTTGAACATATCTATCTTCTATCCCTCTTTCTCTCTCCCCACTGTATCTATTCTTATTCATCACATTTTAGTACCAAAAACATAAAACTCAAAACCCCATTCCATCAGAAATCTCATATAAAAATCAAAACCCCATTCTATTCCATAATTACATTATTAAACTATATGCCTTCTCATTTTATCATCTATCATTTCCGTTCCACTTTATTATCAATATCATCATTAATGTTGCCTCATAAACATATAAAATAGAGAATACATCACGTACCTGCAATTAAATCATGTCTGATGATATGTATCCACGAACCCATCCCCAAATTCTTTATTAACATCCACAAATCCTCCTCTCCCCCTTTTTTTTTTACCTTTTGAGAATCATCTTTTTTTACTCACTAGTCACTGATTAACGCCACCAAGGTCACGGTGGTGGTTGTGGTGGTTCGTTGATTTAGGTTTTGTGGCAAAGGAACGGCGGTGCGGTGGTGGAACCCTAGACCCGGTAGCCACCATCTCCATATCGGATTGACCCGAAAATTTGGATCCTGTTGATGGTTTGGAGCTGAAAGCACCCATTTCTTTGGGGGTTTTATTTTTAATCTAGTCTAGAAACAAAATTGGATTGGATATGACATGATGAAAAAGATGGAGATCTGTAAATGGGGGTGATAACGAGAGAGAAATTTGGTTTGGTGATAGATTTGGTATCATCACTATGTTTTTTAAGTTTTTCTTTCATTCTTTTTTATCCTTTTTATTGCTTTGTTATTTTGTGTATGATTGAAATGAATTTGTGTAGATCTGGAGAAAATTTTTTGTTTGGCCAGATCCTAGTATTGGTGGTGGCCGGGAAAAGAAAGGGGAAGGAAGAGCGTTTTCTATGTAAAAAGACTAATATGCCCTCATGTGCAGTGCGCATGAGGTCTTTGACGGAGCCATACTAACGTCCGTTAGGGTGATGGGTATGTAATGATACAAAAAGTCACCATAAGGGTATGTAATGATATGAAAAAATGAGAGGGATGAAAAATAAAAAAATGGCATACCTCAGGGGCAGGGGTATGTAATGAAATTAACTCTTTATATTATATAAGGATTATTTACTTTGTATTTGTTTTTAACTAAAGTTATTTCGTTTTATAAAGGTTGCTTCATTCTATTTTTTTTTTTTTGCTTGCCTAACAATTGCGCTAGACCACTTGTGTTCTTGTCTATATATTTTTCCTTCCCTTTTAGATTTTATATATTTTTGCCAATAAAAAAAATTGACGATTACTCCGTATACGCGTCTTATGGTTAATGGTAATTAAGCACCAACTGAACCCGATGAACGGAGCTCCTAGCCACTTAACTTCGTATGTCGGGATTCAATACCCAGCCGAATGTCCACTTATTGTTTAATACTCGTATATGATTATGTGGGAGAAAGGAGTATATTTTCCAAAAAGAAAAGGCAAATTATTAACCTGATAAGAAGGGAATTGAAACCTCCTATTGGATAGCGACAACGACGTCGTTGTGGAAATGTTCTGAAACCTACCATCACCCTTTCACGTGCTCTCTCGCTCTCTCTCTTTTTATTTTCATTTTAATTTCTTATTTTCTTTTCTTAAATATATCCATCCTTCCATCCGTACCATTTGGATGTATATGTGAATGACTCAACACATTTTTGGCTCAAACTATAAAACATCGTATGTGTTAAAATCATCGGTATTTAAAATATTCATTTGTAACTATATCCTCTATTTTATTACGCTATCATATTATTATTTAGTTTTAAAATAAAATAATTTGATTGATTTATCACACTGTATGTATGAATAATATTTATAGCCAAATATAGAATTTCCTAACACATACATGTAGCTTATGTATTAAATATTGATGTATAGATATCACTTCTCTTTTGAAATCAATTAGACGGATGCCCGTGCGGTGGCGATGACGATAGCAACCACGGTGTGGCGACGGCGACATTGGCGGTGGCGATGTGCAGCGATGGTGGTGACGTGGTAGTGAATGTAAATTAAATGATGTAAGAAGGATTAATATGGTTATTTAAGGGTTATGTTGTAAGTTATTTCATTAAGGATATTATAGGTATATAGGTGAATACGTTTAAATTAGTGAATAAAGAAGAGTGGTAATATGGTCATTTCAAAGTCTTAATTACTTAAAAAGGGTGGGCAGTTTGCTTTATATAGTAGTATAGACTATATAGAATTTTAGATCATTATTGTACTCATTTATGTGTTTTATATGTACAATGCTATCTAATATAGTTAAAAATTGTGTAACTTCATTTATAAATATCATATCATAACCTTTTCAAAACTGATACAACATATGTAAAATCTTCCGATACTCGTGAATGGTTCATACCTTTAAGAAAAAATGCATAAAATACATGATCATTTGAAAATCCACATTACATTTCCTTTACTCTAAACATATACATTGCTTATATAACTTTATTTTATAACAAAAACACATATATTTTAATTCGTCTCCATGGAATATCGAATTAAAAATCTGTTGTCTTACAAAATTAAAAATCATATAAAACTACATGGTTTTATTCATACATGAAAATAATAATAATAATAATGTTTTTATTTCAAGTATCCATGACTCATATAAATTGTTAATAATTCTTTATTATATGAGGTTAATTAGAGGCTAGTTTTCAATTCAATATATAGATGATAGAAATAGAAATAAAAGTACATTATATCCATTATATTTGGAGTCGAAGTAATTTTAATTACTGCCGGATAAACATGCGAATGGGATGTGGCCCCTTTCCCCATTTAGAGTTGATCTCGTTTCGATAGGGATCAAACAATGAAACAAGTGAGTGTGGTGGAGACCACAAACATATATATATAGACCACACATGGAGTCTTTTAAGAATTTGCTTCATTTTATTTAGAATTCATCAAAACTAAACATTACGATTATATTTTAATCGTACCATCTCTACAACCATAATCTGGGTCAAATAAATGTGTTTTTTTCTTACGGTTATAATAAATAAAACCTCGCTACCCAAAGTAACTCAATGGAACTGACCAAATAATATACATTTGGATAAATGCATCTACGGATCCCAATTGGATTTGGAAATGATGATATGATCCATACTTGGCAAATGTGTGTTACCAAAAGGACATCGAGCACCCCAGGCCCAGCTCGGAGTAACTTTCTTCAATTCTAACACCAGACTCTATTTCTTTTAGTAAAAAAAAATTATTTTGTACTGTATTTTATTAGTTCAATTAATGGATACAATGTAGTAATGTACTAAAAGAAGCATTAAATGTTTCTTTTAGTAAAAGATTTATTTTGTTTTTTAAAACCGAGGCTTTTAGTTCGAATATGATCTAAAACAGATTTTATTTCAGTAGGTTATTTGAAAGGCGAGTTTAATTTTCTCAAAATTTTGTGACTTGGTAGACTTTAGTCATCTAGCACTTTCTTTTATTCACGATGCTTTTTGCAATTGGGTAACCCCGGTAGTTAGGACATTGATTTTTGTTGAACTTTAATATAATTATATAACTAGTTTTTTGTCCCGGGCGTTGCCCCGGGAGACATTACGTAACATCTACACATGTGGAAAAAATTATATAAAATGAAATTTTCGTGGCAAAAGTTAAAAAGTGAAAAGTTATGTGGTCAAAAGTAAAGAAAATGAAACTTTGGTGGCTGAAGTTGAAAAATTTGAAGTTATGTGGTAAAAAGTTAAGAATATGAAACTTTGTTGACAAAAGGAAAAAATCCAAAAGTTATGTGGTGAAAAGTAAGGAAAATGAAACTTTCGTGAAAAAGGTTACAAAATTGAAAGTTATGTGGCGAAAACACAAAGTTATATGGTAAAAAGTAAATAAAATAAAACTTTGGTGACTGAACTTCAAATACTTAAAGTTATGTGGTAAAAAATTAAGAAAATAAACTTCGTTGACATAAGTTAAAAATCCAAAAATTATGTAGTAAAAATTGTTGATAAAAGTTATAAAAAAAAAGTTATGTGGTAAAAAGTTAAGAATATGAAACTTTGTTGACAAAAGGAAAAAATCCAAAAGTTATGTGGTGAAAAGTAAGGAAAATGAAACTTTGTTGACAAAAGGAAAAAATCCAAAAGTTATGTGGTGAAAAGTAAGGAAAATGAAACTTTGTTGAAAGTTGAAAAATTTGAAGTTATGTGGTAAAAAGTTAAGAATATGAAACTTTGTTGACAAAAGGAAAAAATCCAAAAGTTATGTGGTGAAAAGTAAGGAAAATGAAACTTTGTAGACAAAAGGAAAAAATCCAAAAGTTATGTGGTAAAAAGTAAAGAAAATGAAAATTTGTTGACAAAAGGAAAAAATCCAAAAGTTATGTGGTGAAAAGTAAGGAAAATGAAACTTTGTTGACAAAAGGAAAAAATCCAAAAGTTATGTGGTGAAAAGTAAAGAAATTAAATTTATGTGATAAAAAGTAAAAAGTTAAAAGTTTCCGTGATAAACGTAAAGAGAATGAAACTTTCGTGACAAAAGTTAGAAAAACATATGTTTAAAAACTAAATAAAAAAAACTTTCGTGCTAAAAATAAAAGAAATTAAAGTTATGTGACAAAAGTTAAAAGGTTAAAGTTATGTGGCAAAAATTAAGAAACCTAAAAATCTAAATAATCTAAGTTTGTATTAAAAATAGAAGATGTGAAAGTTTGGGATAAAAGTGTAAAACAATAGAAGTAGTAGTATTTTGTGACAAAAGTAGAAAAACTAAAAGTTTAGTGGTGAAAATAAAAAATTAAGAAAATTTACTATAGCTAAGGCTAAAACTCTAAATAATCTAAGTTTGTATTAAAAATAGAAGATGTGAAAGTTTGGGATAAAAGTGTAAAACAATAGAAGTAGTAGTATTTTGTGACAAAAGTAGAAAAACTAAAAGTTTAGTGGTAAAAATGAAAATTAAGAAAATTTACTGTAGCTAAGGCTACTTTAAATGTTATATATAAATAATAATAATAACAATAATACTAATAATAATAATAGTAATGTAACATGCCAAACAGCCAAATGCTCTTCGCCTAATAATACTAGGACTAATCAAGCTAAAAACATGCAATGTTCAATGCACATTTAATGCGAAGAAATTATAAACAAATAACAGTTTAAAAATATTATACAGAGATCTTGTAGATATTATTCTTTTACCAAGTAATTAAAAAATGTGTTTTGAGGCAATGACTAACATTGAGAACTATGAAGTTGAATTTAATATGTTTAGCAGTTAACTATACCGTTATCTGTTTTTCTTATTTTATTCCTTCTATATAAGGGAGATCTATAAGAAGCAATTAGAAAAAAACTTTATTACTCTTGTTTTGAAAAATTTCTAACCTTTATACTGTACTTTTTAAATTTCCTTTTCTTCGATTCAATTTTGACTTTATTTTGTTTGTGTTAATATAATACTTAATGTAAAATTTAAATTAATTAAGTTTCAAATATCTTTTCATTTGTATAATTTACAACAAATATTATAACGCAAAGAATGTGAAATGTTCATTTGAAAACTAAAATTTCTGTGAAAACTAGAAAACTAGTCAAAACACACTGTGATCTGAATATAACACAATGTGTTTTAATTGTGTTTTTTAAAAACACAATGTGTTTTTATTGTGTAATCAAAAAACACATTGTGTTAAGTTTTAAATCACAGTGTGTTTTTGATAGCGCGTGAAAATCAGAAAATTGTTCAAACACACTGTGATATGAACTTAACACAATGTGTTTTCTAAAAAAAATTAAAAACACATTGTGTTAAATTCAAATCACAGTGTGTTTTGGCCAGTTTTATAGTTTTGACGAAAATTTTAGTTTTCAAATGATCACAACCCCTCAAAGAATAAAATAAAATGTAAGGTTGATCATGGATCTTGTTAACTTTAATTATTTAGTTAGTGCGTGTTTTGTAATTATGTAATAGAATAGTCCTTGTTTAAATGTATTAAGTATGGAAGGTTTGTGTTGTAATTAGATAAGGACTAAGTTGTAATTAAGGAGGGGGTTTAGAGCAAATGTTGGCCCTATATAAACCCCTCCGATCTCCATTTGTAATGTAACCACTTTTAATCACATTTCCATACTTTCCATCTTCTCTCTACTTTCTCTCTCACACACTTAAGCCTTATTTCCTAAAATCACGATTTAGCATTGTTTACAGATCTTATCAGTTTTAGTTTTATTTTACCATTCAGTGTATAAAAGTCAAAAGGGTAGTGTTAGAACGAAGAGAAGCTCAGAAGCATGCGCTGCCTCTAAGAATACGGGTTGCTCGACAAAGTAAAAGCGGACCAAGCGCGCGTATGCCTCCTCACGTCGACGTTCTAAAACCGATCTTCTTCTAGGTGAAGCTTGGTCTTCCTCGTCTTCCGCGGCTTGAATTATAGTAGTAACGGTCAAAGCAACGGTACTAATAATCGCGTCGTCGAGATCGATTGAATCATCGGAGGAAGATGGTGATTGAAGATCGGTATCCATAATATATATATATTGTGTAGTATTATATATATATAATATAAGGTTGTCCGGCATCTAAGCTTAGGTGTGGAACCCCTCACATACAAATTTTTTAATATTTTTTGATTAATGAATAAATGCTTGGGCCCCATGAATTTTATGGATTAAAGGAACAACATGTGAGTGTTCCACATCTAAGCGTAGCTACCTAAGGGTGCACGGGTGCCCCGGGGAGGGAATAGGTATCAGACAGGTACCTATTTGAACACCGCTCCGTCCGACCGGTACCGGTAGGGTGGGGAGGGTTTTGGGGACCGTGGTGCCGGTTTTGATGCCACTTCTTGTGACAGTTATAAAAAAAAAGAAAAGAAACCAATGGGGCCCACATTCAAACGTTCGACTCCTCCTCTCTTCTTTCTTTTTTCTTTCTTCCTTCATTTGTTCAACATTCTGCTTGTTTTTTTCTTTCTTTTTCTCCATCTTTTTCTTTCTTTTCTTCTTTGATTTTTAATCTATCACACAACACACATATAAAACATGGCAAGACAGTGTCGGTGGTGGTCGTCATGTAGATTATCATACTGACCCGGGGGAGGAGTACGTATTTCCTCAACCCGGCGACGCTGTCGGGTCTCCTGAACCCTATCGATACATTCATCGCAACGACGGCGACAGTACTTGTAACATCCCAAACTTTTCTTTACTAGTTGACTAATGCCGTTAAGTCAATATTATGTGTGTCGTTAAGTCTATTTTAGATTTAAATGTTTATATGTAGCTAATGTGTGTTGTGTGTGAGGCTTGTAAGCCTAAATGTTAATGTAGTATAAATGTGTGTAATATGAAGGTTAATGTCTATGTAGTGACATTTAATGAAGGATTAATGTTGTATGTGGTCAATAATGTAGTTTGTGACCAATAATGAAGGATTAGGAAGCTTAGGGGTTAGTTTTGACATGTGTGCAAAGTCAAAAACGGGTTTAGAGGTTTAATGGTTGTCATTGAGAGCCTTATGCAGATTTCTTCCTCTAAAACAAGCCCTAGTTGATCCCCTCCCTTCCCTCTCTAGTTTCTCCTTTGATCTTATTCGTTTTGGAGCCGAATCGATCGTGTATTGCTTAGATCTTGGATCTTGATCACCAAATACAGGTAATATAGGTATTCCTCAGTTGAGAATTGATAGGGTGAGTCTTATATTAGTCTTAATCCAGGCCATAAGGGTTTGGGTTGGGGTATTTGATTAAACGTTCATCAATTTGATGTTATTAGAACGATTAAATGGTTGGTTTATGATGTTAATGATTTAAAGGATTATAGTATGGTTAAAGGTGATGAAAGTACAATTAAAAGGATTGATTTTAAGTCCCCAGGTCGGATTTGGGGTATGGGTTAGTATGGGATTCGTTTGATCAAAGTGTAAGGTGTAGTTACTGGTCTGCACCCCTGGTGCGACGCACCAAAGGGCTGGTGCGGCGCACCCAATGAGGATATAAGTTTCTGGAGTGTTTGTGCGACGCACCATGTGGGAGGTGCGGCGCACCACTGGCCAGTTTTGATTTTGGTACACCCCGTTTTGCGACGCACCAAGGGTTGGTGCGGCGCACCTGCCTTTAATCAAATTTCCCTGGGAGTTTAGTGCGACGCACCAAAGGGTAGGTGCGGCGCACCTATTGTGAGATAAGTTTTTCTGATGGTTTTGTGCGACGCACCAAAGGGTAGGTGCGGCGCACTTGTAGTTAATTTAATTTCTCTGGAGGTTTTGTGCGACGCACCACCTGGAAGGTGCGGCGCACCACCTGCCCAGATTTTACAAAAAGTGTCGTTTAGCTTATCTTTCGATCTTATACTTGTTCTAGGTTATTGGAGACACCTAGTCATCGTTGTATTGTGCTTGTAGCTTGTTGTTAAAACCGTATCGAGGTAAGATACACTACTTTTGTCACGCTGAGGGTTCAACAAGCAAAGGTTTCATACTTATAACTTCCTTAACGGTAACATATGATATATGTGGGTATCTCGGGTTACACGGGAGGCATTATGGGATATGTAGTTGACCATGAGACCTGAAATGCAGACCCTATCATAGTGAAATGAAGTATTGCTTAATGTAGTATATTGTTATGCAGTTTATGTAGTATTACGAAGTAGCTTGTGATGTTTTGAGATGTAGTGTATGTTGTTGATTGTTGATATGTGCATGATTGTATGGCTTGCTCAACTAGTACACTAGACTCGTTAAGTTGCCATGACACGTGCACGTTTAAGGGCCCAAAACGTAAAAGCAGTAAACGTAGAAAATGTTTAGGTAATGCAGTCACCTAAACTAAATAATGCAGGACCGAGCTCGTTAAACTTTGATGCAGGAAAGTGTTAAGCTTAACCCGTACTTGCCCTAGCCTGGCTAAGTGCGTTGACGTAGTTGTTGCTTGGGTGGCTCCTTGCAACATGGTCTTTATAATGCAGGGCGAGTAATACGAGGGGTCTGACCAACCTCCATATACGGATTACTCTTGGATTGGCTTGCCATTCCATAACGACGCTTGATGTACAACCGTGTGGGGTTTGTCATCTAGTCGGGTGTAACTTATGTTACACATTAATGCAGTTAATAACGTAGTAAAGCAGTTAATGTAGTAAAGCAGTTAATGTAGTAAAGCAGTTAAAACGTAGTAAAGCAGTCAAGTAGTAAAGCAGTCAAGGTAGAAAGCAGTTATGTGGTTATACGTGTGTAATGAAGTAATGCAGGATAGGCACATTTAGGGTGATTCATCCTAATTGATATGAAGTTGTTATGCAGTTTTGTGTGTTGTGCGTTGTGCCTAATGAGCTTGTCTAATAATGGAGAAATGTTTTAATTGGACAAATGCTTTTAAATTAAGTGTGATCTTACTTAGCTATTTATATAGCTAACACTTGTTTCTTTAATGTGGTTGTTCCCTCAGGTTTAGCTTGATGGACTAGTGATGCAGGACTTGTGAGCTTGGGTAGATGCAATGAAGGAGCCTTAGCTACCCATAGTTGCTTATTATGGAGACTTTTGAATACTTTTCATTTTGATGTCGAATTTATGTAATAATGTGGGAACGGTTGTTTAATGTTGGGCAACCGTTGGGTTTTCATTTGAACTAATGATTGGTATGGCATGTAACACCAACTAAACGCAGAAACCGAAATGTTTTATTCGGTTTGACTTTTAAAGTCTCTTCTTCCGCAATTTAACACCGTTAGGTGAAAGTTTTTGAAAACCCATATTTTTAAACGTCGGGTGTTACAGTACTGTGGACTCGGACTATTCCGAGTGTTAGGATTATGTAATGTTTTATGATTTTAGTAATATTATGTAGTGTGTTATGATTTTATGAATATTATGTAATGTTTTATGATTTTAGTAGTATTAGTTTTAATTTATCTAATTTATTAAATAAAAGTTTTATTTATTATTTGAATAAAAATAATTAGAAAATAAATAAAATAGAAAAGGGTGGGAAGGGGCGGGGAGGTATTCTCTGCAATTAGGGAGCGGGCAGGTACCTATTGAAAAATCAGGGAGGGGTGGTGAGATACTCCCCCCACCCTAAAACTTATATTACATCCCATATATATATATATATATATATGGGGATGGGATATAAGGCTGTTAGGTACCTAAGCTTAGATGTGGAACACTCACATACTAATTTTTTAATCCATAAAATTCATGGGGGCCAAGCATTTATTCATTAAACAAAAAATATTAAAAAATTAGTATGTGAGGGGTTCCACACCTAAGCTTAGGTGCCGGACAACCTTATATTCACTTTTCCATATATATATATATATATAGTGTAAGAGGATATGTGAAAGTGTAGTGGGTGTAGTGTATATATATGTGTTGTATGTAAAAAATAAAAGGGTTGGGGTATATATATATACAGGAACAACAACAACAACCGTAACCAATCCTTGAGCGGCGTATGGGGATATATATATAGGAAGTTGAAAAAAAGGAAGTTGAAAAAAGGAGGAGGAAGAAGTAGTTGTTGGTTTGGTGTGGGAGAGTGTGAGATTTGTGGAAAGTGGAGCCGGTCAAAGCATCAATGGGCGACCTCTCAAGTTCGCCCAACACCTAGTTCGCCCCTCAGGGCCGGTGTTCAGGGTGACTTGAGGCGGAAAATGGGCTAGTTCGCCCCCTAGTTCGCTCACTCCCTTCGGTCTAAAAAATATATTGACTTTGCTCGAAATTTATAACCACCCACTGAAAAGCGTTACTTTGCACAAGTCCTTATTACCACTAAGGTTAACAATGCAGATGGTGATTTTATTTTCACTATCTGATAAAATTCTAATTATTTTATAATTTTTGTCTTTTGAATAATAATAGCACTGTTAAAATAGTTAGTTAAATTTTTATATATATAATTTGTGGTATTATCATCCTATGATAACCACCACTCAAATATATTTTATCATAATGTATCACAAGTAAATGAGTAATAGATATAACAATAAGTCATTACTAACTAGCCTTTTTTTTTATAAAAAAAATGTTTTTTATTTTATATAACCAGCAAAAGCCTTGAGCTGACATTCTCATAATCTTTTTATCAATTATTATGTAAGCTTTATATAATAAGTAAACTGTTTTAATATGAATAAAATAAAAAGTTATAAATTAATACAAACTTACATTGCTTATATTTTAGTTCAAATCTCTAGATAATATCAGTTTATTTAGTTTACTAGATTGTGATATTTGGGGTATTGTAAACAAGTAAATGGTTCACTGTATGTTGTCTCTATAAACACATGTCTTTTGTAATGAAGCCGACATCAAACATTTGGTAGTTTCTTCCTTACTTCATGGAGTTGTGCAAAAGCAGCAAAACCATGTATATGCATGTATGTGGTCAAACAGATGGCTTTTTTTTATTTATTATTTTCATTTCATGTTTGTAAGTATATAGTATATACTATATGTATACTTTAGCTGATAAATGTTTATATTTATATTCCCATTAAATATTAAATACTAAAACATACATTGTACAAAAGCCTTTATTTTACTTGTGTACAAATTTCAATCCAAAAGATATGAAATACTAAATGACTTAAAAAAAATAAATTCTTCCCAAAAATAAAAAGCTTCGACCCAAAACTCCAAAACCCCCTTAACTTAAAATAATACATTCTCCAAGTAATCTAACTTTTGAATTATAAATTTCTTTGAAATAATGGAAAGAAAGTTCCTTTCAAAAAAAGTTGAAAATAAAGTTGCTCGATTTACAGAAAAAAACATATGTTACCTCGAAGTAAAATTTTCCTAAATAACTAATGTACATAGCAGGTTGCTTGTTTCTCTAATCCTCTCGTAATCATCTTCAAGACTTTAACTACCTAAGTTATTTGAATCTTAATTAACATGACAGAAAAACCGAAGATATTGCCAGGTCTCTAGTTAGCAACCCAAAAGTGAAAAGCATCAAAAAGCTTAAGCTCCCTTTCATATAGCCCAACTTGTACTCACCGGTGGGCTCAGTGCCCATCATTAATCCTAACCGAAAATGTTTATCACTTATGTGTTAATTTATATATATTTGCTATTAATTTATACATATTGCCATTATATTCATTTACAACAAATAATAGCATTACCTCATTACATGTAACCTATGGGCTATGGGTAATGAGCTATAGTATATACTAATATACACTGAAGCTCAATCAAACCTACTGTAAATATGAGTCTAGATTCAATGAGTAAATATGTATAGGTTATCAATATGCACAACAAAATATGCTATTTGAATAACAATCTTATTTTGTTTAAAGCCAAACCATATATTTTGGTTTTACAAAAATCAACTTAACCAAAGCAATGATCAAACGTACGTCTTACGAGTATTAAGCATCTTTACATTATTGTACTTACGTTTGTAATTTATTACTATGTATCATTTTGAGCTAATATTTTCTCTATGTAATGAAAAAGTTCATTTGATATCTTAAGCAGAATTCTAAAGGCAAAATAATACGAAGTGTATAACTATGAAAGGGAAATAACTAGTTCACTATTATCTGTTTTTCTACTATGGGGGTAACTTTGTCTTTCTTTACATATTTTTAATCAACAAACATAATATGACAACAAAGTTCTCATTTCATTGTAACTAGTTATGTACCCGGGCGTTGCCCCGGGAGACATAATATTGCTTTCAGAAACTTTATACAAGCTAGAGATACATTCGTTTGTTTCTTATTCAAGCGTGTGTCTGAAAAATAAAATGTCGTGTACATATCTTATCATTTACATGATCAATTCTTTGAATAGTTGAAAGAATAAAAAAAAAGGAATGTTAATCATGTAGCAATAATATGATTAATCGAAAAAAGTGTGACAACAAAGGACAAAAAAATGATACTATTATATGTGAAATACAAAAAGAAATGGGAAGTACCATGTAAATCATTGTAGAAGTTAAAAGACAAATGAACGCGGATATCATATTAAATTTGTACAATAAATTGTAAGAAGCCAAAATTTAGTTAAAAATATAAGGCAAAAATAAAAACGTAAAACAAAAACAAACTTAGGATTTTTGTTAAATTAGGCGACCGATTGACAATATCAATTTCACACAAAAACTATATACTCCAATGCCTGATAGGGAAATGGACTTCATTTGCAGCAGCTTTTGTAACTCTCGTTACACACTAAAATAGCATCTAACGATCATCAACACCCGTTAGAGAAAAGGAACTAACTCTTTGTGAGAGAAAAGGACCTGATTTGTACCGTTAGTGGTTGTTAGAGTTTTCTAGAATTTAATAACGTTAAGGACTATTATTGCAAAGAAAGTTAACGACAGGGATTATTTTTGCTGAAAAAGAAATAACGTTATTTCTTTTTCAGCAAAAATAATCCCTGTCGTTAACTTTCTTTGCAATAATAGTCCTTAACGTTATTAAATTCTAGAAAACTCTAACAAGCACTAACGGCCGTTAAGTTCTGTTTGAATGTTTAATGGGAGTAATAATAACGGTTACAAATCAGGTCCATTTCTCTGACAAAGAGTTAGTTTCTTTTCTCAAACGGGTGTTGATGATCGTGAGATTATATTTTTAACTAAATTTTGACTTCTTATAATTTAGGGTTATTTACTGAAATGGTACCTGTACTATCCACCATATTACTGATTTCATACCTAAAACTTTAAAATTACTCTCATCATACCCCAACTTATCAATTCTCCACTCGGACGATACCTCCAGCAAACGGACGTTAGAATTGGGGTTAAGTCCCCTCACGTGCACGGCACGTGAGGGGTATTTTTGGGTTTTGCCACCTAAAAACGGCACGAGGGCACATTGCCGGGTCAACCTAACCAATAAACCTACAATTTGAAGCCTGGTAACAAAAATCACGATTTTGTAAACAAAATTAAAATTGATTTTAAGTTTAGGAAACACTAATACCTTTTGTGGACAACAGTAGAAACGACGTCCAGGATTCAGATCAGTCCATGAGGTTCGAACAATTGCTTGTCTTCTACACCAACATATCACCATTATTGAGTTTTCGTGATTTGCCCTAATTTGGAGAAGAAAGGGGAGAAAAAGAAAAAATGAGAGAAAAAGAAAAAGGGGAGAAAAACTAAAGGGATTTGTGGGGTTTCCAAATACACTCACGTTTTTTTTTATAGCCTACAAGCATATTTTGAGTGTCAAAACCCAAAAATACCCCTCACGTGCCGTGCACGTGAGGGGACTTAACCCCACTTCTAACGTCTGTTTGCTGGAGGTATCGTCCGAGTGGAGAATTGATAAGTTGGGGTATGATGAGAGTAATTTTAAAGTTTTAGGTATGAAATCGGTAATATGGTGGATAGTCCAGGTACCATTTCAGTAAATAACCCTATAATTTATTGTACAAATTTAATATGATATCCGCGTTCATTTGTGTTTTAACTTCTACAATAATTTACATGGTACTTCCATTTCTTTTTGTATTTCACATATATTAGTATAATTTTAGTGCGTTTTCATTATTTTTTCCCGTTTTGTCACACTTTTTTCGATTAATCATATTGTTGCTACATGATTAACATTCTTTTTTTATTCTTTCAACTATTCAAAGAATTGATCATGTAAATCATAAGATATGTACACGACATTTTATTTTCAGACACACGTTTAAATAAGAAACAAACGAATGTATCTCAGTCTAGGACCCACTATTTATTTAAGTTTACCTTTTCAACCCAATATTCTACCATCTATTTAATTATACATTTTTAACCCTCTAACTTATACAACTTCAATTTTTTAATAAAAACACACTTAAAATTTCCATTAAATAAAAAAGCATACAATACAATACTAAAAAAAACAACACATTATTAATTAAAAACAACAACATAGTTTCACAATTTATTATTACTAAGACAAACAACAATGGATCACGGGAGACGCCAAATATGCTCGACAAGATCGTGACGAAGACCATGGTGAACCCCTCGGTCTCGAAGCTCCATATTGGTCCGTGCGTGGACCGCCACCCTCTCTCGAAGGTACGAACAGGTACACGGGGTGGCTCAGCTAGGATTTCTAGATCATAGGAGGTTATTGCATGACCCGAATCCTCGACGATCATGTTATGCAATATGACACAAGCATATATGGTTCGACGAATCTTGTTGACACTAAACGACCTTGAGGGGTGTGTAAGGATCGCCCAACGACCTTGGAGAACTCCAAATGCTCGTTCCACATCTTTTCGCGCACTTTCTTGATACTTCTTGAACTTTTTCTTTTTCAGGTCTTGTGGGCATGAAAAAGCCTTGACGAATGTCGCCCACTCAGGATAAATACCGTCGGCTAGATAGTACCCCTTCTGGTAATCTGTTCTGTTAACCGTAAATGAAGTATCCGGAGCCGTATCCTCAATGATTTCCCTAAACAAATGTGATTGATTAAGGACGTTTATGTCATTGTTCGAACCTGCCGTTCCAAAAAATGCATGCCAAATCCATAAATCGTACGACGCAACAGCTTCAAGCATGATGGTTGGTACCCCTTTATCACCTCGAGTGAACTTGTAACATCCCAAGACTTTTTGACGTTGACCGTTAACTTACCGTTAGCGACCGTTAGTTACTATGTGTTTTATATGTGCTTACGTGAATTAAATTATTTACGTGAGATATGTGTTAAAGTGATTTAAAGTAATGAAATTAAAATTGATAATGATTAATAAAGTCAATTAATGTTCCCGATAAGATATAAGGGTCGATAAGTGTTCCCGTAGGCGTTAAAAGAGCCGTTAAGGGCCGAAACGAGTTGTAACGAAGTGCGAGGGCCTAGATGTAAAGTTTTAAAAGTTATTTCAGTATATAAAGGGTATGGAGGTCGACCCTAGGGCAGAGAAATCAGATCCAAACCCTAGAAAAATCTCTCACACAAAACCCTAGGCCTCTCCTTCAAGTTTAGAGCAATTTCGGGTCGATTCGGGAGTGATTTTGCATAGATTTCGATCCTTTAATATTCCTTCCAGGTATGATATGATTTATTGATCAATTGTTGAGTCATTTGAATGGTTTTACCCAATCAATTCGGATCTTAAGGGTTAGGGTTGATTTGATTACGTTTCGTCATCGATTACTTGGGTTTTCGGGTAATCTAACGTATTGTTATTGTATCCTCTTGTCCCTGGAAAAATGAGTCATATTTTGGGTGCATATGAGATCCATAGGTCGTGGTAGTTGCTATGGTCATTTGATGGTCGAAATAGTTTTAAAAACAAAGGGTTTATTAGATATGAAAATATAGTAATATTGCAAAAATCATATCTCTTTCAATTAAAAGAGTTAGAAGATGAATCTTATATTTTTGAAAAGGTCTACGTGTCCTCTTGAATCGATATGAATAACGTTTCTGGTGATTTTTCCCATAGATAGGCGAAAAGTGTCTATTTCCAAAAGTGGTCGAATTTCGGACGATTTCTGCAGGCCTATATTGTAAACGTCATAAATCATTCATTATAGAACTTCAAGAGTCAAACTTTATATTTATGGAAAGGTCTTTGAATTCCCTACATTTCTTAAGAACTAAGTTTTGATTCATTCGGTCGTCTTGAGGTCTAAAAGTCGCCTGCAAGTGAAGGGTGCGAGTCTGGAAGTTGATCTCGACGAGACCACTAGTGGGCTCGACGAGATCGTGGTCAGGTCTCACTTTTGATGCATTATGGAGATTGAGATCGACGAGACCATCCCTGGACTCGACGAGATCAGCCGGTAGAAAGGTTTTAAGCGCGTTTAAGTGTCTAGTTGACTTATATATCCTTCCTTCTTGTACCATAGGTTGTCGGGAACACTCGTCAAGCACGGTAAACATTTGTGATTGTTGAGTACTCCATTGAGGTAAGATACATGACTTTTCTCATGCTGGAGGCACAACAAAAGTAGTTTTCTTTAATTAACCTCTTAACTGGATTATCTTATGTGTGTGGAGTTTTCCGGGTTATGCGGGAGGTTATGTGGGAATGTATGTATATATGATGAAGTGGCTTATTATGATATGATGACGTTTAAAGTAAAGTGGTTATATGCATATGTAGTATGTTGATTATAATTATGTTGTCATGAAATGATAATGATATGTGTTGTGATGATGATAATGTCAATAATATGCTTTGATGATTGTTATGTGATGACTTATGTGTGGGGTTTAAAGTGTGAAATATCTAGTTCACTAGATACACGTAAGAATTGCTATGAATTGTGCACGTTAGTGGGATTAAACGTTAAAGTAGATGTGGGACTAGTTAGGTAATGTATATACCTAATGTTAAAGTAAAATATGAGATGTGGGAAACCGTTCTATCCTTAGTGTTTGTGCGTAAAAAGTAAGAAAGATATAAATATGTGGGAAATGCTATAGCTAAATACGTGAGATTGATGTGGGAAGTGTTAAGCTTAACCCGTGCTAGTTGTAATGCTAGTGCGTAAGACGTGGGAAATCGTGCTAGTTGTAATGCTAGTGCGTAAGACGTGGGAAATCGTGCTAGTTGTAAAGCTAGTGCGTAATATGTAAGTTGTAAGAATAAGTTGTTTAAGAGACTTATAAGAATATGTGAGAAAGCTGTACATGTAATTTAAGACGTGGGATTACAATGTGACGTGAGATTTAATAAGATATGTTGACACGTGTGATAAGAACAATGGATAGGCACAATTAGGAGTATACATCCTACATGTGCTATACATATATGTGTGATATGTTTATGTGTGATATGTAATAACGTGAGATGAAGTTTTAGATGTATGTATATGTTGATTTGATATGTAACGCGATGGGATGTGGGGATAAGTAAAGAAGGGGTGATCTTTATATTGTGGAAAGTCTGTAAGTAATGTGATCATCTTTTAATATGTTTAATATGAAGAGCTTATGAAAAGTAAAATGAAGAACGTTTTATAAATGTGTGTATCTTACTTAGCTAATCTATTAGCTAACACTTGCTTTTATGAAAATGTTGTGTCCTTCAGGATAAGCAGGTTTGAGCTAGGAAAGGAATAGCTTGGTGAGATGGGGTAGATGCAATAAAGAAGACTAGCATAGATTGTTGAATGCTTAGACTTCCTTTAGCCTATGTTTCGGCTACTTTATTTACATTTATGATACTTGTAATGATGAATGACATTTATGTTGGTGTCATGACTTGGATTTCATTGATATCATTTTGATGATGCACTTGGTAACACCATTTATTGAAAGTACCAACCGTTTCGGTTGGGGCAGTTTTTAAGTGATCCTATTTCCGCTACGTTTTAAACGCCGTTTGGCAAAAGTTTTTGAAATCCAGGTTTTTAAAATGACGGGTGTTACAAGTTGGTATCAGAGAAATGGTTTAAGTGAACCAAAGACCGAACAAAGCCATAGGATTTGGACTTAAACCGTATGAGAAATGATAGGCTTAAGTAGGAATGCTTTAGCCTTAAGATGAAATGCATGTAGGACGGGATGGGTTGAGTGTGAGAGTAGGATTAAGGCTTAATATGTATTTGTTGTTGATATGTATGATTATGACGGTTTGCCTTATTCCTTCACTTTTCTCGTTTCCTCCATCAATAAATGTATTTGTTGCTACGATAGACGATCTCCTAAGGTAATGTGCAAATTCCCGGTAGAACGAATTGTGTCGATGTGTTGTGTATGGTGTGATATATGCTAAGGGTTGTGACTGAAATGGGAGTATTAAGTGAAATAGAATTCATCGTATCGAGTCCAACCCATCGGGTTAGATACAAGGACCATAAAGGAAAAGAGGTTTGAAATGTCACGTATGCGATGCAAGTTGAGAAAGTGTTTGTAAAAGTTGACGAAACGAAGTTCGAGGTTAAAAGGGAGAACAAGGAAGTTCAAGATTGGAGTAAGAGGTTCAAGGTTGATAGAATATTGAATGGTCGATGTTTTGGTTGCTGCATATGTGGATGGTATTCCGACTAGTTATCGAGGTGATTGTAGGCAGCATACTACTCTTGCGGGTGCTATCAAGGAATCAAAGAAGTTGGATGATGATTATAAATCCGAGAAGACAAATGTGAAGACTGTGAATGACAAGAAGGTTGGATTTAAGAGAAGGTTAGATGAGTCGTCATATTCGGAAAAGAAGTTTAAGAATGTTTCGACTTATGAGGGCAAGGATCATGGAAAGCTAGTCAGTGGTGTTTAGTTTGTAGAGCTCATCACAGTAGACCATGTTCGGAGAAAACTAAAAGATGTGATAGGTGTGGTAAGCAGGGACATGTTGCTTTTGGTTGCAGGGATAAGATTCGATGATACAAGTGTGGTGAGACGGGGCATTTGATTGCTGATTGTCCCCAAATGAAAGATGATGCGAAGAAGGATGACACTCAAAAAGCCAAAGCTCGGGCCTATCAAATGATTACCGTGGATGACGAGCTTGATGACGAGGCACCTAACCAAGTAATTCCTTAGTAGATTAATCGATGATACTTACGTTTATATGTGTATGTGAAATGTGTGTGTATTATGTGTTTGTAGTTAGTATAATTATGCATGAAGGATTGTGAAGGAAATGTTGGACATTATGATGTGTGAATATAGTTAAAGGTACACGTGTGAGGAATGATATAGTTAGAATTATGGTCCGGAACATAATTGTAAATATATCATGATGTGGGCGTGTTCATTTGATGGTATTCATATTGACTAATGAAAGACATGAAATGAAGGGAGCCGAAAAGGAAATGGTTGGAAATGTGGTTGAATTTTAAGTGGTAAATGTGGTAAAATGCTAACTATACATGTGTGGAAAGTAGTGAGAAGTGAAATGAGGTGTTGATGTCGTGAAATGATTCTGAGGACAGAATCCTTTTAAGGAGGGGAGAATTGTAACATCCCAAAACTTTTTGACGTTGACCGTTAACTTGCCGTTAGCGACCGTTAGTTACTATGTGTTTTATATGTGCTTACGTGAATTAAATGATTTACGTGAGATATGTGTTAAAGTGATTTAAAGTAATGAAATTAAAGTTGATAATGATTAATAAAGTCAATTAATGTTCCCGATAAGATATAAGGGTCGATAAGTGTTCCCGTAGGCGTTAAAAGAGCCGTTAAGGGCCGAAACGAGTTGTAACGAAGTGCGAGGGCCTAGATGTAAAGTTTTAAAAGTTATTTCAGTATATAAAGGGTATGGAGGTCGACCCTAGGGCAGAGAAATCAGATCCAAACCCTAGAAAAATCTCTCACACAAAACCCTAGGCCTCTCCTTCAAGTTTAGAGCAATTTCGGGTCGATTCGGGAGTGATTTTGCATAGATTTCGATCCTTTAATCTTCCTTCCAGGTATGATATGATTTATTGATCAATTGTTGAGTCATTTGAATGGTTTTTACCCAATCAATTCGGATCTTAAGGGTTAGGGTTGATTTGATTACGTTTCGTCATCGATTACTTGGGTTTTCGGGTAATCTAACGTATTGTTATTGTATCCTATTGTCCCTGGAACAAGTGATCTTGTGAAATCATTATATGAGTCATATTTTGGGTGCATATGAGATCCATAGGTCGTGGTAGTTGCTATGGTCATTTGATGGTCGAAATAGTTTGAAAAACAAAGGGCTTATTAGATATGAAAATCTAGTAATATTGCAAAAATCATATCTCTTTCAATTAAAAGAGTTAGAAGATAAATCTTATATTTTTGAAAAGGTATACGTGTCCTCTTGAATCGATATGAATAACGTTTCTGGTGATTTTGCCCATAGATAGGCGAAAAGTGTCTATTTCCAAAAGTGGTCGAATTTCAGACGATTTCTGCAGGCCTATATTGTAAACGTCATAAATCATTCATTATAGAACTTCAAGAGTCAAACTTTATATTTCTGGAAAGGTCTTTGAATTCCCTACATTTCTTAAGAACTAAGTTTTGATTCATTCGGTCGTCTTGAGGTCTAAAAGTCGCCTGCAAGTGAAGGGTGCGAGTCTGGAAGTTGATCTCGACGAGACCACTAGTGGGCTCGATGAGATCGTGGTCAGGTCTCACTTTTGATGCATTATGGAGATTGAGATCGACGAGACCATCCTTGGACTCGACGAGATCAGCCGGTAGAAAGGTTTTAAGCGCGTTTAAGTGTCTAGTTGACTTATATATCCTTCCTTCTTGTACCATAGGTTGTCGGGAACACTCGTCAAGCACGGTAAACATTTGTGATTGTTGAGTACTCCATTGAGGTAAGATACATGACTTTTCTCATGCTGGAGGCACAACAAAAGTAGTTTTCTTTAATTAACCTCTTAACTGGATTATCTTATGTGTGTGGAGTTTTCCGGGTTATGCGGGAGGTTATGTGGGAATGTATGTATATATGATGAAGTGGCTTATTATGATATGATGGCGTTTAAAGTAAAGTGGTTATATGCATATGTAGTATGTTGATTATAATTATGTTGTCATGAAATGATAATGATATGTGTTGTGATGATGATAATGTCAATAATATGCTTTGATGATTGTTATGTGATGACTTATGTGTGGGTTTAAAGTGTGAAATATCTAGTTCACTAGATACACGTAGGAATTGTTATGAGTTGTGCACGTTAGTGAGATTAAACGTTAAAGTAGATGTGGGAATAGTTAGGTAATGTATATACCTAATGTTAAAGTAAAATGTGAGATATGGGAAATCGTTCTAGCCTTAGTGTTAGTGCGTAAAAAGTAAGAAAGATATAAATACGTGGGAAATGCTATAGCTAAATACGTGAGATTGATGTGGGAAGTGTTAAGCTTAACCCGTGCTAGTTGTAATGCTAGTGCGTAAGACGTGGGAAATCGTGCTAGTTGTAATGCTAGTGCGTAAGACGTGAGAAATCGTGCTAGTTGTAATGCTAGTGCGTAAGACGTGGGAAATCGTGCTAGTTGTAATGCTAGTGCGTAAGACGTGGGAAATCGTGCTAGTTGTAAAGCTAGTGCGTAATATGTAAGTTGTAAGAATAAGTTGTTTAAGATACTTATAAGAATATGTGAGAAAGATGTACATGTAATTTAAGACGTGGGATTACAATGTGACGTGAGATTTAATAAGATATGTTGAGACGTGTGATAAGAACAATGGATAGGCACAATTAGGAGTATACATCCTACATGTGCTATACATATATGTGTGATATGTTTATGTGTGATATGTAATAACGTGAGATGAAGTTTTAGATGTATGTATATGTTGATTTGATATGTAACGCGATGGGATGTGGGGATAAGTAAAGAAGGGGTGATCTTTATATTGTGTAAAGTCTGTAAGTAATGTGATCATCTTTTAATATGTTTAATATGAAGAGCTTATGAAAAGTAAAATGAAGAACGTTTTATAAATGTGTGTATCTTACTTAGCTAATCTATTAGGTAACACTTGCTTTTTTGAAAATGTTGTGTCCTTCAGGATAAGCAGGTTTGAGCTAGGAAAGGAATAACTTGGTGAGATGGGGTAGATGCAATAAAGAAGACTAGCATAGATTGTTGAATGCTTAGACTTCCTTTAGCCTATGTTTCAGCTACTTTATTTACATTTATGATACTTGTAATGATGAATGACATTTATGTTGGTGCCATGACTTGGATTTCATTGATATCATTTTGATGATGCACTTGGTAACACCATTTATTGAAAGTACCAACCGTTTCGGTTGGGGCAGTTTTTAAGTGATCCTATTTCCGCTACGTTTTAAACGACGTTTGGCAAAAGTTTTTGAAATTCAGGTTTTTAAAATGACGGGTGTTACAGAACTGCCCTTGCCATGCTTTTGGACACCTTTTCCAGGGCCAATGCATACAGTCGATGCTCCCAAGCATCCCTGGAAAACCATGAAGGTGTGCGTGTTTCTGGTAGAGACGTTGTATATCATCTGTTGTTGGTCTTCGTAAGTACTCTTCTCTGTAAAGGTCAAAGACACACTTACAAAAAGCATCAAGCGCGTCTCTGGAAGTTTGTTCACCCATTTGTAGATACTCATCAAGTGAATCGGCCACGTTGCCATACGCCAACTGACGTATCGCGGATGTACACTTTTGAATTGTAGAAAAACTGAGTTTACCTCTTCCATCTGCACGCTGGTTTCGCAACTCAATAAAATGACGAGGAACAGGCTCATCACCAACTGGGGAGAAAGAAGCTATATCGTTAGCTATACGCATGAATAACTCTTTTCGCATTCGAAATCGCCGCCTAAAGAAGTGTGGCGGGTACTTTGCGTTTTCTAGAAAGTAATCATTCCGCAACTGTTGTCCTGCACCAAATCGAGTGAGAGGGGTAGAAGATTCCCCATTTTCGACCAAATCGATAAAATCGTCCATTATAGTGATAAGTTCTTCATCGTCGGAGTCGTTCGTAAACAACTCCGGTCGAGTGTACGTGTTAGCACTCGACGGAAATGGAAAAGACATGATGATTTTAGATATATGAATGTGTGTTTTATGTTTATAAGAGTGTTTTTGTGTATAAAACTAGAGATGTAAAGATGTTATATATATAAATGATAAAAAGGGACCAAAAGTGAAAATGTGTAAGAAATTCAAATCTGGCCGTTATAGGGACTATTTGTGTCACTTTTTTGAAAAGTTTCCCTTTGTTGACCGTTACATTCAAAAAAAAAAAAAAACGACAGCTGCTTCTCGTTTTTGTAGGAACGGACTGCCCTGGACGAGTGGGAGGACGAGTCACACCTAACGGTGTGCACTCGTCCTCGATGCAAGAACGAGCGGGGAACGAGCCTAGACGAAGGCGTTGTGAGTACTCTGATAGAGTTTTTGTTTGTATAAATATGTTTGACATTTTGACCTTATATAAACCTTATAATGATATTTAACGTCTATTTATCCTATTGATACTCACCAAGTACAAAAGGGGCATACAGAACCATAAACCCTAAACCTGCTCTCCCAAATCTCAATTTCCCCAAATTCACAGCAAAGTAACAATGGCTTCTCTTTGTTATAGAGCTGTATCAAAACCAAGTTTCTTGAAAGCTACAATCTTTCACAAAATTTCCAAACCCCTTCTTAACCGTTTCTGTTCATCTGCCCTAAATGAACAAATCCCAGATCCAAAATCAAATCTTTCACAGACCCAGATGATCAATAATGAAAACCCAGTTGAGGATAATCCCGATACCGAAACAGAAAAAAATGCCATAAAGATCAGGAATTTAATGTTTCATAGGGTTGATGATGCTAAAAAGATGCTTTTTGATACATCTAAAAAGGGTTTTAAGTATGATGAATCTTTATTTGTTAATTTAATGCATAGTTATGAAACACGCCAAAATAAAAGATGGGATTTTGTTAAGAATTGTGTTAGTATTTTTTCCAAAATGGAGGAATTAGGCGTACCCATTTCGATTAAATCGTATAATTATTTCTTGGAGATGTTGTTAGGGAAAAAGAAATATGCTTTGGCTGACAAGTATTTTAACAAAATGTTATCTGATGGTGTGGTTGTTCCAAATAAACATACTTACATGCTTATGCTTAAGGCTTATTGTGGTACTAAAAGACGTGACATTGTGTATTCGCTTTTTAAAGCTATGAAAGATCGAAATCTTGGTTTGAATTCGTATGATTTTGAAACAATCATTGATGGGTTTGTTGAAGTGAAGGACATGGAGGAAGCAGAGAACTTTTTGATGGCGATGAAGGAAGAAAAAATCGAGCCGAATTTGGTTACTTATAATTCGATGATCAGTGGGTATGTGCAGGTTAGGAAAATGGAGGAGGCAGAGAAGTTTATGATGGAGATGAAGGCACGGAATATCGAGCCAGGTTTGTTTACTTACAATGAGATGATTAATGGTTACACAATGGTTGGGAAAATGGAGGATGCATATAAGGTTTTTGAGGAGATGAAGGGAGGAAGTATTGAGCCGGATATGATTACTTATGTGACTATGATTAAAGGTTATGTTTTAGTTGGTAAGTTAGATTACGGGTTGGAGTTGTTTGAAGAGATGAAAGGCAAAAAATTTGGGGATGAAGTTTATTATAAATATTGTTTTGATCGATTGAAAGAGGATTGTGATGTCGAGAACATGTCTGAAAGTCAGAGAAATGTATTGCAAGAGGTGGAAGATTATGTGGAGAGGTTGGATTTGTTGGATATGCGAGTTGCTGCTCGTCATTTGAGTAACATCGCTAACGAACTAGCTAAACTGAAAATGGAGGCTAAATTGAAGAGGGGAGCCGAACTGCAGAACTAGGTGAAAGAGCACACTTGACTGGACATGTAGCAAAGGAAAATTGTCTCTGCTTCAAAATTGTTTGTTTTGAAGGCAATCTCTTGCTTTATTTGTCTTAGTTATAGTTTGTTTCAAGCTTGACTTTGTTTATATATGATTATATGGTATTAAGATGATTCATCTTGATCAGCTGAATAACCCGTACGATCCACTGGGCTAATGTATGGATTGGGTGGGTTATTCTCCTTTCAAGATGAAACTAGTATAAACAAACAGACGGAAAAAAAAGAATTAATCTAAAGAGCAATACCAAATTCTATAAAATTTATATATATGATGATTGATGATTGATTGATGGGATAAGATGTTAACGGGCCGGGTCAACCCAAACCCATCACCAAACCAACCTATATAAACCTCACCTTTCCATTCCACTCAAAATATCCCTTATCTCTTGCTCCTTATCCCCTGGCATTGCAAGATTTCCTAAAACCTCCATTGAACCTAACCCATTACAATGGCTTATTCTGCAGCAGCTTCCTTTCATATTCTATCCGTAACTTCATCCACAACCTTATCTTCCATCTCTAAAACATCTTCATCTTCACTTTGCATCCTCCCTTCTTCCATTAATCCTCTTCCCAAGCTTTTCTCCAGTAAGCTGTTTCAACCCACACCATACTCGGCCTCTCGTTTTGTACGGGCTGTTGCATCTTCGTTCGAGTTGGACGAGGATTTATCAAGTGACGGTGAAGACCAACGGTCGAACTTTTCACCCGACCTTAAAGTATATGTAGGTAACTTGCCATGGAATGTTGACAGTGCAGCTCTTGCTGAATTGTTTCAAAGAGCTGGCAATGTTGAGATGGTTGAGGTATAATCAACTTACTCTTAAAACTCAGAATCTGGAGGTCAATATTTTAGTTTGTGTATTTACTTCTGCAATTAAATATTTTCTTCATATGCTTGCATTATCTGTACTGTTTATGTACTCATAGTTTTATGCTGTTTGTTTGTTCTTTTTTACTAGTTAATTTAAATGGAGTAATCAGTAATGGTTCATATTAGAGTATAAATTTTGTTTATTCTGTGATTTTTGTTGCTGGATTTGCTAGGATTTTGTTAGTTAATGACCATTTCAACTTACTTTGTTATTCACCTCTGAGGATGACTGATTTTAGAGAAAAATTGTCTATTTAGAAGGTTAAGAAGGGTTTTAACATCTATATCTTAATTATTTTTTTAAATGTCATTCATTCTTGCAAACAAAAGTCAAGTAGAACTGAAAATGTCTTTACAATTCATGATTTTTTTCTTCATAGCTTCAATTTCTTTGTGTTCTCTGCTAACAGATAATGTGTAAAGTGGTATGTTGCTATTCCATTTTGTACCATATGAATTTCAAGTAATTTTCATCTTCAAATGACCGTTGTTAGTTACTGATTCATTTTGATAAAAGTTTAAGCTATTTCTTACTGCTAGATTTCGTATTAGAGTATTCATTGTATTCTTGTATACATTTGATTGATAGCCTTGCACTTTTCATTGATGTAGGTTGTGTATGACAAAGTGAGCGGAAGAAGCAGGGGTTTTGGCTTTGTGACTATGTCATCTGTCAAAGAAGTTGAGGCGGCTACTAGGCAGTTTAATGGCTATGTAAGTACCTTGGGAGTAATAAACTGGCCTGTTTGAACTTTCATTTTCTGCAACCATTATGGTTTGTGTTTCTTTTGCTAGATATTTTGAACTTTTGATTATTAAGTAAAAATGTAATTGCAGGAACTTGACGGGAGGCAACTGAGGGTAAATTCAGGGCCACCTCCAAGCAGAGAAGAGTCATCATTCAGAGGGCAAAGAGATGGAGGTCGTGGCAGCTATGGTGGTGGATATGGTGGCGGTGGTGGTAGGAGTTCTGACACCAATAAGGTTTATGTTGGAAACCTTGCATGGAGTGTGGACAATCTGGCTCTTGAAACCTTGTTTCAGGAGCAAGGAAATGTTATGGAAGCTAGGGTAGTTTATGATAGGGATAGTGGTAGGTCGAAGGGTTTTGGTTTTGTGACATACGGTTCTGCCGATGAAGTTAATAAAGCTATCGAGTCTCTGGATGGCCTTGTAAGTATTTCCATAATCTCAAGTCTTGACCTTTGATTTTCTTCAAAATTTTGGATTTCTTGATTTTTGATATACTCTTTTGTGCAGAACGTTGATGGTAGAAATATCCGAGTCACTGTTGCTGAAGCTAGACAGAGGCCTCAATTCTAAACCATCCTTGGGGTAACTCTCAGTCTCCATGTGTCATTCACTTATTTGTATGCAATTTGAAATGAAGTTGCATTTATTGCCGCTTTTTGCTTGCATCTCGTCTAAATTGGTCAATCATGGTAAACGCAGGTACGCTTATGGATTTGCAACTTTTGACCATGTCAAGAACTTATGGCCGTTGCGCGGGTTGCAAGTTGTAGAAGACGGTAATGCTTTAACCCAAGCTCCTGCCTGGTTAAAACCAAGCTGCCGTTTGAGTTTTGTCTCTGTAACCTCTAGACTAATAGATGATGTAACGATTTTGAATTTTGCAATTTATGTTTCAGAGTAAGCTTTTAGCCGTTGTTACCATTTTGTAATCACTGATTTGATGTAGGTGTATTGAATTCGTGTGTGATGAGATGTTTTAAGTCCTAAAAAACAATCCACCTATACACTAAATAATATATATAATATCAGCAAAATCCTGATAGTACTGCTAATGTTGTAAAATTGTTCAACTACAAAAAAGACAAATAAGAGAATATTAACTTTTAGTTGTGCCTTGTTAATATGCTTGCCTCTGTTTGTTTCTTCCTGTTTCTTTATTTAATTTGTATGTTCTTTGGTTTACTGTCCATTAGATGAAAATATACTGGTAATCTTAAGTTATGTATACAGTCAAATGTTCTTCTAAGTAAACTGTGTCAAATAGTCAAAATTTGGACAAACTGGGTATAATAATCTGTACTAATTACTACTGCCATAATTACCACCACAAGATTATGGTTATTTCAGTTTTATATAAGAAAACAATTAGGCTAAAAGTTAAAATTTGTAATCAAGCTACAAAAGACAAGGTTATGGATCTAACATTAAGATTAGTATCCTTTAAAATGATCGGCAATATTCCTCATGTTTCACTCTTGCTCTATTCAGGTATAAAGTTGTCATGTTGCAATTTCATTCATTCATGTAGAAATGAAGGTAGTTTTTAGTTTCGCCACACTGCAGATCAAGTTCAGCAGCTGAATCAAATTGGTCATTTCAGTTTCCAGAGCAAAATGGATACCGGTCAACCAAAAGTTTCCAGGTTTGTGAAAAGGCGTCATGTTTAATCACAAGATTCTAGTTTCCTTGTGTGATTGAGTTTTATTAAATTTCTCAGATTTGAGATCGAACAGTCTTCATCACCCAAGAAGTATGGACGTGCTTTAAGTCAACGACTTACTAGAGTGTTCTCTGAGGACTACAAAAAAATCGAAGGGAGTATTTTTGATCCGCGGGGAGACCATGTAAAGCAATGGAACAAGTATTTCTTAGTTGCAGCCCTTATTTCCATAGCAATAGATCCTCTTTTCTATTACTTGCCTGAAGTAAATCCGGATGAGATGTGCATGGGTGAAGATACTAAATTAAAGATAACTCTTACTGTCATTCGCTCAATTGTAGACATTTTCTACGCGATTCATATCTACGTTCGGTTCAGGACAGCATATGATGCACCTTCAACTCGTTTGTTTGGAAGAGGAGAGCTGGTTCTAGACCCTTTTAAGATCTCTCAGAGGTATCTCAAGAGAGAATTTTCTCTTGATTTCCTGGCTGCTCTTCCTATTCCACAGGTGAGATTTGTTAACTTATGCATATCATGTTATTAAGTTTAGTAAATGTTGATGTTGATGGAAAATGTTTCAGATATTGACATGGCTGCCCTTTTTTGATAACTCGGAAATGATAAGCACGAAAATCAGTGTGCTATACTTTATAATGTTCCAGTTCTTCTTGAGACTCTACCTCGTATTCAAACTTACATCTCATATAACACATGTGATTGGGGTGGTGGCTGAATCGACATTCGCAGGGGCTGCTTATAACATAGTTTTATTTCTGTTGGCAGCTCATGTATGTTTTTCTTCTTAATTAGTTTCCATATATACTAATGTCAGATTATGCCCTTTGATAAAAGTTGTATCTTTTGATTTAAAGGTTTTTGGAGCCAGCTTTTACCTTCTTGGAATTGTAAGGCAAGGAATGTGTTGGAAAGAAGTATGTAACCTTGAAGAACCTGGCTGCGGTGAGAGGTATTTTAACTGTCGTTACCTTGATGATCCTGGCCGAGCATCATGGTTTCAGTCAAGCAATATCTCCGATATGTGTGGACCTGACACAGAGTTTTTTGAATATGGGTTGATTTTCGATGCTGTAGAGTATACACTTCAATCCTTAAGTTTCTTCACAAAATACTCCTTTTGTCTTTGGTGGGGACTTAGAGCTTTAAGGTATCAAAATAACAATGATTTTTCATGTTACATGAAACTTTTGCTCCGAATCACAACCTAAAAGTTTAAATTGCCTGTTTTGCTCGAGTTTTGCAGCTCGAGAGCTGAGGAGGTTCAAGCTAGTACATTTTTTGCAGAGACCCACTTTTGCATAATCATATCACTCACAGGATTGTTGCTTCTTGCTATGATTATCGGCACCATGGAGGTTATTTCACTGCAAACATATCCCATTATTACTTTATTTGGCTGTACTTACCTGACCACCATTGATATAAACAGACATACCTTGAATCAAGAACAGAAAGACTAGAAGAATATAGGATCCAACAAATGGATACAGAGCAATGGATGGACCACAGGCAGCTGCCTCATGAACTAAAGGAGCGTGTGCGTAAACATGGCCTGTACAAATGGATTAAACATCGGAACGTTGAGGAGGAAGATATACTCAATGCCCTTCCTTTAGATGTTAGAAGAGATATCAAGCATTACATCTGCATTGAACTAGTCAGACGAGTGAGTCTTGTGACCACTTATTTTTTGTCTTCACGTATGTCAAAGAGTATATTCTAACAGATAATGCAAACATTAAATAGGTTCCGCTGTTTGATCAAATGGATGAGCGCACTGTGGATGCAATATGCGAAAGGCTGAGACCCGTTATATGCACATCCCGAACTTGCTTGCTGCGTGAGGGGGATCCCACCAATGAAATGATATTTATCATGCATGGTCAACTAGATTCCTACACTACAGATGGAGGGAGAACAGGTTTCTGGAACCAGTGTCAGATTGGGCCTGGTGACTTCTGTGGCGAGGAGCTACTGACGTGGGCACTTGACCCATGTTCAACCGACACCCTCCCCTTGTCCACACGGACAATCACATCTGTTGCTGAGGTGGAAGCATTTGCTCTTTCCTCGGAGGACTTAAAGTTTGTTGCCACACAGTTTCGTATGCTTCACAGCAAGAAGCTGAGACACACATTCAGGGTTCACTCGCACCAGTGGAGGACCTGGGCCGCTTGTTTCATACAATCAGCTTGGAAACGGTACAAAAGGCGAAAGTTGGCTGGCATGCTCAAAGCTAAAGAGACCTATAACCGTGAGAATGTTACGGAGCAAAGAAAATATAAAGCAAAGATAAGGGAGACTGGACTCTCCTTTCATAGGTCAATGTCCAGAAGAGGTGAGAATTTCGAATCTGATATTCTTCGTACCCCAGTACCGAAGCCAAAGGATCCTGACTATCTCGATGAGGATCTCTGAGTCCGGGTTCCTTTTGGTCTGTTTTGTTTAAAATAATGCAAGTATGTTCCCTTTGTTTCTCCAAACATGGTCATATAAGATGTAAAAACATTCTTGTAATACAATTTGATTTAAACAAAACCGAGTGTCAAATGATTTTTTGGTTTGAATGTGTAACTTTATAAATGCCAATATTCCTGGTAACTCAAAAGTTATAACTACTTTATACATTACATAATCAAAGTCAAATTTGCACCAAAAATACATATGAAGTTAGAATATTAACTGTACATTTATTTTGTTGCCAAAATACTTCACAGTTTATCACTAAGGTCCTTGAATTTGAAGCTAATACTATACAAATGGGCCTTCCCAAATAGTTGGCACAGAGTTGGGTGGGCCTTAACAGTTCCACTGACAGTCTTAAAACCATCTGATTCATGTTTGCTGTTATGGCTAAACACCTAGCTAGTCAATCAACCCTACATAACATTTATTAACCATATGTCCAAGTTTTATAACTGGTGATCTATATGAATCATCTGGATTTTCATGGGCCAATCAAGTCCTTCTTGAACTCAAGTCCAGCTAGTAGCTTGGGGACAAGATGAATAACTCTATTCATGGATAGTCAATAATACATTATTGGTCTTTCAGTGACCGGTCTCACGGCCAACATGCTAGAATATAAATCACGTAACATTATATCTAAAAAAACATGAAGTGGAATTCGAACCTCTAACCTCTATGTTTTTTTTTAAAATATGTCCACTTCACTAGACTATCATCACGGATTTATTCTCAAAACACAAGATACCAAAAGACTACTTATAGATAATGGGGAACATAATGGGAGTATGGACCACTATAAACATACTTCAAATAAACAATGTTTATCACTTAAGCCTGACACAAATAAACTAATGACACATCAAGTTCCCTTAGGGTAGCCACTTTGACTCTAATAACAATTTTTAATTCAATCCTTAAGAAAGATTTCTTAATTAGGTAATGATTACTTCCTATATGTCTAAGTTAGTCAAACATCCTTGCATGCCTTACATTGGATTTAATATGTTATTACCAGTTCCAATCTTGGTATATGGTACTCTCCACATCCACCAAAATTTTGCAACTTTTGACTTGACATGGATTCACAATAATGCATATGCTCTACCAATCAAATGTTTAAAGGAAATGTCCCTCACTATTGACAAGATAAATCTTGCAATCACATTTTAAGTAGTAATGACAATTAGAAAGTAGATGATTCAACTTGAAATTGTGTATTTCTATGGATAGTAGTATATAGTTATGAGTTAAACGTTTTTTTTTTATAATTATTATTATGTAGATATAGGTTTAATCATCGTAATTAAAGACACTATTTGTGACCACAATGATTCCTTTATGCCTTTGTTATCTTTGACTTGAAGCCAAAGTGTGGCAATATTATAGTATTGCTACTTAGTCAAACATTATGCCATGCATGTCAGACAGAATTGAGAAATTGAGACTTAATGATTGTGTTTTTTTACCAAAGTTTTCACTTGAGCCAATTATAAACGGGGCGCGTAACACCACCGGGGCAAAAAGGGTATCCCCACCATCACTATTAGCGGCGACGTCGCCGCTAATAGTGGGGGCCCACTGACATCTTGCAGAATACAAATTCTGTTTAAGGCCCTGGACCCCACACTATTAGCGGCGACGTCGCCGCTAATAGTGCGGGGCCCAACTGACGTTGTTGACTACAAAGCCAGTTTAATGCCCTGGACCCCACACAATTAGCGGCGACGTCGCCGCTAATAGTGTGCCATATTTCCTTTAAAACGCGGCTGCTCCCCCAGACCCATCTTCTTCCCAGTCGAAAAAAAACGAACCATTCCTCAAAAAAAAAAAAATTCCTCCGGCAATCCACCATTGTTGTCCATATTCTGGCCCTCAATCCCCTCACCCTCTGAATATCAACAATCCAGCCACCCACGCTTTTGCTCACGACGAAAATCCGGCGAGGTTATTTATCCGGCGACTTTTCAGGCGAAATTCCGGCCGGACAAAATTTCAGACGAATTATTAGCGGCGACTAGCATTAGCGGCGACATTTCCGGCGACCCACTTTTCCGACGTTTTCTTTGTATGTTTACTAAGACTCATTTATTTTTGTATTGTTGTTATTATTTTTAATATATGTTATTATTAGTTATAAAAATGTTATATAATTTTATTTAGAAATTTTAGGTTTGTTAGTTTGATTTAAAGAAATTTGTAGGATTTGATTGTTATGAATTATTGGTAGTTTATGATGATTCTTAATATTATTGTTAATATTATGTTAGAAAAACCATTTTGTTAATATGATTGTTAGAATGTTATGATATAGAAATTATATGATTTTAGAAATTATATGATTTGTTAAAAATGATATGATTTTAGAAATTATATGATTTTTAAGAATTATTGGTAGTTTATGATGATTTTAATATTATTGTTAATATGATTATGTTAGAAATTATATGATTTTTAAGAATTATTGGTAGTTTATCATGTATTGATAATATGATGTTAATATATTATTAAATTATATGAATGTTAGAAATTTTATGTTTATTGTTAATATGATTTTTAGTATTATGTTAGAAAACAGTTTTTGGTATGATTGTAATTGTTAATGTAGTTGTTATTAGGTTAATATGAATGCAAATATTATTGTTAGAAAATTGTGGTAATTTTAGGAATAACAAGTTGGAAATAAGATTTGTGTAAAAAATATGCATATATTTCATTTGCGTCATTTTAAACCTTGATAATTGTTTATATTGATTTATTACTTGTATATAACTTATGTAGGTTAAAATGGCTGCTGTTCATGGCGGAGATGGTGGCAATGACCCTCCAAATTGGGGGTGGAATCCTCAATGGGGCTGCAAGCGTAGCGGGGGTAAGTATATATACATGTATGTAATATATATATATATATATATATATATATAGGGTAGTCTTCAAATACAAACAAATTTAAAATACAAACCAAGTAAGAACCAATCATATATATCCACATTCATTATCTAAAAAATAGGATGAAAACGGGTAATAAATTTGAAAAAGAAACTGCCATTCAAGTTGTTAATTATAAAAATGAAACTGCCATACGTGTAATGTGTATGCATTTACTATCATGTCCTTAAGATTCTTTGTAAAAAGACATATTTACCATTAATTCTATTTAATATTTCAAAAATACCCTTATTCATCTTGGCCCTTCAATTTTTTCATCCAACGATTATAAACTGTTCTCACTTTTCTTATTTTTAACATGTTCTCACCGGAAAGTCACCCTATATATATATATATATATATATGTATATTTATTCTATATTTATATATATATAATATATATATATGTATGTATATTTATTCTATATTTTTGCTTTGCAGGGAATAGCTCAGGGAGAGCTGCCGCTGCTAACAAGGAACTAGAGCGGGAGTTTCAGAAGACTGGACGACTTATAACTCTTAGACTAGACCCCACCAATAGCAGGTGGCAGACTATCGGTGACACCTCCAAATGGTACAAGAGCTATTTGGGGACATATGTCGCTACCGTCCCGCATACTTACGAGTCGTGGGATCAGGTGCCCTTGGGACATGGCCGGGTCTAGTTCCGCCTCATTACCCACACATCGCTTGGATAGTGATAGTGATAGTGATAGTGATTAGTTTGTAATTTTTATGAACCTCTTTATTTTGAAGTTTTCTATGTATTATGTACATTATGTCTTTATTTTGATTATGTATTATTTTAATTAAAGTTTATATCGGTTAAATAAGATAATAAATAATGATAAAATTTATATTATTGGAAAACAAATATTTATGTATAAAAACAAAAAATAAAACAAAATATTTATTATTGTAATGAATTTAATCATCTATAACAATAGGAGGCCCAGGTGGTATTCTTGGGCAGTTTGCATACATCCATTCTTGAAACGCTTGTTCTCGATGTGCGTACATTGATGCCACCGCACGTGCAGGCGGGGTTGCGTAGTATGACCATTCTGGATTCTTGTAAGCCATTGGGTACTCACCTGTTAATTCCACTGCAACAAAATGACTCTCCTCATTTACGAGAGCAATAGTTGAGATGGTGGTGCTCGGCCTCGACTCTGTTTGTGGTGTGGTTCTGATAGTTGAGATGTTCATCCACCCAACATGACACAAAATGCTCTCGGTACGGGGACAACCAATTATCGTTGAGGTACTTGTAGACACCTGGATAAGCTCCCAATTTTTTCTTTAACTCCTTATCGTATGCTTTAAACTCGTCAAGAGTCCGAGATTCATAGACTCTTTTCCACCACACGTTAAGCATAAAGATGTTAACATCTTTCTTCACCCGCAATGCCGGTTCGCAGTGTTTGGTTATGTTTTGCCATATGTGGTACCTACACAACAGGTGTTTCGCTTGCGGCATAACAACCTTCAATGCTCTCATCAGGGCCAGCTCCCTGTCAGTTAAAACCACACGAACAGTTAAGCCTTCAACAAGGGTGGACTTCAGACATTGTAACACCCATTTATAATTCGCCTCCTGCTCGTTTACGATAAAAGCATATGCTAAACTGAAGGTCCGGCCCGTTGAAGTGACGCCGACAATCTCAACAAGCGGCATGTTGTACACGTTGGTTTTGTACGTGGAGTCTATTTCAATAACCCAGGGAAATGCGCGCCATAGGGTCATTGATGTTGGATGCATAAAAAAGAGGTTTTCCAACCGTCCATTTTTACTATTTGTAGTCAACTGGTAAAAGTAGTTTTTCTCTTGCAGCAGTGAGAACATAACCTGCGACATGTGAACAAGATATAGTAAATAAGTCACTTCCAACAACGGAGTACGTAATCACTAATATGATGTTTGTACCTGCATTGGTGTATGTCCTGCTTGGCCCGCCCTCCGTCTCGATTTCAGAAAGTTGGTAATGTCTCCTCTTCGAGTTAGGTTTCCTGGAAATTCATTTTTCAGGTTAACCAGGATCTGGAAATTCATTAGCGGCGACGTCGCCGCTAATACGTGCTACGTGGCACCTCGGGAACAAGCGTCGTCAGGCATGGTAACAAATTAGGTCGGGGCCCCACCATTAGCGGCGACGTCGCCGCTAATACCCTGGTGGGGGTACCCTGTTTTCTGGTGGGGATACCCTGTGCCATTATAAACTCAAATATATCACTTCACAAAGTCTTTGATCTTCTTTGGAAAGCTGTTACTTCATTGGTTAAGTAAAAGAATCTCATATATTGAGGTATGTACTTTTACCATCTTTTTGGTCTAAAGAGTGGTTTCTTTTTTCTTTTGCAAAATGAACCTTGGGATTGATTAGTGCATGTTAATACTTAACAATGTTTATGATCACTTTGAGAGTTCAATTATAAAGAAAACCGAAAAGACGTAACTCTCGTGACATGACAATTGTTCAAGTCGAGCGTGAAAAGTCGAAAACTTACTACATGTTAAAGGGTACGAACACGAATCATTGATATACAAAGTAGTACAAGAATGAACATTTGCACATTTAGATGCTACTACCGTACTATCAAGAGGATTAGCCGCCAAAGGTGGACTACTGGTAAAAGAGAGACGAGGTACAAAAATAATATGTCTACGTGTTACAACACAATTAGACACAAAAATAAAAGATTGCAAATTAAAGGGTGAGTACTCTATAGGGTCCTTTCTCTTATGTTAATAAATTATATACTCGTAGAAAGTTAGTGGTTTATTGACGGGCTTTCCATGGAGAGTAACCAAATGTTGTTTCACTTGTCTTACTTGGCCTACGGAAACTTGATGTTGTGTCTTTCGTCAAGGAATGTGCAAAAGGGCAGAGGAAGCCAGGAAGGGAGGTACGTGGTAGACAGAGTGACGATGGATGAGACATAAAATAGCTTCATAAAGCGAGACAAATCTTAGCAAAATGGGAGACATTTTTGAGTCCCAAATACTAGCCATCAATCTCCAACTAACTATTTTGTGAATTCTATGATGATTTTGAGTGGTTGGATGTGAATATTTTTCTTTTAACAATGTATAAAATCTTAGTTCGTTCCTATTAAATATATTTGATAATAGTTAGTTATATTTCGAGTTACTTATCTCAGTTAACTTATATTGGACAAAAATGTCATTGACTGATCCACGTGTGCACAACGGCAATGATGTCTTTGGGTTGCTTGGACTGGAGTGTCATGAAATTATCATATTTTAAAAGGATTTTTAGAATAATACGGGTGAAACAAATCAATAATGATACAAATAAATCAGCAATAGCAGAGTATAAAAGAAAAACTTATTTACGAGTAAAAAAGACTCGTTTTAATCTCTCCTGATAACCTAATGAGAGGAAAACCTTTCCATTTACCTATTTACAGTATATCTTAATACATTAATTAAAGCTCTAAAGACGAATTTATATTTTCTCTACAAAAGGTAATACTCATGTTAAGGGCATCACAATCATATCCGCCTATATATATCACTTATGGGGATAACATCTATGCAGTTAACTGCATAAAACATCCCTGCAGTTACAAAGAGTTTAAAAAAATAATTTTTATATTAACCCTTCAAGTGTTAAAATGTACAGAATTGTCCCTGCAAAACAACACAGCTGCAGCTAACATCCCTGCAGTTACTGCAAGGATGATTTTCCTACTTATTGGCAAGAACCAAGAAGGGCACTTTTAACAAAACGACACATTATTATCAAGGACGTCCAAACATGATACAGTTAATATATATGTAATTAGGGAATAACCAATATGCTTCCGGAAGCATCTAACTTAGGTGCTTCCAAAGGTAAATGAGGGTTGCATATGTGTTTTCATAAAAGCTGGAGGGCCGGAAATATAAATTTATTTTACCAATTTGCTTTGGAAGCACCTAAGTTAGGTGCTTCCGGAAGCATATTAGTTATTCCCATAATTAATATATACAGAGGGTAGGGTTAATGTGAGAATCAAAACATGAGAGAGAACCGTGAGAACCACTAGTTTTCCTCCTTCTTTCTCCTTTTTGGTGTGGTTTTTAATTTTAATTTTTATTTATTGATTTTTTTTTTGTTTTTAATTTTCTTTTAACATAAACCCATTCCAAATTTTTTTTTTTTTTGTAAAAAATCATATGGGTTACGTGTTGAAAACGTATGGATACGGTACGGGCGTTACCCTCATCCGTTCTAAAAGGGTTGTCATCGGACGCATATGAGAATGATATGGATTTGATGGGCGGCGATCCAAGAGATGGTGGCGGTTTGATACGGCACGGGCGTAGCCCTTAACTCTAAGGCCTAAGCCCTTAGAGATGTTTTTTTTTAGTGATTCTCACGGTTCTCACCATTCTTTTTGTTCTCACTTGATCACTTCACATATACATGATATAGATATATGTAAATATATATGTAATGTAATGTGGAATGTGTGTGCCTCAAATTGTCTCATAACTGACTCCTTCCATTTAAGCTTTGGAATCTACAAGTACAAATCATTTTCAGGCCACCGTGCTCATGTTGCAGCCATGCATTAGGAATTTAGGACCACAATTTTGTCTAAGTTATATTATAAGGGGGTTGGCATCCCACCTCCCACTTTCTTTTTCACCACTCACTTTTGATCAATCACATTATGCCACCTCAACCCCACCACTCACTCACCACTCATTCAAATTTTGTTGGCATCCGACCACTCACTACTATTTAAAAAAAGTAACTTAAAAACAAAAAAAAAGTCAAATCACATGATAATGATTGGAAGAAAACGGATGGTCGACCGCGTGGTCACACCACTCATTTTGACGCCACCACTCGTGGTGAGGGGTTGGCGGCGGTGTTCCAACGTGGTGCCACGCCCACCACTCGTCCATAATCCATCCAATGCCAACCCCCTAAGCTAGTCGATAATTATAATGTGATTACATTTTATTGAGGATATGGCTCTACCGTTATCGAAGTTGCGATTAATTAGTACTCCGTATATTCATAATTAATAATGTCTCAGTTCATAGCATGAAAGATGTACTCGAATTAATTAGTTTATTCAATATTTTCGCATCTTCATAATTAATGAAATACGATCGAGTATATTGGACCATAAGTGAGTCATGCATGCTGTCAATGATGTCTTGCGTAGCTGGTCATTCCCGGTTTTACCCAAGGTCTTGAGTTCTATCCTTAGAGATGACAAACCTTGGGGTTTTTCCCTCTGAATACTTGTAACGGCCCATAGTCAATATCTCATTGTCTAGGGTTCGTGCAAGGTTTCACCATTATACGACGAGGTTTCCCTGATGTCATATATCGACTGAATGTTCGAAAAAAAAGTGAGTCATGCTTAGGATCATAAAAGTCGAATAAGTTCTTTATTATTGCCGTAGCTTAAGCCGTCTAGAGCTAAAACTTTAGTGAGTTTAATTAACAATCATTGGACAATTTTTATAAGGGATTATGGCTAGTATAATCTTTAAACTTGAGTTTGTGTTTTCGGCCAATAATAAGCAACTCGGTGGCGGACTGGCGGGTCCAAAACCAAATACCACTAGGTGCAATTATCTATTCCCGACGTGTTTTTTTGTTATAAAAAACCATAAAGTTTGTATATGAATTTTACGCTACTTAAAAAAAAAAAATTACAAAATTTTTTATAAACAATAAAATTTTTTATATGGTTTACGTGTATCCCGAGCAGTCGAGCAGCACCCTAAATATGTGCTGAAGCTACTTAATATATAGAGGCTAAACATCCGCAATGACAATTAATTGGAGGAAGTGAACGATGTTACTTGGTCACTGATTTTCAATTCGTATGATTTCTCATCGATCGTGATTTTAATCAAATTGAATGACGATCACATTGCCAATGAATATTAGAGTGTCAAGCTTGTGACGCTACGTATATGTCAAGTATTGATATACTCGATCCGTGTGTGTATAATATATAAAGATAATGATAATTAAGTAAATTAAATTAGAACGACGTAACCCCGGGCATGCCAGTAGAGTGACCACAAGTCCACGAAATAGAATAAGGGACTTGTCTTTAGTAGTGTCCTATGTTGATGGCATGATGTTTTGAACATTATCATTTTGATGCGCGCATCGTAATTGGTTGGGGACCAAAACTCCCTTACCCTTCATTTTTGTGTGGTCTTTTACACCTTATCTTTGTTAAAGAAAAAAAAAATCATATCATACACCAACGAAAAAACTAACAATAAGTTTATCTACTTCTTCACAACTGTCGATCTCTTGTCTTATATAACTAATAATGAAGTAAATGAGTGTGAACCTTTCTGGTCTCATGTACTTATGACTTGCAGTATCTGATTTGTGGGCTCGTGTAGTCACATGATAATGGTACCAGTGATCTATGATCAATTAGTTGATGAATATCTTATCTACTGATCATATAGTGTAATGTTTTCTATCAAAAATAAATTCTCCTATATAGCTGAGAAAGTATTTTTTTTTTGGAACGGCTAAGATTTTATTAATATATTGCTTTGACAAGACGCCAAAACAATAAGAAAACAATTACAATTACAATTACAATAAAAAAGATGGACTCATTACCAATAAGGGCCATGAGATATTAGCTTTCCTAGCCGAGAAAGTATTAAAGCGGCTTGAATTTCGTTTTTCGGATTGAACTCGCTCTGCGTACGTATTTATTGAATCTATTATGCAAAAGTACTTGGATTCTAAGGTTCTTCTAAACATATGATTTCATATTTTACATTCTAAGATATTATATGCCTCATGCAATAATCCATCAAAGAATGAGAAAGATTCACCTTATCACTACTTAATTATTAGTTATAACTTATAACAACAATACTAATTAATAATTTTATTGAGTTATTTCTAAAAAAACATAAGTATTTTTTATTGCATTAGAGACCCTATTATTTTTTCTCTGTGAACCGGATGTTTTTGCCAATAAGTACTCTGATCCGATCCTTTGATTAAAAGGTTGGCCGGATTTGGGAAATGGGATTGGTGGGTCTTTCCCGCTTCTTATCTTAATGTTGATATGTAATGTATAATCCAAAGCCATGGCACATTATATATTTTTTTAACAGTTAAATATTACATCAATTATAATATACATTTAAAACTAAACTATATATGTTTATGTCAAGATTTAGACCTTGGTCTTCTTCCATTATAAGTTTCTACCAAGTAGACTATCTCGTCTATGCCATGACACACTAGCTATATGGTGAAACTTATATGGTCTTAAAAGAAAAATGTATGTAGTCCTTTAATGATTAGTGGGCTTTCTAGCTAGCTATGGGTTCGACTCTCTAGAGTGACATGTCCTGGAGGTTTTTCCTTTGAATCACCTGTAACGGCTTATGGTCTACATCTCATAGTCTAGAGTACGTGTAGGGCTTCACCATTATACGGTGAGGCGTCCCTGATGTCGAATACCGACTGACTGTTAAAAAAAAGAAAAAGTGGCTTCTCTTTTCAGTATTATCTACAATAAAGCTGTTTAGACTCTCTATTTGTCAAAGATGTGTGGAATGGCACCTATCATGGTAATGTAGTGTCTTTTAGTGACATCTCACTCAGCAAGTTTTGTATCAATCACAAAACCAAGTTTTGTAGGGTACATGACATAGGGAAAGTAAGAAAGCCTTGGAAAAACTCTAGTATGCAATGTAAAATAAATCACCTACTAACCGTTTGCCGAACTTGTAAGCTCACGCATTTTCTAATCAACACAACGTCGTTTGGCCACACAATAAATGAAACGAAAAACAAACACGAAAAATATGATGACCAACAACTTCGACATGTTGTCTATATCGATCTCTTGGTAAGATCATATATAGGTCTATGTGTATTAAAACCACAGTTAATCATAAAATAAAATTAAAATAACAAAATGTAAGGTTTCTTGGGTAAAAGCAAAAACTGTTCTTTGAGTTCTCAAAAATACTAGTATCATTGTAATAAACACAAGAAAACATGGGAGTAATGAACCCGCATGCTAGCATGCTGAAGAAATAAAATACCAGTATATAATTTATATATAATTCAATGCTCATTTCCCCATTCGATGTCTATATTTGTTTATTTAATTATTATTACATAAGCAACAAGTATATTAATGGTAGATAAAAAAATAAAATAAGTGTATAGCAGGAACAGAAAAGCCAATCTGGGGATTTGAGATGTTTGAACAAAATATAAGTGATCCCTTTTATTTATATCTTGTACTACCGAGTATATTTTAATTTAACTAATAAATGTAACACCCAATGGCGTCTTTTACGGGTTTTGAGTCTTAATATCTCGACGGTGTATGAGGGAAGTTGAGATGTAGTCAGCCTTATCTTTACCAGGTAAAAAAGCTGCTTTCAGGTTCCATCTAAATGATAGAAAAGGACCCCGGGGCCTTTACATGGGGTGAGGATTGAACCCATGATCTTTGTCTCCAAAGACAAGGGCAATAAACATGTAATCCAACCATGATCAAATTTAACTAATATGCTATCCTATTCTAAAGGATAATTATTTTAGAGTGGATGGAATATTTTATATGATTGCATCACATAGCTGCTAGTGTCATAGCATATTAGCATGTCCAATGTTACATCATATCTTGTGTTAAGAAAATTATCATTTACCGTTTTTTATCCACTAAGATAGTTTAAATTGAGGGGATGTAATAATATAATTGAGGGGATGTAAATTATCATTTACCGTTTAAATTGAGAGAGGTGAGGTGAGGTGAGGTGAGGGGGGGGGGGGGGGGGGGGGGGGGGGGGGTTATGGGCAAAGTGGGGAAGAAGAATAATATATAAAAAAGATGTTTCCTATGAATATAGAGCAACTGTGTCCTCTGTAAAGTTCAAAGAAAGGTGGATCAGTGTCCAAATTTGATAAGCCACTAGTCTCAATACCATCATGTTTTCTTCTAATAATCTTCACATATATAACAGCCTAATTTTTGCATTTATCTTTTATTTTTACCACTAAACTGTCTTTCTATGGCATTTTAACCCTCAAACTTTTAAAAAATGAAAATTTGAGGGTCAGATTAGATGCTGAATACCATGTAGGAGTCACGTTATCGATTTTGACCGATCAAATAAGTTACCGGTAGTTAACTTATGGTTTCCTTGTATTCATTCATGAACACAAATGAATAAACACAATTCTATTTTTATTGTCTGTTAACTAAACAAATGAACATAAACAAAGCCTCATTCGCGTACATCCTTATGGTAACCGAAACATAAAAGGATAGAATGATCATTAAGAAACAAACTAAAAATTAAGTTGTTATTTAAAATCATTTCTTTATGATAGCACAAATATTACTTGTACATCACCAAGTTAAAACAATTATTTTTTTTTCCTTCTAAAACATATTTAATTAATAAAAGACTTTGAATTTTTAAATTTTTCTACTTAAAATTGTCTATAACTTAATAAATACGAGTATAATTTAAGCTCAATCTATATTTCCTTATAAAAATATATCAAAATGAATGCTAGAGTGACACACAGATTCTTACTAACAAGGTTTACTAACTTATGTATAATCAATAAATATCTATAAAATTATTTATCTTTTCTCTTTATTCATCTCTCCTTCTAGTTTTATTGGTCCACATGAGTTAGTAATACTTGTTAGTAAAAATTTTTTTGTCACTCAAGCATTTCTCAAAATATATTACCTCTCCCTTTTAAGTACAAGTAACGCAAATGACAAAAATACCTCTGACTTATTATTACTCCAACTATCTAATTCTCAAAAATACTCTTAATGAAATAATGTACAGAATCTATCACTCAAATCCTAAAATAACTATATTAACTCTTTTACATCAATTACATTTGCATCAATAACTTACACTACTCGTCGCTGTCGCTACCACTGTTTTACAAAAACATTAAAGAAACTACGTACGTCTCTTATGTATCTTCGAACGTCAGAAGGCTGTGGGGCTCTTCTATCAAACGGTGGATCCATTCAAAATTCCTGCAATTTGCTCGCTACCGCGATCATTCAAAAGATAACGTGAAACTCCTTTAACTTTCAATTAGATATCTAATTAATATGGTCCTGCTATAAAAACACTCTAATTCGGCATAAACACTCAAACACTCACCATACGAGAAGTAGCAATTTATACTTACCGTATGGTGGGTTAAACACCCACCATACTGTAAGTATACATTGATACTCCCCGTATGGTATTTTGACTTTTCTGGTCAAAGCGAGTATACAACCTGTATAAGAGCATACTCGCGTATAATGAGTGTTTATGCCGAATTGATGGGTGTGCGTATAAACGTTTTCATTAATATATGGGCATGAAAGTCGTGCGTTTGGTTCACAGATTCTGATGGAATCTGATGGTATTGGAATTGAATTACATTCCGTAATACGTTTGGTTGTCAAAAGATGATGAAAGAATTTCATTCCATCATTTGATGGAATCTCCATTATTTGGGGTTATTGGATGAAATTTCATTCCTTCTTCTCTTGAATTTTAAGAAAACAAAAAACAATCCATCAAATTCCATTCCTAATTCCTTTGACGGATTCCATTCCTTACAAAAACATTTTGTGAACTAAACGCGCCCTTAAAATTAAGTATAGACGGAGTTTTAGCTTCCTCGACGGCCCTAAAATTAACACCAAATGTCACATATAAAACATATACTAAAAGAGTTTAAGATCGACTCATGGTAAAGTGCTATAACTTTTTATCCGATCATCTCCATTGATTCCATGATCCAAAATGTATATGACTGCTAAAAGAATGTTTTTTTAACAACTCAATATTAAATTAATCAGAAATCTTGGAAAGGGAAACTTACACACAAGAAGTCGGCAATACGCACCATACTCTATGTAGTAGCGATGGCTACCTGCTCCACTATTTAACCTTGTGCCCATAAAATTAGTACATATATATGCGCATGCACATATTTAAGAAATCGCCCATTTCACTATGTCCATTTTTGACCTTTTCCTTTGTTTAAAATAACAAGGAAAATTATTTTAATGTTTGATCACTTGATGTATCAAAATTAAATATATATGTATTAGAGTGCTTGTGCATCCTTTTAAAATGCAGAAACTAGCCATGCGGGGACATGTTTTCAAACAACATTTTGATAATTTCAGTTAATGACATTGAATATAACTTCATCCAATAAAAATCCTACTAACCGTTAGAATAACATTGTTGTTAAAATCAATGAATGAAATGGAATAAAGAAAGGTAAAATCTTGGATTACATATGTCATGGTAGTAATAGTATTGTTAGAACAAAATGATAGGGTGGTGAACTCGAAGGATTGGTAACAAAAAACAACACCATAACGTTAAATGATCCTTGTCATATCAGCTTCACATCATTCGGGGCCGACTTAAAGCTTTTTGAGCGATTTAAGTAAAACCAATTTTTGGGGCCTAATTCATAAACATACAAAGTAAATATAACGGGTTTTAAGGTTCAAACCTAGAATGTATTTCATATCATCAACACGTTAGGACAAGAAAAAATTGATTTAAAGTTCGAACTTAAAAAGTAAAAGCTATATCAGAGGTGGAATTACAAATTGAACGTTGAAGAATGAAGAACTTTTCAAAATTTCCGCCATAATCACATATGGGTTGTTAGAACTGAGACAACAACAACAACAACAAGGTACCCAATCCCGACATAAGCCGGGCTATGGGGGAGGTAAGATGTAGACAGACCTTACCCCTACTCAACGGTAGGGAGGCTGCTTCCAGATCCACCGAGGTGGAAGGGACCTCCGGCCCAAAAGTGAAAAATATGGTTAGATCCACCGTAGTGGAAGCCTTAACCGGATGGGTATAATCTCAATCTCAAACTCTCAATCTCAATCTCAATCTCAATCTCAATCTCAATCCCACTCTCCGGATCACAAATTCAGATCTTAGATCTAGAAATTTGTTACCGTTAAGGGGAGGGAGAGGGGGAGGTTGGAGAGAGTGAGAGAGAGAACCACTATAAGCCCAATTATTACAATTGTTAGAACTGAGAGATAATGTAAAAATTATTACAATGATTGGAAGAGTGTAGGCATCAAGGAATGTAGCGGCTAATGTATTGGCCTTATTATCAGTTTTTTATAAGTCGAAATTGAATATACTAAAGTCCAATTCCTAAAAAATTTGGAGGCCTTATATCACTTGAGGGCTCTAGGTTATTGCCTAACCCACTTCTATAGTAGAGCCGACCATGCACATCATCATTATATTTCTTTACAACCTCTTGGACATCAATCCAAAAATACCTATCCCACTCCGTGGATAACATTCACACACCCGTTAAAAAGAAAATAACATTCACAACACTTGTTAAAAAAACTACATTGACAAGAGCAAAAATGTTTTCTATATAATAAACTAGCGTTATACCAAGCTTTTGGCTTGGGATAACAAATTGATACACCGATTAAAAAATAAACACGAACAAAAAAAATAAAAAACGAAAAGAACATAGAATCAAATCTCCGATAATGACGTTAATTTTAAATAATATATTTTAAAAAATTCCAAACAATAAATAACTTTATAAAAATATGGCAAACAAATATAGTTCACGTAAAAATACTTTAAATAGGTTATACGAGTAATATTTAAGAAAATAGTTAATTATTAAATAAGATTAAGAGGGTGTTTGAGATTGCGTTATAAAGTGATTATTTGATTATTACGTTTGTAAAACGTAGATAATCTAAAAAAGTGTTGTGTAGAAAATTGATTATCTATTATGAAAACGCAGTTTTTGAGAAACATGCTTTTTCAAAACGCATAATTTATTTTCAAAACGCAAAATTTGTTTTGGAATCGCAATACCAAACACCCCCTAAATATATGTTTTCTAATATGTACATTGGAGATAAATAAGACCATGGACAATTCCAAAGCTTGACTTTTAGGAAAAGTCGTGTGTGTCTTACAGGCTATTTGGGAGTTGTACATTTGTATTCCATTCAATAATCTTTTACCATCAACGAAAATAACACAGGCCCCTAACGTTAGAAGGAATTCGGCCCCTCCTGGTGGACACTACAGTCAGTGACAACTTGGACAAAAGGTACACTTCTAAAAAACACATGAATTTAATGCTTGTATGTATGTTACTTCGCATTGCATTTCAAATAAAGTTTTGATTTATCGTTCGACATTGTTTATGAAAGTATACTGAACTCTTAAAATCCCAACATACAACTATACAACACAAACAATAATAATGCTCAATTTCACCATGGATGAGATACGAAAAGATGGGATTTAACAGTCATATATCTCTATTAAAGACTAAAAAAACCACTTTTAGAACGACGAAAGATCACTTTTAGAAAGATTTCTGCAAAAATTCTAGAAGTAAATTATGTATGTAGTAATGTGTGTGTACGTAGACATCATAAAGTACGTGCGAATATAGATTATGGATCAGACCGGATGCATAATGAAGTTAAACTTGTACTCCGTATAAGTTTATGTGCAAAACTGATATAATCCAATTACAAACTACATATGTGTAGCTCTAAACCTAAAAGAAGCTACATATATATGAGCAATGGACCTTAGAGCATGGGTTTCGGGGCTTTATTGGCGTCAATATCGCCTATGGCACTGATTGCCACTACCACCCCATTATTATTCAATGTCGACCTCGGCTTTGGGAATTGGCATTCCAAGGGTAGAAAGACCACTTTTAGAAACTACGAAAGATCACTTTTAGAAAGACTTCTGCAAAAATTCTAGACGTAAATTATGTATGTAGTAATGTGTGTGTAAACCAATTGATCATAGATCAACCGGTACCGTCACCATTTGATCACATGGGTTCACAAGATTAAGACTGCGAGGTCGCAGGTTCAAATCTTGCCGAAGGCAAGTGAAGAAGTATAATTTTCAAAAATTCAACAACAACAACAACAACAACAAGGTACCCAATCCCGACATAAGTCGGGCTATGGGGGAGGTATGATGTAGACAGACCTTACCCCTACTCAAAGGTAGGGAGGCTGCTTCCGGTTCCACCGCAGTGGAAGGGACCTCCGGCCCGGGTGAAAAAAAATAAGGTTAGATCCACCGGAGTGGAAGCTTAACCGGATAGGGATAATCTCGATCTCAAACTCTCAATCTCAATCTCAATCCCACTCTTCGGTTCACAAATTCAGATCTTAGATCTAGAAATTTGTTACCGTTAGGGAGAGGGAGAGGTTAGAGAGAGAGAGAAGAGAGAGAAACTCCCAGAACGTCTTCAGAAATCTCAAGTTTCTTCAAATAATTGTGTATTTTACTTGAGTTTATAGAAGTATAATTTTCTTCAAAATAATGGTATGGCCCCCACACGTGCTAGCTTGGGTATGGAATAAGAGGCCACTCACGTGCCAAAAACCTTTTATAAATATAAGCACGGTTGAGGAGTGGTCAAGCCAAAAAGGACCAAAAAGAGAATACACACAATCTTCCCCAACCCTTAAAAAAAAATGTTATACTAATCCCATAGCATACATAGCTTAGCTCATTTTCTGTCACACACATTTTTGAAAGAAACAGAGCATATTCTTAATTCAAGTTGATTGTTTTCTAATCTTTATTAGGAATCAACCAACTATTTTTCCTAGAAAAAGCTAGCTAGGAAAGAGAGGATATATAGATAGAGACATAAGTAGAAATGGAAATAGATAGTGAAATGAAGGTATCAAAGTTCAAAAGGATTTGTGTTTTTTGTGGTAGTAGTCAAGGCAAGAAAAGCAGCTATCAAGATGCTGCTATTGAGCTTGGCAAAGAATTGGTATATATATATATTACTTTATTATTTATTATTTTTTGGGGGAGATTTTTAATTTTATTTCTTACCTTGTTTTAAAATAGGTTTCTTTTTGTTTAAAAAACTTTGTTATATTTCCTCTGTTTGTTGATTAAATGTTAATGGGGTGTTTCTGTTTTTTGAAAATCAACAGTAAAAAGTGTTATTTTTCAAGATTTTAATTTCTTATTTGTTTGTTCATCAATGTGGTTTTGTTAAAAACAAACAAGAATGTGTTTTCTTTTCAAGATTCATTGTCATGTGATTATCATTAATTATGAAGAAAAAGGTTTAAGATTGTTGGCTTTTGGCTTCATTGCAAATTTGTCTCTTTGCGTGAACGTTAATGATTTCCTAAATTCTTTACTCTCTCTGAATCTGATCACTCGGTCACTCAACATCAATTGTATATATCCTCACCAGATTTGTATTGATGAGATACTCTCAAATGATTACATATATGTATGTATGCTATGCAATATTGTAATGTACTAAACATAGTACTAATATTCTACAAAATAGGTTTATGGGCGCGAAAACTCTGACCCCATGTTATTAGAAATTGTGAAAAATGTTAAAGTGAACCACATATTAAAGTATCCAACTTTATGACACACCAAAAAAAAGCAGACCTATATTTGTTGTTCAAAAAAAAAGAGAGGGGTTTTAAGCATTTCGCTGAATAATGTTTATTTGTAGGTTTCAAGAAACATTGATCTGGTGTATGGAGGAGGTAGCATTGGCTTAATGGGACTGGTCTCACAAGCTGTTCATGATGGTGGTCGCCATGTTATTGGGTAATCAAAAAGAATGTGCTATATATCAAATTTTTATTCTTATTATGTTACCAGTGAGCTTCTAGTTCAGCGGTATATGTAATATGCAGGTTGTGGGTTCAAGTCTCGTTAACGAGTAGTCATAGTAGTTCTATTTTATTACTGTAACTGTTAAAAAAAAAATCTTACTATTTTATGACCTTGATAAAGTACTAAAATAGTAGTAATACTACTTGAAAGATTAACAAAGGGATGATTAAGGAACAGAATAAGTGTGTTTGGTTGTTGGGAAATTATATGATTAAAACTAACTTTTTGTCATGTTATTGTCTCTCTTCTGTTGCAGGGTCATTCCCAAGACTCTCATGCCTCGAGAGGTATGTCTCCATATCACTAAAAAGTGTTTAAACTTTCCATAATTTTAAATTACATAAATGATAAATGATTAGTCTTATGTATATCAGTATATGTAGCCACTATAATAAGCCAACTTATTCTCCCTTAACGTTGAACTTTGAAGGATAATTACCTAACCATTTTTTTTATATAAAAAGGATAGATATTAATTTACGAATAATGAGAAAATGATCCGTAATTCGTATAATGTTAGTGGTAAATGAGTTTGATTGCGTATGTAAAAGTAAAAAACTTAAGAAGGTTATGACTGTTAATATATTTTTAACATTTTGTCTTTGTAATTTGTTTTTCCTTAATCTAATGAATGCAAAAGAGGTAATAAAGTGTTCATGAGACTAAAGAAACATAAGCATGGTGATTAATTCTAATGATACTTTATTCAAAAAAAAGAACAGTGGGTTATGTTCTTAAACATTATTGTTTGTAACTTAATGGGGCAGGTTTGGTATAGTATGTCTTTTCTTTTTGCTTTTATATGAGATATTTCTTTTTTTCCTTTTGTGGTGTTATATTTTTTCTGATATTTTCAGCCTATACAGTTAACCTCTTGTACCTTTCTTACTTGGCATTTTCTGAATATGCATACACCATACAAATATATTTCTGTATGTATATGTATGAGTATGTGTACTGCAAACACTGGAAAATGCTGACTCTGTAAAAGATAGCAATTCAAAGTCCACCATTTCTGTAACTACACATTATTGAATTACTGCTCAACACTTCATAATTCACACTTGTCTTTAGCTCTCCCTCTACATTTTTTATTTTATGTAATTATATATATTAATTTTGATGGATTTATTATGTAATTTTGTTTGCAGTTAACCGGTCAAACTGTAGGAGAAGTGAAAGCAGTGGCAGATATGCACCAAAGGAAAGCAGAAATGGCAAAGCATTCTGATGCTTTTATTGCTTTACCAGGTTAGTATAAACTCTGCAAAATGTTTATTATTCATTCACTAAAATCTCATAGGCAATTTATTCACGAGGTAAAAAGAGATGCCAGGTGCCTTGATTGTATTTGTCTACTTTTTTCATTTAAATGCATCTCAAATTAATCTTTTACTTTGTATTGTTCTTTCACTTTTTATGTTTGTTGAGTTGGTTTTTAACAACTTTATATGATGTAAAAGGAAAAAAAGAATTACTTATGGTGGGGGGAAAAGGAGGACCCACAAATTTAAGCATGAAATAAATGAAAAAAAAATGAGATTAAACCAAATTACCAATGTAATCTTCATTAGGTTATGGGGAGATTATCCGTGTTGCTAGCAGTGTGAAGCTTGCATAGTACACAATAAGAAATCGTGTGTTATTTTAATAAATGTAAATTCAAATTATTTACTGCAAGTGGGTTTATGTTACACTGTAACAAGTTGTGTCCAGTTAAGTGTATGGATCATTTCCCTCTAAAACTAAAATGAAGAAAAAAAGAATGAAGGCCTTGTTGGCAATATTCTTGATTCCATTAAGCCTCCACCAAAGTAAACTTAGCAAAAAACCTTTATCTTATTATGCAGTTCAGCATTTTCAGATTCTTAAAACAGTACCTATATTATATTACATACAAATATAGACATGAATAAATAATCCGTATAAACCTATATATGATATAATGAGCAAATAAGTAAAGTGGGAAGTGCCAAGACTTGCAAATTGTTGACTTTGACTTTTCCTTGGATAAAGAAATAGACTTTCTGATTCATGTTTACTCACTAGAGTTTATGATTACCATAAAATAAAGAAAGGGCTATTTGAATTATCCGAAAATAAAATAAAGTTAAGAGTTCTTGGTATTGCCTATCACAAAGGTACTATTATGTATGCAGAAGCTACATCTGCTTTTTGCAGAAACACAAGTCAAGTTGTGCTTTTGACTTTATGATTTACCATAAAAATCATTATTTCTTAGTAGACCCTTGATAAAATTCATTATTTCTTATCTGTATTTTTGTGATCATATCAAGAAATTGTATAAGTGTAGTGCTCTGAAAGTGATTGTCCGAGTAAGCTTTATTGTAGAATCACATCTTGATGATTAAGCCTTGTGTCATAAATTTAGAATCCTCTAGGTGAAGTTGGATCAACTTTAACCATTGGATTAAATCCAATGGTCAAGATCTAATTTTGATGTTTAAATCTTGACCATTGGATTTAATCCAATGGTTAAAGTTGATCCAACTTCACCTATGAAGTTGGATCAACTTCAGAGGATCTATATCGCATAAACTTTATTTGTTTGATACTGTAACTTAAGTTTTTCAGCATTTCTTATTTTCTGTGAAAATGTACGATCACTGCTCTGATCCCATTTAAGGCAATTAATATAGTTATATTACGGTGACTCTTGACCAAAATGTGTAAGATATCGCTCTTATTTTTTTTTTTTTACAAGTGAATTGATGTGTGCTAATCGCACAACGAAAGGGTCCCGCACTAAGCAGATCTTAAATAGCCTTTCTCACCATACCACCTCCTTAATTGGAAAATACCGTCGAGGAGAACCTACCAAGGCTCGAACTCGAGACCTTGGAGTAAACTCCCCCGGGGCCCCGCATAGCAGGTTTAGTGAAACACCCCTGACCACTGGGGTTTAACCCAGTGGTTAGATATCGCTATTATTTAACTTACCATTTATGGCAATGTCTCCATTATCCGCAAACAGAAACTGATTTTGGATTATTGGCTTCAAAAATCAAAATTTTATGAATTTATTATCATTTAGAAAATTGGAAATTATGGCAAATTAAGTTTGAAAGGAACTATAATTTGTATGATGAAATGCAGGTGGATATGGCACCCTTGAAGAGCTGCTTGAAGTGATAACATGGGCTCAACTAGGCATTCATGATAAGCCGGTAACTTCATACATCTTTTTCTTTCATTCCGAACTAAATGTACCAATAATTAACACACAAAAAAGGTAGTGAATCTAATCTTAAATCTTGCAGGTTGGTCTGTTGAATGTGGATGGATACTACAACTCGTTACTTTCATTCATCGATAAAGCAGTTGAGGAAGAATTCATCAGCCCGAGTGCTCGTCACATTCTTGTGTTGGCTCCAACGGCTAAGGCTTTGGTTCGGAAACTGGAGGTAAAGACCTTTGACTCTCTAAGTGAAACTAAATACTTTAAAGTCTATTGTTTAACCTTGTTTTGATTGACCAATTGCAGGAATATGTGCCTTGTCATGAAAGAGTTGCTTCAAAGTTGAGCTGGGAAATGGAGCAACAGCTTGGGTACACTGACTATGATATTTCTAGGTGATCAGATCAGATGGGTGTTTTTCTTTTTTCTTTTTGTTGATGAAGGGATTTGTGGCGGTTGAAAAAGGTGCTAACTTTGAAAGGAGTTTTTGGTCTAATTAGAATCTTGATGTGAAGGGGGTTAATCTTCTTTCTTTTGTAAATTATTGAAGATGTAATGACAAGAAAAACCATGTGGGAAATTCTTACTTATTTCTTCTCCTTTCTCATGCTACTTAAGTTTATTTTGTAAGATACTCATTTAGCTGCAAATGGAAATGCAAATCTGTTATGTTTAGAGCTTTGCAACTTTTCTAAGGGGAACTCTTTGAGATGTAATTTCACAATGCCAATTAGTGTGTTAGTCTTTTATGCAGAACTGGATGTTAAAAATGGTTAAACAGAGAGGGATCCTATTTTGAGCTACCTAGGGAAGGTCTTGTCTATACCAATATATATTGTGCTCATTTTCTAAACTTTTTCTCTAGTCATCCAAGAGATTTGAACGAAAATCTCTTCTAGTAAGCCATCTTGTTAAAAATGAGACAAGTCTAACCTTGAATGTACAATCCATCAACAGCTAGAGTGGACGATATGGTAACTTAAAACACCTCCGGGACACTATTATGCCAGAATCGCAACCATCTTAGTTAAGCTCTGTTAACACATGATAATCACACATTAAATTGTGGGATCCAGTTAGTGTTATAGTCTTTTATTTTATGCAGAACTGGATGTTAAAAATGGTTAAACAGAGAGGGATCCTATTTTGAGCTACCTAGGGAAGGTCTTGTCTATACCAATATATATTGTGCTCATTTTCTAAACTTTTTCTCTAGTCATCCAAGAGATTCGAACCAAAATCTCTTTCTAGTAGGCAAGGTTGGGGAACTCGTGACTAGGGATCGGATCGGTGAGGGGGGAGTCACGAGTTTTTAAAAACTCGGATCGGAATCGGGGAGAACCCGGATCGGGTTTTTATATAGAAAATTTATAGTTTTTGAAATTATATGGAATAAACTTCAAACTTAAAACATAATTGTTTAGAAATTTTAACATAATATTTCAAAGTTCAAACTTCATTCATTATAAACATAAACTTAAACCAATTTAGGACTAAAAAAAACAAATTTTTTTTTTATTACCAAAGTTGACCCGAGTTTTGACCCGATCCGGTCGATTCTTGACCGATTCGGCCGATTTTTGACCGATCCAGACGAGTTTGACGAGTTTTACAAGTGACCAAGTCGTTGACCGAGTTTTCACCCGATTCTAGCCAACTCGACCCGTTTAACCCCCGATTCCGATTCCGAGTTCCCGGCCGAGTTTTACAACCCTGCTAGTAGGCCGTCTTGTAAAAAATGAGACAAATCTAACTATGGAAATACAATCCATTTTTAACAGCTAGAGTGGACGATATGGTAACTTAAAACACCTCCATGACACTATTATGCCAGAATCACAACCATCTTAGTTAAGCTCTGTTAACACATGATAATCACACATTAAATTGTGGGATCCAGTTATCACATCATGCTTCAAAAATACTAAAACATATAAGTGAAGGGAGTCACATAGCCACAAGGGTGGCTCACCAGGTACTCCCGTGTCACTGTTTGCATCTCATCTCGCACATCCTTCACTCAAAACAAAATGTTTATTGTCACAAAGCCCGATGATCTGTGTAATTCTTCGCAACATTCAGACAACCTAATCGATAATGATGTGCCACCAGTTTCTTATGTCGCTAGGTTTAACATTCGATGTATCATGTATGTATTTTTTTAAAAACAAAGATTCATCATTCAATGAACATGATAAGCAACGTTAAATTACAATCCAAAATGTTTTTAATTACATAAAGAAATCAATAAAAGAATATTTTATTCTTTACAGTAATCTATTCAATTGAATTCAAACCATTCATGGTTTTCAAGCCATTCATTCAAAAAGCACATATAATGTTTAGTGTACAATAACTGTCCTTGTTTGAAATAGTAGAAGCTTTAAAGGTTTCGATATATGCATGTTGAAAATGTTTAAAAGCTTTCAGTATTATAAATTTATAATATACACTACTCCGTAATATATAAGAGACAAAAGGCTAGTAAAGAGACACTTTGCTATGTTGTAATCATAAAAACATAAAATAGATCATATATTTTATGTGTGTATATATACATGAGACAGTCCCCTGTTTTATATAATATGGTAAATTCCCTGTTTCTGAAATGCAGTTTTAAGATTCTTATATCATATAACATATAGTAGATTTTTGCCAAATATATTTTCATAAGATTAATACTACGTATAATGATAGCATAACTTTCATCTTTAAATAAAAGTCAATTATTGCATGAAATGAAGAGAATAGGAGAACCATATATGTAGTAGACATGTTTTGACCAAATTATAAGGTACAATGTTGGTGTTAAGGTTTTAGCAAGAGACAGCAATTGATTTAACCAATGACACTCGACCCACATTCTTGATTGGACCCAAAGAATTACAATCTCCTTTCCTAAGCCTCATCTTTTGTCTATGGAGGGATAGTCCTTTTGGGAACATTATTATGAATTAGTATGGTCTTATGGTCCCAATTTTTTCTAACCAATTCTGTGGTTTCTTTCATAGTCTTACAAGGATGGTGGATCTCTTAAAAGGGCCAACTTAGGACACTGACACGACAAGCCATGGAGCCGGGTATAACTAAGAACTATGAAAGGCCGGCCGGCGATAGGCCTAAATGCTTACACGCGTCTTGTGGGTGGGTAAGGAGTAAAAAAGCATGACAAAAATAAAAGTTAACCTTTATAGTTTGCGATTACTAACATTATCTTTTGGAGATGTTGATTTAGGACTTATGAGTATGAGAATAAGTGAATAACTAGATGACTATTATCTCAGTTAACGTATCTGGTTGACGGAGTAAGTTTTATAAAGTAGATATCAAATTCATCAATTTAAAGAAATCACAAACCTATGAAGTTTGGTAGATTAGGAAGCTGGTTCCCATTTCTACTCAAAATTCGAAGTGATAATGATTTCTATTCTCAAACTAAATGCCCTTTGATTAATGAAGCGAAAAAGATGTTTTGGTTGTTAAGATGTCAATTGCATTGTATAAGAAGCAATGATAGCATCAATAAGTTACAAACTAAGAAAAAAACATGATGAATAGTGTATGGTGTCTTCACACACACACACACACACTCAGATATTAATGTAGCATCTTCGTATATGGTTCATATTTTTCAAAAACATGAAGCTCATACACACCCTACACTATTACATTTATCTTTGTAGAATGGTTTAATTTTTCAAAAGCATCAAAATCATGAACATCCTAGATTACATATTTCGATAGTCGATAGACCTTTGTAATGATGAGGAATCTAACTAACTTTTTGTAACTTCATTAGACCATTCATAACTAGGGGTGGTGAGCTCGGTGGTTACCCCCTAGCTTCCCTTTAGGTGAATGGTTAAGGATGGATGGTGATGGCCTCTAAAGCGGTGGCTATCACCGGGTCCGTGGTCATCATAATCTTTTCTTTATTATTATTTTTTAGATAAATGGACTAATAGATTTAATAAAAGAGTTAATATTTAACTTTTTTAAATAATGTACCCAATGGCTAGTTTCAAACGGCCAAATTGTTTTTTTTTTACCCTCAAACCACTATAGATACACCATTAAAAGTGCCCAATGGCTAGTTTCAAACGGCCAAATTTATTATTTTTTCATTTTATACCCTCAAACCACTATCAATACACCATTATTTCATTCAGTTTAAAGAAGTCGTTGAATGGAAACTGGAAAGACTTCAGTAAAAAAAACAATTTACAAAGGAGTCATTGAATGGAAAATGGAAAGGGGTAAAAAAACCAAAACAATTGTGCAATGATGTTCGGATTCGAAGACCATCGCGCATCGGGTGCCAATGGTAAGGACATACAAGCGGCCTTAACAGAATAAAAGACGGTAAATTTCACACAATCACACATTTCGAACTGTATGAGTTCTTAAAAAACAAAGCCAAATTGAAAATCCCAATCCGCTAGGGCTAGGACCAATTAAAAGAAACACTGATGAAGCTATCCCTATGGATCAGGTGACCTATGAACACGTTGATCTGTTTGATGCATTTCATGCTGGGAAAGACACAATCCCGCGACCACCGGGGAGGCCATGTCTGTCCAAACAGCCAAAGTCGAGCGGTTAGTTTTTTTATCTGTTGATGCATTTATGCCTCTGTCGCTGTCGCTGCCGCTGCCGCTGCCACTGCCACTGCCACTGCCACTGCCACTACCACTACCACTACCACTACCACTACCACTACCACTACCACTACCACTACCACTACCACTACCACTACTACTAGCTTTGTCGGAAAAAGGCCTCTTCCTAGGAGAATGTTGATGGTAGGTAGAATTGCATTTTCATAAGCAATGGAATGGAGTGGGTTTTGACTTTTGACCATCCGTTTTAAGTTCAAAAGGATACGTACGCATAAATGACATAGGGTAGGTCACTATGTACAGTAAAAAAAATATGCTGATGACATCTAGGATGTTGCATTCTAGTGTTGAATGACAACTTACAGGTGTTTTATTATGAGCCTTCATTCTAGTGGTGATATATAAAATTATATATGTATCATGATTATTATTGGCGAGTTCTTTCCAATACTTGAAAACAATTTTATAACTTGATACACCATTCTAAACCCGGAAACCATGCAGTGGATGGTTAAGATGGTTAATAATCACATTGGACAAAAGTCATGGATATATGCACACCCTAATTCGCAAGTGGTTCTATGTTTTACATCCAAATGCAGTTACTCAAATGTGATTAACATTTTATTCATTCGATTATCCAACTCCCTTTTTCATTTTATGATCTTGGACTTCATTGGCTTTCGAATCTTGGGTTTTATTCACATGATTACCCATGATTCATCCGTAGCTTTATTCTTAAGGACGAGGTACATTACCATGTGCTAATATTCTAATAACACTTCAAAGTTCAAACTAATAATGGTTACTAAATCTATAACTTAAGGTCAGTTATACATTCACATAGTAGTCCAGCGTGCGGGCATTAGATAGTTAAATTATCCATTATTCATATGATAGTATCATTTATTTTAATTATTTCTTATGATGTTTTTATAACCACTTACATAAGATCATTATAATATATCCTTGTTTTACAAAACTTCAAACCTGGTAAAGCCTGAATCTGGGCATGGTAGAGTCTAACTTTTCAGTACTGTGGTTGGTAAAAAATTGTTGTTTGTGGGGGGGATGGGTTGCAGTATCCTTGAGAGCTGATATACCAACTAAGTAGTCATATACAGTATTATCTAGCTAAATGCTTCCCTTTCAAAGCTAGCCCGAAATCTTTAATCCAAAAGTTATTTTGGCCTATAAACTATAAAGCATTACAGGTTCTGAATTTCAGTTGGAGTATCATACTATATGCCTATATCATCCTACCTAGTCCTCCAAACAAGGAGATAACAAACACATGATTGGACTTCAATTTGATTCGTTAATTTAGGTCAAAGACGAAGATATCAATAAATATACTAATGGGTTTGATTGGTACGCTTGCATGTAAAAAAATAAAGAACCAAAAGAAACTAGACCTGCATCATTGGCCAACTTTCCTGGATGTGAGTTTATCTCCATATAGTGTAATCTTCCAGCAATCAATTTGAAGCATAAATACAGAAATCTTCTTCAGCACAACTGACATAGATTGAAAACATATTTGAAATCAATGTAAGCTTTTCAATAGTAACCTATATATTTTAAAAACACCCTTGTATAGCAGAGAGCTCAAATGACCTGATCTTTTGAAAAAACAATCACTACCTTTAAATTTATTATCTTTTGTAATTATTCCAAAGGTTTCGGCAGTTTCACGAATCATGATGCCACTCACTCCCTTGAAGTCAGCCATTCTGCAGTCTGCGACTGTAATATATGAACACAACATGTTACATTCAGAGCAAGTATATAAAAATGTCATTTCAATATAAAAAAAAAACTAATAGAAGTGAAATATATACAGAGGCAAGGTACAATTAAGTTAACCTAAAATATGAGCACCATGTAGATCTGCACTAAGAAGACACTGAGCCATTTGACTTTTCCTGAAATATTCATCGTAATTTCAAGAAAATTAGACAAAGTCCAATGATCCTTTCACTAGGCATGAACTCAAAAGAATGGTAAAAACAGAATTCTTACCCAGCATTTTTTAGGAGTTGCATTATGTAGCCTTTCCACATTTCATGCATTGGTTTAAACTTTTCAAAACTGTAAAAACATACATATGATAGTATTTTAGAAGATCTGTTCGGCAGAGTGGAAAAAGCGAATTTAACAAACTCACTTGTGAAGCTCTGGAGGCAAATCCAATGATCCATGTTTCTTGTGTTGTTTCATGGACATGTGTTTCTTTGATCTCTTTGAGTGACTTCGTAGAGCGTCGAGTGCCATGCCAGACATGTTGCGTTTTTGTACTTTATTATCAAGATGAACCAGATTGTCGATTTTCATTCTTCTAGATCCTTGGATGTAATTCTGGGCAGAATCACCACTCTGCAAAAGTTCATGCAAAATCTTGTCGACCACATTTACCTGCGTAAGTCATGGCTTAATGAATAATATTATTGGAAAAATGATATAAAAATTGATATAAACATGATATAAAAATGGAAAAATGTGGTAGAATAGCAATATGATTTAGCAGGTTGTTTGTCACGGTAACTAAAACTTTAGGTAACTGACTACATGGCTTAGTCGACATTTTCTGCAGAGGTGGCGTAACACATGAAAAAATGACGTGGAAACGTGGTCTAGAGAGGCAATCTATCAGACATGATACCTTATTATCTAGAAGTTCGATTTAAACAAAACAATCTGTTTTTGTACTAATGGAATCTTGGTTTTGATACAAGTCGTGAGGTCCGAATGGTACAAAAGCTAAAAATAAACTTTCTCAACATACTGTGTTCAATTAAAATTTTAACTACGTAAGTGGCTTCAATTAGTACGACTACTTGAAAAGACAACCTGATAAAGTTAACTGCTTTTTTTGTTGACTCTTCCCTATGAAATAAATCAAAAAAGGAAGATAAAAACCTCAGGATTAGGCACTGCTAACTTCTCATGTACAGGGTGAGAGAGTGGAAGATATATAGGATGATCTGCTTCGGTATCTGTAAAATTAGATAAATAAACGTCAAAATGGCGATGCTTTAACAATTGATGGAAACATGGCATTGGTTATTTTAAGAGCAAATAAAAAAGACTCATACCTCGTGTAGACGTTTGCCCAGTAAAAGAATATTTTGCTGCAAGAAGAAACAAAAACCAAAACTTAGAGATATAGATAAAACCAAGTAAAACCTACAAAATGATTATCTCACAAACCTTTCTTGGATGGCGTATTTACAGAATTTGTGGACGACGATATTTGCTGATTCGTGCGCTTCAAACTCGCAGAGCCTTGATCAACTCTGTTCTTGTCTGAAAGTCTCTTATTATTGTTCATTTGTTGTAAGTGAAGCTCGAAAGCTTCTCTACGTGCTATCGCCTCGAATGCAGGGTTAGTTTCATCTTTTATACTTGTTCCCATTATCAAATACTTTCAGTATATATATCTCTACATACATTCAAAATAACATTAAATATTAAAATTATATAATCTTACTGTATGTGTGTCTGTGTGTGTATATATTACAGCAAGGATATATCTTTTTTAATATAAATTTTCTACAAACTCAATTAAGTCAATTTAAATAAGATAATTAATCCTCAAATTTTTAAATTAAGAAGGTCACTTACAGGAACAGAAGAGGAATTAGGGTTTGATAAGAAGGGGTTCCGGGTTTGGGAATTAGGGTTTGATACGCCCCTTTAGCAAAATTTGAAAGGGGAAAGAAAATTAGGGAGGGGGAAGGAAGGAGTACAGTCAATTACTAGGACGGAGCACAGTAAATACTAATACAGTAATTTATCAATTAAAATCTCGCGGTTAAAAGTACCTAATTTTCGTATGCTAAAACTTAGAACGAATTGCATTTTTAGTCCCTGTGGTATCACACGCTTTGCAAGTTTGGTACAAAAGTGGGAAAAGTGATGAAACCTATCCCTGTGTATCACAACCGTTGCATTCTTGGTCCAACAGTAACGTTCCGTCCATTTTCAGCCGTTAATGCACCTATGTGCTTGTCACGTGCGGGGTAGTTCAGTCATTAACTCCCTCCCACCCATATATATACCTAAATCCACCCCCAAAACTCATTCAATCGTATTTTCCTTAATAATCTAAAACCCCCAAATTACAAAAATACGATTAACAACTTGCAATGATTCTTTGTAGCTGCGGCCATCCATCTACAATTCGCACCTCATGGACCGAGAATAACCCAGGAAGGCGATTCTATTGCTGTTCTAGAAAGATAAGAGATTTAATATAGTCGATTAAATTAATTTGACCTAATTTTTTTATTTTTTTTCTTTGAATAATCGAAATTAGGGTTCAAGACATGGATTTATTAGTTGGCATGATCCACCTATGTGTAGAAGATCAGTGGAAATTATCCCGGGGCTGTTGAGATCAATGAACAGATTTGAGGAGTGCCAGAGCTAATGAAATTCAAGCAAGAAAATACAAGAAGTTTTTAGTAATAAGTTGGATTTTATTTGTTACTTATATGTATTTTAGATGAAATTAGCTAGTTTTTAGATGAAATTAGCTTGTTTTTTATTTTTTTTTGTTTATCTGTATCTAATGGATGTACATATTGAATTTGTAAGATATGAATTTTGGTACTTGTGTTCTATTTCATAAATTTGTTTGTAAATTGGTGGATTGCAACTTATCAAAATTGACAATGAGAGTCAAAATTCAATGAGAGTGGAAAAACCTGTCAAACTAATTATTGACTATTTATAGTCAAACATTACCAAATTGACAATGAGAGTCAAAATTCAAGAAAACATTACCAAAATTGTGCCACATTCAGTGGCACTCATACATTCACTTAAGTTGCATTTCAGTGTTTTAGTACATACACAAACATTAGTCTAAATAGAAAATAGGAAACAATAAACAAGATCAAATACTTAGTCTTTAATACACACCAAATAAGTTCAAAGAAAAGCATGAAACTAGTAAATCAGTTGGTAGTTTTCTTAGTTGCAGGCTTCTTCACTGTAGTCTTCTTTCTTCCAACACTTGAACCAGCACCAGCCCTTGAACTTGAACTGCCATCCCTTATACCTTGTTGACTTGGTCCCCTTGTACATGTTCTCTTGTTGTGTCCATCTTGCTTGCAATTCCCACATTTAGTGTAAGCAGCAGCCCTGGTAAGCTTTCCTTCCTTCACCAACTGTATCTCAACTTGACTCCTTCTTCTTTTTTTCTTAGGCCTCCCTATTGAAACCTTATGCTTTGGTGGAAGAATTGTGATGGGACTATCAAACTTTGGCCAATGTGCCCTTCCCTTGGTAGGTCCAATTGTAAAACTGTACATAGTTCTCCAAGTAGCAAGCCAGTAAACAGGATCTACATATGACTCAGGAATGGCACATTGCATACCATTATTTCCCATGTCATTGAATGTAGCCACAACATGTTTACATGGCATTCCAGGTAATTCCCATTTTCTACATGTACATGTCCTTTCAATCATATCCACTACATGTCGATCTTGCCATGGACCAACAACCTGAAACTTTGTACCACCATTCTAGATGATTCTGTATCTTTCAGCCTTCTTCTTTATCAACTCAAACATGGCAGCTACATTGGGTGTTAATGGCCCAACAACACTTTTAATCATCTTTTGTACCTTAGCATGTCTCTTCATCAAATACTCCCTTACAAATTCTAAACACATGATTATAGGCTTTTCCCTACCATCTACAAGTTTTCCATTGACGGTCTCACACATATTGTTCACAAGTACATCACAATGACATCTCCCTGTTATTTTAGACAAATATTAAGAAAAAAACACAAAAAAAGTAATTCATTTTGTTTGGTAAAAATTATACAAGTCTTACCAGAAAAATGAGACCTAGCCTAGTGTCTTGGTGGTATTGCCTTCAACCAATCATATGCAGAACTGTTGACTGCCTTTAAGTCTTCCATGAACTTGGTAAATTCTGGAACTGTTGTTGCAGTGGCACACTTCCAGAGGAAGTCTTTGTAAACTTGTCCCCTGTAAGTCAGCTTCATGTTCTCATGTATGTGTTTCAAGCAGTATCTGTGCTTTGCACAGGGGAATAGTTCTGCAATGGCTGGAATGATCCCCTAACACCCAAACAGTTTGTTAATTAGTAAATAGAGTATAATTACTAAGATATACATTGTAAGAATTTAATAATGCAAATAAGGTTTGTTAATGTACCTTTTGTCTATCACTTATGAAAGTGAAATTAGACATGTGATTCAGATCAAGATCTCCTCCAAGATGCTCAAGAAACCATCTCCAAGAAGCCTTATTCTCAGATTCCACAATCCCATATGCAAGTGGAAAGGTTCCATTGTTTGGATCTATTCCAACAGCAAGCAGTAACTGACCATTAGCCAGACCCTTCATGAATGTCCCATCCAATCCCAGAAGATCTCTTCCACTAGCTTTAAAACCCTGCTTCAATGAACCCAAGCATACATATATTCTTCTAAACACTCTAGTGGTACTGTCTGGATTTGGTTCTGGCTCAAAATCAAGCCTCACAATTGTTCCTGGATTGGTTACTTGATAAAAGGAGAGAGCGAAGGGGGAGGGGAAGGCGAGGGAGAAGAGTATGGGCCGGGGAGGTGGAAGGGGGGCGGACCCCAAAACATAAGGAGGCAGAAACGAGAGGATGGGACGAGGGATGAAGGGAAAAGTAGTACAGGAAGTGATGGGGGGGATAAAGAGAAGAGAGGGATGAGAGAAGGAATACAGGCGGGGATGAGGACACGATGTAAAGGATTGGGTAGGAGGAAAAGAGAAGGGGAGGGAGGGAGAAAGCAAAGGGGGGTTATAACGGAGAGGAAGGGAAGGCAGTTGTTCCTGGATTGGTTACTTGTAATTCTAGAATATAACATCTCAAAATGGCATATTGACTTGTGTAATCACCCATCAGTCTCTGCTTTGCCTTGTTACGTGCCCTGTATATCTTGTGCTTAGAGAATCCTATCTCATACTTTTGTTGAATCTATTCTCTAAAATGGCTTGGTTGAACTTTTGAATCTGGATGTAGTTGTTGTTGAATCTCTTTAGCCAAAAACTCAGAAGTGCATCTATTTAACACTCTAGCTTGTAGACATTTATGGTGATCTTTGTATGTTTTGACCACCCATGTGTTATCTGGTTTTTTTCTAGACACATGCAACCTCCAAGGGCATTTGACCTTTTCTTCTTTATCTTTTTGAGATTCCTTTTGTTTATCCTTTTCTTGTTTATCTTTTTGAGATTCCTGTTGTTTTTCATTTTCTGTTTCCTTGTATTTTTCATTGACCATATCTTTAATAACTTTCTTTGTAAACCTAATGCCTTTTGGTGACTGGACTGGACTATTCAAACCAGGAGGCCTAACCTGTTGAGATGGCCCAATATTATCAGTTGGCCCAACATTTTTACCCAAGTCTTTTTTTGTTGACTACACCCCACATCTGCATTAAAAACAGGAATAGATCCCTCACATATTACAGTAAATCTCTCTGCATCATTTTTTGTGATTTTTAAAAGTCTTATGCTTTCAATTGAAAGCATGGTAACCAGCTCCTTAACTTCCAACTTAGTTCCAAATGCTTGCCCAGGATAAAAATGACCCTTGTTTTCTGGGTTAGTGTTGTGCTCCCTTCTCAACTGCTTCAAAGCTTTTGTTCTAGCATCACCCCCTGACTCTGGTTCACTATCAATATTATCATAGTTAACCCTCTCAACCTCCACATCATTGACCATGCTCTCATTTGGCTTATCCCCACATGCAACCCATTCTACATCAGCATCTACATTGTCTCTGAAATATGTCATATCCACTTCCACCTCATTTATAATGTGTTCATTGTCCACAAAGTCACTGTCTTCCCCATTATCACTATTTTGCTCACCCTCAGTAGCATCAACACCATTATCACTATTTTGCTCACCCTCAGTTGCATCAACACCAGTATCACTACCCTGCCCATGTTCTTCAACCTCAGCAGCATGTACACCAGTACCACTACCCTGCCCACAGTCTGTTTGGTTTGGTATACTATCATTGAAAAATGCCTCATTGAAAAATTCATCATTTATACTTTCCACATTAGTACCCAATTCTCTTTCCACGGGGATTGGTACATATGCTTCATCAGTGAACAAACTCTTTTTACATGGTGTTTGTACCCTAACCACTTTTTTCCTAGGACTGTATGTCTTTAATGGTGTTTGATTCCTAACCTTTTTCCCTTTTTCAACATACACTTCTAATAACTTAAAGCTGTCAACATACTTCACTAAAGATCTAACATCTTCATCACTACTTAGAGCATATAGGCCATAATCCAAATCCCTATCTGGTGCTTTAAAGTGATACAACATTTGAGTATTAACGTTGTATCCTAACTCTTGAAGCATGGCATTTAACTCTATTATAGAAAACTGGTCCCCATCTACACAGTCAAAATAACTTACCCTCCCTTCAATATACCTTCTGGGAGCTGCTGCCCTAGTCGAAAGTTGAAGCAGTTAGCAAGGAGTTCTTTCCCAAAGAAGCATTTAACCATTTTCCGATCTATGTCAGCTAGTCCAACTTCTTGAGCAGCCGAGATATTGAAGAACGAACATTTGCTTGAATTCCTTGCCTCACCCTGAGATGAGAGGGAAGGTCGATTTTACCCGAATCCTGGACCTGATCTTTAATCCTACACCGGTTAATGATGCGATGGGATAAGTTTTTCTTTGAAACTGCGAAAAAAACCCCCGTGATGAATCGTCAACGTAAAAAAGCTAGGTTTTTGTTCTGAAAATATATATAAATTATAAACATAATAAATAAAAATTTAACTTCATATACGTTATTATCAACTATATATCCAGAAAAAGAACTTAAAAAATAAAAATTAAAAAAAAAAGTTAATATTTAACAAAAACTCACCATAAACTTTGTCAATGAAGTCATGTTTACCAGCATTGCCTCGAAGATACCATGTTGTCACCACCATTTTTTAATTTGTGTCAACTTTGATTGTGTTTTTAATTTAAGAATTTGTGGAGTGATTTTGGGGTAAATATTAGGGATTGCATTTGCAATATGGAAATATGATTGAATGAGTTTTGGGGGTGGATTTAGGTATATATATGGGTGGGAGGGAGTTAATGACTGAACTACCCCGCACGTGACAAGCACATAGGTGCATTAACGGCTGAAAATGGACGGAACGTTACTGTTGGACCAAGAATGCAACGGTTGTGATACCACAGGGATAGGTTTCACCACTTTTCACACTTTCGTACAAAACTTGCAAAGCGTGTGATACCACAGGGACCAAAAATGCAATTCGTTCTAAAACTTACAAGTAATTCACGCCTTAAAAAAAAAGAGAAATTATCACAAATCGTCCCTGTGGTTTGCTCGATTAGCATTTTCATCCCTGTGTTTTTTTTCCCATTAGGTGTCCCTGTACTTTTCATTTTCATTGTTAGTCGTCCCTGCCACTCAGACGTCAAAAAAGCCCCGTTAAACCCCTCACGTGCATCCCACGTAAGGGTATAATTGTCCATTCGTCTTAAATAACAACCACAGGGACGATTTTTAATTTCTATCTCCCCAAAAATTGTTTTACTCCATAAACCTAACATATTCACACCTCTCTTCTTCATTTCTCATATACATCTATTCTTCCTTTCTTATATAACTCATCTTATTTCCAACAACCATCAATTGTTTATTACCCAGGTTATATTCAAATGTCAAATTGTTGTTTGGCCTCAAAAGTCAAATTGCCTAACATTTAATGTTGAACTAGTATGACTGACCATGGCTGATTATTTGCCATTGTAAACAATGTCTTCATATGTGGTTGTGAAATGGGTGACTTTGAGTATATGTATATATATATAGATAAGATATATGTATACACAGATACATGTACATATATGACATTGTAACATTCGTGGTTTTTTAGTTGTAATTAACGAGATTTAACGTGATTAAATGTCATTTGATTTCACAATTTAGTGAAATTTTATTTAATTGACTCGTGACTTAAATGAGCTAAATGACTAATTTGTATACTTAGTTAAATCGAGTTAATGCCCTTTTGACGATTTAAGGATGGGTAATGTGCTAGACGAGACTTGATGGTCGTATTGATTTAATTGTGATGTAAGACGATTAAATAATTGGCTAGAAAACGTAATTGGGTTGACCCGTTGACCCATTGACCCAACCCTACCCATTCTCCCCCAAACTCTTACACTCCCTCTTCCTCATCCACTCACATTCATTACCCTTATCCTTTCTCTCTCACACTCTTAAATGCAAGAACAATCTCTCCCTCTCTCTCTAAATTCTTCACATCATTTAATTATGTTATCTAAGCTAGATTAGTCATAAATTCATCATCTTCATCATCAAGTAACCATCATATCAAAAAGTTGACCCACCAAGTGCAAGAAATCACCATTTAAAGCTCAATTTCGGAGTTAGCTTTTTGAAGGTAATTTTGGTAAGGTAAATCTCTTTCACAAGCATCATTTCATGTTAATAAACTTACTTTTGGTCCATTCACACGAATTTTGGCCGGATTTAACCTTAAAAACCGATTTATGGGTCATTAGGGTTTCCATTAGGGTTTTGATATTTAAATCAGAAATTTGGGCATATAAATGATGTTAGGAATCACGATTTTGGGGTGGGTTATGTTTGTTGGTGTATAAAAATGTTTATTTAGGTATGCAAATGCGTTTTGGGACTCCTTAGATCGATTTCAAGTTAAAAATGATGAAAATGGGTTGTTTGGTTCGGGCTTCACTTCAAGAACATGTGCAGATCGCCAAGTGCAGGTGGATGGCGTCTCTTACGCCAATGATGGCATCTGAGACGCTGATTGTTCCATGGTGGCGTCTCACATGGCTCACCCACCGGATGAGACGGTGGTCTGCTTCGCTCAAATGGACTTTACGCTGCTATCTCCTGACTTACGCCAAAATTTGATGCATGAGACGCCAATTTAGGCTTAACCAAGCCACCGTAATAGATGGTGGTCACCACCGTATCAGACGCCGGTTGGGGTTTGGCCCACCGTCCCTTACGCCAACCTCACCGTACCTTACGCTCACCCATTTCCTTCCTAGCGTCCATTACGCCACTTGGGGCGTGTGAGACACCAAACCCGATCCATCATTTTCTTGTTTTGCTAGCCTTGGTTCGAATCTTCTAGGCTCGAGTCAAACCTTCCTTTAAACCCTACCCTAGCCTCTCTAGTGTCTTAATAAAGTCCCGGGAGCCCCTCAAAGTGTTATGATGCTTCTAAAACTCGATACAAGGCTTGTAACATAAACGTATTATGTATATTAATAGGTATTGGACACGTGACGCTCAATGAACACTTATAACTCATTCAAAACTCAACAATTAAGGCAAAGGTGAGTTTCGTAGCCCCTACACTTACTTTATTTGGGGTGGAAAGTGTACTTGTCATTTAAACGTTTGTCGGTTGATACAATTTGTTGTGATATGAAATGAGACGTTAGATATCTAATTGATTGCATGTGATACGTGTTATTAGACGTTTAATTGTGACGAAAGACGTTATATTATATTATTGTAAGACGTGACGGTGGATTGACGAATCCACACCCGGTATGATCATGGCCACTTTATGACGATATTATAATTATGATGAATGACGAATTTTATATATTATTATGTAAGACGTGACGGTGGATTGACGAATCCACACCCGGCATGATCATACTCGGGATAAGGGTTGTTGAACCCATATTATGACGTTATTATATATATATATATATATATAGATTGTATATATATATATTATATATATATATATTGACGATTATTGAGACGTTGACGTTTATTGTATTGTCTTGTGTTGACGTGAACCCTTTTAGGGTTTCTTTGACGTGATTAGGTATTCTAATCCTCACTTATCGATAATGGTTGATATCCCGACACTTGATTTTTTTATTACTTAAACCTACGAACTCACCAACTTTATGTTGACACGTTTTAGTACACTTTTCAGGTGAACAGGTAAACCAGAGACGTATTGGATGATTGATTGATTATTTGCATGCTAGGATTGGACTTGGACTACTTCTTGGATCCGTGATTCATAGTTCCCGATTATGGGTTATGCTTAGGATCATTTGCCATCTTTTGTACTATCTTTTGTAAACGTTTGATGGTCGTGCTCCTTATGAATATTTGTATGATCCGGTACTTGTATTTGAATTGAATTGTATGGATTGTCTAATCCTTTTAATGCATTTAGATTTGTCTCTACTTAATTTCCATGTCGTGCTGTGCTTAGTATGTAACCCTCATGATTCCGCCTTGATGGGGTATTACAGAATGGTATCAGAGCCGTGGTTGTAGAGAATTAGGTGGATTGACCTAGCCTATAGCCATTGCACCCACATTTCATATTTAGCATGCATGATAGGAAATTATGTGTGCAACGTTAATTGTATGAAACATAAAACTTGTTTAAACGGAGTTCGTAGGTTTCTCATGACTGGTTGACTTGATTGTTATGTGATGACTTGATTGAAGTATGTGTTAGTGTCGGGATACACCGTGACTTGCCGAATGGACGTTGACGTATATTCTTATATATTTTATTGTTTGACCCTAGCAAAGTGAAATGATGGCATTAGCGGAGTATGACACTCGGTAACCCTAGAAGAGCCTGATCAATGATTCTATGGTTACCCTATGTCATATGAAAGCTAATGATCTCGTGGATTGCGCATTGTGGATGAAGTATAGCAGGTAACCCGATATGTTTAATGAATGTTGGTTGGGTGGAGGGAAAGCCGCTGGTATCACTTGTATACATACCCAACCAATACTTAGAGAGCATAACGGAACCAAATCCCGACATCCATTCAATATATTAACGGTGTGGAGGGAAAGCCGCTGGTATCACCTGTATACAAACACCTTTAATGTATTGAATGTTGAAGCTAGATTCGGACTATGCTTTACCCACCTTGTTATGACTTGACCCCTTTTGTATTTGTGTTAATTGGTTTGAAATTGCGATATTGATTGTGAATTGTATGAATGATGAAGCCTTAGATTATTGTTATGATAATATCCCCGTAGAGGTATGCATGCTAGGCGGTTTAAGGGAAATCTAGATATGAAATACTTCTTATGTGGTAATTGATTTCGGCTACAACGTGTGATTTGTGAGAATTAACTTGCTAACCTAACACGTGTGCTCAGGATAATGGTGAGACCAAGGAGAGTCGTGAGAAATCGTCGTGATCAAGATGAACAAGAAGAAGTTGTAGGTGGACGTGGTGGTAGAGGTGGTCGTGGGGCTCGGGGAGGTCGTGGAGGTCGTGGGGGTCGTGGTGGCCGGGGTGGTGCCAATCCCCCGGTATCAACCGAGGTTATCACTCAAGCCCTAAATGATCTCATGCCGGATCTTGTGGCCCGAATCTCAGCGGCCATGGAAGTTAGGGGTGGACAAGAAGAACCGGAAGTTGAAGCGGTTCAAGTTGAAGAGGAGGCGAATGAAGATGAAAATGTGCATGTGAATGGTGGTGAAAATGGGGGAGGAGCCTTTGTTCATCCAAGAATCCATGATACATACCGTCAAGGTTGTCTATTTAAAGACTTCAAAGCTTGTGGAGCTCCGGAGTTTGGTGGAGCGGGTGGTGCCACGGGTTGTTTAGAGTGGTTGAAAATAATTGAATCCATCATTGCTAGGAGTGGGTGTACCTATGACCAACAAATCACTTATGCCACCGGTATGTTGACGGGTGATGCCCTTGAATGGTGGAACTTGGAGGTGGATGAATTAGGGATTGATGGGGCTAACTCCCTACTTTGGGGAGACTTCAAGGAGATGATAATTGCTAAGTATTGCCCGGCACACGAGATGAGAAAGTTGCAAGAGGAATTCACTAGCCTCACCATGAAAGGGGGAGACTATGAGGGTTACACTCGCCGTTTCGGCCAACTCTCTAGACTTATACCCCACCTTCAAAGGCCCGAAGATAAAATGGTTGTAAAGTATGTTGTGGGATTTCCTCATGATGTGAGAGTGCTTGTTGCTCACCCCACCATGCCATTGACAATCAAAGAGGCAATCAACCGCACCGCTAGTGTTACAATGGAGCTCGTGAGGGGTGGTAAATTGAGTAAAAGTGATGGCAAGAGAAAAGATGTGGCTGAGTCAAGCGGCACCAAGAAAGATGAGAGGCGTGACAATAAGCGCCATAAACGTGGTGGGAAAGTTTATGTGGCGGTTGTGTCGGCGGTGGAGCCTCCAAAAGGTGGTTATGCCGGGACTAGTCCTTTATGTCCTAGGTGTAACCGTCATCATTGGGCTAATGTGAGATGTGACGTTTGCTTTCATTGTAACCAACCGGGTCACACTTCCAAGTTTTGTCCTAACAATCGTCGAGTTGCTCCATTGAATGTTACTCCCCTAAATGCAAGACGTCCCCCGATGGCTCCGGGTACTTGTTATGAATGTGGTAGCCAAGAGCACTACCGCAACCGGTGCCCTAATCTCATTGGCCAACAAGTCCAAGTGACCGTGCATCCCAATCAATTGCAAATTGCCGGTCCAAATCAAAACCGGGGAAATCAAGGCCAACAACAACAACAAGCTCCACAACAACTTGCTCCTCGTGGACGAGCTTTTGCCGTGAATGTGGTCGAGGCTCGTGTTGATCCTAACGTCGTTGCAGGTACATTTCTCCTCAACAATCAATATGCCACCGTATTATTTGATTCCGGGGCCGATTTTAGTCTTGTTTCCAATGATTTCATACCGTTGATTGATGCTAGCCTTAGTCCGTTGTCGTATTACTTTGAATTAGAAATGGTAAATGGCGGATTAACAAAAATTGACCAAGTTGTTCGTGATTGTACATTAGAATTGTGTGACTACCCGTTCCTCATAGACCTAGTTCCTTTTGATATCGGTAGTTTTGAGATGATTGTGGGAATGGATTGGATGTCGGTAATGAATGCGGTTATAGATTGTGGTAGTAGTGTAGTGAGGATCCATTAGGAATGGTGAAGAGTTGGTGGTTCAAGGCAAGATGGTCGTGTCGTGGGAAGGAAAAGTGTATAATGTCAATGTCACAAAAGTCGAATTAGAAACTGTGCCCGTGGTTAATGGGTTCATGGATGTGTTCCCGGATGACCTACCGGGTTTGCCTCCATCTCGTCAACTCGATTTTCGTATTGATCTCATTCCAAACGCTTCTCCCGTGGCCAAAGCACCCTATCGATTAGCCATAACCGAAATGCAAGAGTTGGCCGCCCAACTCAAGGAACTCCAAGAAAAGGATTTCATTCGCCCTAGTCAATCACCGTGGGGTGCACCGGTCTTATTTGTTAAAAAGAAAGATGGCTCTTTCCGTATGTGTATCGATTACCGGGAACTAAACAAACTCACAGTGAAAAACCGTTATCCTCTTCCTAGAATTGATGATTTGTTTGATCAACTCCAAGGTGCCCGTTTCTTTTCCAAGATTGATTTGTGGCCGGGTTACCACCAATTACGTGTCCATAAAGATGATATTCCCAAGACGGCCTTTCGTACACGTTATGGGCATTTTGAATTCACGGTTATGCCTTTTGGGTTGACCAATGCACCGGCGGTGTTCATGGATTTGATGAACCGGGTGTATCGGCCCTACTTGGATGAGTTTGTCATCGTCTTCATTGATGACACCCTTATCTATTCCAAGACTAAAGAAGATCACGCCGAACATTTGTAGAAAGTCTTAGAATTGCTTCGGGAAGAGAAATTGTAAGTCCCCTTGAAACGGATCGTTAATAGTTTGCTCCAGTTATCTTGAGGTGCGGAATCCCTCACTATAACTTGGTGATCCACAACAAGCCTTCAGATTATCTGCTGCCTCGCAGATCTTCTCTAGGCCTAGCGGAACACGAACGACAACTTAACCTGCAATATTTGCTTGATATTTCGACAAATGTTCAACCCTAATCTCTGTTAGGGTTCGGTATATATAGGAAACACACGACCTGGGCTTCAGCGAGTCGGCCTCGCATTTCTGGCCCAGCTCGACTCAATTGCGAGGTCGCAATCTAGTCCTAGCCTCGTATTTGACCCTGCAAATACGGGGTCGTATTCCCACTGTGAATTGCGAGGTCGCAATTCACACTTAGCAGATTTATCATACATTTAATACTTAAACTTAATCTAGTATTCTATGCATAATACTAAGTTCATTAATGATAATCACATTACAAAGACATATTACAATATAAGCCCAAACAATCTAGACTGCTATTGACATAGACGTGCACTTACAGACTCCCCCTTGGCAATAGCTTCTAGACGTTAAAATAAATATGTCTTTGTCTTGTCTCTGTCATCAATCTACTTCTTCTGCTTCTTTGTATCAGCCTTCTTCTTCTTCTTCTGAACTTCCTCTGCATCATCTGCAGCCTTATAGAAATCGTAGTCTGAATGTAAACCAATCTTCAAGCACAAAGTCACTGCATTCCTATATCGCAACGCTGGACCCTGAAAATCTGGTGGAAACCAAATATTAACACTATTCAGCTTCAACAGATCTTTCCTACAGAAGTTCACTAGATGCAAAGGCTCATAAATCCTCAAAATCTCATAGTGATGATCTTCACACATCACAACTTCATATGTCTTACTATCAAAGTACCAGCCCTTCATATTATCCAATAAGTCCTTCTTAAACTTCTTCAAAGGCACTTCTTTGGCAAACTTGGTCGGCTCATACTTCAAAGTAACAACAGGCTTCTTTGTCTTCGGATCTATCTTCGATTTATCCTTGACCATCTTGCCTTCCTGTGGATGATACTTTCTTTGAGATGGATCCTTGATCTTCATATCTTTCGCCATAGACCTAGCAATATAATTTCCAAACTCAGATCCACTAGGGTTAATTAGTTCCAGCCTAGCTAAGCACCAGAAATCAACATCAGTATGTGAGTTGATCATTTCTGCTCCATAGTCCAAATACTGCACTCCGTCTGTTCTCCTGATAATGAGAAGTCTCAACTCATCATCCCAATAAAAACTCATGATTCTTGAGCATGCAGTAGTGGCGTAGGCTCTAACTTTATCTCCCTGAATCTTGTCCTTATACTTGATAGGTTTATGCAATGCCTCATACTCAGCTATGCGCTTCATCCAAGTAATGACCCAATTTGGTCGATTATCAATCACTGGTTCAGCAGCAGACTCTGTATGTTGCACACCAGGATCCGTAGCAATCGGTTCTTGTATGACTGGAGCTTCTGGATCTTGGACTTGTTCAAACCTGTCCATTCTATCTAGCTTAGCTCTGAAGTCATCAATACTAAACCCTTTGCGCTCAGCATCTTCATCCACAAGCCTTGAAGTTGTAACTGACATATCGACCTCTGCGATATCCATCCAACTCTCATCACCATAGATTATCTCACCATCTTCTCTCACAGTCTCGGTTGTCTTAGAAGACCCTACCATACCAGTTGCAATCTCAGTCAAAGATTCTATTGCCTTGGTCAGATCTTCTTGACGAGTATTACTCTTTTCTTTTGCTGCATCTGGGTCTTGATTTGAATCATCATCTTTCTTCTTTAAAAGATCATCACCCTTACAGCCTAGATCTGGTAACAACTTCTTCTTCACCAAAAATTTCTCAAACAACTCATTTAACTCTGATTGCGTCACACAGTCAAGCATAACATCTGCAATCTTAGTCATCTGTTCAGCTATCTAACTACACCTTTATTAGCTTTAGTAGCCGAACTCTCAGCCTTTGTAGCTTCACGTCGAACCATGTCAAAGTTGGATATAAGAATATTAACAAAATCTTGATGATTCTTCCTCTCATCATTAAGAGCTTTTGTTAACTTCTCAACTTCCTTCTGCATTTTCTGGATCTCTTTCTCATGGTTCTTCTTTTGTTTCTCCAACTCATCAAACAAACCATTAAGTCTAGCCTCTAACACCGTCATCTTCCCTTTCATGTCAGCCATACCAAATACTGGTGGTAAAATAGGAACTTGACGTGTAGTCGCTTCAGTTTTTGGTTCTGGATTCGGCACTGAATCCTTCATTCTATGAGTTGTCGAAGGCCTTTCAAGATTAACAATCGCCTTTTAAGATCTTCTTGGCATCACTGTCTCTGCATGTGCCTCAACTGATCTCCTAGACCTCTGTTCAAGAACTCTGCTTGATGCTTTTGGAGCCTTGATCGTCTCATCTACTCCACTAGCAGCAGTTTTCTCTTTGACTTTCAACTTGATAACAGACTTCTTCTTTGGAGCGGGTACCTCTTCACCTTCTGGCACCTCAGATTCCCTAGAAGACTCTGTTCTCTTCCTCTTCAGACCTTGATCAGATGAAATTTTCTTTGAAGCAATCTCAGACGCACTAGCAGCATGATCAACAGTATCTTCATGTGCTTCTGCTTCTTTTTCAAGAACCACATATCTCTCAACCGTCACCCTTTCTGTGCTCTGAACCTGTGGTTGTTCTATGTCGCGCATTGACTCATCTGGCATCACCATCTGCAGTGGAACTGGGTTAACAACAGGCTGATGTGGAACAATCTTAGTCCTGAATCTGGCAAACTCTTCAGCTGTAGGTGGATTGAAGTTAATATCCACTAGAGCTCCAAACAAGGGTACATCTTGAGCACCGGGATCGCCATTAAAGCGATGCTTAAACTCATCATATGCCCTTCCCACTATAGATGTCACTTTCAGGACCTTCTTGGTAGCCGGTAGATTAGGAATATGATGATTGATGATCATCATAACGAATCTAGGATAAACCATAAACCTATGCCTTTCTCTGGCAGTTGTTTGTTTCCTTAACTCGTTGAAGAAGTACTTAGAAAAACTATATGGTTTATTGTATACCCGACCAACCATCTGAGCTTGAGATTCTTGATTAAGCGTATCCCATCCGGTTCTTCTACTACACAAACTAACCAACAATACGTGTGCTAAGTATCTCCATCTTCTGAAAAATCCCCGCTTCTTTAATGTTCCAACATTCAAATCATCAGCATAACCCATCCTTGTAAATCCCCCAACAATAACCTCTCTACTAAATGTAGTAGGTCCATTCTCTCCTCCTTCTTGATCTAGCGTACCTAAACTCAAGATATCAATAAGATCCTGAGCAGAGAATCTGATAGTCTTGCCAGCAACCACTGTTTCAATCACCTCCTGAGTAGCAGTCTTCTTATGCATTGCATTCTTCCAAAACTCTACTAGGTATGACTCATAAAGCACTGGTGAATGAGTAAGAATGTGATGAATTCTTGACCGCTTCAAAAATGCAAAAATCTCATGATAGTATGCGGTTCCATCTTCATTCTCGTCTAAGTTGATAACAAAATTATGACCTGATACAAATTCTCTTGCCATTTCTGTAATCAATAACAAACAATTAATTACCCAATATGACATAAAAATTTATATGCAAATTTAATTAACTTAAATTATCCCTGTAATTAAGTTTAAAAATAATTAACTCATTTTCAAATTTTATTTAAAAAATAAACTTTTGAAAATCTGTTAAGTCATTTACGAGGTCATATCCCTGTACGAGGTCGTATTTCAAAGTCAAAATTAAGTGAACCAAATTCTAAAATACGAGGTCGTATTTTCCAATTTGGCCACGTATTTGGTCCATGTCGTAAATCGGCATCGTATTCTGGAAGTCAACCAAGTCAAAATTAATTGACATTTTCGAGGTCGTAAATCTGGGCTAGCAAACCCACTTTTACGAGGCCATCGCATTGTTCATCTTCCCCAACGCGATTTCGCGATTTACCCAACCAAAATTCATGAAAGTTGTTTCTATACACTCGTATTCAAACAACAAAAGTACCCCAACCCTTATTTTTACCCAAAACATATCAAAATCGAAGAACTTAGGTAAACCTAATTCGAAAATTTCGAATCCTATTTTCTTGTTGCATGGTTAACTATATTACGATCAGATAGTATACCTAGATTCAGTATTTCGAGATGAACACTAAAATATCAATCAAAAACTCTGGATCTAATTGTATCTATCGAATCTAAATCGGGGTAGCAAACACTATTTTCGGGGTCGTAAAGCTCTAAAATTGATTTTTTTAATTGTGAGGTCGTATTAGGGTTATCTGGGTATATATACCCACTTGACCCGAATGGGTTTGGGTCAACTCGGCCCAATTACGTGGTCGTATTTGCATAAGGCCCAATCGACCATATACGGGGTCGTATTCTGCCTCTAGCCAATTACGAGGTCGTAATTACCTCCTGCACACTTAAAATCAAAATTTCGTCAAAGTTTCTGAATAATTGATCAACGATTATCACGAACTTCCTGGAAATATGAAAAATTAAATGACTAAACCTGTAGACATCAAATTTTCATCTTTTCCTCGATCTTCGTCTTAAACCTGAAACATTAATAAACTTACACAAGCTCTTTAATTTTTCATGATCAATCTTTCCAAAACAATTTCGAAATGAGCTTTCCCGATCTGTAAACACTTAAAAACAAAAAGTTATAAAATTGATTCATCATTCTTATACCTCCCCCTCAATTTTATGACTAGGATGTATAACTATGACTAATCAAGATAAAAACAATCATTCTTATGTACTCCCCCTCAATTTATGACTGAGATACATAACTATGACCAATAAAGATAATTATAATCATTCTTATGTACTCCCCCTCAATTTATGACTGGGATACATAACTATGATTTAGCAAAAATATACATAAATTTTTATGAACATCATGTCATATCAATTTCATACAAGTTACGATTTTGATTATAACTTCATATTCTTATGAAAACATTTCATAACTATATGATCTAAATAATCAACATTTATTACAAACACCTTTCACATTCATAAATGCGTTTCTATATCTAAGGCATAAAAAAAAACACATTTGACAACCTTTCATATTCAAACAATATATCTATGTCCAAGGTTAATAAAGTATAGCCTTTCACATTTAAATATCACATTTCTATGTCTAAGGCTTTACATAAACGATAACCTTTCACATTCACATTATGTCTATGTCTAAGGTTTTACATAAAAGATAACCTTCTACATTCACATTATGTCTATGTCTAAGGCTTTACAAGTATAAAGTTGATAATCTTCCATATTAAAATTAAATATTTCTATATCTAAGATCCTCAACTAATAAAAACAGCTATCATCATTTGTTATACTGTATACATAATACTATAATAAACCTGATGATCTTAGCCTTGTCTTGAACACTTCAGCCTTTTGCTTAGAAGTCCTTCTTTTAGATTGACTTCTCTGCAAATGCTCTGAAAAAGATAATTTCGAGACCACAAATTTTATTGCTATGCCTGAAACTCGATCTTCTGAAACTTCAAATTGATCAGCAAACTTCAAAATCTCTGTATCGTCATGACAATAAACTAATTCAACATATCTCATTGTAGTTCTCCCCCTCAACGATAAATCCCTCTGAATTAAGCACATGCAATCTTCCTTCTTGGATCTATTGCTCGAGTCCCTGCTCACCTTGCATAACCGGCATATAATAGAGAAGTAGATTTTCCAGTGATCAACACCGAACTAGTTAACTTCCATGAAAACCAAAAACTTTGTAGCTTGAATCACAAACTGTAGAAACATAAATCCTGTTCTAAAAGTAATATTACCCATGTCTCCATATCTTCATAACTCTGAATATTTTTTCTGATCACTTTCTTCATGAACCATGATCAAAGTCTTCAGATCAAACATATACCATGAAGCTTCCTTGTGCTTATAACTACACACACAAGCTCAAAACAAAAACTAAAAAAAATGTTATTCTTCATTATTTCATTACTACAGAACATAATAGCAATAACTTAATCTAGAACTACAAAACAATAAATTATCTCTCCATGCAAATCTATACAGATTCTGTTTTCATTCTCACAAGACTTTAACACTGTAACACTTATGAAAAGAAAACCTAATCTCTTATACTTTCGCATGATCAGATCTATCTTGCTTTCGTTGTGAGATCTTGCTTGATAACCTACAAAATCAATCATCTGTTCGTTGTCCTGCACAATCTCAACACAAATATTAAATCTTCTCAAAGTAATAACATACAATCTGAAGAATTGAATAGAAATGAATATACTCAACAGTCTATTATTGGCCTAAGTCACTTTAAGGTCAAATAATTCACTGTAAGCACTTTCTAATTTTGCACATATCCGAACGTGCTTTCTGAACAAAATCATTTGAAATAACCTTTTCAATCTTGAAACAGAAATTTCAAATCTTTTTGATTTAAACAAAAGTCTTTTTAAAGATCAAGAAAAATAGGTATTAACTCAATATCTGTTTATTGAAATCAACAACACTGTGTTCTTTTCCTTAAACTCATATTCTGTTAATCATGACACACTTTCTTTTAGCTTTTAATCATAACACTATCGCTTAACTACCCTACTCGTTTATTCAGTGTTCCATAGAACATAGTTGAGTCCTCTTGAAAACTAGATTCTATTCTGACTCTGTCTCTCGTGCAATAAGAACTTTTATTTAAACACTAAAAAAAAATCTTTTAAAGATCAAATTCAAACTATGAACATCTCTGTGTTCATTCTAATGAAAATCTTCTTTCTAAAGATCAAGAAAAATAGGTATTAACTCAATATCTGTTTATTGAAATCAACAACACTGTGTTCTTTTCCTTAAACTCATATTCTGTTAATCATGACACACTTTCTTTTAGCTTTTAATCATAACACTATCGCTTAACTACCCTACTCGTTTATTCAGTGTTCCATAGAACATAGTTGAGTCCTCTTGAAAACTAGATTCTATTCTGACTCTGTCTCTCGTGCAATAAGAACTTTTATTTAAACACTAAAATAAAATTGAATATAACACGAAAAAACATTAAACACACATACACTGAACATAAACGATTAACATAGTTACAAGAGCTAAAGTTACTGCAGATTAGATCAGATTAGCATGTTACATAAGCCCACAAGTGAGAAATAATTCTCTTATTATTAGTTATGAACAGTGATCCATCAACGATTACCAATATGTTTGTCCTCTTAAACACTCAGTACTTCCAGTTTCCTTTTGGTTGTAACACTTTCAGCATACCCTGGCCAAGGACAGTCACCATGTAACCCAAGTAGCCTAATATGCCACTTAATCAAGTTTGCGAGCTTAAGTGACCCACATTCAGATATACTCTCACAATCGACACAAGCACTAAGATTAAGACATTTGGTGAGTATAGGAAGAAAGCCTTTAAGAATCAAGTCAGCGGTGACAGGTCGGTGATTCCTCACACACAAAGCGACTTAGCTTGACTCACGTACGGAAATATACCCAACATTGCATAATGCTAAGTACTTGTATATTTGTGACATCATTTAAAGCGCTTATGAAAACCCGTGACTTTTGATGAGACCCGTGTAGCGAACTTTCTGACAACCTGTCCCAAGTTGGAAGCTTTAGGTAGGCTAGGTATACAAAGACACCCCAAAGACTTACTTGTCCAAATCTCAAAGGCCACATTAGCTCCATAATTTTCAAAAGATTAATAAGATATTTGCATATCTTCTCACAAATATACATCCGAAAAGTAATACATACACATATATGTACCCGAGACCTTCTATATAAAGACCAAATATACAAAATTATAATGCTAGATCTTTCATAAGATTTAAGGACCAGTCTCAATTCAAATACATGAAGAGCAGGCATTCTCAGCCATATATCTGAATATGTTTCCCATAAGAACATTATATACATTAAGTTCAAATTATAAGGAAACCTTGGTACTTTGTGCATACCGATACATCATATAATGGTATCACTAAACTGAGCATTTTAAAGTACAATTAAGTAGGCTTAAAAGCTAAAATATCGTCACGTATAATCGTCTTGATGCAGTGACCTTACTCTATTTATCACTTTCTTTTTCTTTTCTGATTTTTCTGATTTTTATTTTAGTTTTCTGACACTATATGACACACATACATAACGACACAAACACTGACACATTTTACAAAGTTCCTTTTGAGAGACACTTGTTAGTATGTGATCACGTAAAATGAACGTATGTCCGGAAATGATTTAAGCCTACGGGGTCACACGTCTCGATTCAAATATAGTTAATATTAATTGATTTATTAATTAATATGGATCACGAATAAGTTAACGAACGGTCGTTAATATTTAACGGTTACTAGCTAACGGTCGTTAAAGTAAGGAGATAAAACGATTAAGGGAAGGTTCTAGAAAAGCCATAGGGGGCCGGCCTCCCTACTAGGTTTCCTAGTGAAACCCTAAACTTGATGGCCAAGTTTGGGTCTACCTATAAATACTAAAGGTAAGCTTATGGTTTTCTTTAACAATTACACATAAGAATTGTAACTCCAAAACCTCTCATCTTCCCCTCTCCTCTCTTATCTTGGACGGCCAAAACCAAGGGAAAACCCTTTGGGTTTTTGGTTTTCGGTTTTGAAGAAGGAGATCAAGCCAAAGGTTGCTCGGTTCGTGATCAAGTGCTAGCACACCTATATCGGTGGATCGTGTGTGCAATCGTAGAGGGATTTACTTCAAATCCTTTTAAAGTTTCTTTACTTTATCATCTACATTAAGAGGTATTCCTTAATCCTATTTCAAGGTTAATTATTTGATTACATTGTTTGATTTGCTTCCGTTGCGTACTCGTGAATAATGATATTTAGTTATATATTCCAACAGTGGTATCACGAGCCACCCATGTGATTTTTAATTACCTAAAAATCAAAACTTGAAGGGGGGTTAAGGTTTCATAGTTTTCGAATTTTTTATGAAATTATTTTGATTATTTTATTAATTAATTGGTTTAATTGTAATAAAATAATGAAATAAACAATAAAATTATTTTTTTGATAAACCCCAAATTCGAAAATCTGGAAATAAAAAATAAATAAATTAGGAAACCCAAATTGCAAGTTTTGATTTATTGCATGATTAATGTGTTAATTGCATGCGTTTATGGATTACCTCTATTTTAATTGTTAAAAAGAAGTAATAATCATGAGTTTTTACATGCAATTGATTCATGATTATTACTTAGTTATAATGATAAAATTACTTGATCACTAGGTCTATTTAGGTGGATAATTAAAATAATTAATTGTTTGACAATGTGATAATTATTTGTTAATGTTGCTGCTTGACACCAGTCCACTAAAACGACCATATCTTTTAATCCGTAAGGAGTTATAAGTCGTCCTTTGAACAGTAGATACTTGACTCATAGGGCTACAACTTTGTAGTTCTGTGCTAAGTCCAGTTCAGCCATCCTCTAGGCTAAATGGGTCGTGAAGCTGCTGGATTTTTCAAATCAGCACCTTATGTGTTTATGTGATAAATTTGTTATTAAATTTTGGCTTACGCAATCAAGTTTACTTGATGTATGTGGTCCTTTTCCTTGAGAAAGGGGAGCCAATCTTAAACCATAGTGGCCTAACCAAGGATGGATACCTAATTGTTACGTGTTTATGTTTAGTAAGTTTAGTTTTGCCCTTTAAGAAAATTGTGTGCAAAATTGTTTTTGGAAAATTAAACTTGACTAAATTATATTGAAATAATGATTTTGTTTATAAAATTGGTGCCCTAAAATCAAAAGATACACCGGCTCACCCATTTGAACAAACTCTAAGAGAGGTATAAGTCGGAGTGCGCTAGCCTTCTAAAAGGGCGGGTTTTTAATTGCGTCCATCGCAAACCTTTGCCCTTGCGCTTCTTTGTGCGTTCAAATGGAGCTACTGAGCTCTTTTGTATTTAAAGGCAATAAAAATGAGTTTTATAAACATATTATGTTTAGAAGATATGCATGAATCTTCAAACATAACTTTTTGATCACACATCAAATTGATTGACCCAATAAATTTAAGTCATTGCCATCCAACTCGTAAAGGACACTTGTGGCTGTTGTTTTACTCACTGGTACACAGTGGTGAAATGGCAGTTGCATGGCAGATCCCACTCATTGGTACACAGTGGTGGACAAATTTGTGCGTTCTTGGTTGGACGACTTAAAGCGAGTTAAGCGGTGAGACCTTGACCCGTGGCAAAAGATGGGACAAAACATGACTACAAATCACTTGATGAATCAAGTGTCATTTGTAGGTCCCATTCTTACTAGGAGTTGCACATGTAATGCAATTACTGCTCGTCACTTACCTTTTGAGTACAATCATTTCTAGCAGATCAACTGATGAAATGATTGTATGTCAATTGGATCCTAGCCTTAATGAAATTAATTGTTTATTTTGTAAACAATGGGTAATTGATTTCTTAAGGATTAATTATCGAAAATACCGATAATTGAACTTGAATCTGTTTTGTAAAAGGCAACAAATCCTTCACAAAACATACACCAATCGGCTTTTAGGTCGATGCTAGAAAGGGAAAACTTTCTAAAACCAATTTCAATGGTTGTTTTGTCAATAGAGAATTGTTCTAAAAGTTGAAAAGAAAACCCGTGTCATTGAAACTCAGATATCGCTATTCCTAATGCGAATGCCATTGCTTTGCAGTTGGAAGCATAAAATACTCAGTACTATAGACATATTGAGGTTGCTTATTTGATGCTAGAAGCATGTCTCCCGAGCTTCAAAAAGCAATACGGATTGCAAAATTCGTGTGATATGATCAAATAACTCAAGTCTATGTACGGAAAACAAGTTGGAGTTGAAATTACTTGAGCTAATTGAGTCACTTCATAACTTGAACACGAGTATGGGAAACCGGTGAATGCTCGTGTACTCAAGATGAAGAGTTACTTTGAGCATTTTGGAAAGGTTAAACTATGCGTATCTTCTGCCGATTGTTATTGGCATAAGAGACTTTGAGAAGTTTGTGCACAATTACAATTTGCATAGCATAAGTTGGACTTCATAATCAAGTTGATTGAGTATGAGGAAAACCTTCCTAAGAAATCTGAGATACCCCAAGTTCTTATGATCAAGGGGGAATGGTTTAGAAAGCAAAACAACCGTAAAGCTAAGGGCAAGAACTTTGGTAAGAGAAAACAAAGTATTTAGTCTCAAAACCTTAAAAGACCCCTTGGAAAAAGGAGCATACGGCTAAAGACCAGTCTTGTCATCACTATGATAAAGTGAGACACTGGAAAAGGAATTGTCCTAAGTATCTAGCTGAGTTGAACAAGAAGAAGAAGCAAGTTGGTTTAACTAGTTCTTCAAGTATCTTCTTAACTGAATTATAAGTGTTGATGAGATTCAAATGATAATTCAATAGCAAAAGTGTCAAGTTAACTTGGACTCTATCTATCTTTGACATTGTCATCTTGTTTAATTTTGTCAAGAAACGCATTTAAAGACTTCAACGTGAAGAATTCTTACAAATCAAATGATGAATCATTTGAAAAATGCGTGGTTTTGACAAGAAACGCATTAAAAGTCTTCAATGTGAAGAATTCTTACAAATCAAATGATGAATCATTTGAAAAATGCGTGGTTTTGACAAGAAACGCATTAAAAGTCTTCAATGTGAAAAAATCTTACAAATCAAATGATGAATCATTTGATAAATGCGTGTCTTTTGAATTGTCGTTAGCAAGAAAAGCATTGAAAGACTTCAACGTAAAGGGGTCTTACAATCAAATGATGAATCATTTGAAAAATGCATGTCTTGTGTTTTCGGCAAGATGACAAGAATACCTTTTCCGCATAAAATTAGAAAAGGCTAAGGAACTACTTTGACTAATACATTCGGATGTATGTAGCCGATTTAGACATGAGTCAAGGAAAGATGCTAGCCACTTTATCATTTTTATGAATGATTTCAGTCGTTATGGTTATGTTTACTTGCTTAAACATAAACATGAAGTGTTTGAAACATTCAAAGAGTTTAAAAATGAAGTAGAAAATCAACTCGGCAAAACCATCAAGATTCTTCGTTCGGATCGAGGTGGTGAATACTTAAGCCAAGAGTTTAAGGATTATCTAAAAGCGTGTGGAATTGTCCAACAGCTTACTCCTCCGTACACTCCTCAACATAATGGAGTGTCTGAAAGGAGAAACCGAACCTTGCTAGACATGGTGAGATCTATGATGAACCTTACGACTCTCCCAATTTCGTTTTGGGATTATGCTCTAGAGACTGCTGTACGCATTCTCAATATGGTTCCAACCAAGAAGGTTGACAAGACACCATATGAATTATGGCATGGGGATATCCCTAATCTGTCTTACTTAAGAGTCTGGGGATGTGAGGCACTTGTGAAGCGCGATACGCCTGACAAACTTGGACCCAGAACTACTAAGTGCATCTTTGTCGGATACCCTAAGGAAACGATGGGTTACGACTTCTATGATCCTGTCAAAAACACTGTTCGCGTTGCTCGATATGCTGAATTCTTTGAAAAGAACTTAGCTCAACAGAACAGTGGGAGGGTTGTAGAACTTGATGAGACTCAAGAAGAAGATGTGTCACCTTCTGAAGCTCCCAGCAATCATCAACTTGGGGGGGAAAATGTTCAAAGTGATGAACCTCAAGTCGATGATGATGAAGCGATTCCACTTCGTAGGTCCGTAAGGACAAGACGTCCTACTGACAGATTATGTCTGATGGTAGAAGAAAACGTTTTAGGAGATCTCGATGAGCCTCCGAATTTCAAAGCTGCATTATCAGATCCGGAATCTGACAAATGGCTTGAAGCTACGAAGGTGGAAATAAAATCCATGAAAGACAATCAAGTCTGGAGCTTGGTTGATCTTCCACAAAATGCTCAAACTGTTGGGTGTAAGTGGATCTTCAAGAAGAAGATGTGTCACCTTCTGAAGCTCCCAGCAATCATCAACTTGGGGGGGAAAATGTTCAAAGTGATGAACCTCAAGTCGATGATGATGAAGCGATTCCACTTCGTAGGTCCGTAAGGACAAGACGTCCTACTGACAGATTATGTCTGATGGTAGAAGAAAACGTTTTAGGAGATCTCGATGAGCCTCCGAATTTCAAAGCTGCATTATCAGATCCGGAATCTGACAAATGGCTTGAAGCTACGAAGGTGGAAATAAAATCCATGAAAGACAATCAAGTCTGGAGCTTGGTTGATCTTCCACAAAATGCTCAAACTGTTGGGTGTAAGTGGATCTTCAAGAAGAAGACGGACATGGATGGAAATGTACACACCTATAAAGCTCGTCTCATCGCGAAAGGTTATACTCAACGTTTCGGTGTTGACTATGATGAGACCTTTTCTCCAGTTGCGGACATTAGAGCCATTAGGATTCTCTTAGCCATAGCTGCGTACTATGACTTTAAGATATGGCAAATGGATGTTAAAACTGCTTTCTTAAATGGTTACTTGGATGAAGAAGTCTATATGGATCAACCTGAAGGTTTTATTGATCCAAAACATCCCAACAAAGTATGCAAGCTTCAAAGGTCTATTTATGGACTAAAGCAAGCATCAAGAAGTTGGAATAAGCGGTTTGATGAAGAAATCAAAAAGTTTGGTTTCGTTCAAAATCCCGATGAGCCATGTGTATATCGCAAAGCTAGTGGGAGTAATGTTACTTTCCTTGTCTTATATGTTGATGTCATCATAGAAAAACACATTCCAATGTTGCAAGATGTTAAATCCCATCTTGGAAAGTGTTTTGCCATGAAAGATTTAGGAGAAGCGGCATTTATTCTTGGAATCAAGATCTACCGAGATAGATCAAAGCGGTTAATTGGACTAAGTCAAAGTGCTTATATTGATAAGGTCACTCATGCAAGGACTTAATTTATCTAGCAAGAACGGTGCTTCTACACCTAATGAGGTGGAGCGTATGCAAAGAGTTCCTTATGCTTCGACGGTGGGATCTATCATGTATGCGGTAAGATGCACTAGACCTAATATTGCGTTCGCGCAAAATATAGTTAACCATTATCAGCAAAATCCTGGAGAGGATCATTGGATTGCTGTAAAGAATATTCTTAAGTACATGTGTGCTATTAAAGAATTATTCTTGGTGTATGGAAGAAATTTTGATCCAGAATTCAAAGTGAATAGATACTATGATGTTGGATTTCAGACTGATAAAGATGATTCAAAATATCAGTCGGGATACGTCTTCATTATTTAAATGAAGGCACGGTGGAATGCTATGAGCTAAAAGCAAACCACAGTTGCCATGTCTGCAACAGAGTCTGAGTACATTGCTGCCTCAGAAGCTGCAATGGAAGCAGTCTGGATAAGGAAGTTCATTAGCGGGCTTGACGTGATCCCCTCGAGTGACTTACTGATGTGTAAAATCGAGTTTAAAATTTATAAACAAGAATTACCCTAAAACTGACTACTACACACTTGCGGGCAGTGGACCCGTTCGTATATAGTATAGCTAAAAGGTAAGTCCGAATTCGTTCACGGGGATTGGTTTTGAAATAATTGTTTGCTAAAGTAGTTTGGGAAAAAGGATGGAACCGTAGCCGAATTGCTACCTCACTTTGACAATATTAAATTAAAGAAATTGAAATAACAAGACAATTGAAAGTAAAGAAAGTTCAAATAATATGAATAAAGATCATCCACTTCGAATCCACTTGACTTCAGTTATGATTGCACACGATAAAGATCAAATTATTTAGAGTTGACAAGATAATCGTGAAAGGATAGGAATGCTCGTGTGGTACCACCAACCGCAAGCAAATCACCCAATCACCTAAGTTGCTAGTTAAATTACCCAAGCCGGTACCACCAATGCCTAGAAAATCTCCCCAACAATTAGTTTGATTGATTATCCAATTACCAATTATGCCTATGTGAATGAAAACGTGGTACCACCAACCGTTTCTAAACACGTTTACCAATTAACTCCTATTATAAATTTGACATTCACCGTCATACCATGAACCGGTGACAAACGGCCATAGACAATCGAATTGCAACAATAAACATATTCACCTAGTACCACTAACGATGAACACATAAACCATCAACATCAAAAGAATAAATCACAAGGAATTAATTGATAAAGATCACGACACAACGATAATTGAATCAACTCTTGAATTAAAATATTGCAAACATATCATTCGTCAAGTTTCATCAAAGTGGATGATTAGAAATCTAGCCACTCATGCTAAATTGAAAATAACAAGAAATAGAAATAAAGAATAATAATTGATAAAGATCACGACACAACGATAATTGAATCAACTCTTGAATTAAAATATTGCAAACATATCATTCGTCAAGTTTCATCAAAGTGGATGATTAGAAATCTAGCCACTCATGCTAAATTGAAAATAACAAATGAAATAGAAATAGAACATATTGTACCAAATTGTTTGAATAGAAATTGCAAGACGGATAAGTAGATACGATCTAGATGGGTGTTCTTGAATCTTCAATGAATCAATTGATGAAATTTGAGATGATCCTCTGAAGAATTCGCCTAGAACAGCTCCTAGAAAGAAAGCTTGATAAGTTGGGAAATAGGGTTATGTTTTCTATTTATACCCCCTTCAAATCTGATGCAAAAGAGGCTGTAACCCTGATTCCCCGTGCAGCTGACTGCGCCGCAGTGGGCATGGTGTGCTCTCACTGCGGCGCAGTGGAATACCCCTGGAAACTTTGTTCTCTAGTAACTGCGGTGCAGTGGGGCTAGTGCACTCCCACTGCGGCGCAGTGTTGAATCTTTGAGAAGCATATCTTTTTTCTCGACCTTGACTGCGGCGCAGTGGGACACGTGCACTCCCACTGCGGCGCAGTGTTAAATCACTGGAAAGCTTTGGCCTTGGCACCCTTTGACTGCGGCGCAGTGGGGCAATAACCCACCCACTGCGGCGCAGTGCATCTCTGCTGAAATCTTTGTTCTTCTTTATCAACATCACTCGAACACTCGGGTCAACTTCTTGGCCAAAAAATCGTCAGAAGATGTACCAAATGGACGCGCAACCTACTAAGAGCCTGAAAGCACTAACAAACACCATAAACACGCCAAATGCATACAAAATCGACTCAAAACACATACAAAAAAGGCCAATAATGATGTGGGCAATCTATATAAATTGGTCACATCAAATCCCCCCACACTTGAGCGTTGCTTGTCCTCAAGCAAATCTGGAAATTAAGCAAAAAGCATTCCTTGGCACGAAGCTACATAAAACACATTACAAATTTCCAAAAAGAAGCCAAACCAAGTATGTCGATGACAAGGACTTTGGTGAAGCAGTTTTAATCTTATATGAAAATCCAAAATGTTTGACAATATCTGAACAATCCACAAGCCTCAATAACACGACTAAGCAAAAGTGAAACAAATGAGCCTATCAAAATCATCCTACTCCAACGAACTTACTATTGTGGTTGAATATATATGAAAAATCACTCATTGCTCGGTCGTGATGCATATCTTACCATAGGCTTGAACAAGGATCATAGCTTCACCGACATGGCGTGAGCACCAAGTACATCATCAAAATAGGCATATAGGACGGTTGTATAGTTAGGCTAAGGTATATATAATGGATATTTACAATGGAGTATGGGAGTGTAGGTTAGAAATGAAAGGAAACAATCAAAAGTATAGGGTATGTATGAAATATGTACAAAATAGTCTAATCAAAACCCGTACCATTGATTGCCACCAACCCATAAGATGTTATCCCGCTAAGACACCTCCAAAAGTAACCAAGTAAACCCGACACCATTGTGGTGTATCAACTTCAAACAACTTCAATTCAACCAAGTCTTCCATTCTTAATGATACAACAAAACTTTAGACTTCTAAAAATGAGAAGTACCCACTAGTAGCCCAAGTTCTTTTTTTTCTTTTTTTTTTCTTATTTCACTTATTTCATTTTTTTTTTTTCTTTTTTTTTTTCTTATTTCACTTTTTCATTTTTTTTTTCATTATTGAACCACTTTTACTCTACTAGTAGGCACCCTCTTACAATGATGAACATGTCTATAACACTTACTTCCTTTGAACAATCCAAGATAATCCTCAATAACTTGACCAATTGACGTATTCTCATAGACAAGAATATTCCACTAGACAACCAATGAAGCTCTCCCAAACCATCCAAACAAACCAATGACAATCAATGGCCCCCCAGATTAGACTATCGGTATAGTAAGGTATAATTAGGTAATGTTTACATATATAAGTGGATATATACAAAGGAAAAGGCTAAGTTAAAAGGGATGTATAAGTGTACTTTGCACTAAGGATGAGTGCAACAAAGGTTTACAAAGGAAGGGAAGAAAGTGTATGTATAGTAAAGGTAAAAATATACAAAAGCAAAGGTGAAAAGAAAGAAAGAAAATACGGGTCAAACCTAATATGCCAATTCGTCATCCAATGTACTTATATCACAAAAGTGATCTCATTGCGGTCTCGTAACGATCACCAGGCCAAGTTCTAGCTCAACACATCACCGACACACTCATATCAAAGAAATGAACCCGGAAATGGAATAAATAAACCTCAAATTCGCACATCTTAGTTCAGAGTTCGAAATGGAACCCTTACTCCCGAATAAATCCAAGAGCCTAAGAGAGGGACAAATTACAAGGCAATCAAACCAAAACCGTAAACACCTAGCACATCTATAAATGAATGATGAATCTCACAACTTTAGGTGTTTGGGAAATTTGAGTATGCAAGTAATGTTATCAATCCACAAGGATTAGCCCAATAACCGTTCAGAACACATTTCGCCGATTAAAATTTTGCCAAGGAAAAATTTTGTAGTAAAATTGCTTATTAAATTATTATGAATTAAGTGACAAAAGCAATTTACCATAAGGACAAGCTCAACACAAGTTTCAAATCATATCATCTTCCGTTATCCTACCAAATTGAAACCACCAATCTCAAACATGCACATCATAGTTCAGAGTTCAGAATAGAAACCCTTACCCTTGGATAAAATCCAAAAGCCTATGAGAGGGACACATCCACAAGACCGGTTGAATACCCAATGGCAAAACAACAAAAGAGATATATCCGGTTGCTTAAACCTATTTGCCACCCCCCCCCCCACACACTTAAGATGGACAATGCCCTCAATGTCCATATTCGGTCAAACAAAGGTAAATAGGGGTAAGCAAGATAGATAGAAAGATTGAGCACACATACCGGATTAAGGACACACTCCGTTTCAAAACAAGTAAGTCGACCCCGCGTCACAAATGGCGCTTCCTAAAAAGGAAGAACACTTTGCTTGACGGGAGAAACAAACTAGCCCCAAAACGGAAGGTGCGAGAGCTGCGTGTGAAACAATGGCAGTAAACATACCAATAAACAATAAAGCGCTGAACTTACTGCCAGCATATGCACACGATCACACAATCAAATCAATGGATGCCACAGAATGTAGGTGAGAAAGAGAATCCAACGGGTCCCCCCCACAGTTGGGTTGCACAATAGGTGTGGCCATCAAACGGATAGAACCTGCCCAACTTCAAATAACAAACACAACCAAATATCCATACAAAAATTCAAACTAATCTAAAGTCTCATGCAGAAAATTAAAGGAACAAAAGAAAAGAAAAGAGTACAAATGTTTCATCACCCCGTAGGGTGGATACCAGACAAAGATAAGAAAAATACAGTCATCAGAATACCAACAATATCAATCACCAAATGATTCCATCCCACGGTACCGGATGGGAATCATTATCTCCTCACTGCAACTGCCCGTGGTAACCATATGGAAGACCGGGTGGACCAAAAAGGTCAGTAATCCAATTGCGCTCCTCTTCTTGACCTGAACCTGAGCCTCCAGCATCTCCTCCAGACTGTCCACCGCCAAAACCCGAACTCGAACCTGCAACAAAATCAGGAACAAAGGAAGATGAACCACCGGCATCATGTCCACCAGCAAAACCTCCGGATCCACCGGCATCATGTCCACCAGCAAAACCTCCGGATCCACCAGCATCATGTCCACCCTGAAAAGTACCAAACTGCACTGGACCACGAGGCGATCCTCCCAAATTATGGGGCCGAGGTGACATGTCCCCCGGGGCAGTCATAGGGAAGAAAGACTGACCACCCTGGCGATAATCGGGGACATGAATAGGTGGTGGTCTAAACTCCAGAACCGGATCTGATGGAACAAACTCGTTCCCATGATGATAATGTAGAGATGATAATCTAGGAGAAAGAAAGAAAATGCGAGCTTTTAAGTGAATAAATGGGTGAATTTAGGAGTCCTTGGAAGGTTTTCAGAGCCAAGTCGGTTTCAAGATGGAGAGAAAGATAGATATAAATTTTGTGGGGGAAAAGAAAACTGAAACATTTGACTCACTTAATGACCCCGCTCCCCTGTTGACCAGTCCACAAGCCCACTGCGGCGCAGTGGGTTTTGACCTCCCCCACTGCGGCGCAGTGGGGTAAAATTCACCCGCGGCCAGAATTAACAGACTGCGTCGCAGTCACTCAAGAACCACCCCCACTGCGGCGCAGTGGGGAGTTACTGTTCACATTCCCAAAGAATTTTTTTTTCAATACTTAAAACAAACACTCACCTGAAACCGCATCACATCAAATCTGCACCTGCACTTTCTCAACAAAACAAAATCAAATCTAACTAATAAAAAGAAAATAAAGTGCAATAAAATAACACGGGTTGCCTCCCGAGAAGCGCTTAAGTTATTAACGAGTCGTTAGCTAGACTCGACCAACTTTCAAGTCTCGAATTCAAAAATGGGGATCTCCTCGATTATCCCCTCAACTTGCTCTTCTTCCAAATAAAGCTTAAGTCTATGACCATTGACAATGAACGAACCATCATCATTTCGCTTAAACAACTATACATAACCTGACGGATACACATGTTTAATCACAAAAGGTCCAATCCACCTAGAAGTTAGCTTAGGTTGCTTGATCTTAAACTTAGACAAGAATAACAAAACCTTAGCTCCAACCTTAAACTCTTTTCTACGGATCCTCTTATCATGCCAAACTTTGGTCCTTTCCTTGTAAAGCCTAGAATTTTCATAAGCACCTAACCTAAGCTCATCAAGCTCATGAAGTTGCAACATTCTAAGTTCACTTGCTTCCATCAAATCCAAATTCAAATTCCTTAAAGCCCAATACGCCTTATGCTCTATCTCAATAGGTAGATGGCAAGTTTTGCCATAGAGCAACCGGTATGGCGTGGTGCCAATCGGCGTCTTATAAGCCGTCCTAAACGCCCACAAGGCGTCATCTAACTTCTTCGACCAAACCTTGGGGTTATCTCCAACAGTTTTCTCTAAAATCCTTTTCAAAGCCCTATTGGTGTTTTCTACTTGTCCACTAGTTTGTGGATGATAAGAAGTAGAAAAATAATGCACAACACCATACCTCTACATGACCTTAGCTAATTGATGATTTGCAAAATGGGTTCCTCGGTCACTAATCAAAGCTCTAGGGCAACCAAATCGACAGAATAACTGTTTCAAGAAATCAATGACTACCCTCGCGTCATTCGTGGGCAAAGCCTTGGCTTTAGCCCATTTAGACACATAGTCAACGGCGACAAGAATATATTGAAACTTATTAGACGGTGGGAATGGTCCCATGAAGTCTATACCCCAAATATCAAAAACCTCGCATACATGAATGCTTTGTTGAGGCATCTCATCCCGCTTAGTAATGCTCCCTTGTCTTTGACAAATGTCACAAGTCTCTACCAAAGTTTGAGCCTCCTTGAAAATTGTAGGCCAATAGAAACCTGCATCAAACACTTTCTTACCAGTAACTGAAGGACCGTAATGACCTCCAGTTGGCCCGTAGTGACAAGCATCCAAGATCTCTCTAGTCTCACTTCCAGTAACACATCTCCTAATCATACCATCTGCATAAACACGAAACAAGTATGGATGGTACCAAAAATAATACTTAACATCTGATATGAGCTTCTTCTTCTGCTGGTACATGAAATCATTAGGTATCTCACCTGCAACCAAATAATTAGCTATATCTGCAAACCAAGGAGCATCATCAGAGTTAGAAATAAACATTAAAGACTCATCGGGGAAGTGATCATTGATCTTCCCATCACGAAGTTCCTCCCGGTGAGGATCTTCCAAACGACTCAAATGGTCGGCAGCCAAATTTTCAGCTCCTTTCTTATCCTTTATCTCAATGTCAAATTCTTGCAACAAAAGAATCCAACGGATAAGCCTGGGTTTAGCATCCTGTTTCGAGAACAGGTATTTAAGGGCTGAATGGTCAGTGAAAACTATGGTCTTACTCAAAACAAGATATGATCTAAACTTATCAAATGCAAAGACCACTGCAAGCAACTCCTTTTCTGTGGTGGTGTAATTTTGCTGGGCGGGGTTCAAAGTCTTACTAGCAAAGTAAATGGGCTTGAAATGCTTATCAACCGTTTGCCCAAGCACGTCTCCCACAACATAGTCACTTGCATCACACATCAATTCAAATGGCAATTCCCAATCCGGACCAACCATTATAGGAGAATTAGTCAACTTCTCCTTTAAAACCTGAAATGCACTCAAACAAGCATCATCAAATACAAAGGGACGTCCTTCTCCAACAAGTGGGTCATAGGACGAGTAATCTTAGAAAAATCCTTAATAAAACGGCGGTAAAAACCGGCATGTCCAAGAAAACTCCTTACCCCTTTCACATTGGAAGGCGGAGGTAATTTGGCTATAACATCTATCTTAGCCCTATCAACTTCAATCCCGGCCTTAGACACTTTATGCCCTAAAACAATTCCCTCGGTCACCATAAAATGGCACTTTTCCCAATTCAAAACAAGGTGTGCCCTCTCACACCGTTCCAACATCCTATCCAAATTAATCAAGCAAGCATGAAAAGAATCCCCAAAAACAGAAAAATCATCCATGAAAACTTCCATGGAAGTTTCAAGCATGTCCTGGAAAATAGCAATCATGCACCTTTGAAAGGTGCCAGGGGCATTACACAAACCAAACGACATTCGCCGATAAGCAAAAGTGCCAAATGGACAAGTAAACGTGGTTTTCTCTTGATCCTTTGGATCAATGGGTATTTGAAAGTACCCGGAAAACCCATCTAAGAAACAAAAATATTCATTACCTGCAAGACGTTCCAACATTTGATCAATGAAAGGAAGGGGAAAATGATCCTTACGGGTGGCATCATTAAGCTTACGGTAATCTATACAAACCCGACAACCCGTTATAGTCCTAGTGGCCAAAAGCTCCTTATTATCATTCTCAATAACTGTCATGCCCCCCTTTTTGGGCACACAATGAACAGGACTAACCCAAGGACTATCAGCAATAGGAAAAATGATTTCTGCATCAAGAAGCTTAATCACCTCTTTCTTAACAACCTCCTTCATGTTAGGATTTAGCCGCCTTTGTCTCTGGACAACGGGCTTAACATCATCAAGAAAATCAATCTTATGCTGGCAAAAATTAGGACTAATACCTGGAATATCTGTGGTCTTCCAAGCAAAAGCCCGCTTGTGAGCTTTAAGAACAGACATGAGACGGTCTTTCACATCACTCGAGAGTGAGGACGAGATAACCACTGGAAGAGATGACTCACCTGACAGATATGCATACTCTAAATGGTCTGGAAGCGGCTTAAGCTCCAAGTCAGTAGGTGGTACATCAACAGAGTTAGGTACCCTTGAACTCCCGTCTGCAACTACCTCCTCAAAAGTCTCATCCTCGGGAGGTGATTCATCCAAGCTTAGTGCCAAGACCTTTGCAAACAAAGCTTCATCAGAAATTTCTCCCGATCCTAAATTAGCGATCTCCTCCTCTCCAATATCTGTCTCCATGAAGTCCTAAAATTCTTGATCCAATGCATCATCAATGACATCAATCCTGAAACAAGTCTCATCATTAGAATATGAATGATTAATAGACTTTTCAACATTAAACACAATCCTATCAGTTCCTACGCCTAAGGAAATTTCCTTATCCTTCACACAGTGCCATGACCTCTGCAAACAAAGCTTCATCAGAAATTTCTCCCGATCCTAAATTAGCGATCTCCTCCTCTCCAATATCTGTCTCCATGAAGTCCTAAAATTCTTGATCCAATGCATCATCAATGACATCAATCCTGAAACAAGTCTCATCATTAGAATATGAATGATTAATAGACTTTTCAACATTAAACACAATCCTATCAGTTCCTACGCCTAAGGAAATTTCCTTATCCTTCACACGGATGATAGCATCCGCAGTATTAAGGAATGGGCGCCCAAGAATAAGAGGGACTTGCGTATCTTCCTCCATCTCGAGGATAACGAAGTCAACAAGAAAAACAATATGTCCCACTTTTACTCTAATATTCTCAGCAATCCCAATGGGATACTGAAATGAATGGTCAGCTAGTCTTATACTCATGCGAGTAGGGCGAAGGATTCCCAAGGACAACTTGGCATAAACCGAGTAAGGCATCAAATTAATGCTAGCTCCTAAATCAGCTAAGGCCTTACAAATAATGTTTCTAATAGAGCAAGTGATAAGAAAACTCCCTGGGTCTTCAAGCTTTGGTGGTATGCGGTTCTGCAAGATAGCAGAACACTCGCATTGAGAAAAGTAGCCTTTGCCTCTTCCAACTTCCCTTTGTCTGTCACAAGCTCCTTAATGAACTTGGCATAATGGGGCATCCCCTGAATAAGATCGACTAAAGGCACATTAATATGAACATTTGTAATCATCTCCACAAACTTATTATATTGCTCCTTTAGCTTTGCTTTCCTAAACCTCTGTGGAAATGGTATCTTTGGCTTGTATGCTTTAACCTCTGGAACCACATCCGGTTTTGGTGGAGTGACCGGAGTCTTCACGGTCGAATCTTCCTCCATTTCAATCTCTTCATCAGCCTCATCATCACTCCCTTTATCCTGCACATCTGAAACAACAACATTAGGCATAGGAGGTGAGTCATAAGACCTACCAGTACGAGTGGTGATGGCTTTGGTTTGCTCATTCTGGACTGGAGGTGGAGTGTATTTCTGTCCCTGATTCTGTCCTTGATTATGTCCTTGACTAAACTGAGGCCTAGGATTCTGCTGCGTGTTGCTAGGAAGAGTCCCCGTGGGCCTAGCAAGAGCGGCCATCCTACTTTCAAGATCCTTGAAATTAACTCCCTGGTTTTTCATGTTGATCTCCACCTTTCCACTTAACTGATCCAACCTCTCACTCAAAGTCTTGGTATCCTCCCTGATCATTTGAATCTAGTATTTGTTTCAACTTGGTTACTAGCCAACTGCTTCATCATCTCTCTCAACTCGGCATTAGGATCGGCATTAGAAGAAGAAGAACCTGATCCTTGTCCTTACTGAGTCTGTTGTTGTGGTTGATTCTGATATTTATCTCTTTGCCACCTATTACCTGAAAAACGAGAATTATTAGGCTGAAAAGAAGAGTTATAAGAAGTATTACCTGAAGGCCGGTTCTGAAAACTGGTGTTGCGGTAGAAATTCCCTTGGGGTTGATTCTGAACATAACTCACATCTTCGGGTGCCCGATTTGGACACTCATCAGAATAGTACATATCACCACAATGATCACACCCATCGGCTACTACCTTAACATCCCTCTCAATTGCTCCAAACCTATTCTCTTGAGTAGCAAACCCCTTTTCCATTCGCTCAGATAGCGCCCTAATCTCTCCAATAACCCCTGGGTCATTGCTAGCTTCAACCTTAGCAACTCTCCCTTGGTTAGTACCTCTCTTCATCTTTCTTTCATTCTTCAAGAACCTTTCATCATCCAAAGTTGAGCTATCCTTTGTCATGTCTTCCAAGATTTGATAACCTTCATTGGGTGTAATGTTATTGAAACTACCCCCGAAAGCATATCCCAATTCTCGTTTAGACTTCTTATCTAACCCATCAAAGAAAAGCTCCACATATTTTTCCTTAGTCAAATCGTGACCTGGACAATTTCTTAACATCTCCTTGAAACGAATCCATGCATCTACTACATCCTCCCCATCATCATGCTCAAAGGACCTAATCAAATTTTCCAGCCTTCTTTGAGTTCTTAGTGAATAAAACTCACCAATGAAAGCCTCCTTAAGTTGGTTCCAAGTAGTAATTGTTAGGACCAGTTCACCTGGAACTGGCCAGTCACCAGTTCACACTGACCAGTTCACCAGTTGCATCTGGTGACCAGTAAACTGGTGACCAAGAAGATTTGTCGAGAAATATATTGAAGTCCAGTTGCACCGTACAGTTAACGCAACTGAAGACTTCCTCCAGTTGAGAACTGACCAAGTTGAAGAAACATTCCAGTTGAAGTCGAAGACAACAAATGGAAGAAAGAGAATGACAATGGCAGCGAAGCCCAGTTGACATTCTAGTCAGTTACAAACTGGAGACCATCAGTGGAAAGCCCTTACAAAGCTTTACACTGATTACGAGGAATTGACTTGTATACTTTATGTACCTTTACCCGGATAATAAGCCTTATCTTATTATTTAAGTATTAAAAGGTACATAAAGATGGTTATGTAAAGTCACTTTAACATGCGACTTTACAACGCTTTTTAAGGAATTAAATGCTATTCCTTAAATGCTCACAACCACATTTGTACGGCTAAAGTTAACATCCCAATGTTAACTTTGCCTATAAATACAAGTCATTGCACAACTAAGAATTATAAGTTACTTCACACACAAACGAATAACTTCATACTTTGCAAACCTGCAATATTCTTGGTGAACTTGTGCAATATTCTCTCAATCGCTAAAAGGAACATTTCACTACTTTAAGTGTTTCGATTGTTGAAGAGAAATTCCGAGTATAGATCAATTGTATTTCATAGGTTGTTAGGATATTTACATTCGTGTATTATCTTGGTTCCGCATCAACCTTGTAATTTGTTTAATATCAATAAATAAATTACACTTTGAAAACTACATATTGTCTCATCAAGATTGTTTACAAGTTATTTGTATTATTGCATTGTTCTTTACTTATTGTCTTTATATAAGTAATCTATCTAGAACTTGGTATATACCACTGCAACTGGTCGTCTCCAGTTCAGTAAGTATATTGCAAAGTAACTCCACCATCGACATAGAGGTGTCTTCAGTAGTACCATCTAACAAGTTGGGACTTACAGTAATAGAATTTTCTGGAAGATCATTGAACCAATCAAGTGCTTCTCCGGTGATTGACATGGGAAATGTCTCAAGTTTCGCGGCATTCATTTGGTTTTGCCCATATTGATATAGCCGAGCCAACTTTTCAAACCTATCCAAGTGTTGGTTTGGATCCCATTTCCTTTTTCCATCAAATTGATGCTCTTCTATGCTCTTAAGATGGTTTCCTTTCAAAGCGAAAGTGTGATCAATAGCCGGAGGTCTAATGGCAGAACCACGGCCCGTTGGGATAGTTCGAACCCTCTCGCCATAGCGAGTGTCATTTGGACCCCTTGGTTGTTCGTCACCCATTTCCTCTTGCTTAACTTCTAAATAGAAAAACTCGTCTAAAAAGAACCCTTCCTCGTCCGAATCAGGAGTGGGTTTAGCTATAGGTGAAAATGGTGTTGGTATTGGTGTTGATGGCTCAGTGAAGTTAAACCTACGCCCTCTTGGTCTTCTCGGAGTAGACAAAGGACTATTCAAAGGGAGACCTGAAGAACGCAAGTTCATCAACTAAAACAATACCTGCAAACACACAACTAACATAAACACGTCAAATGCACCTGTGATAAGAAAAGAAAACTAAACTAATAAACAAGTAACTTCCTCACGCGTGAGAAAGGATCAAACCACTAAATTAACAACTAAATCGGCACACAATCCCCGGCAGCGGCGCCAAAAACTTGATGTGTAAAATCGAGTTTAAAATTTATAAACAAGAATTACCCTAAAACTGACTACTACACACTTGCGGGCAGTGGACCCGTTCGTATATAGTATAGCTAAAAGGTAAGTCCGAATTCGTTCACGGGGATTGGTTTTGAAATAATTGTTTGCTAAAGTAGTTTGGGAAAAAGGATGGAACCGTAGCCGAATTGCTACCTCACTTTGACAATATTAAATTAAAGAAATTGAAATAACAAGATAATTGAAAGTAAAGAAAGTTCAAACAATATGAATAAAGATCATCCACTTCGAATCCACTTGACTTCAGTTATGATTGCACACGATAAAGATCAAATTATTTAGAGTTGAAAAGATAATCGTGAAAGGATAGGAATGCTCGCGTGGTACCACCAACCGCAAGCAAATCACCCACTCACCTAAGTTGCTAGTTAAATTACCCAAGCCGGTACCACCAATGCCAAGAAAATCTCCCCAACAATTAGTTTGATTGATTATCCAATTACCAATTATGCCTATGTGAATGAAAATGTGGTACCACCAACCGTTTCTAAACACGTTTACCAATAAACTCCTATTATAAACTTGACATTCACCGTCATACCATGAACCGGTGACAAACGACCATAGACAATCGAATTGCAACAATAAACATATTCACCTAGTACCACTAATGATGAACACATAAACCATCAACATCAAAAGAATAAATCACAAGGAATTAATTGATAAAGATCACGACACAACGATAATTGAATCAACTCTTGAATTAAAATATTGCAAACATATCATTCGTCAAGTTTCATCAAAGTGGATGATTAGAAATCTAGCCACTCATGCTAAATTGAAAATAACAAATGAAATAGAAATAGAACATATTGTACCAAATTGTTTGAATAGAAATTGCAAGACGGATAGGTAGATACGATCTAGATGGGTGTTCTTGAATCTTCAATGAATCAATTGATGAAATTTGAGATGATCCTCCGAAGAATTCGCCTAGAACAGCTCCTAGAAAGAAAGCTTGATAAGTTGGGAAATAGGGTTATGTTTTCTATTTATACCCCCTTCAAATCTGATGCAAAAGAGGCTGTAACCCTGATTCCCCGTGCAGCTGACTGCGCCGCAGTGGGCATGGTGTGCTCTCACTGCGGCGCAGTGGAATACCCCTGGAAACTTTGTTCTCTAGTAACTGCGGCGCAGTGGGGCTAGTGCACTCCCACTGCGGCACAGTGTTAAATCTCTGAAAAGCATATCTTTTTTCTCGACCTTGACTGCGGCGCAGTGGGACACGTGCACTTCCACTGCGGTGCAGTGTTAAATCACTGGAAAGCTTTGGCCTTGGCACCCTTTGACTGCGGCGCAGTGGGGCAATAACCCACCCACTGCGGCGCAGTGCATCTCTGCTGAAATCTTTGTTCTTCTTTATCAACATCACTCGAACACTCGGGTCAACTTCTTGGCCAAAAAATCGTCAGAAAATGTACCAAATGGACGCGCAACCTGCTAAGAGCCTGAAAGCACTAACAAACACCATAAACGCGCCAAATGCATACAAAATCGACTCAAAACACATACGAAAAAGGCCAATAATGATGTGGGCAATCTATATAAATTAGTCACATCACTTACCCACTGATATGTACTGTGATAACATTGGTGCATTAATCATTGCCAACGAGCCCGGAGCTCAGAAAGGTGCCAGACTTTATGCTAGAAGATATCACTATGTTCGTGAGCAGATCGAACTAGAAGAGATCAAATTACTCAAAGTTCACATAGATTTTAACTTAGCTGATCCTTTCACAAAAGCTTTGGCTAGGCCCATGCTTGAAAGGCATGCCGAGGGCATAGGACTTAAATTAGCTAGTTATTTCATGTAAATCTGTTGTTTCGGTATTTGGATAAGGGATGTTAAACAATTTATATTTTCATAATGAAATAAAGTACTTGATATGTTTGATTTCATTTAATATTAATTGTATCCTATATTTGCATGTTTAATCCTTGAATATTTTATTAAATATTCTAAATTGTCCATTGTCGATTAATTATATGGGAATATAATTAAACTAAGACAAATCTGAGTGATTGGTTATATTCTTTGGATATATAATGGCTGGTCCCACCAAACTCACATGGTATCCATATGATGCATATCGAACTACCCCACTAACGAATTTATCACTTTATGGATCGGCGTCATTAAGTAAAATTCAAAAATGGTTACTTTATTGATCCTTTGACTTGAGATACAAGCAGGTCAGCATGTATGGATTGCACTTACTTGATATAGTTCTAACTCTCCTGAGTAAGGGAGTACATAAAGGGCTATTTTCAGAAAGTGTAGTGAAGTATGATGACTGACACGTGTAGTCAATACAGGATTTGTTCCTCCAACTAATAGTTGCAGAATGATACCATTGGGCCCCTCATTGGGACTATTTAAGATGTTTACATGGCCATGTCCAAATGAATCCAGATGTGTCTGGATTATGTTTGGTAATCTTAAGTAGTGATGAAATGAGAAACAGAATCGTTAAATCATGAAATGACATTGATCCATATTCATGTTTAACACGGTATCTGAACAAAGGGATAATAAATGCCTCAACCATTTAAATATACTTTAAGAAACTATACTTAAATATTTCTGGGAGCATTGGCGTGTTGCTAGACGCTAACCAATGTTATTACCTTCATTTGTTACGAGCTCAAGTGGGAGCTGTTAGTATGTGATCACGTAAAATGAACGTATATCCGGAAATGATTTAAGCCTACGGGGTCACACGTCTCGATTCAAATATAGTTAATATTAATTGATTTATTAATTAATATGGATCACGAATAAGTTAACGAACGGTCATTAATATTTAACGGTTACTAGCTAACGGTCGTTAAAGTAAGGAGATAAAACGATTAAGGGAAGGTTCTAGAAAAGCCATAGGGGGCCGACCTCCCTACTAGGTTTCCTAGTGAAACCCTAAACTTGATGGCCAAGTTTGGGTCTACCTATAAATACTAAAGGTAGGCTTATGGTTTTCTTTAACAATTACACATAAGAATTGTAACTCCAAAACCTCTCATCTTCCCCTCTCCTCTCTTATCTTGGACGGCCAAAACCAAGGGAAAACCCTTTGGGTTTTTGGTTTTCGGTTTTGAAGAAGGAGATCAAGCCAAAGGTTGCTCGGTTCGTGATCAAGTGCTAGCACACCTATATCGGTGGATCGTGTGTGCAATCGTAGAGGGATTTACTTCAAATCCTTTTAAAGTTTCTTTACTTTATCATCTACATTAAAAGGTATTCCTTAATCCTATTTCAAGGTTAATTATTTGATTACATGGTTTGATTTGCTTCCGTTGCGTACTCGTGAATAATGATATTTAGTTATATATTCCAACAGTGGTATCACGAGCCACCCATGTGATTTTTAATTACCTAAAAATCAAAACTTGAAGGGGGGTTAAGGTTTCATAGTTTTCGAATTTTTTATGAAATTATTTTGATTATTTTATTAATTAATTGGTTTAATTGTAATAAAATAATGAAATAAACAATAAAATTATTTTTTTTATAAACCCCAATTCGAAAATCTGGAAATAAAAAAAAAAAATTTAGGAAACCCAAATTGCAAGTTTTGATTTATTGCATGATTAATGTGTTAATTGCATGCGTTTATGGATTACCTCTATTTTAATTGTTAAAAAGAAGTAATAATCATGAGTTTTTACATGCAATTGATTCATGATTATTACTTAGTTATAATGATAAAATTACTTGATCACTAGGTCTATTTAGGTGGATAATTAAAATAATTAATTGTTTGACAATGTGATAATTATTTAGTTATATATTCCAACAACACTGTCACTATAGAGTTCTCATTCCAATTAATTAGACTAGCAACTCGAAACGAGTTCGGTCGAAAGCCTTAGTGAACAGATCAGCTAAATTAAAGTCACTCGGCACCTTTTCTAGGACTATTAACTTCTTTTCAGCATAATCACGTATAAAATGAAACCTTATGTCTATGTGCTTAGTCCTACTATGCTTAACAGGATTATTGGTAATGGAAATAGTGGACTCATTGTCTATCTTTATGGGAGTACAAAGGAAATTTTGACTGTAATCACGCAGTTGTTACTGAATCCATAGAGCCTATGAACAGCATCCACCAGCTGCCATGTATTCTGCCTCGCAAGACGAGATTGCAACATAAGTCTGCTTCTTACATTGCCATGACACCAATCTATCCCCTAAGAACTGACATCCACCTGAAGTCTACTTCCTCAAGAACACCAGTTTCTTTCATCCCTGTGAATAAACTAGCAAACTTCTGGAACTGACATAATATCATTACCAACAAAGATACAATTAAAACAGGCTAAACACTTTACTATAGATCATCATCTAGACATGATCTTCTACAGTAATCTGTCTGTTACATGAATGAAGTCAAAAAGACAAAGAAAAAAAACTAATTTGAACATGTTTTCTTGGAACAGTGATCATCAGTTTCATGGATTTTTCTCTTTTTTCCATCTAACAGATCTTCAAAGTCCTTGACAGCTTGCTAATGTGACCTCCAAATTTCTTCCTGTTCAGGAGTTAACACAAGAGGTACAACCTTTTGACTTACTGATCTACGATCATCTTTCTTGACCTCAACACTCCAAACTTTATCAATCAACACACGAGGAAAACAAAATCATGAAAATTCCATTTCAGTAAAAACTCGATCACTACCCTTTAAAGTATAATGAGTAAGATAGACTTTTTCCTTTTCTAAATCGACTTGCTTAGAAATTGATAAGTCTTTTAAAAGGTCATGATCCTATCTTTCAATTAAATTCACATTATCAATCAAAATACTTCCTTTTATGACTCTTCCAACCCCGGAAGTTTTTCCGCCTTTGGAATCAACAATACATACATAAGACCCTTTAACAGGAGTAAACTCCGTTAACAGTCCCTTGTCTTCCAATATGTGCCTGGAGCTTCCACTATTGACAAACCATAAACCTACGGTCTTCCTTAGCAGCTCCTGCACATTCACAAAATAATTAGTTCTCAAAAGGACCCCTAGCCCTGTTGGCTTTGGGTCTATCATTCTCTTCATCAGAAACCATGTCAGCCCAATATCCACCAGTAGGCACCCATGCCTTAGCTGGTTTGACAGACGAACTACCAACAGTCCTTTTGCCGGGTGAAATCCGTGAATTTTTCCCAGCACTAGGTCTACGACTTGGGGAACCACTAGGCCTCCTTTCTGTAGGTAGCCTTTGGTTATTACCCTTAGAACTCTTTTGAACTCTTGACATTTTTTCAGGAGATGATGAACGCATTCTCCTAGGACTATGTCGCTGAAACCGATCAATTGGGTTAGTTTGCACATTAGAGATAATCCTATCATAATAAGCACTGTTCGACTTAATCCTGTCTGGAGAATTGGTTCTCCAACTACTTGATTGACTCGAACCACTAGAACCTTCTATAAATGAGACACTTCTAGGCTTATTATCATTAGTCTTGCTATTGTTTTCAAATTCTCTAAATCTTAAATAGTTCTTAACAGCCAGACTATCAGGATTTCTCTCAGCATACTCCTCATAATATTTATTCTTGTAATCTTTCATGGATATGCGATGCAAAGACCTACTATTTTCACTAGCTAGAATCCATACTGCCTCTAGATTTTTCAGGTGACACCCTAGATTTACTATTTTTCCTATAAGGACAACAGCTTGACACATGACCCATTTCACGACATTTAAAACATGACCTCTTAGGTAACTTCTTTGGTAGATCACTGTACACAATCTCAGGCACTTGGACTCCATGACCTTTCAATTCATCTATCCATTCAAGAGTAGCATAAGCTTCTTCCCAAAAAGTAGGTGCCTTAATGGGACTAGCATAACGTTTGGTAGTTTGAATCTTTGGACCTTTGGATAACAGTTCTTTTAACTTATTTGTTGCAAATTGTTCAGGTGTCTCTGATTGAACACTCGAACCTTCTACATCAATTGTAGAAGTTTGAACAAAACCTTTTTTGAAAACTGTTTCTTTAAAGTTTTTGTTTTTAATAGGTTTTGGCAAAGTCTCAGATTTTACAGGTTCATCAATACTCCAAATTTGATCAACATTTTTAGGATAATTACCTTTTAAATCTGACTCTTTGGCTGAAAACACATCATCACAACCTTTTAAAGTAAAATATGTGATTGTTTCCATTTCAACTTCTTTTTCAATTCCTTTCAATTTGTTATCCACTGTCCGTGTGGCTTCACTTGGGTCTGAGTGAGCCTTAGATTCACTAGTCTTGTTCACAGATCCCTCTAACTTAGAAATATCAGGGACAGGAACATTACTAGTTTTGGTCTCTGGAGGGGTAGTCTTGGGTAAGTTTTCAGAATTTGAATTTTCAGTCTCATCTAAATTAATCTTCTGAAAACTATCATAATTGTGACTAAAAGGTGGCGGAACAGCATTATATCTCTTGACAAAACTAGGTTGTTCACCCTTTTCTTTAGCATCTCTAAGGTGACCCATCATAGTTCCTATGTCTCTCATTTTATTCAGTTTGCCACTTAGTTCAACAATTTGTACCCTAGAATCTGCTAATTCTTTATCCTTTTTAGCACTTTCTTTTACTACTCTCTCATAGTCTTCATCTAGCATTTGTTTTTTGCCTAGTAACTGTGCATATTCAACCCTAAGAGACTCAAACCTATCTTCTTCAGATTTTATCCGATTAAGATATTCTTTAGCATGACCTTTATAAACCATTACGTCCGTTGCTAACTTAGTCCTATCACTAGTAGCATCATTCAGAAAGGTCTTTGTTGATTCAATCTCCTTTTTAAGAACAGTTACTTCGCTAGACAAACCTATGCTATGTTTACATACATTAATGAAGGATTGTAAAGAAAAACTTACCTGTTGCTCTGGTGATTCAAGATTAACCACGAAATTCACAAGCTCTTCTGTACTCAGATTATCAGGTATCTCGATCTTTACATCTTTATCCTTTTTCTCAGTTTCCATACCCTTATCAGCTTCAAAGGAAACTTCTCCATTTTCAGCTATTACTGGATCTGATGGTTCAGGTTCCTCTTCTACCCTTTGATGAAAACTATCATGATCATTTGTACTGGCATACAATGTATAGTCGAATGAATTATCAACAAGATCGTTCATCCCTCCATCAAAGTCTTGAATTTCTGCCATAAATGCATGATTTTGATCATCGGCACTAGTCGAACCCCAATTATAAGTACCATCATTTTGAACAACCAAAGCTCTCGAGTTGTCCGTTTCTCCTGAGTTTCGGTTCCCAGTATTAGCATATTGACGCCCTGAATTCTGACTTGCAATAGAACCACCCTGATTGAAGTTCTGACGACCTGTTGTTGAATTGTTGTCCCGTCTTGGCCTCTGACATTCACGTGCAAAATGTCCAAAACCATCACAATTGAAACACTTCACTTTTGTCTTATCAAATCCCACTTTGCCGTCTATCACCTTCCTTCCGGTTCTACCAGTGAATCGTTGAACTCTCAATGTTAGCATTGCTAATTGCCAGTTCAGATCCATTTCTTCCAGATCATCTGGATCAACTTGCTTGTAATCCTCCCTAACCAGATCAGGATCAGTCAGTTTTCCTCCAATTAACTTCTCATGAGCAGACACAAACGAAGCTAGCATGCCCAAATGTCCCTCAGCAGATCTTATGATCATCGGCATTCCTGATAAACCCAAGCTTGGAGAACTACTTTTCTGATTCCCGTTATGAACAACCATAGCTGATTCCGGAGAAGTTACATACATCAAGTTGTTGTCAGAATCCATCGTCATTTTCATATTTTCATCATCTCCACTGTAGAAGGCAGTAATCCCTCCACTTGAAGATTTTTCAGAAGCAACATTAGGCTTGCTATGATAAGTTCCGGACGTTGAACAAAATCACTGCTACCTGCTTCTTTTGATTTACGCTTCATATCTTGACCTCTCAGCTTTCGGATAATCTGATCTAGAGTCCACGTACTGAATTCGGGATTTTGCTGGATTGAAGTAACAAACCCTTCCCACTTAGCTGGAAGAGAATCCAACAACTTCTCGATTACTTCATCTGAATCAGGCTTGTACCCAAAATATGTAAGCTCAACTAGCAGATGACTGTAACGAATCAACGTCTCATCAAGAGATTCATCCTTGAAGCTTGTAAAAACATAGTATTGTTTCTTCAACAAGTCCTTCCTCCTCTTCTTGAGATCTTCGTTACCTTCACAATGCTCCTTGGGTGCATCCCATAAGCCCTTTGCACTTTCATACTTTTCAAACAAGTGCAAGAATTCCCCTTGGAGAGCCATTCGGAGTGATCCTAAAGCCTTACTTTCAGCCTCATAGTCCTTCTTTTGATCGACATTCATTTGCTCATAAGTAGCTGCTTTCCTGTAACATCCCAAACTTTTCTTTACTAGTTGACTAATGCCGTTAAGTCAATATTGTGTGTGTCGTTAAGTCTATTTTAGATTTAATGTTTATATGTAGCTAATGTGTGTTATGTGTGAGGCTTGTAAGCCTAAATGTTAATGTAGTATAAATGTGTGTAATATGAAGATCAATGTCTATGTAGTGACATTTAATGAAGGATTAATGATGTATATGGTCAATAAAGTAGTTTGTGACCAATAATGAAGGATTAGGAAGCTTAGGGGCTAGTTTTGACATGTGTGCAAAGTTAAAAACGGGTTTAGAGGCTTAGGGGTTGTCTTTAGAGAGCCATTATGCAGGTTTTCTTCCTCCTAAACAAGCCCTAGTTGATCCCTTCCCTTCCCCTCAAGTTTCTCGCTAGATCTATTCGTTTTGGAGCCAAATCGATCGTGCATTGCTTAGATCTTGGATCTTTATCACCTAATACAGGTAATATAGGTGTTCCTCTTTTGAGATATGATTGTTTGAGTCTTACATTAGTCTTAATCCAGGCCATAAGGGTTTGGGTTGGGTTATTTGATTAAACGTTCACCGATTTCATGTTATTCGGGTGATTAAATGATTGATTTATGAAGTGTCTTATTATGTGTGAAATGTAGAAATGAAGTTGTTGTGTGACATATGCATACTACATGGCTTGTACACCTAGCTCACTAGACTTGGTAGGTTGCCATGTCACTTGCACGTTTAAGGGCCCAAACGAAATGAAGGTAATGTGTGATTATGTTTAGGTTATGTGTGTTTCCTAAACTATTATGTGTGGGATCGAGCTCGTAAATATAATGCAGGGAAAGTGTTAAGCTTAACCCGTACAAGTCTTAGCCGGACGAGTACGTTGACGTAGTTGTTGCTTGGGTGGCTCCTTGCAACATGGTCTTTATAATGCAGGGAAAGTGTTAAGCTTAACCCGTACAAGTCTTAGCCGGACGAGTACGTTGACGTAGTTGTTGCTTGGGTGGCTCCTTGCAACATGGTCTTTATAATGCAGGGAAAGTGTTAAGCTTAACCCGTACAAGTCTTAGCCGGACGAGTACGTTGACGTAGTTGTTGCTTGGGTGGCTCCTTGCAACATGGTCTTTATAATGCAGGGAAAGTGTTAAGCTTAACCCGTACAAGTCTTAGCCGGACGAGTACGTTGACGTAGTTGTTGCTTGGGTGGCTCCTTGCAACATGGTCTTTATAATGCAGGGAAAGTGTTAAGCTTAACCCGTACAAGTCTTAGCCGGACGAGTACGTTGACGTAGTTGTTGCTTGGGTGGCTCCTTGCAACATGGTCTTTATAATGCAGGGCGAGTAATACGAGGGGTTTGACCAACCTCCACATACGGATTACTCTTGGATTGGCTTGCCATTCCTTAACGACGTACGATGATTAGTCTTTTGGTTGATCATCTAGTCGGGTGTGATGCAGGGCACACTTATATGCAGATAACGAAGATACGTGTGACAATGTGGGAACTAATGCAGGATAGGCACATTTAGGATGACTATCCTATTTGATATGAAGTTGATATGCAGTTATGTGTGTTGTGTGTTGTGCCTAATGAGTTTGTCTATTAATGAAGAAATGTTTTAATTGGACAAATGCTTTTAAATTAAGTGTGATCTTACTTAGCTATTCTTATAGCTAACACTTGTTTCTTTAATGTGGTTGATCCCTCAGGTTTAGCTTGATGGACTAGTGACGCAGGACTTATGAGCTTGGGTAGATGCAATGATGGAGCCTTAGCTACCCATAGTTGCTTATTATGGAGACTTTTGAATACATTTCATTTTGATGTCGAATTTATGTAATAATGTGTGAACGGTTGTTTAATGTTGGGCAACCGTTGGGTTTTCATTTGAACTAATGTTTGATATGCAGTTATGTGTGTTGTGTGTTGTGCCTAATGAGTTTGTCTATTAATGAAGAAATGTTTTAATTGGACAAATGCTTTTAAATTAAGTGTGATCTTACTTAGCTATTCTTATAGCTAACACTTGTTTCTTTAATGTGGTTGATCCCTCAGGTTTAGCTTGATGGACTAGTGACGCAGGACTTATGAGCTTGGGTAGATGCAATGATGGAGCCTTAGCTACCCATAGTTGCTTATTATGGAGACTTTTGAATACATTTCATTTTGATGTCGAATTTATGTAATAATGTGTGAACGGTTGTTTAATGTTGGGCAACCGTTGGGTTTTCATTTGAACTAATGTTTGATATGGCATGTAACACCAACTAAATGCAGGATAGGCACATTTAGGATGACTATCCTATTTGATATGAAGTTGATATGCAGTTATGTGTGTTGTGTGTTGTGCCTAATGAGTTTGTCTATTAATGAAGAAATGTTTTAATTGGACAAATGCTTTTAAATTAAGTGTGATCTTACTTAGCTATTCTTATAGCTAACACTTGTTTCTTTAATGTGGTTGATCCCTCAGGTTTAGCTTGATGGACTAGTGACGCAGGACTTATGAGCTTGGGTAGATGCAATGATGGAGCCTTAGCTACCCATAGTTGCTTATTATGGAGACTTTTGAATACATTTCATTTTGATGTCGAATTTATGTAATAATGTGTGAACGGTTGTTTAATGTTGGGCAACCGTTGGGTTTTCATTTGAACTAATGTTTGATATGGCATGTAACACCAACTAAACGCAGAAACCGAAATGTTTTTATCGGTTTTGACTTTTACGGTCTTTACTTCCGCAATTTAACACCGTTAGGTGAAAGATTTTTGAAAACCCATATTTTTAAACGTCGGGTGTTACAAGTTGGTATCAGAGAATTGGTTTAAGTGAACCAAAATTCGACTTATGCCGTAGGATTTTGGACTTAGACCGATGAGAAGTAGGTTAGGCTTAAGTAGGATGCCTAGCTAATGAGGTGGAATGCTCTAGGACGGGTTGGGGAGTGAGTGAGAGTGTGATTTAAGGCTTGTTTATTGTGTGTGGTAATGTAGTTATATGTAGTAGAGCCTTAACATATGTAGTCACTCTTTAACTCTTGCTAACCGTCGTCGTTGCTTTGTAGAATTAATGGCAAACACTAGAGCTAGTAACCAGAGAGCAGGAGGAAATGGTGGTGGTATTCCTCCTAATGGAAACGGTGCTGGAAATGAAGTATTGTTCAATGTAGGGTATTGTTATGCAGTTTATGTAGATTTATGAAGTGTCTTATTATGTGTGAAATGTAGAAATGAAGTTGTTGTGTGACATATGCATACTACATGGCTTGTACACCTAGCTCACTAGACTTGGTAGGTTGCCATGTCACTTGCACGTTTAAGGGCCCAAACGAAATGAAGGTAATGTGTGATTATGTTTAGGTTATGTGTGTTTCCTAAACTATTATGTGTGGGATCGAGCTCGTAAATATAATGCAGGGAAAGTGTTAAGCTTAACCCGTACAAGTCTTAGCCGGACGAGTACGTTGACGTAGTTGTTGCTTGGGTGGCTCCTTGCAACATGGTCTTTATAATGCAGGGCGAGTAATACGAGGGGTTTGACCAACCTCCACATACGGATTACTCTTGGATTGGCTTGCCATTCCTTAACGACGTACGATGATTAGTCTTTTGGTTGATCATCTAGTCGGGTGTGATGCAGGGCACACTTATATGCAGATAACGAAGATACGTGTGACAATGTGGGAACTAATGCAGGATAGGCACATTTAGGATGACTATCCTATTTGATATGAAGTTGATATGCAGTTATGTGTGTTGTGTGTTGTGCCTAATGAGTTTGTCTATTAATGAAGAAATGTTTTAATTGGACAAATGCTTTTAAATTAAGTGTGATCTTACTTAGCTATTCTTATAGCTAACACTTGTTTCTTTAATGTGGTTGATCCCTCAGGTTTAGCTTGATGGACTAGTGACGCAGGACTTATGAGCTTGGGTAGATGCAATGATGGAGCCTTAGCTACCCATAGTTGCTTATTATGGAGACTTTTGAATACATTTCATTTTGATGTCGAATTTATGTAATAATGTGTGAACGGTTGTTTAATGTTGGGCAACCGTTGGGTTTTCATTTGAACTAATGTTTGATATGGCATGTAACACCAACTAAACGCAGAAACCGAAATGTTTTTATCGGTTTTGACTTTTACGGTCTTTACTTCCGCAATTTAACACCGTTAGGTGAAAGATTTTTGAAAACCCATATTTTTAAACGTCGGGTGTTACAAGTTGGTATCAGAGAATTGGTTTAAGTGAACCAAAATTCGACTTATGCCGTAGGATTTTGGACTTAGACCGATGAGAAGTAGGTTAGGCTTAAGTAGGATGCCTAGCTAATGAGGTGGAATGCTCTAGGACGGGTTGGGGAGTGAGTGAGAGTGTGATTTAAGGCTTGTTTATTGTGTGTGGTAATGTAGTTATATGTAGTAGAGCCTTAACATATGTAGTCACTCTTTAACTCTTGCTAACCGTCGTCGTTGCTTTGTAGAATTAATGGCAAACACTAGAGCTAGTAACCAGAGAGCAGGAGGAAATGGTGGTGGTATTCCTCCTAATGGAAACGGTGCTGGAAATGAAGTAGAGCAAAGGCCACCCCGTGCACAAAATCGCCGTCTTGGTGATCCACCAACCGCCTCTGAAGTAGATAGGGCAAACCCGGTAATAGAGCAGGTTCCCAATCAAGCCCAATTACATGAAGAATTGAGAGCTATCCGAGCTCTCTTAATGAGAAATGAAGAGGAGTTAGCTCAATTGAGGGCTGAAAGAAATGCAGAAAGGATTGGGAGTGAACAAAGGGGTGAGCGTTCGGAAGGGAATTACTCAAATCCCTCCCAAAGTGCTGAACCATCCATGGCAGCCGTGGGTGTTAATGGAGTTAATGGTGTAGGACTTGGAGTTGTTAATGCACCTCGTGTTAATAACTTCAAATATGAAAGTTTTCAGAAATGTGGTGCCAAGGAGTTTGATGGTACCCAAAATGCAGTGGGTGCTATGGAGTGGATCGAGGACATTGAGGTAGTTTTTGCATCTTGCTATTGTCCGGATGATATGAAGGTTTTGTGTGCTAGTAGGATGTTGAAGAAGAATGCCCGTAATTGGTGGAGGGCTACTACAGTGTCTATGGCTCCTGAGGTACTTGCAGTTATGCCTTGGGGAACTTTTAAGGAGAAATTTCTAGAGGAGTATGTGGGAACGCGTGAGTTAAGGTTGATTGAAAAGGAGTTTAGATCGTTGGTTGCTAAACCCGGTGCAATTTCTGAATATGCACACTCGTTTATGGAGAAGTTGAAGTTTGTTGGACACCTGGTTCGAAGGCAGGAGGACCAAATTGAGGCTTATTGCGATGGTCTTCCCGCTAGTTATCGTGGATTATGTAGACAACATGTGACTTTATCGGCGGCTATTAAGGAGTCAAAGAGGTTGGATGATGACTTCAAAAGCGAGAAAGTTGTGGTGAAGATTGATGACAAGAAAGTAGGGTTCAAAAGAGGGTCAAGTTGGTCATCTAACAATAATAATAATAATAAGAAGTTTCGTGGAAATCCTAAGCTAATAATAATAATAATAATAATAATAATAATAATAATAATAATAATAATAATAAAAAATCAAGTTGGTCATCTAACAATAATAATAATAATAAGAAGTTTCGTGGAAATCCTAGCTCAAGTGGTGACAAAGGCAAAAAGAAGAATGGGTCTTGGTGTGCTTTTTGCAAGAGTGTTCATGAAGGCCAATGTTCTGACAAGACAAGAAGGTGTCATAAGTGTGGAAAGTCGGGACATCTTGCAACAGAATGTAGGGACAAGGTTCGTTGCTACAAGTGTCAGGAAACGGGTCATCTTATTGCCGATTGCCCACAAATGAAGAATGACGGGAAGAAAGCAGCTACTTCAGCAACAAAAGTGAGAGCCTTGCAAATGACTGTTGATGATGCTAAGAACAACGACGAGGTGGTAAGTGGTACTTTCCTTGTTAATTCAAAACCTGCTTCTGTTTTATTTGATTCGGGTGCAAATAGGTCGTTTGTGTCTACTTTATTTGCTCCTAAGCTAGGAAGAGTCACTACCCCTTTAGATTGCTCGATAGAGGTGGAAATTGCTAATGGTACGGTTAGTGATATACGTGTGGGTTATGATGATTGTGACATTGAGATTGAAGGTCGTTTGTTTCCGGTCCAGTTATTGCCTACTACCTTAGCCGGTTTTGATGTAGTGATTGGTATGGATTGGTTGTCTAGAAATGAAGCTAGTATTTTGTGTTCCCAAAAGATTATTCGGTTTCCTACATCCGATGGTAATGTGGTAACGGTTTATGGGGATAAGAAGAGAGGGGGGATAAAGATCATTAGTATGATGAAGGCTATTAAATGTATAAGGAAGAATAAGAGTCATTTCTTGGCCTATGTTATTGATGTGAGAAAGGAGAAGCCTTCTATTGCTAGTGTTGATGTAGTATCCGATTTTCCCGATGTGTTTCCCGAAGATCTTCCCGGTATCCCTCCTGACCGTGAAGTTACTTTTCAGATAGATCTTATTCCCGGTGCTACACCTGTTGCTAAAGCACCTTACCGATTAGCTCCTACAGAAATGAAAGAGTTAATGTCCCAACTTCAGGAATTACTTGACAAAGGTTTCATACAACCTAGTTCCTCGCCTTGGGGAGCTCCGGTTCTCTTTGTTAAAAAGAAGGATGGATCTATGCGCATGTGCATAGACTACCGTGAGTTGAATAAGCGAACGGTTAAGAATAAATATCCTCTTCCGCGAATTGATGATCTCTTTGATCAACTACATGGTGCTTCATATTTTTCAAAGATAGATTTGCGGTCCGGTTATCATCAATTGAAGGTTAAGAAGGAGGATGTAGCAAAGACAGCTTTCCGGACTAGATATGGTCATTATGAGTTCTTGGTCATGCCATTTGGGTTGACTAATGCTCCAGCCGCGTTTATGGATTTAATGAATCGGGTATGCCGTCCCTTTCTAGATCATTTTGTTATTGTGTTTATTGACGATATTTTGATCTATTCTAAGTCAGAAGATGAGCACCGTGAGCACTTGAAAGCAGTTTTGGAGGTGTTGAGGGAGAAGAAGTTGTATGCCAAGTTTTCTAAATGTGAGTTTTGGCTTCGAGAGGTGCAGTTTCTTGGTCATGTTATCTCATCAGAAGGTATTAAAGTAGATCCTTCAAAGATTGAAGCTGTTTCAAATTGGGAGCAGCCAAAGACTCCTACTGAGATTAAAAGTTTTCTTGGTTTGGCTGGATATTATAGAAGGTTCATTCAGGATTTCTCCCGAATAGCCAAGCCTATGACTGAACTAACGAAGAAAGGAGTAAAGTTTGAGTGGACCGATAAGCAGGAGAATGCATTTCGAACGTTAAAGAAGAAGTTGTGTGAAGCTCCTATACTTGCCTTACCTGAAGGTACCGATGATTTGGTTGTGTATAGTGATGCATCTATCACGGGTTTGGGTTGTGTACTGATGCAGAGGGACAAGGTGATCGCCTATGCTTCCCGCCAGTTGAAACCACATGAGAAGAATTACCCTACCCATGATCTTGAATTGGCCGCAGTTGTATTTGCATTAAAATTGTGGAGACATTACCTTTATGGTACAAAATGCACTTTGTTTACCGATCATAAAAGTTTGCAGTATGTCTTTAATCAAAAGGAGATGAACGTGAGACAAAGGAGGTGGATGGAATTACTTAAGGATTATGATTGTGACATTGAGATTGAAGGTCGTTTGTTTCCGGTCCAGTTATTGCCTACTACCTTAGCCGGTTTTGATGTAGTGATTGGTATGGATTGGTTGTCTAGAAATGAAGCTAGTATTTTGTGTTCCCAAAAGATTATTCGGTTTCCTACATCCGATGGTAATGTGGTAACGGTTTATGGGGATAAGAAGAGAGGGGGGATAAAGATCATTAGTATGATGAAGGCTATTAAATGTATAAGGAAGAATAAGAGTCATTTCTTGGCCTATGTTATTGATGTGAGAAAGGAGAAGCCTTCTATTGCTAGTGTTGATGTAGTATCCGATTTTCCCGATGTGTTTCTCGAAGATCTTCCCGGTATCCCTCCTGACCGTGAAGTTACTTTTCAGATAGATCTTATTCCCGGTGCTACACCTGTTGCTAAAGCACCTTACCGATTAGCTCCTACAGAAATGAAAGAGTTAATGTCCCAACTTCAGGAATTACTTGACAAAGGTTTCATACAACCTAGTTCCTCGCCTTGGGGAGCTCCGGTTCTCTTTGTTAAAAAGAAGGATGGATCTATGCGCATGTGCATAGACTACCGTGAGTTGAATAAGCGAACGGTTAAGAATAAATATCCTCTTCCGCGAATTGATGATCTCTTTGATCAACTACATGGTGCTTCATATTTTTCAAAGATAGATTTGCGGTCCGGTTATCATCAATTGAAGGTTAAGAAGGAGGATGTAGCAAAGACAGCTTTCCGGACTAGATATGGTCATTATGAGTTCTTGGTCATGCCATTTGGGTTGACTAATGCTCCAGCCGCGTTTATGGATTTAATGAATCGGGTATGCCGTCCCTTTCTAGATCATTTTGTTATTGTGTTTATTGACGATATTTTGATCTATTCTAAGTCAGAAGATGAGCACCGTGAGCACTTGAAAGCAGTTTTGGAGGTGTTGAGGGAGAAGAAGTTGTATGCCAAGTTTTCTAAATGTGAGTTTTGGCTTCGAGAGGTGCAGTTTCTTGGTCATGTTATCTCATCAGAAGGTATTAAAGTAGATCCTTCAAAGATTGAAGCTGTTTCAAATTGGGAGCAGCCAAAGACTCCTACTGAGATTAAAAGTTTTCTTGGTTTGGCTGGATATTATAGAAGGTTCATTCAGGATTTCTCCCGAATAGCCAAGCCTATGACTGAACTAACGAAGAAAGGAGTAAAGTTTGAGTGGACCGATAAGCAGGAGAATGCATTTCGAACGTTAAAGAAGAAGTTGTGTGAAGCTCCTATACTTGCCTTACCTGAAGGTACCGATGATTTGGTTGTGTATAGTGATGCATCTATCACGGGTTTGGGTTGTGTACTGATGCAGAGGGACAAGGTGATCGCCTATGCTTCCCGCCAGTTGAAACCACATGAGAAGAATTACCCTACCCATGATCTTGAATTGGCCGCAGTTGTATTTGCATTAAAATTGTGGAGACATTACCTTTATGGTACAAAATGCACTTTGTTTACCGATCATAAAAGTTTGCAGTATGTCTTTAATCAAAAGGAGATGAACGTGAGACAAAGGAGGTGGATGGAATTACTTAAGGATTATGATTGTGAAATCAAATACCATCCGGGTAAAGCCAATGTAGTGGCGGATGCACTAAGTAGGAAGGTGCAAAGTTCTTCTTGTAGGTTAATGAGCATGCAAGTTCAAGCCAAGTCGGGGCTACTTGATCGAATTAAAGAAGCACAAGTGAGGGCATTGATGAAGGATAACATTGACAATGAAAGTATTGGAAAGAAGAAACGTCTTGTGATGGAGACTAATAGCCGTGGGTTCAAAACATACAAGGGTCGAATTTGGGTGCCATTGCTTGGTGGTAACCGAGAATTGATCCTTGAGGAAGCCCATAGAAGTAGATATTCGGTTCATCCCGGTGTCACCAAAATGTATGCAGATTTGAAACCTATTTATTGGTGGCCGGATATTAAAGGAGAAGTAGCTCATTTTGTAGCAAAGTGTTTGACGTGTGCACGTGTGAAAACGGACCATCAAAAGCCGTATGGTTTGTTGCATCAACTAGACATTCCCGAGTGGAAATGGGATCATATTACCATGGACTTTGTAACGAAGCTACCTAAAACGCCGAAAGGGAATGATATGATATGGGTGATTGTAGATAGATTGACGAAGAGTGCTCATTTTCTAGCTACCCGACAAGATGTGCCTTTAACGAAGATGGCAAAGATGTATATTGATGAAGTAGTTGCGAAACATGGAGTTCCTTTATCTATTGTTTCGGATCGAGACTCGAGGTTTGTGTCAAACTTTTGGAAGGGTCTCCAACGGGAGTTGGGTAGTAGAATAAATTTGAGTACCGCTTATCATCCCCAAACCGATGGGCAAAGTGAGAGAACCATTCAAACCTTGGAGGATATGTTGAGAACGTGTGTACTTGAATACGGTGGAGCATGGGATGATCATTTAAGGATGATTGAGTTTGCTTACAACAATAGTCACCATGCAAGCATTGGAATGCCACCATTTGAGATGTTATATGGAAGAAGGTGTAGGACCCCAAGTTGTTGGATGGAGCCCGGTGAAAAGCAGTTGACCGGTCCTGAAATTATTGAAATTACCTCTGAAAAGGTTAATGTAGCTAAAGAAGCCTTACGTGTGGCAAGAGAAAGGCAGAAAACTTATGCAGATAAGAAAAGGAGACCGATTGAGTTTAATGTTGGTGATTTAGTGATGCTGAAAGTATCACCTTGGAAAGGAGTTATTCGATTTGGAAAGAAGGGAAAGTTGAGTCCACGTTTCATTGGACCTTTTAAAGTTGTGAAACGCATTAAAGACGTGGCATATCAGTTGGAATTACCTCCAGAATTGGATGGAATTCACAACACTTTCCATGTATCCTACTTGAGGAAATGTTTAGCTGAGGAGTCAAGTGTGATTCCTATTAAAGACGTGGCATATCAGTTGGAATTACCTCCAGAATTGGATGGAATTCACAACACTTTCCATGTATCCTACTTGAGGAAATGTTTAGCTGAGGAGTCAAGTGTGATTCCTATTAAAGACGTGAGTATTGACCCAATGAAGAGAATAGTAGACGAACCAGTAGCGATACTTGGAAGAAAGCAAAAGAAGTTACGCCGAAAAGTGATTGACCTCGTGTTGATAAAGTGGAAGCATAACCATGGAGAAAGCTTAACGTGGGAAACTGAAGCAGTAATGAAGGAAAAGTATCCCGAGTTGTTCCTTAATGAAGAGATTCCGGGGACGGAATCCTCTTAAGGGGGAGGTAATTGTAACATCCCAAACTTTTCTTTACTAGTTGACTAATGCCGTTAAGTCAATATTGTGTGTGTCGTTAAGTCTATTTTAGATTTAATGTTTATATGTAGCTAATGTGTGTTATGTGTGAGGCTTGTAAGCCTAAATGTTAATGTAGTATAAATGTGTGTAATATGAAGATCAATGTCTATGTAGTGACATTTAATGAAGGATTAATGATGTATATGGTCAATAAAGTAGTTTGTGACCAATAATGAAGGATTAATGATGTATATGATCAATAAAGTAGTTTGTGACCAATAATGAAGGATTAATGATGTATATGATCAATAAAGTAGTTTGTGACCAATAATGAAGGATTAATGATGTATATGGTCAATAAAGTAGTTTGTGACCAATAATGAAGGATTAGGAAGCTTAGGGGCTAGTTTTGACATGTGTGCAAAGTTAAAAACGGGTTTAGAGGCTTAGGGGTTGTCTTTAGAGAGCCATTATGCAGGTTTTCTTCCTCCTAAACAAGCCCTAGTTGATCCCTTCCCTTCCCCTCAAGTTTCTCGCTAGATCTATTCGTTTTGGAGCCAAATCGATCGTGCATTGCTTAGATCTTGGATCTTTATCACCTAATACAGGTAATATAGGTGTTCCTCTTTTGAGATATGATTGTTTGAGTCTTACATTAGTCTTAATCCAGGCCATAAGGGTTTGGGTTGGGTTATTTGATTAAACGTTCACCGATTTCATGTTATTCGGGTGATTAAATGATTGATTTATGAAGTAAAGGATTAAAGGATTTATAGGCTGAAAATAGATGATGAAAGTGCAATTAAATGGGTTAATTTTAAGTCCCCAGGTTGGATTTGGGGTATGGGTTCGTATGGAATTCGTTTGATCAAAGAACAAAGTTGGGATTTCTGGTCGACACTCCAAGTGCGACGCACCACTTGGAAGGTGCGGCGCACCACCTGCCCAGATTTTACAAAAAGTGTCGTTTAGCTTATCTTTCGATCTTATACTTGTTCTAGGTTATTGGAGACACCTAGTCATCGTTGTATTGTGCTTGTAGCTTGTTGTTAAGCTGTATCAAGGTAAGATACACTACTTTTGTCACGCTGAGGGTTCAACAAGCAAAGGTTTCATACTTATAACTTCCTTAACGGTAACTTATGATATATGTGGGTATCTCGGGTTACACGGGAGGTATTATGGGATATGTAGTTGACCATGAGACCTGAAATGCAGACCTTAATGTAGTGAAATGAAGTATTGTTCAATGTAGGGTATTGTTATGCAGTTTATGTAGATTTATGAAGTGTCTTATTATGTGTGAAATGTAGAAATGAAGTTGTTGTGTGACATATGCATACTACATGGCTTGTACACCTAGCTCACTAGACTTGGTAGGTTGCCATGTCACTTGCACGTTTAAGGGCCCAAACGAAATGAAGGTAATGTGTGATTATGTTTAGGTTATGTGTGTTTCCTAAACTATTATGTGTGGGATCGAGCTCGTAAATATAATGCAGGGAAAGTGTTAAGCTTAACCCGTACAAGTCTTAGCCGGACGAGTACGTTGACGTAGTTGTTGCTTGGGTGGCTCCTTGCAACATGGTCTTTATAATGCAGGGCGAGTAATACGAGGGGTTTGACCAACCTCCACATACGGATTACTCTTGGATTGGCTTGCCATTCCTTAACGACGTACGATGATTAGTCTTTTGGTTGATCATCTAGTCGGGTGTGATGCAGGGCACACTTATATGCAGATAACGAAGATACGTGTGACAATGTGGGAACTAATGCAGGATAGGCACATTTAGGATGACTATCCTATTTGATATGAAGTTGATATGCAGTTATGTGTGTTGTGTGTTGTGCCTAATGAGTTTGTCTATTAATGAAGAAATGTTTTAATTGGACAAATGCTTTTAAATTAAGTGTGATCTTACTTAGCTATTCTTATAGCTAACACTTGTTTCTTTAATGTGGTTGATCCCTCAGGTTTAGCTTGATGGACTAGTGACGCAGGACTTATGAGCTTGGGTAGATGCAATGATGGAGCCTTAGCTACCCATAGTTGCTTATTATGGAGACTTTTGAATACATTTCATTTTGATGTCGAATTTATGTAATAATGTGTGAACGGTTGTTTAATGTTGGGCAACCGTTGGGTTTTCATTTGAACTAATGTTTGATATGGCATGTAACACCAACTAAACGCAGAAACCGAAATGTTTTTATCGGTTTTGACTTTTACGGTCTTTACTTCCGCAATTTAACACCGTTAGGTGAAAGATTTTTGAAAACCCATATTTTTAAACGTCGGGTGTTACATTTCCCACCACTCGAACTAGAAGTATCATTGTCATTTGCGACAACAGGATGAACATAACCATTGACAATACAAATCCACATCCTGACATCCATAAGTCTACAATATGACTCGAATTTGCCCTTCCAATTGAAATATCTGTCTAGGCTTATCAACTTGGGCGGTGAATTGGCTTTTCCGGTTTCATGATCCATCAGAATCAATTGATTCAGCAAAGCTTGATAGTTTGTGGGTAACTGAGACGTCATTTTCTCCGAGCTAGCAAAATTATAGGAACTGTTCAAAAAAAACGAGATCTCAAATGTATATGAGGTCGCAAAAAAAAAAGAGGTCGCAAAAAAACTCGAAAAAAAAAAAAAAAAAAAAAAAAAAAAAAAAAAAAAAAAAAAAAAAAAAAAAAAAAAAAAAAAAAAAAAAAAAAAAAAAAAAAAAAAAAAAAAAAAAAAAAAAAAAAAAAAAAAAAAAAAAAAAAAAAAAAAAAAAAAAAAAAAAAAAAAAAAAAAAAAAAAAAAAAAAAAAAAAAAAAAAAAAAAAAAAAAAAAAAAAAAAAAAAAAAAAAAAAAAAAAAAAAAAAAAAAAAAAAAAAAAAAAAAAAAAAAAAAAAAAAAAAAAAAAAAAAAAAAAAAAAAAAAAAAAAAAAAAAAAAAAAAAAAAAAAAAAAAAAAAAAAAAAAAAAAAAAAAAAAAAAAAAAAAAAAAAAAAAAAAAAAAAAAAAAAAAAAAAAAAAAAAAAAAAAAAAAAAAAAAAAAAAAAAAAAAAAAAAAAAAAAAAAAAAAAAAAAAAAAAAAAAAAAAAAAAAAAAAAAAAAAAAAAAAAAAAAAAAAAAAAAAAAAAAAAAAAAAGCATACTACATGGCTTGTACACCTAGCTCACTAGACTTGGTAGGTTGCCATGTCACTTGCACGTTTAAGGGCCCAAACGAAATGAAGGTAATGTGTGATTATGTTTAGGTTATGTGTGTTTCCTAAACTATTATGTGTGGGATCGAGCTCGTAAATATAATGCAGGGAAAGTGTTAAGCTTAACCCGTACAAGTCTTAGCCGGACGAGTACGTTGACGTAGTTGTTGCTTGGGTGGCTCCTTGCAACATGGTCTTTATAATGCAGGGCGAGTAATACGAGGGGTTTGACCAACCTCCACATACGGATTACTCTTGGATTGGCTTGCCATTCCTTAACGACGTACGATGATTAGTCTTTTGGTTGATCATCTAGTCGGGTGTGATGCAGGGCACACTTATATGCAGATAACGAAGATACGTGTGACAATGTGGGAACTAATGCAGGATAGGCACATTTAGGATGACTATCCTATTTGATATGAAGTTGATATGCAGTTATGTGTGTTGTGTGTTGTGCCTAATGAGTTTGTCTATTAATGAAGAAATGTTTTAATTGGACAAATGCTTTTAAATTAAGTGTGATCTTACTTAGCTATTCTTATAGCTAACACTTGTTTCTTTAATGTGGTTGATCCCTCAGGTTTAGCTTGATGGACTAGTGACGCAGGACTTATGAGCTTGGGTAGATGCAATGATGGAGCCTTAGCTACCCATAGTTGCTTATTATGGAGACTTTTGAATACATTTCATTTTGATGTCGAATTTATGTAATAATGTGTGAACGGTTGTTTAATGTTGGGCAACCGTTGGGTTTTCATTTGAACTAATGTTTGATATGGCATGTAACACCAACTAAACGCAGAAACCGAAATGTTTTTATCGGTTTTGACTTTTACGGTCTTTACTTCCGCAATTTAACACCGTTAGGTGAAAGATTTTTGAAAACCCATATTTTTAAACGTCGGGTGTTACATTTCCCACCACTCGAACTAGAAGTATCTTGTCATTTGCGACAACAGGATGAACATAACCATTGACAATACAAATCCACATCTTGACATCCATAAGCTTGATAGTTTGTGGGTAACTGAGACGTCATTTTCTCCGAGCTAGCAAAATTATAGGAACTGTTCAAAAAAAACGAGATCTCAAATGTATATGAGGTCGCAAAAAAAAAGAGGTCGCAAATTACAAACTCGAGGTCGTAATTGAACTGGCGAGGTCTTAAAGAGCTCACGAGGTCACAAACGAAATACGAGGTCGCAATTGAACTAGCGAGGTCGTAAATTAGCTATCCAGGTCGCAAAGCAAGATGGATGAGGTAATACGAGATGGCGAGGTCGCAAACGATGTTGTATCCTTTAATTCTCTTGAATTCGAAACCCTAATACCCAACAAAACACCTCCGGCTGCTGCAAACACCAAAAGAGGTCACAAAACAGGTTTTCGATCGTAAACTCATGAAAGAATCACGTATAAACGACCCTAAACCAATGTTGTCTATCACCAACAAACTATAACCTTCCGGTATGAAACCAAGAGGCTCTGATACCACTTGTAAGTCCCCTTGAAACGGATCGTTAATAGTTTGCTCCAGTTATCTTGAGGTGCGGAATCCCTCACTATAACTTGGTGATTCACAACAAGCCTTCAGATTATCTGCTGCCTCGCAGATCTTCTCTAGGCCTAGCGGAACACGAACGATGACTTAACCTACAATATTTGCTTGATATTTCGACAAATGTTCAACCCTAATCTCTGTTAGGGTTCGGTATATATAGGAAACACACGACCTGGGCTTCAGCGAGTCAGCCTCGCATTTCTGGCCCAGCTCGACTCAATTGCGAGGTTGCAATCTAGTCCTAGCCTCGTATTTGACCCTGCAAATACGGGGTCGTATTCCCACTGTGAATTGCGAGGTCTCAATTCACATTTAGCATATTTATCATACATTTAATACTTAAACTTAATCTAGTATTCTATGCATAATACTAAGTTCATTAATGACAATCACATTACAAAGACATATTACAATATAAGCCCAAACAATCTAGACTGCTATTAACATAGACGTGCACTTACAGAAATTATATGCCAAATTCTCCAAATGTGAATTTTGGCTTGAAGAGGTCCACTTTCTTGGTCACGTGGTGAGCAAGGAAGGAATTCATGTGGATCCAAGTTAGATTGAAGCGGTGAAGAATTGTAGACGGCCCGAGACGCCAACCGAGATCCGCCAATTTCTTGGTTTGGCGGGTTATTATAGGCGTTTCATTGAGGGCTTTTCAAAGATTGCCCAACCCTTGACTTTGTTGACTCAACGTGAAAGGCGATTTGATTGGGGAGAGAAGCAAGAACAAGCATTTCAATTGTTGAAAGACAAGTTGTGTGATGCACCCATTTTAAGCTTGCCCGATGGAGCCGATGATTTTGTTGTTTATTGTGATGCATCCGGGCAAGGATTGGGTTGTGTCTTAATGCAACGGGGTAAGGTGATTGCTTATGCATCTAGGCAATTGAAGGTGCATGAGAAGAATTACCCGACTCATGACTTGGAATTGGGAGCGGTCGTGTTTGCCTTAAAGTGTTGGAGACATTATTTGTATGGCACTAAAAGTGTGATCTATACCGATCACAAAAGCCTTCAACACATTTTTGACCAAAGTGAATTGAATATGAGGCAACGAAGGTGGCTTGAGCTTTTTAGTGACTATGATTGCGTTATCCGGTATCACCCGGGTAAAGCAAATATTGTAGCCGATGCATTAAGCCGAAAAGAACGTGTGAAGCCGAGACGAATTAGAGCCATGAGCCTTACTCTGCAAAGGAGTATTCGTGACTCCATCATTGAAGCACAAAGGTTGGCAACTAGGCCGGAAAACTTCATCAATGAAGCATTACATGGTTTAGAGGAATAATTAAATAGAAAAGACGATGATGGTTTATACTTTGTTGAACGATTATGGATCCCCGTTTTTGGTGGGCTTCGGATGAAATTGATGAATGAAGCTCACAAGTCGGCCTACTCGGTTTACCCGGGTTCCGACAAGATGTATTTTGACATGAGAGACTTGTATTGGTGGCCGGGAATGAAGAAAGACATTGCTAGATACGTTAGTGAATGCATCACATGTTTACAAGTAAAAGCCGACCACAAGAAACCACCCGGTTTACTAGTTCAACCGGTAACACCGAAGTTACCTAGGACGAGTAGTGGTCGGGACACCATTTGGGTGATAGTTTACCGGTTGACTAAGTCGGCTCACTTCTTAGCCATCCGGGAAGACGACAAATTTGACACCATGGCACGTTTGTACATCAAAGAAGTAGTATCCAAACATGGAGTGCCGATTTCCATAATAACCGATCGGGATGCCCGATTCACTTCAAAGTTTTGGAAGGCGTTCCAAAAAGCGATGGGTACTCAACTTGACATGAGTACTGCGTTCCATCCTTAAACCGACGGTCAAAGTGAAAGGACGATTCAAACACTTGAAGATATGTTAAGGGCTTGTGCCATCGAGTTTGGTGGCAATTGGGATGTGCATCTACCGTTAGTCGAGTTCTCCTATAATAATAGCTACCATGCTAGCATTCAAATGGCGTCGTTTAGAGTTTTGTATGGGAGAGTATGTAGGTCACCTTTAGCTTGGGCGAAGATTGGTGAAAGCCAACTCATTGGGCCCGAAATTGTTATTGAAACGACTAAGGTGATCTCCCAAATTAAGGAGAAATTGAGAGTAGCCCGGGAAAGACAATTAAAGTATGCAAATGTTAGACGACGACCTCTCGAATTTGAAGTGGGTGATTTTGTTTTGTTAAAAGTGTCTTCGTGGAAGGGCGTGATTCGATTTGTGAAACGTGGAAAGTTGGGCCCGAGATATATTGGCCCATTTAAGATCCTTGAACGAATTGGCCCTGTGGCGTATCGATTGGAACTTCCTCAAGACTTGAGTGGAGTTCATAACGTGTTCCATATTTGTAATCTTAGGAAGTGTTTGGAGGACCCAACACTTCACGTGCCTCTTGAAGAAATTCGTGTCGATAAAACATTGAAATTCGTGGAAGAACCGATAGAGATCTTAGACCGGCAAACTAAAAAGCTAAAGAATACTCGGTATACGATCGTTAAAGTGAGGTGGCAAGCTAGACGTGGGCCCGAATTTACTTGGGAACGTGAAGACTCTATGAAAGCCAAGTATCCCCATTTATTTGACGAGTCTAGTTAGATTTGAAATTTCGGGACGAAATTCCTTTAACGGGGGAATGATGTAACTTTCGCGGTTTTTGAGTTGTAATTAACAAGATTTAACGTGATTAAATGTCATTTGATTTCACAATTTAGTGAAATTTTATTTAATTGACTCGTGACTTAAATGAGCTAAATGACTAATTTGTATAGTTAGTTAAATCGATTTAATGCCCTTTTGACGATTTAAGGACGGGTAATGTGCTAGACGAGACTTGATGGTCGTATTGATTTAATTGTGATGTAAGACGATTAAATAATTGGCTAGAAAACGTAATTGGGTTGACCCGTTGACCCATTGACCCAACCCTACCCATTCTCCCCCAAACTCTTACACTCCCTCTTCCTCATCCACTCACATTCATTACCCTTATCCTTTCTCTCTCACACTCTTAAATGCAAGAACAATCTCTCCCTCTCTCTCTAAATTCTTCACATCATTTAATGTTATCTAAGCTAGATTAGTCATAAATTCATCATCTTCATCATCAAGTAACCATCATATCAAAAAGTTGACCCACCAAGTGCAAGAAATCACCATTTAAAGCTCAATTTCGGAGTTAGCTTTTTGAAGGTAATTTTGGTGAGATAAATCTCTTTCACAAGCATCATTTCATGTTAATAAACTTACTTTTGGTCCATTGACACGAATTTTGCCCGGATTTAACCTTAAAAACCGATTTATGGGTCATTAGGGTTTCCATTAGGGTTTTGATATTTAAATCCGAATTTGGGCATATAAATGATGTTAGGAATCACGATTTTGGGTTGGGTTATGTTTGTTGGTGTATAAAAATGTTTATTTAGGTATGAAAATGCGTTTTGGGACTCCTTAGATCGATTTCAAGTTAAAAAATGATGAAAATGGGTTGTTTGGTTCGGGCTTCACTTCAAGAACATGTGCAGATCGCCAAGTGCAGGTGGATGGCGTCTCTTACGCCAATGATGGCGTCTGAGACGCTGGTTGTTCCATGGTGGCGTCTCATACGGCTCACCCACCGGATGAGACGGTGGTCTGCTTTGTTCAAATGGACTTTACGCTGCTATCTTCTGACTTACGCCAAAATTTGATGCATGAGACGCCAAATTAGGCTTAACCAAGCCACCGTAATAGACGGTGGTTACCACCGTATCAGACGCCGGTTGGGGTTTGGCCCACCGTCCCTTACGCCAACATCACCGTACCTTACGCTCACCCATTTCCTTCCTAGCGTCCATTACGCCACTTGGGGCGTATGAGACGCCAAGCCCGATCCATCATTTTCCTGTTTTGCTAGCCTTGGTTCGAATCTTCTAGGCTCGAGTCAAACCTTCCTTTAAACCCTACCCTAGCCTCTCTAGTGTCTTAATAAAGTCCCGGGAGCCCCTCAAAGTGTTATGATGCTTCTAAAACTCGATACAAGGCTTGTAACATAAACGTATTATGTATATTAATAGGTATTGGACACGTGACGCTCAACGAACACTTATAACTCATTCAAAACTCAACAATTAAGGCAAAGGTGAGTTTCGTAGCCCCTACGCTTACTTTATTTGGGGTGGAAAGTGTACTTGTCATTTAAACGTTTGTGGGTTGATATAATTTGTTGTGATATGAAATGAGACGTTAGATATCTAATTGATTGCATGTGATAGGTGTTATTAGACGTTTAATTGTGACGAAAGACGTTATATTATATTATTGTAAGACGTGACGGTGGATTGACGAATCCACACCCGGTATGATCATGGCCACTTTATGACGATATTATACTTATGACGAATGACGTATATTATATATTATTATGTAAGACGTAACGGTGGATTGACGAATCCACACCCGGCATGATCATACTCGGGATAAGGGTTGTTGAACCCATATTATGACGTTATTATATATATTGACGATTATTGAGACGTTGACGTTTATTGTATTGTCTTGTGTTGACGTGAACCCTTTTAGGGTTTCTTTGACGTGATTAGGTATTCTAATCCTCACTTATCGATAACGGTTGATATCCTGACACTTGATTTTTTTATTACTTAAACCTACGAACTCACCAACTTTATGTTGACACGTTTTAGTACACTTTTCAGGTGAACAGGTAAACCAGAGACGTATTGGATGATTGATTGATTATTTGCATGCTAGGATTGGACTTGGACTACTTCTTGGATCCGTGATTCATAGTTCCCGATTATGGTTATGCTTAGGATCATTTGTCATCTTTTGTACTATCTTTTGTAAACGTTTGATGGTCGTGCTCCTTATGCATTTTTGTATGATCCGGTACTTGTATTTGAATTGAATTGTATGGATTGTCTAATCCTTTTAATGCATTTAGATTTGTCTCTACTTAATTTCCATGCCGTGCTGTGCTTAGTATGTAACTCTCATGATTCCGCCTTGTTGGGGTGTTACAGAATATATATATTATATATATATTATTATTGTGGAATGGACGATTATATCTTATTATTTATATCTTATTATCACAAGTAGTCCCTGTGGTTGTGGAATGGACGATTATACCCTCGCATGATATGCACATGAGGGGTTAAACGGGGCTTTTCTGACATCTGTTAGTGACAGGGACGACTAGGATTGAAAATGAAAAGTATAAGGACACCTAATGAAAAAAAAAGCACATGGATGAAAATGTTAATCGAGCAAACCACATGGACGATTTGTGACAATTTCTCAAAAAAGAAATACTTATTGTGAATCTTTATTACTTTTTTCTTTTAAGACCTCAAAACATACAATGAAGACAAATAAATTTACTATCCAATTTTTATAAAGGGTTAATTTTTCGTTATTGTTTTCAATTTCTTTTCTTACATGAGGTAAGCATCCAATACCGTCTTTCACATACTTTGGGTCTCAATACCTCGACAATGTATGAGAAGGTTAAGATATAGACAGTTTTACCCTTACGACGACGATGTGAAGAGATTGTGATTGTGCACCAAACCGCGTCAAGAGGTTTTTGGCCTAGAGATGACTTGTGAGTAACCCTAAAAGGTTTATAGGGTTTGTTGGCGATTCCCCGAAGGTAGAAACGGTGTTCCTTTATGCCAATCTAAGATTGTTGGTTGATTGTCGAAGCTTGTTCGACTATGATTAGGGTTTTAGTTCGATCCGTGATCGTATGAATATGTTGTATGTCGAATCGTTTGTGTATCGAAGTATATCGAATATGGGAGAATCCTCCTCCTTTTATAAGAGGAGATTCCTTGGAGAAGAAGGTTAGGGTTTTCCCCATTCCTTCTTTGAGTAAATCTCTACTTACCATGTTTATCCGATTTAGTTTCCTTAGGAGATATTCCGGACTAGGTAAGTATTATGTTTATCTTTGGAAAGGATTTGTGTTAATCCTTTTGTTATTCGATCGAGTTATTCTCCTTCGCGGTTATGTCCTTCGCGAATGTGCTCCGTTATGTTTTCCTTCGTATAGTGATTCGAAGGGGTACATCGTCAAGCCCCCCAGTCTAATATTATAGACTGCTAGGGATATGATTTTAGACTTATACTCGCAATTCTCTTGTCAATCCTATCTTCGCGGAATCAAATAGTGTCGTTGAGAGCTGAGAAACGCGCCCTTGTGTGTGTTGAAGAGTTGATCTTCAAAGTATGGTCTTTTTTCATAGTCAGTTTCTACGAAGGACCATATGTGCACTTTTTATTAGTTACCAAGGGGCGAAGGGCGGTGACCAATTCTACAAGGGGTGTTTAGTGTAATAATTAATTAGGTAAGTGGCCGCATGTTTTGATTTTTGACAAGTGGGCGGTTCATAGCCTACTTCGAAAATCGTGCCCCGCACTTCTCATAAATACTCCTTTCTTCCTCTTTGAGTTTTCTTTTCTCAATTTATCAACTCAAATGCCTGCTGATAGGTGACTTATTCTTCGAGGGGCGAAAGTGAAACAGTTAGGGTTAGATTGCTAGGGAAGCTTTTGAGCGGCATTAATTCAAAATTCAAAAAAGATTCTTCTTTCCTTTATTTTCTCCTTATCTTCCTCTTTTAATCCGCCGCTCCTTCCTTCTAATTTTGCCGATTTCTCTCCTTTCACTGTCGCCGACGTGTAATTCATTTCTTCAGGTAATATTTCTTTTCATCGCTTTTCTTCATTCCATGGCTAAAGTAGGCATAGAAACCACTTTTTCGAATGTCACACGAGATCAATTTAATGATTTCGTAGGTAGGTTTTTTCCGGGTCGGGTTGAATCTTGTAAGTTACCTGATCGTAAACAAAATATACTCTCCCCCCCTGACGGCTTCATTGGGATGTATGTAAGATCCTTTACCCATGGTAACGTTAGGTATCCTTTTACCCCTTTCTTTCTATCCGTTCTAAAGCACTATGGGAATCATTTTTCCCGCTGGCATCCTCAGGGTCATTCAAAAATTGTGGTCTTTGAGGTCTTATGTCGTGCTTGCGGTGGTGAACCTTCGTTAGATTTATTTAGGAGGTTCGCATATGTTTGCGACGCGGGTGATTGGGTTACCATTGCCACTAGATCTAAGGATAATTCTTGTTTTCTCAAAGGGCCGGGAGGGGTAGATATAAGAAATTGGAAGAGTAAGTTTATCTTTGTGAGCGTTGATCTGTTCCATCGGGATTTTGATGTGTTGATTAATAAGGAGAATTTGAGTGTGGTGAAGAAAAGTGTAGATCCGGTGCCCGATGTTGAGGAATCCGGGCCTTTACTTGAGGAGATCATTAGGCACCCTATTTTAGTTGTGTCATATCCTGATAGTATCTTGTTCAAAACCAAAGTGATCAATGCCTTGCCTGTTGGGGAAGAGGAGTTCGATGGTGAGTTGTATATATATCTTTATCTTTGACCGTCGTCTTTGTAGCTTGACTCCTCCCTGTTCTGTGTATTTTCAGATATGTCTTTTCAGAACTTTGTCAGAAAGGGTGGCCGATCTGGTGATGTCCCATCTGGTTCTTCTTCCCATGTTCCTTCTGATGTTGAGCGTACTCCGAAGGCAGTTGGAAGTGTTTCTTTTAGCCTTGGTTCTTCATCTGGTACCTCTGTGTTACCTAAGGATGATAATGTTGTTCCTCCTGGTCAGGACGTAGAAAATGAGGTTATAATAACTGGCGAAGGGAAGAAACAGAGCGCTACTCCGGTGCAAGGTGTTGCATCTCGCCTTCGTAAGAGGGGTAAGGAGGCGGCTTCGGAGGCTACTGCTCCTAAAAAGAAGAAGAAGAAGATTGATGAGGAGAAGACCGGAGCTATAAGTAATGGCCGTTTTTTACCTCTTTGTTTGATTATTATAATTTATTCCTCTAATTCTTTTCTTTTGCAGTTGATGTTTGCCGCATGGAGACAAGGGCTTTTGCACAGTTTTACAAAGATCGCTTGGATGAGAGGAATATGATGGATGCTGAGATACTTGTTCGTTTAAATCATCTTCTGGGTGTGCAGTTGGAGACCGAGAAGATGTTGGAAGAGAAGAAAGCAGAGTGTGCTTTGCTCCAAGAATCGATGAATGATACCATCAAGGACTTGGAGGAGGTGAAGTTGCTGAAGGGAAAACTTATGGAGGCAGAGGCTAAGGTGAAGATTCAGGAGGATAAACTTGCTGACTTGAGGTCAAAGCTTTCGAGGACCATGGCTGAGTGTAATATGGAGAAAGAGGTTTCTCAGAATCTTTCAGCCTCTATGGAAAAAAAAAACAAAAAAAAAAAAAAAAAAAAAAAAAAAAAAAAAAAAAAAAAAAAAAAAAAAAAAAAAAAAAAAAAAAAAAAAAAAAAAAAAAAAAAAAAAAAAAAAAAAAAAAAAAAAAAAAAAAAAAAAAAAAAAAAAAAAAAAAAAAAAAAAAAAAAAAAAAAAAAAAAAAAAAAAAAAAAAAAAAAAAAAAAAAAAAAAAAAAAAAAAAAAAAAAAAAAAAAAAAAAAAAAAAAAAAAAAAAAAAAAAAAAAAAAAAAAAAAAAAAAAAAAAAAAAAAAAAAAAAAAAAAAAAAAAAAAAAAAAAAAAAAAAAAAAAAAAAAAAAAAAAAAAAAAAAAAAAAAAAAAAAAAAAAAAAAAAAAAAAAAAAAAAAAAAAAAAAAAAAAAAAAAAAAAAAAAAAAAAAAAAAAAAAAAAAAAAAAAAAAAAAAAAAAAAAAAAAAAAAAAAAAAAAAAAAAAAAAAAAAAAAAAAAAAAAAAAAAAAAAAAAAAAAAAAAAAAAAAAAAAAAAAAAAAAAAAAAAAAAAAAAAAAAAAAAAAAAAAAAAAAAAAAAAAAAAAAAAAAAAAAAAAAAAAAAAAAAAAAAAAAAAAAAAAAAAAAAAAAAAAAAAAAAAAAAAAAAAAAAAAAAAAAAAAAAAAAAAAAAAAAAAAAAAAAAAAAAAAAAAAAAAAAAAAAAAAAAAAAAAAAAAAAAAAAAAAAAAAAAAAAAAAAAAAAAAAAAAAAAAAAAAAAAAAAAAAAAAAAAAAAAAAAAAAAAAAAAAAAAAAAAAAAAAAAAAAAAAAAAAAAAAAAAAAAAAAAAAAAAAAAAAAAAAAAAAAAAAAAAAAAAAAAAAAAAAAAAAAAAAAAAAAAAAAAAAAAAAAAAAAAAAAAAAAAAAAAAAAAAAAAAAAAAAAAAAAAAAAAAAAAAAAAAAAAAAAAAAAAAAAAAAAAAAAAAAAAAAAAAAAAAAAAAAAAAAAAAAAAAAAAAAAAAAAAAAAAAAAAAAAAAAAAAAAAAAAAAAAAAAAAAAAAAAAAAAAAAAAAAAAAAAAAAAAAAAAAAAAAAAAAAAAAAAAAAAAAAAAAAAAAAAAAAAAAAAAAAAAAAAAAAAAAAAAAAAAAAAAAAAAAAAAAAAAAAAAAAAAAAAAAAAAAAAAAAAAAAAAAAAAAAAAAAAAAAAAAAAAAAAAAAAAAAAAAAAAAAAAAAAAAAAAAAAAAAAAAAAAAAAAAAAAAAAAAAAAAAAAAAAAAAAAAAAAAAAAAAAAAAAAAAAAAAAAAAAAAAAAAAAAAAAAAAAAAAAAAAAAAAAAAAAAAAAAAAAAAAAAAAAAAAAAAAAAAAAAAAAAAAAAAAAAAAAAAAAAAAAAAAAAAAAAAAAAAAAAAAAAAAAAAAAAAAAAAAAAAAAAAAAAAAAAAAAAAAAAAAAAAAAAAAAAAAAAAAAAAAAAAAAAAAAAAAAAAAAAAAAAAAAAAAAAAAAAAAAAAAAAAAAAAAAAAAAAAAAAAAAAAAAAAAAAAAAAAAAAAAAAAAAAAAAAAAAAAAAAAAAAAAAAAAAAAAAAAAAAAAAAAAAAAAAAAAAAAAAAAAAAAAAAAAAAAAAAAAAAAAAAAAAAAAAAAAAAAAAAAAAAAAAAAAAAAAAAAAAAAAAAAAAAAAAAAAAAAAAAAAAAAAAAAAAAAAAAAAAAAAAAAAAAAAAAAAAAAAAAAAAAAAAAAAAAAAAAAAAAAAAAAAAAAAAAAAAAAAAAAAAAAAAAAAAAAAAAAAAAAAAAAAAAAAAAAAAAAAAAAAAAAAAAAAAAAAAAAAAAAAAAAAAAAAAAAAAAAAAAAAAAAAAAAAAAAAAAAAAAAAAAAAAAAAAAAAAAAAAAAAAAAAAAAAAAAAAAAAAAAAAAAAAAAAAAAAAAAAAAAAAAAAAAAAAAAAAAAAAAAAAAAAAAAAAAAAAAAAAAAAAAAAAAAAAAAAAAAAAAAAAAAAAAAAAAAAAAAAAAAAAAAAATATCAGGAAGCATGTGTCGCAGCGGACTGGTCTGGTTACTGAGGTGATTCCCTATGCATGTAGGAGTTTGGTTGATAGCGAGGAGTTTGGGAGAGTGCTTGCAGAGGTGATTTCTGCTAATAGGGATGATGAGAGGGCCTCCGTGCTTCGTGGTTTGAGCGAGGAAGGTTTGGTTGATTTGTCCACGCGCTCAGAATATAGAGAGAATACTGTTGATGCCATTAATGTGGCAATAGAAAATTACCGGAGCGCCCATTTTCCCTTTCTCGGCAAATTTGCAAGTAATCCCATGGCTTCGTTTGAATCGCTTCTTGAAATTCAACCGGATAAGACTGCTCCTACTCCTGTTGTTGTTACTCCTCCTGCAACCGATACCTCCGCTATTGACACTTCTCAATCTCAACCCGAAGGTACTTCTGCCTCTTAAATGGTTTTATTGGTAGCTCTGTGGAACATATTTTGAACAATTCTTAATTTGGCCTGCGTGCCTTCTAACAATATTTTTAATAACCTTTGTTGGGCGGTGGTTTGTGTTGGCCACCTGTCTTTCTTATGTTTCTATATATGAAACTTTATTTTATCTTTGGCTTGCTTGCGTTATAACTCCTCAAGGGTTCCCTTGGGAGCCGTTGTAGGCTTTGCTTGTATGTATTTTTTGCACGATTCCGAGGGCTCTGCCCTTCGGTTGTTCCGTGTCTTTATGGTTGTTTATGGTTTGCATGGTGTCGAAGGTAGTTCCCTTCGTTCATTCCATGTCTTTTTCTTTTAGTGCATGTTTTTTGTGATAGATGGTAATCTTTTCACAATTTTGGCTTTATGTTGTGTAGGCGTCCCTTTCACACATTTTAGCCTTGAGTAACATGTCTTTATATGGATGTGCATGCGGTAAATTAATATAGTACGATAGGGAGCGACCCTTCGTAATTAGATGACAATTTGTATAATGTCCTAAAAAAGAAAAATCAAATTAATCACGTTGTGATTACATAAGTTCCTAAGAGGAGAGCTTTGTATTCGTCTAAGAGAGTAACTTATTACATTCACCGCAATGCGAGTAGTTTCCGAGTTACTCCGAAGCAATCCTTGCACATTGTGCTAAATTGTTCTCAATTTGACTCTTGGGGTTTAGATGACTTCTTCTTCTTACCTCCGGAATCCTTTCCTTCTCTGATGACTATCCCTTTGGTTGAGTCTTCGTGCAGCTTATAGATTGTTGAGTCCAGAGATTTCTTTGGTTCTTCGGTCATCATGATTCCTTTTCCTTTGATGCTTTCTCGCGACCATATTGCGTCCGCTTCGGCATTACTTTTACGGTCAGACTCGGTGGCGACTCCCTCATCTTTCAATCCTTCAAAGGGTGTCTTGGTTGCTTGCTTCATAGCTGAGATCTGGTTGGGATTAGGGGACAGTTTACGAAGGCCCGTATTATCCCTAATCCTGCTTCTCCCTTCGTATGATGAGTGCTCGTACATTTCTTTTTGGGAGATAAGGGCACTTTGCTTATTACTTCTCGGATTATCTTTGTATTGATAGTTCCTGGTTCCTGCCCCACCGGTTATCATGTCTTGGGCATCCAACCAAGTGTACGCTTTGACCCTTACTTCCTCGTATGTTTTCGGGAGTCCTTTAACCAAGTACTTAATCATCGAAGGGCTTCGGAATCCGTGCACAAGGCCCGAAATCCTGTGTGTTTCAGGAAATGCAGGTATTCTTTGTGTCTCCTTGGTGTACCTTATTATGAAATTCCTGGCATCTTCGGCTTCCCTTTGCTTTATGTTGTGGACGGTGATGCAAGATCTTACTTGAGTTTCTCTTTGGCCAAAGTATAATTTGAACTTTTCTTTTAAATCTGAAAAATTGGAGATTGAGCCCTGCGGGAGACTGTTGAACCATTCCCTAGCATCACCTTTGAGTACCCATCCAAAGGCCTTACAGGCCAAAGGGTCATTCCATTGGTACATTGTAGCGTTTCCTATGAATGATTGCAGGAAGTCCTCTGGATCGCCTTCCCCTTCGTAGGGCTCCATATTGGTCGGATACTTCATGTTGGTGGGCATAGGGTACTTTTGTATCCATTCAGCCAGAGGTGAGGCGTCCGCTTTGCTCTCTAGAGGGAATGTATGTTCTTGCATCGAAGGGATGACTTTGGAGCTGGTAATTGATGCTGCACCCGTAGTCCATGCATTCTTCTCATAGTGAGGGAGCCAGGGTGATGGAGGTAGGTATGGTGCAAAGTTGCCCGATACATGCGCAGGGTATCTTCCGGAGGTGCCAAACGGAGGTCCGGGATACCATTGAGAGTATGGAGGAGGTATAGGACCGTATTCGAAGGTCATTGGAGCCCCCCAGTGCGGGTAATAACTACTGGGATATGGCAAGCCGTCCGTAAGCTGTGAATTGGTCTTGGCCGAAGCTTTGCTTCGTATTCCGTAGTCTGGAGTTTGAGGGACGTACCATGCGTTTTCTGATGGGAGCTTCTTCGAAGAGACAATCGAGTCCTTCGGGACTTCGTAAGCTTCGTCCGTACCTCCTTCGTCAAAATCCAACACTCTGGCAGATCTCTGGATTGCCTTTCGCTTGTTGAGGTACCTGAGAGCTTCTTCTACCAGCTCCGGATCTTCTAAAAGTTGTTCTTCGTTGATTGCCCTTGCTTGTCTGGATGAGGTCTTCTTTTGTTTCTTGTCCCATTCTGGGGGAAAAAGATTGTCTTTGGCGGCTTGTTTTAGGTCATAAGTCGACCTACGATCTGATCCAGACGTGTGCGAGGGTCTGTTAAGAGGAGTGACGAATGCAGGAGACAGTGTCTCTTGCAAAGAAACAGGTGGATTAGTTCCGAAGGTGATTTCTTGGTGAACCGCAGGTTCAGGGACTTCGGCATTCGTTCGGGGAATTCCCGTGCCATCTTGATTGGTATTTGACATGGTTTTGGTGAATCGATGTCGTGGTTGGGTGGTGGGTTTTTGTGGTTAATGTCCCACGGATGGCGCCAAATGATTGTGCACCAAACCGCGTCAAGAGGTTTTTGGCCTAGAGATGACTTGTGAGTAACCCTAAAAGGTTTATAGGTTTTGTTGGCGATTCCCCGAAGGTAGGAACGGTGTTCCTTTACGCCAATCTAAGATTGTTGGTTGATTGTCGAAGCTTGTTCGACTATGATTAGGGTTTTAGTTCGATCCGTGATCGTATGAATATGTTGTATGTCGAATCGTTTGTGTATCGAAGTATATCGAATATGGGAGAATCCTCCTCCTTTTATAGGAGGAGATTCCTTGGAGAAGAAGGTTAGGGTTTTCCCTATTCCTTCTTTGAGTAAAACTCTACTTACCATGTTTATCCGATTTAGTTTCCTTATGAGATATTCCGGACTAGGTAAGTATTATGTTTATCTTTGGAAAGGATTTGTGTTAATCCTTTTGTTATTCGATCGAGTTATTCTCCTTCGTGGTTATGTCCTTCGCAAATGTGCTCCGTTATGTTTTCCTTGGTATAGTGATTCGAAGGGGTACATTGTCAGATTGCTTCCAAGTTCTATACCTAAACAATTCCGAATGTTTTATATTTAACCGGAGCTCCGTTCCAAATACTCTACGCTTGCCCACACATATATGAAAAGTGAGCAGCGAACTTGGTTTATTGTCTTTGATTATTTCAAAGATAAAACTTCTTATGATGTGCACAATATCTGATTTTTGAGAAAAAAATGTAAAGTATAAAACAATAGATTACGTTATATCTAATTTATCTTTTTATATCATGTTAAAAATATGATTTTTGGAATAACACATACTATCAATATTTTTATGTTTTTCACTCGTCGTTTTTTATATATAGTTGATCATTGCATATTATAGTCAGCAATATGAAAATATTAGCTTCTTTTTACATCAACTCTACGAATAAGTTCCGTGAAAAAATTTGATCAAAGGTATAATGGGCCTAATGGCAAGTTCAATATACAGGGTTACTTTTAAAATTGGACATTTATTTTTGGATAAACTAAAATAAAATAAGGTGACACTTAATAATATAATTTGCTATGGAACGAGTAATAGGTTACAAAGCAGACAATGGTATATATTGGATTTGTAATGTTACCATATTCAACAACCCAAAACCAAGTAGTGCTAAAAAACGATGATGCCCAGAATGGGTCAAATGGAATTGAAAACCTGACCATTTTGTATATGACAAACATTAAAAAGAACAGATTATAACTCAACTAATTTCGACAATAAGATTTTAAACTATCGCCGATGATGCCTCCTTCGCTTGCAGAAAAAGCTCCAACTTGTTTTCGATTTCACTTCCCGAATCTCATACTTCATCTTCTCACACTCCCTTTCAAGCTCAACGACACGCTCCCTCATCTCATGTATACCCGTTCTCCCCTGTGCGCTAACCATTTCGCCATTATTTTTGTTACTGTCCAGATTTTCAGACACAAAAAACCACCCTGCAATAGATGTACGCAGCCTTATCTGCTCAAAGAAAAGGACTTGCACTATGACACGCAAAGGAAGCCTCTCGTTCTGAGCTGCATGAGCGCTCCCCTCTAATGATAGCTTCTGAATATTCATGAGAGTGCAGATTTGCTCTCGCTCAGAGTCTGTTATCCATGGATGTGCCTGCAATGTCATCAACCAATGATTATAATTTTAAATAAATTCTTTGACATTTTATATTAATCAAAACATTAAAGTATGTTACCTTTAAAAAGATATCAATTGCATGATACATGCCATCAGATTGTGGACGCGCATAATCTGGAACAGCGACTGCAAGAGACTGAAACTGGTTTAATTTCATGTTAACGTCTGCAGCCACGTCAGCAAGATATGAATCAACAAGATTAGCCACTGATGTCATAGAACTCAAAGATTGGCCTCCATCTTCCAACCCCTCTTCCACTATACACGGAGAATTTAGTGTGCTAGAAGAGTCCATAGATATATAATACTCAAGAGTTCTTTGAAAACAATCGATGTCATACAAGGTATCCACTGAATTGAATCCTTGATTTGGTATCAGTATATCGTCTAAGTGAGCTGAATCTAATTGGGCTCCAACCCGTTTCTCCAGATTTTCCCTACATGATGGACTCACATGTAGCACCATAGCAGTTCTAAGTAGCCTTATAAGAAACTTAGTCCCAACAATTCCTTTTCTGTTTGGAAATAACCCCACGATATCTTCCAAAAGTGCCCTTTGATCTGCCTCAGATGGAGTATAAACCGGTTTAGAATGGCTTGCATAATTAAAACTTGATTGTCTATTCATTAAGGGTATAAATTTCTTTGCATAGCCCACGAGTGACCCAGCTATCGTCTCTGGTTTCATGCCTCTTGCCTCCATAGCTAAAATTACTCTTCTATATAAATGTAAACCAAGAAAGGATACCTCTTTATACCACCAGTTGTCACCTAACGTCTGTGGCTTAGCAGACGTAGAAATCCCATTCCAAACACGGTCCTGTGTGAAGTCATCAATTCCTGATGTGGAACGTGTATGCCTGTCGTATGTATTTGGACTAGGACCCAAACAAGCTTTCATTGCTAAAGAATCAATGCACCTAGAAATAAGGTTTAGCTCTTCTGCATCTGAAAAAACTTCCTCACAGCTTTCAAGAGCAATCATGGTATCCGACCAAGTGCTAAACACTTCATTCAGAAAATATTCTGTTTGCGCAATCAAATTATCTTCTCCGTAATTATCAGTCATTTGAAGGTACTCTGCAGCACACCGAAGGCTGATCACATTATGGGACGTAAGCTCTAGTTTTACACCATAACAAAACTTAGCTATAATCTCAAATGATTTAGCCCCACCAGGTATGTCATTTAGATGGGCAACACAAATTAGCCCATCTTCATTAGGATTGTCTTCAATCAGTCTAGTTAAAAGCCCGCTTCTTGCCATTAAAGGAAACTGCACGAACCATATACATACATTACCTCACTAGAAAATCATATAACGTGGTTAATCAAACCATATCATATACAATTAGTAAACACGCACCTTGTGGAGATAAAATGATGTTTCACCTATCTCAATCATGACATCGCTTGGAAGCCCGCCAGTACACATCCTGAAAACGGGCCAAAAAAGAATATTTAACGGAATTCCGTCAAGACGTACAATAGTCCCATTGATCATCTTTAATGCAGTAGTATGTATATATGTATTGTGTTTATATAAACACATTCCTTTTACACTAAGAATAGAAATAGGATTTACAGATATGTATAACTGAGAAATTAAAATGCATGCATCAGTAAAAGTAACACATATAAATATTTATCAGTAAAAGTAGAACATATATATATGTATACCATGTATGGTCTACAAGACGAAATGCGTCAGATTTTGTACCAAGTTTCATACAAGCCATTTAAATTTATGCATAAATGTGAATGTTAATAATTATTATTATTCGAGTGAAGTGGAATTAAGAAACATGGATCAAGGATGATATTTCTGGTAATGATATGATCATGATCATTATTAATTTTTAGATCTATCTAAATAAATTAGATACTTTTCAAAAAAATAAAATAAATTAGATGATGATTCGATTAGTGAGAAACATAGAGTGGGTTTACGTGTGTGTATGTATGTGTGTCCGAGTCTATGGGAGGAGAGGGGAGTTCGGTTACTCTTTTTCTTTAATCTTTTATTTTTAATCATATTTAATTTACTAATTAAGCAAAATGTTTATGGATACACACAGTCACACAGATACATGTCATTTTCTAAATTACAGAAACGATGTAAAATAGTGTTACATTAATACATTTACAGATTTTACTCCTGTGATTAAAACTTTTGAGTTTGACTCAATATATTTTGACTTAATTAGATATGTTATCTATCTAGTATCTATAGTTCTATCTATCTATACTCCTTATTAAAAATTATCCACCCCCTCAAAATGGAAAGTGTTACACAATAGTTACATAGGAAAGTACGAAATTGCCCTTAATAAACACCCCCTATGGAAAGGGTTATTAGAGATTACCAAATTTGCCCTTAATGAATTAATTTACACTCTAAACCCTTATCTTGCTAATTTACATTCTAAGTCTTTATCTTATAAAATATTTCTATTATCTTAACATCAACTTACACCACTCGACACCAATTGTCGATGTCATCACCACGCGTCACCAACACCACTATACCGCCGTCGCCGTTACCGCCGCCACATTGCGCGGGTACCATGCTCGTACTCCTTTATAAAGATTATCCACCCCTAAAAATAGAAAGTGTTACACAATAGTTACATAGGAAAGTACGAAATTGCCCTTAATAAACACCCCCTATGGAAAGGGTTATTAGAGATTACCAAATTTGCCCTTAATGAATTAATTTACACTCTAAACCCTTATCTTGCTAATTAACACTTTAAGCCCTTATATTTTTAATATTCCACTATCACCTTTACATCAACCTACACCATTTGACACCGCCAGCACCACCAATAATATTGTCACCGACACCACTAGACCGCCGTCCCCGCCACCGCATTGCGCGGGTACCATGCTCGTACTACTATATAAAAATTATAACCCATGTTGAAAGTTTAAAAAAAATGGGACATGCGAATTGACCAAAATACCCTTAATGAATTAAATCACCATCAACCTTTAATATTAAATTACACCATTAGTCCATTATATTATAAAATATCTCTACTAACCCCTTTAAATCAAATACCTTTACCTACACCAATTGATGCCGCCACCACCGTCACCATCCGTCGCCGCCATCACACCACCGTCATCGTCGGTTCGCCACGCATTGCGCGGGTACCATGCTCGTACTACTATATAAGAATTATAACCTCATGTTGAAAGTTTAGAAAAAATGGGACACGCGAATTGACCAAACTACCCTTAGTGAATTAAATCACCACAACCTCTTAATATTATATACACCATTAGTCCTTATATTATAAAATATCTCTACTACCCCCTTTAAATCAAACACCTTTACATCTTACCTACACATTTGACGCCGCCACCACAATCACCATCCGTCGCTGCCATCTCACCGCCGTCATCGTCGTCGCATTGCGCGGGTACCATGCTCGTATTAATATATAATTATATAAAGAGTAGATCGACTCTTGAGTTTTGATATTATACTAGAATTGAGTAGCTCGAACTCGACATTTAAATTTTAGTTGATCACAAGTTTTTATAATATATATATATATATATATATATATATATATATATATATATATATATATATATATATATATATATATATATATATATATATATATATATATATATATATATATATATATATATATATATATATATATATATATATATATATATATATATATATATATATATATATATATATATATATATATATATATATATATATATATATATATATATATATATATATATATATATATATATATATATATATATATATATATATATATATATATATATATATATATATATATATATATATATATATATATATATATATATATATATATATATATATATATATATATATATATATATATATATATATATATATATATATATATATATATATATATATATATATATATATATATATATATATATATATATATATATATATATATATATATATATATATATATATATATATATATATATATATATATATATATATATATATATATATATATATATATATATATATATATATATATATATATATATATATATATATATATATATATATATATATATATATATATATATATATATATATATATATATATATATATATATATATATATATATATATATATATATATATATATATATATATATATATATATATATATATATATATATATATATATATATATATATATATATATATATATATATATATATATATATATATATATATATATATATATATATATATATATATATATATATATATATATATATATATATATATATATATATATATATATATATATATATATATATATATATATATATATATATATATATATATATATATATATATATATATATATATATATATATATATATATATATATATATATATATATATATATATATATATATATATATATATATATATATATATATATATATATATATATATATATATATATATATATATATATATATATATATATATATATATATATATATATATATATATATATATATATATATATATATATATATATATATATATATATATATATATATATATATATATATATATATATATATATATATATATATATATATATATATATATATATATATATATATATATATATATATATATATATATATATATATATATATATATATATATATATATATATATATATATATATATATATATATATATATATATATATATATATATATATATATATATATATATATATATATATATATATATATATATATATATATATATATATATATATATATATATATATATATATATATATATATATATATATATATATATATATATATATATATATATATATATATATATATATATATATATATATATATATATATATATATATATATATATATATATATATATATATATATATATATATATATATATATATATATATATATATATATATATATATATATATATATATATATATATATATATATATATATATATATATATATATATATATATATATATATATATATATATATATATATATATATATATATATATATATATATATATATATATATATATATATATATATATATATATATATATATATATATATATATATATATATATATATATATATATATATATATATATATATATATATATATATATATATATATATATATATATATATATATATATATATATATATATATATATATATATATATATATATATATATATATATATATATATCTATACTTCATTTTTATACCTTTATTATAGTTTTAACATTAAATTAATTTCATAGTATTTTATTTTTGGTTATGGGTTTAATTTAGTTGGAGCTTTAGCGGATAGCGGGTAAAGATACCCACAAAATCTGAAAAGGGGCGTGGCACTCATAGGAAGTGCCAGCCATCCTACCCTTGGTGATTCATTCTTCCATTACTCATTCTCTTCTATTCTTCAAGCTTCCTAAATCTTCTTCTTTATTTTTCTCAAAGATCAAGCTTTGTTCCATTTGTAATTCAAGAATAAAAACAACAATAATAATCATCACCAATAATCTTTATCAAGCAAAATTGAAAAGTTAGGGTTTGTGTATTGTGGGTTGATGGCCGAATTTAAGAGAGAAAAAGGGGAAAGAAGATGTTTTAATTCAAGTCTAATTTCTTGAGTTCTTAAGGTAACAATTTTCATAACCTAATTCCAATTCTTGATTTCTTTAAGAATTAGGGTTCATGCAATCAATTGTATTTGGGAAATTGGGGTTTTCATATATATGAGTTAATTTATATAATACAAGTTAGGGTTATGGTAATTTAATCAATTTGGGGTTTTAGTTGGGTTGCATGAAGACTTTGATGAATACTTGTGTGAACAAAACTGGACAGATTCTGACCCCGACCTTCAAACGAGTTAAACACCCTCATGACAGAGTTTTCACTGGTTGAGTCCTAAAAAGAAAATGTAGCTTATTGTGTTAAGCAAATTTTGCCACTGGAATGAGTTAAAAAGACGAAGTAGAACTCTAGTTATGAATTTTTGAATTCAGGGTCGTCATGCTGATCTTTCAGCAAAAATGATTCTGTGTCAGTTTTTAAAACGAGTAAAACACACGTGTATGAGTCAAATCTTGTGTTGGTCACTGAAGATAAAATGTGCTAAAATGTGTTAAGAAGAAGTGGCCACTGGAATGAGGTCAAAATATTGTGTAGAACTCAAGTTATGCTTGTTTGAAGTCACCTTGGTCAAATAATGAAAAGGATACTTTTCGTATAAAAATGAGTTTGGCCTTATGATAATGATGTAAGAGGCGAATATGTTGGAAATCAAACTAAGAACAATGTGAGACTATAAAAGATGGGTTTGGTTCTAAGATGCAATTGAATGTGGCTAAGTGACCTTGTGTGTGTTTGATGACATTATATGTATTTGTGAATTATTGCCAGGTTGAAGCATAACTATTGTGTAATTGCGGTTTTGATGGTTTTTGATTTGTGGTCGCGAAGGAGGTGAGTACTCTTGCATACCTTTATGTATACGTTGGGTCAATTACCATGAGACGTGGATATTCCGAGCATGGTAATTGATTTGGCGTTGAGCCCATGTGGGGCATAGTATTGATGAGGCCTAAGAACCTCCGGGGCCTAAGAACCCCTATACATGAAATGAGGCCTAAGAACCTCCGGGGCCTAAGAACCCCGGCCTAAGAATGAGGCCTAAGAACCTCCGGGGCCTAAGAACCGGGGCCTATAGAATGAGGCCTAAGAACCTCCGGGGCCTAAGAACCCCTATAGTTCGACATGAAATGAGGCCTAAGAACCTCCGGGGCCTAAGAACCCCGAGGCCTAAGAACCTCCGGGGCCTAAGAACCTGGGGCCTATAGTATTGATGAGGCCTAAGAACCTCCGGGGCCTAAGAACCCCTATAGTTGACATGAAATGAGGCCTAAGAACCTCCGGGGCCTAAGAACCCCGAGAAAAGGCCTAAGAACTCGGGGCCTAAGAACCTCCGGGGCCTAAGAACCTGGGGCCTATAGAATGAGGCCTAAGAACCTCCGGGGCCTAAGAACCCCTATAGTTCGACATGAAATGAGGCTAAGAACCTCCGGGGCCTAAGAACCCCTATTGTTGTTTGAGAAAAGGCCTAAGAACCTCCGGGGCCTAAGAACCCCGGGGAAGAATGAGGCCTAAGAACCTCCGGGGCCTAAGAACCGGCCTATAGAATCGGAGGCCTAAGAACCTCCGGGGCCTAAGAATGAAATGAGGCATAAGAACCTCCGGGGCCTAAGAACCCCGAGAAAAGGCCTAAGAACCTTCTCGGGGCCTAAGAACCTGGGGCAAGTAATGAGGCCTAAGAACCTCCGGGGCCTAAGAAGCCCATGTGGGGCATAGTATTGATGAGGCCTAAGAACCTCCGGGGCCTAAGAACCCCTATTGTTGACATGAAATGAGGCCTAAGAACCTCCGGGGCCTAAGAATCCCGATAGTCATGATTGTTTAGCTTATATGGATCCATATATGTGTTGTTTAGCGTGCAAGGTGAGTATTATAGATATGACACGACGGTGTCATAGTCTATATGCAACAGTCCTTGTGCATGGCCCTCCTTCGTATGTATAAACGTATGCAATGGTACTTACTAAGCTTTGGCTTATTCTTTTAGTTGTTTACCCTTTTTATAGGTTATCCCGGATGCGGAAGAAAGTTAAGTAATGTAAAGATTGAAGTTAAAGATGCTTAATGGATATGGGTTGCTTTAGCTAAATGCGGATAATGGTATTGGTAATAGGACCCATAGTGACCCCTTTGAACTATCGGCTCTTTGTACTCTTGTTTTGTCTTTTGGAAAATTATTATGATGTCTAGTGTTAGACTCGAGTTTTTGGGTATTTTAAATGGGTCGTTTAGTAGTTGTAATGTATTGATTTTGTTTAAATGTGTTTTGGAGAAATTCATAATCCGTAACAGGTTTGGATGATGATTTTACGAATGGGTCATGCCGAAATTTCCAATTTTGAATGACGTCTTTTGTAATGTGTCAACTTGGGTAAAATGATCCGTTTCGTTGTAAATGTTACACTTGATCAAATGAAAGCTTTCGAAATTTTAAATCATGTGTCTTTAACTCATTTTGAAGTTTGGTAAAAGATTGTGCAAGATTGAAGTTAAAGATGCTTAATGGATATGGGTTGCTTTAGCTAAATGCGGATAATGGTATTGGTAATAGGACCCATAGTGACCCCTTTGAACTATCGGCTCTTTGTACTCTTGTTTTGTCTTTTGGAAAATTATTATGATGTCTAGTGTTAGACTCGAGTTTTTGGGTATTTTAAATGGGTCGTTTAGTAGTTGTAATGTATTGATTTTGTTTAAATGTGTTTTGGAGAAATTCATAATCCGTAACAGGTTTGGATGATGATTTTACGAATGGGTCATGCCGAAATTTCCAATTTTGAATGACGTCTTTTGTAATGTGTCAACTTGGGTAAAATGATCCGTTTCGTTGTAAATGTTACACTTGATCAAATGAAAGCTTTCGAAATTTTAAATCATGTGTCTTTAACTCATTTTGAAGTTTGGTAAAAGATTGTGCAAGATTGAAGTTAAAGATGCTTAATGGATATGGGTTGCTTTAGCTAAATGCGGATAATGGTATTGGTAATAGGACCCATAGTGACCCCTTTGAACTATCGGCTCTTTGTACTCTTGTTTTGTCTTTTGGAAAATTATTATGATGTCTAGTGTTAGACTCGAGTTTTTGGGTATTTTAAATGGGTCGTTTAGTAGTTGTAATGTATTGATTTTGTTTAAATGTGTTTTGGAGAAATTCATAATCCGTAACAGGTTTGGATGATGATTTTACGAATGGGTCATGCCGAAATTTCCAATTTTGAATGACGTCTTTTGTAATGTGTCAACTTGGGTAAAATGATCCGTTTCGTTGTAAATGTTACACTTGATCAAATGAAAGCTTTCGAAATTTTAAATCATGTGTCTTTAACTCATTTTGAAGTTTGGTAAAAGATTGTGCAAGATTGAAGTTAAGATGCTTAATGGATATGGGTTGCTTTAGCTAAATGCGGATAATGGTATTGGTAATAGGACCCATAGTGACCCCTTTGAACTATCGGCTCTTTGTACTCTTGTTTTGTCTTTTGGAAAATTATTATGATGTCTAGTGTTAGACTCGAGTTTTTGGGTATTTTAAATGGGTCGTTTAGTAGTTGTAATGTATTGATTTTGTTTAAATGTGTTTTGGAGAAATTCATAATCCGTAACAGGTTTGGATGATGATTTTACGAATGGGTCATGCCGAAATTTCCAATTTTGAATGACGTCTTTTGTAATGTGTCAACTTGGGTAAAATGATCCGTTTCGTTGTAAATGTTACACTTGATCAAATGAAAGCTTTCGAAATTTTAAATCATGTGTCTTTAACTCATTTTGAAGTTTGGTAAAAGATTGTGCAAGATTGAAGTTAAAGATGCTTAATGGATATGGGTTGCTTTAGCTAAATGCGGATAATGGTATTGGTAATAGGACCCATAGTGACCCCTTTGAACTATCGGCTCTTTGTACTCTTGTTTTGTCTTTTGGAAAATTATTATGATGTCTAGTGTTAGACTCGAGTTTTTGGGTATTTTAAATGGGTCGTTTAGTAGTTGTAATGTATTGATTTTGTTAAGACCATTGGGTAGTGAGACCCATGGCATCGTTATTATTTTGTGTAAGACCATTGGGTAGTGAGACCCATGGCATCGTTATTATTTTGTGTAAGACCATTGGGTAGTGAGACCCATGGCATCGTTATTATTTTGTGTAAGACCATTGGGTAGTGAGACCCATGGCATCGTTATTATTTTGTGTAAGACCATTGGGTAGTGAGACCCATGGCATCGTTATTATTTTGTGTAAGACCATTGGGTAGTGAGACCCATGGCATCGTTATTATTTTGTGTAAGACCATTGGGTAGTGAGACCCATGGCATCGTTATTATTTTGTGTAAGACCATTGGGTAGTGAGACCCATGGCATCGTTATTATTTTGTGTAAGACCATTGGGTAGTGAGACCCATGGCATCGTTATTATTTTGTGTAAGACCATTGGGTAGTGAGACCCATGGCATCGTTATTATTTTGTGTAAGACCATTGGGTAGTGAGACCCATGGCATCGTTATTATTTTGTGTAAGACCATTGGGTAGTGAGACCCATGGCATCGTTATTATTTTGTGTAAGACCATTGGGTAGTGAGACCCATGGCATCGTTATTATTTTGTGTAAGACCATTGGGTAGTGAGACCCATGGCATCGTTATTATTTTGTGTAAGACCATTGGGTAGTGAGACCCATGGCATCGTTATTATTTTGTGTAAGACCATTGGGTAGTGAGACCCATGGCATCGTTATTATTTTGTGTAAGACCATTGGGTAGTGAGACCCATGGCATCGTTATTATTTTGTGTAAGACCATTGGGTAGTGAGACCCATGGCATCGTTATTATTTTGTGTAAGACCATTGGGTAGTGAGACCCATGGCATCGTTATTATTTTGTGTAAGACCATTGGGTAGTGAGACCCATGGCATCGTTATTATTTTGTGTAAGACCATTGGGTAGTGAGACCCATGGCATCGTTATTATTTTGTGTAAGACCATTGGGTAGTGAGACCCATGGCATCGTTATTATTTTGTGTAAGACCATTGGGTAGTGAGACCCATGGCATCGTTATTATTTTGTGTAAGACCATTGGGTAGTGAGACCCATGGCATCGTTATTATTTTGTGTAAGACCATTGGGTAGTGAGACCCATGGCATCGTTATTATTTTGTGTAAGACCATTGGGTAGTGAGACCCATGGCATCGTTATTATTTTGTGTAAGACCATTGGGTAGTGAGACCCATGGCATCGTTATTATTTTGTGTAAGACCATTGGGTAGTGAGACCCATGGCATCGTTATTATTTTGTGTAAGACCATTGGGTAGTGAGACCCATGGCATCGTTATTATTTTGTGTAAGACCATTGGGTAGTGAGACCCATGGCATCGTTATTATTTTGTGTAAGACCATTGGGTAGTGAGACCCATGGCATCGTTATTATTTTGTGTAAGACCATTGGGTAGTGAGACCCATGGCATCGTTATTATTTTGTGTAAGACCATTGGGTAGTGAGACCCATGGCATCGTTATTATTTTGTGTAAGACCATTGGGTAGTGAGACCCATGGCATCGTTATTATTTTGTGTAAGACCATTGGGTAGTGAGACCCATGGCATCGTTATTATTTTGTGTAAGACCATTGGGTAGTGAGACCCATGGCATCGTTATTATTTTGTGTAAGACCATTGGGTAGTGAGACCCATGGCATCGTTATTATTTTGTGTAAGACCATTGGGTAGTGAGACCCATGGCATCGTTATTATTTTGTGTAAGACCATTGGGTAGTGAGACCCATGGCATCGTTATTATTTTGTGTAAGACCATTGGGTAGTGAGACCCATGGCATCGTTATTATTTTGTGTAAGACCATTGGGTAGTGAGACCCATGGCATCGTTATTATTTTGTGTAAGACCATTGGGTAGTGAGACCCATGGCATCGTTATTATTTTGTGTAAGACCATTGGGTAGTGAGACCCATGGCATCGTTATTATTTTGTGTAAGACCATTGGGTAGTGAGACCCATGGCATCGTTATTATTTTGTGTAAGACCATTGGGTAGTGAGACCCATGGCATCGTTATTATTTTGTGTAAGACCATTGGGTAGTGAGACCCATGGCATCGTTATTATTTTGTGTAAGACCATTGGGTAGTGAGACCCATGGCATCGTTATTATTTTGTGTAAGACCATTGGGTAGTGAGACCCATGGCATCGTTATTATTTTGTGTAAGACCATTGGGTAGTGAGACCCATGGCATCGTTATTATTTTGTGTAAGACCATTGGGTAGTGAGACCCATGGCATCGTTATTATTTTGTGTAAGACCATTGGGTAGTGAGACCCATGGCATCGTTATTATTTTGTGTAAGACCATTGGGTAGTGAGACCCATGGCATCGTTATTATTTTGTGTAAGACCATTGGGTAGTGAGACCCATGGCATCGTTATTATTTTGTGTAAGACCATTGGGTAGTGAGACCCATGGCATCGTTATTATTTTGTGTAAGACCATTGGGTAGTGAGACCCATGGCATCGTTATTATTTTGTGTAAGACCATTGGGTAGTGAGACCCATGGCATCGTTATTATTTTGTGTAAGACCATTGGGTAGTGAGACCCATGGCATCGTTATTATTTTGTGTAAGACCATTGGGTAGTGAGACCCATGGCATCGTTATTATTTTGTGTAAGACCATTGGGTAGTGAGACCCATGGCATCGTTATTATTTTGTGTAAGACCATTGGGTAGTGAGACCCATGGCATCGTTATTATTTTGTGTAAGACCATTGGGTAGTGAGACCCATGGCATCGTTATTATTTTGTGTAAGACCATTGGGTAGTGAGACCCATGGCATCGTTATTATTTTGTGTAAGACCATTGGGTAGTGAGACCCATGGCATCGTTATTATTTTGTGTAAGACCATTGGGTAGTGAGACCCATGGCATCGTTATTATTTTGTGTAAGACCATTGGGTAGTGAGACCCATGGCATCGTTATTATTTTGTGTAAGACCATTGGGTAGTGAGACCCATGGCATCGTTATTATTTTGTGTAAGACCATTGGGTAGTGAGACCCATGGCATCGTTATTATTTTGTGTAAGACCATTGGGTAGTGAGACCCATGGCATCGTTATTATTTTGTGTAAGACCATTGGGTAGTGAGACCCATGGCATCGTTATTATTTTGTGTAAGACCATTGGGTAGTGAGACCCATGGCATCGTTATTATTTTGTGTAAGACCATTGGGTAGTGAGACCCATGGCATCGTTATTATTTTGTGTAAGACCATTGGGTAGTGAGACCCATGGCATCGTTATTATTTTGTGTAAGACCATTGGGTAGTGAGACCCATGGCATCGTTATTATTTTGTGTAAGACCATTGGGTAGTGAGACCCATGGCATCGTTATTATTTTGTGTAAGACCATTGGGTAGTGAGACCCATGGCATCGTTATTATTTTGTGTAAGACCATTGGGTAGTGAGACCCATGGCATCGTTATTATTTTGTGTAAGACCATTGGGTAGTGAGACCCATGGCATCGTTATTATTTTGTGTAAGACCATTGGGTAGTGAGACCCATGGCATCGTTATTATTTTGTGTAAGACCATTGGGTAGTGAGACCCATGGCATCGTTATTATTTTGTGTAAGACCATTGGGTAGTGAGACCCATGGCATCGTTATTATTTTGTGTAAGACCATTGGGTAGTGAGACCCATGGCATCGTTATTATTTTGTGTAAGACCATTGGGTAGTGAGACCCATGGCATCGTTATTATTTTGTGTAAGACCATTGGGTAGTGAGACCCATGGCATCGTTATTATTTTGTGTAAGACCATTGGGTAGTGAGACCCATGGCATCGTTATTATTTTGTGTAAGACCATTGGGTAGTGAGACCCATGGCATCGTTATTATTTTGTGTAAGACCATTGGGTAGTGAGACCCATGGCATCGTTATTATTTTGTGTAAGACCATTGGGTAGTGAGACCCATGGCATCGTTATTATTTTGTGTAAGACCATTGGGTAGTGAGACCCATGGCATCGTTATTATTTTGTGTAAGACCATTGGGTAGTGAGACCCATGGCATCGTTATTATTTTGTGTAAGACCATTGGGTAGTGAGACCCATGGCATCGTTATTATTTTGTGTAAGACCATTGGGTAGTGAGACCCATGGCATCGTTATTATTTTGTGTAAGACCATTGGGTAGTGAGACCCATGGCATCGTTATTATTTTGTGTAAGACCATTGGGTAGTGAGACCCATGGCATCGTTATTATTTTGTGTAAGACCATTGGGTAGTGAGACCCATGGCATCGTTATTATTTTGTGTAAGACCATTGGGTAGTGAGACCCATGGCATCGTTATTATTTTGTGTAAGACCATTGGGTAGTGAGACCCATGGCATCGTTATTATTTTGTGTAAGACCATTGGGTAGTGAGACCCATGGCATCGTTATTATTTTGTGTAAGACCATTGGGTAGTGAGACCCATGGCATCGTTATTATTTTGTGTAAGACCATTGGGTAGTGAGACCCATGGCATCGTTATTATTTTGTGTAAGACCATTGGGTAGTGAGACCCATGGCATCGTTATTATTTTGTGTAAGACCATTGGGTAGTGAGACCCATGGCATCGTTATTATTTTGTGTAAGACCATTGGGTAGTGAGACCCATGGCATCGTTATTATTTTGTGTAAGACCATTGGGTAGTGAGACCCATGGCATCGTTATTATTTTGTGTAAGACCATTGGGTAGTGAGACCCATGGCATCGTTATTATTTTGTGTAAGACCATTGGGTAGTGAGACCCATGGCATCGTTATTATTTTGTGTAAGACCATTGGGTAGTGAGACCCATGGCATCGTTATTATTTTGTGTAAGACCATTGGGTAGTGAGACCCATGGCATCGTTATTATTTTGTGTAAGACCATTGGGTAGTGAGACCCATGGCATCGTTATTATTTTGTGTAAGACCATTGGGTAGTGAGACCCATGGCATCGTTATTATTTTGTGTAAGACCATTGGGTAGTGAGACCCATGGCATCGTTATTATTTTGTGTAAGACCATTGGGTAGTGAGACCCATGGCATCGTTATTATTTTGTGTAAGACCATTGGGTAGTGAGACCCATGGCATCGTTATTATTTTGTGTAAGACCATTGGGTAGTGAGACCCATGGCATCGTTATTATTTTGTGTAAGACCATTGGGTAGTGAGACCCATGGCATCGTTATTATTTTGTGTAAGACCATTGGGTAGTGAGACCCATGGCATCGTTATTATTTTGTGTAAGACCATTGGGTAGTGAGACCCATGGCATCGTTATTATTTTGTGTAAGACCATTGGGTAGTGAGACCCATGGCATCGTTATTATTTTGTGTAAGACCATTGGGTAGTGAGACCCATGGCATCGTTATTATTTTGTGTAAGACCATTGGGTAGTGAGACCCATGGCATCGTTATTATTTTGTGTAAGACCATTGGGTAGTGAGACCCATGGCATCGTTATTATTTTGTGTAAGACCATTGGGTAGTGAGACCCATGGCATCGTTATTATTTTGTGTAAGACCATTGGGTAGTGAGACCCATGGCATCGTTATTATTTTGTGTAAGACCATTGGGTAGTGAGACCCATGGCATCGTTATTATTTTGTGTAAGACCATTGGGTAGTGAGACCCATGGCATCGTTATTATTTTGTGTAAGACCATTGGGTAGTGAGACCCATGGCATCGTTATTATTTTGTGTAAGACCATTGGGTAGTGAGACCCATGGCATCGTTATTATTTTGTGTAAGACCATTGGGTAGTGAGACCCATGGCATCGTTATTATTTTGTGTAAGACCATTGGGTAGTGAGACCCATGGCATCGTTATTATTTTGTGTAAGACCATTGGGTAGTGAGACCCATGGCATCGTTATTATTTTGTGTAAGACCATTGGGTAGTGAGACCCATGGCATCGTTATTATTTTGTGTAAGACCATTGGGTAGTGAGACCCATGGCATCGTTATTATTTTGTGTAAGACCATTGGGTAGTGAGACCCATGGCATCGTTATTATTTTGTGTAAGACCATTGGGTAGTGAGACCCATGGCATCGTTATTATTTTGTGTAAGACCATTGGGTAGTGAGACCCATGGCATCGTTATTATTTTGTGTAAGACCATTGGGTAGTGAGACCCATGGCATCGTTATTATTTTGTGTAAGACCATTGGGTAGTGAGACCCATGGCATCGTTATTATTTTGTGTAAGACCATTGGGTAGTGAGACCCATGGCATCGTTATTATTTTGTGTAAGACCATTGGGTAGTGAGACCCATGGCATCGTTATTATTTTGTGTAAGACCATTGGGTAGTGAGACCCATGGCATCGTTATTATTTTGTGTAAGACCATTGGGTAGTGAGACCCATGGCATCGTTATTATTTTGTGTAAGACCATTGGGTAGTGAGACCCATGGCATCGTTATTATTTTGTGTAAGACCATTGGGTAGTGAGACCCATGGCATCGTTATTATTTTGTGTAAGACCATTGGGTAGTGAGACCCATGGCATCGTTATTATTTTGTGTAAGACCATTGGGTAGTGAGACCCATGGCATCGTTATTATTTTGTGTAAGACCATTGGGTAGTGAGACCCATGGCATCGTTATTATTTTGTGTAAGACCATTGGGTAGTGAGACCCATGGCATCGTTATTATTTTGTGTAAGACCATTGGGTAGTGAGACCCATGGCATCGTTATTATTTTGTGTAAGACCATTGGGTAGTGAGACCCATGGCATCGTTATTATTTTGTGTAAGACCATTGGGTAGTGAGACCCATGGCATCGTTATTATTTTGTGTAAGACCATTGGGTAGTGAGACCCATGGCATCGTTATTATTTTGTGTAAGACCATTGGGTAGTGAGACCCATGGCATCGTTATTATTTTGTGTAAGACCATTGGGTAGTGAGACCCATGGCATCGTTATTATTTTGTGTAAGACCATTGGGTAGTGAGACCCATGGCATCGTTATTATTTTGTGTAAGACCATTGGGTAGTGAGACCCATGGCATCGTTATTATTTTGTGTAAGACCATTGGGTAGTGAGACCCATGGCATCGTTATTCTTTTCCTTCGCAAGCGTGTAACGCAATGTGTGAAAATGGGTTGGTTAAGTGTGAACGATGCCGAAATTCGTGGAAAGAGAAGGCGACCTAGTTGAATATCCGTATTTGATAGAATATAATTGCCTTTGGCGGTAGAAAGGAAACGGTCGACTTCCATTGGTGCTTTCGCTCGTACGTTTTGATAATCCTTGTATGGTAGTCAAGTCTCTTATATTAGAATCATCGACGCCGAATGGAAACCACGGTCTATGGAGAATCTTCTTGTTATTCGTGATTTTCCCAATTTCTTTCACGTAAATTATATTCGTTCTAGCCGTTTCAAGTGATTTCCTTTGTTTCCAAGAGGTACGATTTTCTAATTTAACGAAATGAAAGAAAGTAGGAGGCGTGTGCGTGTAGTCACTTGTGAGCTCAATAAAGTAACAATCGGAGACGAGTACCCGTGGTCAAGAGCTGATATCCTATTCGATCAAGTAGAAACAATTTCTTATCATTTTAAGACGAATTTTCATTTCAGTTTCCATCAACTTATAGCACGCAATGGAGATGTTCCCGAAAATGTTATCTATACTTGTATGGGCACTTTGAAATTCGTAGTATACCCTTCGATTGTATTAAAGGTTTTCCCAACCCCCGTGAGTCTTTTGAATCACACTTGTCGTTTGTTGCGAAATAAATCCGTATTGTTTTCATTGACAACGTTTTGTTTATCTTAAAAGTCAATCCGGCCAGAAAAGTCCTTTTACGTGAAGTCTTGGAGATACGACGAAAGTGAAAGTTCCATGTCAATTCGTTAAATGATCAGTCTGATTAGGAGAAGTGCAATCATCTCGATCGGGTGATCACCAAGAGAGGGAACGTTGTTGACCCGGATTGGATTGGTGTTGTGACGAAATGGAGACAACTCACAAGATCAACATAAATTAGAAGTTTCGTGGGTGACGGGTGGCAAGTGTTGTTTTAATTTTTCGGCTCTTTTGAGGATAGTCTCACCATTGTCAAAGAAGTTGGTTAACTCTCTCGAAAGATTATGTCTACGAAGTTTAGGTATCGTCCCGGTAAGCCCATGTAGTGGCGGATGTTGTTAGCCTGAAAAGTTTTCACCTTTCTTTATGTGTTTCACCGGTGTACATGCTAATCAATTGATTTCTCCAATCATTTAGAAGAGGTTCAAGAGAAAATTTGCAACGGGAACCTAAGCAAGCGAAGAGCCAGATCACGCGAAATACTTTCTAAAGATTTTTGCGGACTTACTAGACGTCATGATAGAACTTAAAATCCTCTCCTTAATGGAACCAAATCGAATTTGCTCCATGAAACCTATAAAATTTGAATACTTCTTTCGTTCGGTATAACAAAGATGTGTCAAGATCTAAAGAGAGATTATTAGTGACCCCAAATGAAGTGGAATGTTGTTTGAAAGGAAATGTCAATTCCCTATTCGTTTTAAAAAAAAAAGCCGGACACCAAGAGTTGTGTGGCACGGGTATAGTGATAAAGATGTCCATGAAGATTGAAACGATGATTAACAACTGAAAGTGGGCCATGATCGGCAAGAATTTTATGCGGATAAATGAGAAAGACTTATCAAGTTCAATTTTGGTAATTATGTAATATGAAGAAGTTATCTTTAGAGAGACGCGTTACAAGTTGCATATAAGGAAAATCTAAGATCTTAGTTTTCGATTCTTTCAAAATACCTGCTCGGGTTGTCAAGGTTACTTATTGTTGGAATTGCTCGAAGAACTTCCAGGAATTTATTCTACCCTTCTCGTTTCTCATTTTATGAAGTATTATACCGTCGAGGTTTCACGTGTACCTATAATAGAAATTGAACTTCAAGTGAATTAAAATAAGACAACGTCGAGGAGCCTATTGTCTTTGTGAAGAAACGTTTAAAAAGAAGATAAATCAAGACTATATGTTAGAGCATAACGCTATGGAAGCATGAAAGGATGACGAAGTGATAACGTAAATTAGAGAGTCGTTGCTAGATGTGGCTTGGATCACGAGGTCGTGATCCGTTCCAAGTGGGGGAGAGTTGTAACATCCCGACATTTTTAAGCCAATGAAAATAAACCTTTATTATAGTTTTAACATTAAATTAATTTCATAGTATTTTATTTTTGGTTATGGGTTTAATTTAGTTGGAGCTTTAGCGGATAGCGGGTAAAGATACCCACAAAATCTGAAAAGGGGCGTGGCACTCATAGGAAGTGCCAGCCATCCTACCCTTGGTGATTCATTCTTCCATTACTCATTCTCTTCTATTCTTCAAGCTTCCTAAATCTTCTTCTTTATTTTTCTCAAAGATCAAGCTTTGTTCCATTTGTAATTCAAGAATAAAAACAACAATAATAATCATCACCAATAATCTTTATCAAGCAAAATTGAAAAGTTAGGGTTTGTGTATTGTGGGTTGATGGCCGAATTTAAGAGAGAAAAAGGGGAAAGAAGATGTTTTAATTCAAGTCTAATTTCTTGAGTTCTTAAGGTAACAATTTTCATAACCTAATTCCAATTCTTGATTTCTTTAAGAATTAGGGTTCATGCAATCAATTGTATTTGGGAAATTGGGGTTTTCATATATATGAGTTAATTTATATAATACAAGTTAGGGTTATGGTAATTTAATCAATTTGGGGTTTTAGTTGGGTTGCATGAAGACTTTGATGAATACTTGTGTGAACAAAACTGGACAGATTCTGACCCCGACCTTCAAACGAGTTAAACACCCTCATGACAGAGTTTTCACTGGTTGAGTCCTAAAAAGAAAATGTAGCTTATTGTGTTAAGCAAATTTTGCCACTGGAATGAGTTAAAAAGACGAAGTAGAACTCTAGTTATGAATTTTTGAATTCAGGGTCGTCATGCTGATCTTTCAGCAAAAATGATTCTGTGTCAGTTTTTAAAACGAGTAAAACACACGTGTATGAGTCAAATCTTGTGTTGGTCACTGAAGATAAAATGTGCTAAAATGTGTTAAGAAGAAGTGGCCACTGGAATGAGGTCAAAATATTGTGTAGAACTCAAGTTATGGTCATTTGAAGTCAGTGAGGTCAAAGCTGTTTAACAGCAGCAGTTTTGGTTTTTAAAACGACCAGAAGTCACCTTTGGAGGACAATTCACATATTGGTCACTAAAGATAAAAGGTAGGTATATGTGTCATGTAAACTTGGCCACTGGAATGAGGTCAAAATATTGTGTAGAACTCAAGTTATGGTCATTTGAAGTCAGTGAGGTCAAAGCTGTTTAACAGCAGCAGTTTTGGTTTTTAAAACGACCAGAAGTCACCTTTGGAGGACAATTCACATATTGGTCACTAAAGATAAAAGGTAGGTATATGTGTCATGTAAACTGGCCACTGGAATGAGGTCAAAATATTGTGTAGAACTCAAGTTATGGTCATTTGAAGTCAGTGAGGTCAAAGCTGTTTAACAGCAGCAGTTTTGGTTTTTAAAACGACCAGAAGTCACCTTGGTCAAATAATGAAAAGGATACTTTTCGTATAAAAATGAGTTTGGCCTTATGATAATGATGTAAGAGGCGAATATGTTGGAAATCAAACTAAGAACAATGTGAGACTATAAAAGATGGGTTTGGTTCTAAGATGCAATTGAATGTGGCTAAGTGACCTTGTGTGTGTTTGATGACATTATATGTATTTGTGAATTATTGCCAGGTTGAAGCATAACTATTGTGTAATTGCGGTTTTGATGGTTTTTGATTTGTGGTCGCGAAGGAGGTGAGTACTCTTGCATACCTTTATGTATACGTTGGGTCAATTACCATGAGACGTGGATATTCCGAGCATGGTAATTGATTTGGCGTTGAGCCCATGTGGGGCATAGTATTGATGAGGCCTAAGAACCTCCGGGGCCTAATCCGGGGCCTAAGAACCCCTATTGTTGACATGAAATGAGGCCTAAGAACCTCCGGGACCTAAGAATCTCCGGGGCCTAAGAACCCTTATTGTTGACATGAAATGAGGCCTAAGAACCTCCGGGGCCTAAGAACCCCTATTGTTGACATGAAATGAGGCCTAAGAACCTCCGGGGCCTAAGAACCCCTATTGTTGACATGAAATGAGGCCTAAGAACCTCCGGGGCCTAAGAATCGAGGCCTAAGAACCTCCGGGGCCTAAGAACCCCTATTGTTGACATGAAATGAGGCCTAAGAACCTCCAGGGCCTAAGAACCTCCGGGGCCTAAGAACCCTTATTGTTGACATGAAATGAGGCCTAAGAACCTCCGGGGCCTAAGAACCCCTATTGTTGACATGAAATGAGGCCTAAGAACCTCCGGGGCCTAAGAATCCGCCTAAGAACCTCCGGGGCCTAAGAACCCCTATTGTTGACATGAAATGAGGCCTAAGAACCTCCGGGGCCTAAGAACTCCCGATAGTTGGACAGAATGAGGCCTAAGAACCTCTGGGGCATAGTATTGATGAGGCCTAAGAACCTCCGGGGCCTAAGAACCCCTATTGTTGACATGAAATGAGGCCTAAGAACCTCCGGGGCCTAAGAACCCCTATTGTTGACATGAAATGAGGCCTAAGAACCTCCGGGGCCTAAGAACCCCTATTGTTGACATGAAATGAGGCCTAAGAACCTCCGGGGCCTAAGAATCGAGGCCTAAGAACCTCCGGGGCCTAAGAACCCCTATTGTTGACATGAAATGAGGCCTAAGAACCTCCGGGGCCTAAGAACCCCTATTGTTGACATGAAATGAGGCCTAAGAACCTCCGGGGCCTAAGAACCCCTATTGTTGACATGAAATGAGGCCTAAGAACCTCCGGGGCCTAAGAACCCCTATTGTTGACATGAAATGAGGCCTAAGAACCTCCGGGGCCTAAGAACCCCTATTGTTGACATGAAATGAGGCCTAAGAACCTCCGGGGCCTAAGAACCCCGGGGCCTAAGAACCTCGGGGCCTAAGAACCTCCGAGGCTCTAAGAACCTCCGGGGCCTAAGAACCTGGGGCAAGAATGAGGCCTAAGAACCTCCGGGGCCTAAGAACCCCTATAGTTCGACATGAAATGAGGCCTAAGAACCTCCGGGGCCTAAGAACCCCGTATAGATATGACACGACGGTGTCATAGTCTATATGCAACAGTCCTTGTGCATGGCCCTCCTTCGTATGTATAAACGTATGCAATGGTACTTACTAAGCTTTGGCTTATTCTTTTAGTTGTTTACCCTTTTTATAGGTTATCCCGGATGCGGAAGAAAGTTAAGTAATGTAAAGATTGAAGTTAAAGATGCTTAATGGATATGGGTTGCTTTAGCTAAATGCGGATAATGGTATTGGTAATAGGACCCATAGTGACCCCTTTGAACTATCGGCTCTTTGTACTCTTGTTTTGTCTTTTGGAAAATTATTATGATGTCTAGTGTTAGACTCGAGTTTTTGGGTATTTTAAATGGGTCGTTTAGTAGTTGTAATGTATTGATTTTGTTAAAATGTGTTTTGGAGAAATTCATAATCCGTAACAGGTTTGGATGATGATTTTACGAATGGGTCATGCCGAAATTTCCAATTTTGAATGACGTCTTTTGTAATGTGTCAACTTGGGTAAAATGATCCGTTTCGTTGTAAATGTTACACTTGATCAAATGAAAGCTTTCGAAATTTTAAATCATGTGTCTTTAACTCATTTTGAAGTTTGGTAAAAGATTGTGCAAGATTGAAGTTTGGGATATGATTTTTAAAAGTTTTAGACCTGCAGGAAAACTGCAGGCTGAGACCAGAGATATCCCACTGCGGCGCAGTGGGAGTGTTTCCACTCCACTGCGGCGCAGTGGGAGGGGAGTTTGGTCGCCTGCTTCCGTAACTTTCCACTGCGGCGCAGTGGGAGGTGTACACCTCCACTGCGGCGCAGTGGGGGCTAATAAAAAAAAAAAAAAAAAAAATCTCTTATTTTCCTAAAATGGGTTCGGGTTCTTTCACCGTCACCGCCGCCATACATCACAACCACCGCCGCCACCTCTAACACCGCCGTAAAGCGCGGTACCATTCTCGTATACTCTAAAGTATTTTCTTCCCCTACTTGCCTAGAACTCTAGAAGCATCGATCACCATACAAAAAGGTTTAGAGAATAATAGCCAGTAAAGATATATTATTTTGTTATTATGTACGCGCGTAGCAAGTATAAACCAAGTTGACTACAAAAGCAGAAGCATTACAAAATGTGAAGATCTATTGTAAACACCCAAAAAACAAAACTTGGAATGTGTTGTATAAGAAAAATAAAATACTTAACTACAAACATGAGGAAGAAGAAAGATAAGTGGGCAAAAAAAAAAAAAAAAAAAAAAAAAAAAAAAAAAAGGCACTAATTAACTATTAATTTCTTTGACATTGCGAACACGTTTGATTTGATATTGTCTTGCAATTTCGTGGCAAAAAAATATATAAAAACAAGCCCGTGTAAAACTACCCCCACGAAAACAATTGTGAAAAAGAATATATTGGAATAGACATGAAAACAATATTGTAAAAAAATATATATATAGAATATGTGCCTCGTGATCTCTTTTTGAGAATTTCTCCAGGAAGAAACATTTTCCCGTGACATATTGAAGATACAACGATACCAACGGTGTCACGGCACCGTTGGCAGCGGCCTAGAAATTTGCATAATTAAGAAGAGTGGACGAATGGGAAAATCAATTGGAAGAGAGATAAAATGTGTAAACCATCTTTCAACAATTGAGTGAAGTAGATCTATAATTAGACATATTTTTTAGATATATGTATCGTAACTCATTAATTATTACTTCTAAATTGATATAAAATTTTTCTTTTAATTTAAATTATCCACAAGAAAACACTTGTATGGTCTGGATATATGCTTACTTAAGTCTTATTTTTTAGTCACTTATACATAACCTAACCAAAATTATTTCATGATCGTATCTAACAAAGTTCAAACATAAATGCTTAGCAACTTCACTTATCATCTACATCTATACTTATATTATAAAACAAATAGTATTTGTTTAACATTTTAAGTTTCAACATTTCATCAAAACCAAATTACATCAATAACTTACACTACTCGCCGCCGCCGCATCGACGCCACCGTCGCCGCCACCATCGTCGCCATTACATCACAACCACCGCCGCCACCTCTAACACCGCCGTAAAGCGCGTGTACCGTTCTAGTAAATAGGAAAAGGAAAATGATTAATTTTCCTAATAATCCTCCTAATACCATAACTACTTGACAAGTGTCCTCTACTAATTATCTCTCCTAATCTTATCATTTGATTTTGACAAATGTAACAATCTCATTGTTATGAGGTTTTTTAGGCCATTTAGTTAGAAGATTAATCATTGGGAGCCCATATTAGTACCACTTTTTTTTATTAATGCACACTGGACAATTGTTATAACAGACAGTACAAGTATATAATGTGTAATAATGGTAGATTTATAAAAATATGTGATATTGTTATCAATTCCCTTAATCATTTCCCATGAGAAAAGATACATGTAAAAAACTAAGAATCATTTAAATTGAAAGAATCATTAGAAATCAAAATTATAATTTCATGTTCATAAGTAAATTATATTTACATATAAACAAATCAAATTATTTTACATATAAAAATATGTGACATGAACCTTAGTACCTTACCCATACAAAAAAAACCACAAGCAAAATAAAATTGTAATGTAAATATGTAATACATTATACATAAACAAAGAAAATAAGACAACAAAATACAATTCAAAGGCATAATAATATAAAAATATAAAGTAGATGTCATCAATCAAAGACTTTTCAACAAAAAAACATTCGGTATTCATGTCCACCAACTCAGAATTTCCCCAAAATCCAAAATTTCCTCACTAAATTTCATTCTACAAAATATACAATTCCATGTTTCTCTATATTTATACGTATATCTGATATATACTATATATATTTTTTGTGTTGCAAAATTTAAGTGAGTATGAGCCGACCGGCGGTACACCCAGTGGAACCGCCGCCAATGATAGATGGAAGAAATGACGCGCCGCCGCCAAGAAGAGTGAGAATGAAAGACGTACAAGGAATGCCCGGTACGCCAGCTGGGCTTACCCTCCGTGTCCTTCAGTTTATCTTCGCCGTCGTTTCACTTTCCGTCATGTCCACCACCTCCGATTTCCCCTCTGTCACCTCTTTCCGGTACCACCCCAGCTAAATATTATTTTATTCTGAATTTTTGCATTTTCTTTATATAAAAGAAATTTTGTTAAGTTTTATTAGTATTGGGGTGTGCTTTTAGTTAGAGAAAAGTCGTTTTCATTATTCAAGAAAATATTTCATTCCCGAAAACATAAGTAGTTTTCTGTTTATGGAGTGGAAAATAATTGAAAACTACTATTTAGTTATAAATTAGAAAAGCGTGTTTTTGGAAGACTTGTTATTGGAACACGATTTAGACCGGAAAGAAGAAGAATATATGTGTATGCATATGATTAACGTGTATTGTTACAATTTGTGTAGCAAGATAATGTAAAGACTATAAATTGAGTTGTGTTAGTTTTAAGGCGGTTTAGATTCGAGAAGCTTAAATGAGCATAGTTAGAGAACTTGGGGATTGCATGAATGAATGTTGTCGGATTGGTCGGATTGATATTAGTTAAAATGTTAGTATATGTTTTACACGAGTGGACGTCAATGGGGTTGGTGGCCCGTTGGTAAGTTTTTTGACCTTGGGGTATTCCACCAGGGTTCAAATCAAGGTAAAACCTTTACACATTATTAGTTAGAATGTTAGCGTACATGTTACAAGAGTGTAGCTTATTTTTTAACAAGATAAGGCAAAATACTTGCTTTTTTCAACTTAGGCCTCGTGTGATTTATTATTTTTTAAGAGGTTGTTTGCAAGTGTATGGCTATTACTTATGTTTTAGGTTGTTTAAAGTCAGGTGTGTGATGCTTATTTTAAACATAGCTTCTAAGCAGTAAATTGTGCACTCCCAAACTCCCTAAACTTTACAACTTCTCCACAACAATAGAAGATGTGCGGTAATAATTCTTTCTTTTTATTGCCTAATGGAATTTGAAGCTTTATAGACTAGTGTCTCTTAATATAGAAGCATGAATTCCGGCTTATGTACATCTAAGAGCCTACACATTTATTGTTGTTTTAATTGGTAATATTCAGATGTGGTTGACAGGCGTACAGATGTACATATTAGAAAGTATGTTGACACGCTAATTGTAAATCAAGTATTATGTAGATACTGATAGAGATTACCTATTCACTATTTCACTATAGACATGAATGTCTGGCTTTCAAAGATTTGGTTTTATTTAGTGAAGTTATCAGGATAAACCGATAAACTTATGCTCAAATCTCAACGCTACGTGAAAACGAATAGAAAATACAGAGTATAATGGAAGGGTCTACTGCTATTTCATCTGTGTTGTTCACTTGTTCCTATTGTTTTTGGGAATGAAGAGATAAATCTGGAAAGTAACTTTTTACCATGTTCATTGTAACTCATCTGGCCATCTTCGCTAATTAGTACTGTTGTGAGTATATGCTACACAAGGTTCTTATCTACTTATATTAGATGGTAACTATCATGGACGATGGTAATACTTGTTAGAAACCAGAATTATTGTTTATGTATATATTTTGAGTTCAATAAATAGATTGTTTAGACTACTTATATCGTTAAAGGTGCATATATATTTACGACTGCTAAGGTATCTGAGCATATTAACGCTGATTGCTAGAGGATGCATAACATAGATGACCTCAAAATTTACAACCTGCATGAAAAACTTCAGCAGACCAACTAGGTTCTATACAAGATTAGAAAGGCAAAATCAAGAAGATTTAAAACAGAACTGACAACAATATGCGTTGTCAGAAGTTAGAACAAGATGACCAGTTGTGTTATCTGAAAGTCCACAAATTAAGTTGATTATGTGTTGCCTGTGCTAGATTGTTCTTGCATTATTGGTAATTCTTTGTAAGAAATTTTTTTTTCTTACATGCTAGGAAACTATTTTAAGCACTTATTTCATAAAAGGGATATCAGTCATGCTTTTTAGACGTCCATATACTTAATAAAGCACCGTCATTTAAAGAACTTACCATATTTATTTCTAGTTTTTTTATATATGAAGTTGCAAAGAATCTAATCAAATAGTTTGGTTGCCCTTTAGATACCTTGTGGGTGCTGTTGGGTTGCAATGTTTATGGAGCTTGTCAGCAGCCATAATCGATGTATATGCACTTTGTGTCAAAAGAAGCTTGAGGAATCATGCAATTATAACTATATACACTATTGGTGACGGGGTAAGATCTCTTAAATCTTTTGCAAACAGATAGTTATATTCGCTTTGAATGAAAAGCCTAACAGACGATTTCTTTACATATCATGGGACAGGTTTCATCGACACTTACTTTTGCTGCTGCATGTGCATGTGCGGGCATCACAGTTCTTATCAGCAACGATCTTAATAAATGTGACATAAATCATTGCAAAAGGTTCATGTCGGCCACTGCTATGGCATTTCTAAGTTGGTTCGCTGTATCTCCATCTTTTTTCTTGAACTTTTGGTCTTTGGCATCCCGATGACAAAGAAAACAGCCATCCTCGCCAATCCTTGATTCTGATATGTTGACATTTTGATGGAATGTAATCTATCTTAGGCGGTGAGGTACAGAATTTTTTTCTGCTCTTTTGCAGGTTTGAGTAACTAACTAAATGGGGGATGTCAAATTTTGTATGGTTTTATACCTGTGAATTAAATTGGTCGGTCATCACAACATTAGCTTTTTTTCTGCTAGTATTTTGAATGGTTATACCTTTAGAAGTGTTTTCTTTTGCTTTTAGTTTACCTGTTTATCTTTGAAAGAGACTTGAATCGGAAAAACAATATTTAGCAAAAACAATCGCTTATGGAGAGATCGGATCCTTACCAAAATGTTATGACTCCCAGAAACTATGTTTGGAGTGAAAACATTGCATTAGTCGTTTAACTTGACCCAGGTACGAAAACACACTATAATGCAATCATCAATTTTATTTGATGAACAAATTAAAAGACAAGTATAACTTCTTTCCTATTATTATATATATATATAAAATACAATTGCGATTGACTAAATATGTCTGAGCAAAAACAGCAAAAACTTGGTTAAATTATGAGCAAACCGCATCCAAGCCTCGTTCAACAGTACATCTATTCCAATGTATATTTCATGCAGTTTTGGTGCTTAAGCAGTTGTCTGATGGTCTACATCTCCGAAACAACAGTTGAAACTTGAAAGTGAGATTTGAGATGAAAAATCCAACAATTGTCACCGTCTCTTGAAAAGCCTACATGATTACCTGCTTCGATCTGCACTTCAACTTCCCGCTTCAAGCTCTTGTCTTAATAGTTCACAACTCTTGCCAATAAGTTTGTATTCTCGTGATAAAGAAAAACAACAAAATTCTACACTTATCGTAGAGAAGTTATACTCTCTGCAATTAGCCTTTTGGTCACATTGTCAATGTATTCTCCCAAAGGGTGTCCTTAACCTGTTAACCAATAAGTCAGGATAACAAAGCTCTAGTTTAATCTAGTACCCAATGTTCCATTGTACAAAATGGAATGATAATCTTGCAAGGCTTCGAGCCACTTCAAAAAATGCATCGCGCATGAAAATTATTAGGAGAATGTTTAGCATATGCTCTTTCTTTAGCTTTATCGAATATGAGTCTCCACTCTTCAGATTCGTCATCTAGTTCCCAGTTTATAAGATCAAATCACCTTCATCAAGAAGTCAATAAACATTTACCTTATTGAGTTATTTCAGGTCAAACTAGAAACCCTTAAATGACTGAAAACAAATTTCTGGAAAGCCAAGGGAACACCAAGTATGCAACTATGCAAGAACAGAAAGCATGATCTCGGGGTCAAGTTCCTTGTGCCATTTAGTTACTAAAAGCTACAAAAAAGTTTGACAGGGAGACATAATTGCGGGTCCTGATAACGCCAATCATAAACTCACACCATGAATTATGAAAAATGCCCTGGCTACATCGATAACAAGATACTCAAACCTCTGTTTTGTGTTTGCATACCTCATAGTTAAACTTATTTCCAGTTTTATCTGTTTCCAAATCCATACCTAGGGTGTTTTGATGTCAAAGTGTTGGCTGGAATTTTGACATCAAGTTTGTTATGCTTCAACATTTGAAACTGTTTTGCTTTGCTCTTGTTTTACCCTTTGTATCTAGTAAATTTCAAACAGGAAAAATAGATTTTTAAGGGGAAAAAAAAGGAGAGAATTGTCTTATTCGAAAATAAATTAGTTTTCTGTGATACATTCTAATTCTAATTTATAAATTGCATATAAATAACCTTCTTCTGATACATACTTGCAAATTGCAATAAAAGATGTGAGCGTAATTAAATAAAACTTCATTGGCCAATAAATCCAAATGAAACAAACAATCAAATTTTTTCTACACAGGAAAACTTCATCTAAATGGTTAAAAAAAAAAATAAACTTCATAAAACTATGTCATCTCTCCTTTTCTTTTACCAGAACAAGGGTCATATAACAAATGTTATATATCTATCATCCAATGCGTGAAGTAATTGCACCATGTTGTCACCTCTCACGAAATTGCAGTTCTACAGTTGTCTCTTGAATTAAATATCCAGAAACAACAGTTCAAGGTGAAGAATTTGAGGCCGATAAGCAGCAATAACTTGAATATATTCGGTCAAAAATGCAAAGGTTCACATCATCTATCTAAAAACATTTACATGGTTACATTTTTCTGCATACTACACTTTAACTTCTCAGCTTCAAGCTCTTGTTTCAAATTCTCAACCCTTTCCAACAAGTTTATATTCTCCTGATAAATTAAAACCAATAAATATAAGAAATCCCGCTCCTTTATGTTGCATTATCACAAAGATGATTCACATTAACAAAATACTATACCTTCTGCAACATATCTAGCCTTTTCTTCATACTGGAAGCACTATAATCCTGAAGAGTCTCCTTAACCTGTTTGTCATAAAGCATAACAACAATACTGCTGAGTCATAAAGCAAATATACGAACGATAAACAGAAAAGTGAAAAGATATGGATTATCGGTGTGATTGGTTTGATGAGTGATGACTTCAATCCACAGGCAGAAACATGGTAGAACCCCTAGCTACAAAAAACTTCATAATCATACAGAACCTTGTCGTGAAAGAAAACCTAATGGGTCATGAAGCCATATTCAAGATGAAATACACACATATTTCATGGTTTGGAGTTTGGACCTAATGGCCTTCAGCCTGCTCCATCTACATATCCCTTTAACCCTTTGAAAATCCACTTCTGGTTTGTCAACTTCCAATATGGGTCGGGTTAACTATTTCAAACTACACAATTCCAAATCATACTCTAACAAATACTACATTACTAATCCTCAAAACTACCGTACCACCAGAAGTTCGATATATTCTAGGTAATGGAATGATAATCTTGCAAGGCTTCAACACACTACGCTAAAACACATTTTAATACATGTTTATAAGAACGTGATTCGTGAAATATACATAACAATATATCATACTCTTTTGAGCTCCTTAGTACACTTGGTAGCTCGTTCTTCGGCCTCATCGAATCTGAGCCTCCACTCTGCAGACTCATCAACTGCTTCCCTATTTGCAAGATCAAACTCCCTTCTGCAATAATAATAAACCCCAAAGATAGTAACATTATTATTTTTAGAATTAGAAAAATATAAGTTACATTATTTAGGGACAAACCAAAAACCCATGACAGACCCAAAACTTACATACAGAAATGCATTTCAATTATTAAACCCTAAAAATCATCCCCAATATACAACACACTAAAATTCTTATTAAATCTTAATACTGAGAAATAATTAAACATAAAAGCATGTTTTTTTGTAGAATAATAATATGTAAAGATGTAAATTAAATGAAATTACCGCAGTAAATCGGCTTCACTGGATGAAATTTGAAAATCAATGGTCCAAAGCCTCAAGTAAACGGCGAGTCCAAAAGCCATCACGATTACCACGCCGATCAATAAGGGCCGCCGTCTTAGTATCATCATCCTTTTAAATTAGTGATATGTATGAGTGTTTAGATGACCGCAGATGGCCGGAAAATGATAACTACGCGGCCATATAAGAAGAACCTTTGTTTATTTAATTTTTTGAGTAAATTACAAATTTGGTCCCTGTCGTGGGTAAAAAAATTATCGTTTTCGTCCCTACCTTTCATATATTACCGTTTTGGTCCAAAAAACTTTGGTCCGTCAACGCTTTTGGTCCAATTCTCTAAACGGACGTTAAACACCCATCACGTGATCTGCACGTGATGGGTATTTTAGTCTTTTCATTAGCACAAGGACGAAAACGGTAATTTTTGATCCACTACAGGGACCAAAATTGTAATTTACTCTTTATTTTATTTTTTGTTTTCAATCAATATCTATATCTATCAGTATATAAATCTATATCCATATAAATATTTCTATGTTCTTATTTCTTTTCCAAAATTCTTCAAATCTCTTTTATCTTCAAACAATTGGGGATAAACATTTATGCACAGTTTATTATTATTGTTTAAATATTTCTGGATTCCATCTTAGGGTATGTTTTAGGTGTCAATGTGCATATTTTTGGATTCCTCTTTTATATAGTCTTTTGAAGTCCTTATATATATATATAGTCACATGTCCACTTTATGCCGATATTATGACAATTAAGATTCGATTTTGTACATAATCCGATTTGACTAGATCATAATTTAACTTTGACCAAGAAACCTTAATTTTTACCTTGACCAGAAACCCTAATTTTGACTTTGTCAAATCTTAAATCAATTTTGACCACCAAAAATCCAAATTAAACCCAAATACCCTAAAAACCTAATTTTGACAAAAAATATCATTTGAATCTGCCATTGACCGGCGTTGACCAACTTTGACCGACGAAGACACGACTCCCAAAACTAGATCCAAACACAATTCCAAACTGAAATCGATTTTAGAAGCCAAAAATGTATATTTCGGTCGGTTTGGCCGGCGTTGACTGACCCAAATCCAAGGACAAATCTAGATCCGGTTACAAGGATGAAGTTACAGCACGATTTCAAAGTCATACACACGAATACATCTCGGATCTAGGCTAGATCTAACCGAAAACAACCAAAAAATCACCTTTATTCCCGTTTGTTTTAATATTTCGGTTTGTATATACATCAACAAGAACCAAAAATCAAATAACAACATCAATCTTACCAAGAATAAAGATTTCGGACCAAAAGGTTTCGGATTTAGAGGATTTCGGACTCATTGTTTCCGGATTTCATGGATTTCGGTTCATTATTCTCGGATTCAGAGATATCGGGCATAAACATACACTTACACACTTAGACAACCGAAATACATATATATTTATGAAAAGATTTCGGATCTTAAAGGTTTTTGGCTCAAACATCTCGGATCTAAAGGATTTCGCATATATACATATACATATACTCATATACAACCGAAAACATATGTATTTTGTCAAAGAATTCGGATTTAAAGATATATATACTCAAACACAATCCGAAAATATATATATATGAGCAAATCTCAAGAAAAACGGGTTTAAATACATATATTTGTAAAGATTTTCGGATCTATATATATATATATATATACATAGCCGAGATTTATAAGAAAATATGAAAGAAGATTCGTGATTTTGATGATCAACAATCAATACTTACCCAAATGTAAAAGAATAAGAAGAAAAGATGAAGAATTATGAAGGTAGATGGTGGTTTGTGGCGGCGGCCGGCCGGAATATAGTGGTGGTTGGCGGCGGCCGGTTGGTGGTTGATGGTGGTTGTTCTTGGCCGAAATTAGAGAGAAAAAGGGGAAGGGGGCGGCTGCCAAAGAGAGGAGGAGGGAGGAGTGTGAGAAATGAGATTAGGGTTAGGTTTATTTTTGTTTTTATACCCCGCAAAAATTACAATTTTGGTCCCTGTCGTGGGTCAAAAATTACCGTTTTCGTCCCTGTGCTAATGAAAAGACTAAAATACCCATCACGTGCAGATCACGTGATGGGTGTTTAACGTCCGTTTAGAAAATTGGACCAAAAGCGTTGACGGACCAAAGTTTTTTGGACCAAAACGGTAATATATGAAAGGTAGGGACGAAAACGGTAATTTTTGACCCACGACAGGGACCAAATTTGTAATTTACTCTAATTTTTTATACTTATATTATACTCTTTTCTTTTCTTTTTTTTGAAATTGCGGTGATGTAGTGCCGATGGGTTTTTTTTTTATAAGTGGGAATTATTCGCTCGCAACAGGGGATCTATCTTATATTGTCTTAACCGGGTTCGCGCTAGAGAATCCACTCACCCTCAATACCTAGTAGGAGGAGAAATCTCCAACTAAAACGCCCAAAGACACGATATTTAATTGGGATAGAACTCTACCCCCTATGCAGGACTCAAACATGCTTCACTAGAGGACTTTATTTGTGAAATTCTTTGAAATTTTTTTCCCATGTCTCGAGCTCGAAACCTCCAGCAACTAAAGCTGATGCTCAACCACCGAGCTATAATGGAAAATACATATAGTGCCAATGGTAAAAGATGTATTGTAGTTATTTAAGAGTTAACGAAGATGTTGTAAATTAATTTTATTAGGAGTTTTAAATATATTTCAAGTATAGATATTACATGTATTTCAAGTGAAGACCTTTAATTTAGTAAAATAAAATAAAATAGCATTTTGAAATTATTAACAATTTAGTTGAAAAAAGTTGAGAGTATTTTATAATGTAATATAAATATAAATATAGATATAGATAAAATTTTGTAAGGTTTGGAAAAGTTATTAATATTATAGTTGTAAGTTATTGGTTTGTATAATCAATTGTACAATCTCTATATTGTGATACATTCATTAAAATAGATAGTACAATATAACTCAAGAAAGTGACAAATATGTTGTTATTATGGGTAATAACTAAAAATATGAGTTAGTGGAAAGTTGATATAGATATGACATGCTGATTAGGTTGTATGTGTGGAGGCAGTGCCGGCTAGCTCACTAGCATACAAATTTTTTTTTACTTATTAAAATCAGGTTTACAAATTAATTAGCATTAATAACAATAAAAATATATAAGAATCACAAAAGGCGAGCGGTGAACCTAGTGGCACGAACGCCACTGATGGACCTTGTGGTGGTGGTGGTGGTAGACATGCCAACGTGCTGGTGCCGCCGCTAGTTCGTAGTTTGTTGTGGATTGTAGTCTATAGAACACTAATATCTGGCTTACAAGTTTAAAGTCTAATTTAAATATTAAGCCCAAAAGATAAAAATTGGGGGTCTTTGAATTTTGGGGGCCTTAGGCTCATGCCTAACCCTTAACTATTGTTAAGCCGGCAGTGTGTGAAGGACAACTTGTAATTGATACGAACAGTTTAGGTTGTAAACAAAAGATTTTTAATAACTACTGTTTCTTTCTATTTGCTTTTTTTTTAATCATCGACTAACCATATCAACATAGAAAAGGGTTAATTACAAAAATGGTACCTGAACTATTCATCATATTGCACAAATCATACCCAGGGTTTATTAATTACGTCCGTCATACCCAAACTTACCATTTTCCCACTCGGACCATACCTGGACCAAATGTCCGTTAGTTGTGCTGTTAAGTGCCCCCACGTTCCGTGCACGTGAGGGGTATTTTCGTCATTTTCCTCGCTCTATCTGAATTATAGGTATGAAATCTGTGATTTTTATCATACTTCAGGTACCATCTTTGTAATTTGCGTTTTTTATTAATACTTTACTTCATAAAACTATATTTTATCAATTTGTATTGTTATAATTAATAAAAAATATTATTGTTAATGACTATTATTTAGTAATAAATTATATTTTATAATATATTTATTTTATAAATTTTATTAATATATTTTATTGTAATGATATTTTATATTTAATGACTATTTTATTGTTAATGACTATTTTATTGTTAATGACTATTTTATTGTTAATGACTATTTTATTGTTAATGACTATTTTATTGTTAATGACTATTTTATTGTTAATGACTATTTTATTGTTAATGACTATTTTATTGTTAAAACTACAAATATATTGAATTATAGATCCATGATTATTTTATAAATGCGTATTTTCATATTTATTTATTTTTTATAAAAAATTGCATGGTGGTTGTGTAGGTACTAGATGCGATACAAGAGATTAAGACATTCCTTTTGATTTACCTTTTTTTAAAAAAAAGAAAATAAATTTTGAAATACATATTTATCAAAATCATTATGGATATATAATTCAATATGTAATAGTTTTTAATAAATAAATTTTTTAAAAATAATAACTTTTATAAACTAAAAATAATCATTTTTAAAAATAAATAATGTATTTTAAAAAAAGTAAATATTTATAAATTATTAATAAAGTTTTATAAAATTATAGTTTATTACTAAATAATAGACAATATTATTTTTTATTAGTTATAATAATACTACTTGATAAAATATACTTCCTCCGTCCCATCACATGTGTCCTACTTTGAATTTTCAAAGTCTTCGTTTTATAACTTTGACCATAAATATTTTTAATTGTGTTATATAATATTCGATGAAAGTTATATCAATGGAAACACATCTAAAACTCAATCAATTCATATAACTTTTATCAAGTATCATATAACACAAACAAATATATTTAAGGTCAAAATTGCACAAAAAAGACTTTGAAAATTCAAAACTGGACACTTCTAGTGTGACGGAGGGAATAGTTTTGTAAAGTAAAATATTAATAATAAGGGTAAATTACAAAGATGGTACCTGGAGTATATGAATATTAGGGGTGTAAACGAGCCGAGCCGAGCCCGAGCTTGGCAGTGCTCGAGCTCGAGCTCGTTCAGATTTTAAGAGCTCGAGCTCGAGCTCGTTCGAATCTCATTACTTAAACTCGAGCTCGGCTCGTAAAGTGTCATAAAAGCTCGAGCTCGGCTCAATTGTTTTAAAAAAATAAACGAGCTCGAGTTTGGCTCGAGCTCGGTATATTATCAAAACTAGGCTCGTGAGCTCGATTATCAGAAGATTACAGATTTCATACCTGTAATTCAGATAGGGCATGCAAAATGATGAAAATACCCTCATGTGCACGGCACGTGGGGGCACTTAACAGCACAACTAACGGACGTTTGGTCCAGGTATGGTTCGAGTGGGAAAATGGTAAGTTTGGGTATGACAGACGTAATTAATAAACCATGTGTATGATTTGTGCAATATGGTGGATAGTTCAGGTACCATTTTTGTAATTAACCCACAAAGAAAACGATAAATCTTTTTAAAAATCCTCTTAATTATATGATCATGATACTTGATATTACCTATGTTCATATGTGAATAATTCTCACATGAACCTTACCCTATATATATATATATATAGTAATTATTTTAAGTTTTTTGATTAAAGTTGGTAAAAAGCATTTTTCTTCCAACGTTAACCGAAATATCTTTTTATTTTATATAATATTTAATAAAAATTATATTAATATAAATACATTTAAAACATGATTTATTCATATGTTTTAATCAAATATATATCAAACAAAATATTCACGTTTAAAGCAAACAAAAGGACACAAAATTTTAATAATAGTTAAGTTATAACATTTAAATCAAAACACAGTCAGTATCATTTTAAGTTATATGTGTGTAAACCATCTCCAAGTGGTCTAGTGGCAATGGGGTTTCTTTCCTTACAATGTCAGGGGTTCGAGTCTTACCATAGACATATTTGAGGGTGACCACATATATTTAATTTTCACATATGGTGGACTTGGATGAGTTTTCCCTTTAGATATCTGAATGATAAAGGATTCTCATCGAGGGGTTTAAATTGGGGATCCATAAGGTGAGGAGGTTCTCTAGCACCCGAATTAAGACAACGTAAGCTAGACCTTCCAATATTCGCGAATATTCACACCTTTAAAAAAAAAAGTAATTTGTGTGTAAATACTTGGAATAAGTTTTGCAAAAGTTTATAAATGCGCATGAACATAGATAAAAGGTACCCCAAATGTTAGGCGCCCAAACGACCTAATCGAAATTTAACAGTTATCTTTTCCCTTTTTCTAAGTAAAATATCCTTTTAATGTTTGGTTGGGCAATATTATATAGTTAAAGCTAAAAATACCAGGTGATCACATCTCTACTACTTCATAAAAATTATCATACTCTATTTCCTAACACTTTTCAACACTCTCGCTCATAAAAATGTCCTCATGCGAAATGATCATTCTACTCTTAATAAATTAATTAATTCTCTCATTTATTCATTAATTTAAACATCCCCACTTAAAATACGTACTTATAATACCATTAATAAAATAAGAAAAATGATTAATCCTCTTAAAAATTAGCCTAAAAATCCTCCTAAAAGCTTTAAAACATGACAAGTGTTATCCACTAATTCTCTTTCCTAATCTCACCCCCTGATTTTGCCACATGTCTCAATCTAATAGTTAGGAGGATTTTTAGGCTATTTTTTTAGGAGAATTTATCATTTCTCATAAAATAGTATAAAACATAGACTCATCAACTCCTAAAATAACTACATTACCCCTTTTAAATTAATTACTTTTATAATAATAATCACATCGCCACTACCCGTCACGCCACAACCACTACCAACCACCGCCAACACCACACTGCGGCTACCACCACCGCCGCATTGCGCGGGTAAAGTGCTAGTATATAATGATATAAATTATTATATTTACCAATTTAGCCGTAATTCTTCTTGTACTTTACAATTATCCATTTAGTGTTAAGAATATAAATTATATACAGAAAGCATCATAGGAATAATGTCTCCGTTGAATTACCTGTTTATAGCGATTCTATATACGTACATTTATATTCCTATACAAAATTTTCTTTATTTTTTTTAACATAAAACAAATTTATCTTTAATCAATTAAGTACAGAAAATATTCATTCATCTGATAAACAAAGTGGGTGATTAATTTTTGTTATTTTCTTGTTTTCAATATTCCCACCTAATATGCTCTAAGTGACTAGCATTATTTGAATTAATTAACCATCCATGGGATCGAAGCATCATTACTGGTGGCTAAGTTTATCAGATAAACATGATCAATAGTAGAATAATGACAATGTCCAAGTTAATTAACCTAATTTCACGTGTTAATATGTAAATCAAATGCATGTTTACTTAAAGATGCCAAACTATTATGTTTGCATCTCATTTAGTCAACTGTTATCGATCACCTCCCAAGCTAAAAAATAAGATAATCTTATTTGTATAATTGTATCAATCTGTAATAGCTTAACACATGTTAAAAGACTATTAAACAATTACTTAATATTATACATGCGTGATTTTATTTGCAAGGTTAACTCAATATTTAATTACATTCACTATATATATATATATAGGGACCCTTATTTTGAGAACCCATTTTTTTGTAAGAACCGTGAGAACTCCTAAATTTTATATTGGATCACATGTTTTTTTTGTTCATTCACATGTGAAACGTTATAAAAATATATGTTGTAGAAGAAATTTTTTTTTCAAAACCTTATATATAGCCGTTTGTCACATGTGAACAGAAAACGTGAACAAATTCATTCACAAGTTCACAAAAGGCTACTTTGAAGGTTTTTTCAAAAAGTTTCTTCTACAACATACATTTTTATATCATTTCACATGTGAATGAACAAAAAAACATGTGAACAAATATATAATTTAAGAGTTCTCATGGTTCTTACAAAAAAAATGGTTTTCAAAATATAAGGAAACATATATATATTAAACAAATATTCTACATGGCGTAATCAACATATGTAACCGAATGTTGTTAGGAAGAAATTAAACCTTAGTTGACCAAGTATTGTCATAGCAATAATAAGTCGCAATAACGATGCTGAAAAGTTTGACTATTGAAATTGGCCGGGTACATGTAGTATAGTAATTACAATTACAATAATAAATATCAAATATTAAGATGCATACAGTCCTTGAGCATTATCTCAATGGTTGAAAGACCATTCCTCCATTCATGAGGTCTTGTGTTCAAGCCTTGGGGAGGACATAGGAAGTCCCTTTATGAGGACTTGGCTTGGGATACCCAGGTTCAAGTCTGAAGGGGCAGGGTTTACCCCTATTAATCGTCGTGCATTCTGCCGGATTAGTAGAGGGTTTTCCCCCATCGGGTATTTGAAATAGGCATTTCTACTTCGAAGGAACTCTCTAGCGCAGACCCGGTTAAGACAACGTATACTAGACCTCTCGCTGTCGAATCGCGACACGAAGTTTCTAGCGAAATTCACCTTTCAAAAAAATTTAAGATGCATACAAAGTTAAAAAACTAGCCAAGCCGAAAGTTAAAACAAAATGAAAATATATTTTATAGATGTGCACAGTATGCGGCAGCGAAATTGATACAACATGCAAGGTGTTATGATAACTTTAATTCCAAATTAGACATTTTGGAAGAAAATGCTAGTATAATAATCGCGCAAAGTATAAAAAATGATGTTTCTATTAAATAGAAAAATTCATTATTAGTTTTCGTAACTATAATTATAAATATAGGATATAATATAAATTAATACGGAGTATTAAAAAAAGGCAATTGTGTTCATTATAAACCTATCAAACAATTTCCATATCTTAAACATTTTTTGTAATATTAAATTTAAATGGTAATATTTCTAGTTATATGCAGATTATCAATTAAAGTCCGTTGCATCATCAACGGAAGTCCCATATGCTCTACCATTGTTGACAGTAAACAAAAAGACATGCCATCTTTTTCTTCCAATCACAAGGTTAGACGTAATTACATGTTTACATCATACTGTTAACATTTTTTTTTTGTCTTAGACAACTTAAAACCGTATTAATTTCCTTTGTTTAAAAGGAGAGTGACCTAACAAATTGAAATTGTAAATGATATGACAAAAACGAAACCAATGTTTTAAATACCGGTATATATCGGCCGGTATTACCGGTATCGGAGGTTACTCCGGTATTTTAAGCCCGGTATTTTTTTGGTATTTTCACTATTTAATACCGGCCGGTATTTTCCGGTATTACCATTCTGGTATTTCCGGTATTTTCAAGAAATTTTTTTTGACTTTTTTTCTAAAATTATTTTTATGATACTTTAATGTTATTCTTTGTTATTTGTGAACTTTAAAACTTATATTTTGTTATGAAATACCTATTTGGTATTATTTTTTAGTATATTATAATTGTGTTTTAACTATTTTCGTTAAATTGTAACAAATTTTGTAGGTTTTTATATAAAAAAATAAAATAAATTAAAATAGTCGTACCGGCCGGTATTTCCGGTAATACCGATAATACCGGAAAATTTTTCCACACTGGTATGACTAAAATACCGGTTTTTAAAACATTGAATGAAACTTATATTAAAAACCAAAAAATAGTTGGGAACTTCTTTTTCTCTATTTTATATTTTAAATATGGAAAATGCTAAGTGAAACCATGAGGGCTTCACTTAACGTACATAAAAAATGATACATTTTCATATTAAAAGTTCTGCCATAAATTATATGAAAGGTAGAGGCTCTTGCCTCTTGGAGTATAGACCAAGGTTCAATCCTTGCCAGTTGTGTAATTTAGTATTATATGGTGTAATTTAGTAGTGTATTGTATTTGCCGTTCAAAAAAAAAATAAAAAATTTATGATAAGTATACAAATATTTAATGCACTTTAACGATAACCTTTAGGACTTTGTTTAGCAAAACCCTTTAAATATAAATCTATGTTGTAAGAAGTAATTAAAGAATTAAAATGGGAAAGACTAGCCAATTAATAAATGGTATAAACGACTTAATTTATCTTGAAGGGTTATGGTAGATGAAGTGCACCTTTCTTACTTACCACACCCTATTCTTGACAAATTGAGTGAAATATCTCTCTTGCTTTAGATTATTTTATTCTATAGGTCTATTTGTATTTCAAAATCAATGTTTAACTTAACTAGTGGATTTTTAAGACACATATCACTATTGCTTAAAGGTACGTGTTGGGTATAACTAAATTTTTATTGGATAACTTGTTTTCTGAACTATAATAGACCGGATAAAATAATCTTATATTCTTATTAAAAAAAAAAACAATATACATATATGTGTATGTATAAAGTATAGACAATTTTCGTTACCATCCATCTTTTAATGGGTTCCACGCCACAAAATCAATTAAAAGTCCCCGATTTCGTAGATTAAAGTCAACATTTCTCAATCGCCTTCTGTCTTTGCCAATTTAAACTTAATTGGATAAGGATTGTTATTGTTAATTAGTAATTACAAACAAAATTATAAATGCTTGTTTACAAAAAGATATAACATTTATTAAAAAAGAAACATCAAAATAAAAAAGTTTTTTTAAGGCATAAAAATAAAGAAGTTAATATGATACTGTATATACTATTGATATATCTTATGATCAGTTGTTGACATGTTGTAACCAATAAAAATATATATATATATACATCAAGTTTGTCTTTCGCATATTAATTTTCAATTCTTCGTGTTATCCAAATTTCAATAGTGTACTACAAAAACGTACATAACAAACTTAAAGACAAAATGCACGACACTGTATAGGATTAGTCGTCTTTGCTTTAAATAAATGATGACCAGACAATTGATTTATCTAAAAAGATTTAAATGCGTCATAGACTTATTTTCAAGATTTTTTTCCCCAATTAACAGCATAGTTTTATCAAATACTAAAGTAATCTATTGTTATAAACCATGTTGTTTAGGTAATATATATAAGACAACTTTGAGTAGCTAGTAGACTTTCAAAATAGCGATGTTAAAGTTGTACACTTTTGTGTAATAATGGGGACCAAAATGGGGCTACCTAAAAGCAGATAAGTACTTATTTTTCAAGAAATCAATGCTTACACTCTAGGTCTCAATCTTTTTACGGTTTTTGGGTAACTAAAGTAAACTTTATCATTTTGTAAGTCTTCTTTTCAACTATATACAATCGAAAAAGCAAAAGCATGACATAGATCATGAGTTTCAGAATTTCATATATGATAAATATATATAAGAAACCCGTGAAATAAAGAAAATGATATAGAGAAATATATTCTAAATAACATTACAAATAAACGTACGTAACAAAGCAAAAGTAATGATACAAGATTGATACATATCGAAAAATGACAGACTAAATATTCTTCTGTCATGAAACGATGATCCATGATGTTAGACTTACAAATCATCTACTTAATTATTAATGTTAAATTAACTATTGATCGATCACACTAATAGACATTAGACATTTTTTTGTACCTCTTTGATATATATTATTTGCTTAACATATATGGTGCGAAAATAATCACATGCATTAACTAATTAATTAATTAACCTTGTTCAAAACCGGTTTGCTTCCAAATAGCATTTCTAACCCTACTCAAATCTCTGCCTTTAAGCCTTCTTCCAACACCTTCATGAACAGAAAATGAAGCAATTCTAGTCCTTGCTAAATACTCATGAGGTGGCAACTTCTCATAATTATCATCATGATCATCATTATCATTAATATAATGATCATGATCATAATCATAATCATTAATGTCTCTAGTGCTCCCATGATGCTTGTATTCATCTCTCAAAATCTTGGACCAATCGGGTACATTAACCGGCAATGACTTGGCCATTGGCACATTTCTATGTAGGTGGTGATGAGTTTTTAGTGGAAACTTTGATTTTCTTGATATAGGCATGTTTTGATGAGGCTCATTGGAATGATCGTCAGCCCCAGTGTTCCAGATGTCGGATTCGTTCATCTCGAATCCGTCATCATCGTCCACGGGGTTGATTCTATGATCACCACCACCACCAAGATAAAGAAACTTTGGTTTTTGATCATGATGATGAAACTTTCTTGTTGCCATTTTGAAGATAAATCTTGAGGATTTAACTTAAAGGAAAACGGGCTTATTCTTTAGGATCAAGAAGTGGGTATGGAAGTTTGATTGGTTGGCCTAGGTGGTTGTTGATGGGTCATCCAAGGTGTATGTATATAATGGTGTAATGGATAAGCCCTAAGCTAAGTTTTGTATAAAACATATCATTATTTATATATATCATGAAGGTTGATAAGAAAATAGTTATTGTGAAGTTACAAATATCATCCTTGACATTTTGGTGAGGTTCTAGCTGCTGCCCCTACACATATTAATGGCACGCAACTTGATATCATTCTCCTCGGTCACAAAATTAGCTATTTGACTTTGTTTTATGAAATTTAAGGGTGTGTTTGATTTAAAGCCATGAGAATCAAATAATGAGTTTCATTTTCATTGATATTGATATGTAGGGCTGGATTTAAAAATTAAAATCATACCCAAAAAGAAAAACATTTTTTAAATCCATAACTATAGTGATTTTAACCATGCATTATACCCAAACACCCTCTAAGTGTATTGATATTATCATAAAACAAAATTGTTTCATTTCTCCATCGTAGAGGTTAAGGGGGTGTTTGGTTCGCGGAATTCTCAGGAATTCGTTGGAATTGGAATCTGAATTCCATCTTTTATCATGTTTGGTTGGGAAAAAGGAAGGAATTGGAATTGTAAACTTTCCATCAAATTCCTTAAATCATGGAATTCAAAATTCCATCACAAAATGGATGGAAAGTTTAACATTCCAATGGAATGTTTGTAAGTTTACCAAAAAGCTTTTAAACAAATAAAAATATATTATTATTATTATTATTATTATTATTATTATTATTATTATTATTATTATTATTATTATTATTATTATTATTATTATTACTATTTTATTATTATTATTATTATTATTATTATTATTATTATTATTATTATTATTATTATTATTTATATTTAAACAATTATTATTAATATTTACATTATTATTATTATTATTATTATTAATATTTATATTATTATATTATTATTTTTATATTATTATTTTTATTATTATTATTATTATTAATTTACTATTATTATATTATTATCTTTTTATATTATTTATTCTTATTCATATTTATTATTTTTTATTTATATATTTTAAATTATTTATATATTTTATTATTTATATATTTTATTATTTATATATTTTATTATTTATATATTTTTTATTTATATATTTTAATTATTTATTATTTTAATTATTTATATATTTTATTATTTATATTTATATTTTCATTATTTATATTATTTTTATTATTATTAAAAATAATGCCAATTAAAATTACTTTTATTATTAATATTTTATTTTATATTTATATATTTTAAATTATTTATATATTTTATTATTTATATATTTTAAATTATTTATATATTTTATTATTTATATATTTTAATTATTTATATATTTTAAATTATTTATATATTTATTTATTTATTTATTATTTTTATTATTAATAAAAATAATAATTAAAATTATTTTTTATTATATTATTATTTTTATATTACGATAATATTTATATTTTTTTTATTATTATATATATTATTTATTATTTATATAATTTTAATTATTTATATATTTATTTATTTATTATAAGAGTTCAATAAAGGGTATTATTGTCATTTTCCATAGTTTGAATTCAGATTCCTTTAACTAAATTCCATTGAATTCTGTCAACCAAACAAATGACAAGTTTTAAAACTTTCAAATTCCAATTCCTTTAAATTCCAATTCCTTTAACAGATTCCAATTCCTTCAAAAACATTATGTAAACCAAACAGCCCCTAAGTTTATGCTAATAAATGTTATCATCACCAATATGATGTTGCGTACTTGCTTTCATATATGGTTGTCAGTCAACATGGTCGGTTTCCGAAAAACAACGTGGTGGAACTGTGATGGGTTCGATATGATCCGGCTCATGCTAGTGCAAGAACATGTTATTAAATTTACCATGTATATGTTGTGCAAATTTTTTGTGTGTATTTAAGAGGTAAAGAAATGAATTAATGTGGTAATAATGTTCATCTTTGTCTAGCAAAGACTGTTAAAAAGAAGGCATGAAAGACATTAACATTCCATATAAGGGAGTATTGTGTAACTATAATTAACCTCAGGGGGTGAATAGCATATGAGCCAAGTCTCCGATAAAACAAGTGGAAGAGTTCCATAATAATTAATCATCTTACTTATTATTAATGATTTTTGTCCAAATCAAAAGAATATGATATCAATCTAATCTACTTAAGAAAATAAGCTATTAATTAAGACGTGACACAATAATTTTAGTGATAATTTTTTTGTCTTTTTATGCTATGGTGACACAGTTTAAGATGTGACACAATAATATTAAATGTTTAAGTGATGTTTTCATAACAGCAAAATACGAAATAAGTTGAATTCACCAACATTATTATTTGTATTCTAGATTTATTATGACAGTTTAATATTGATCAATAAAGTACAGGTAGTACAATGTATAAATTTTAGGACAAGCTAAGATTCTTTTGTAAAGATTTATATTAATCAACTCAAATATATAAAGGGCAAGGTTGTAGTGCCAATTTTTGGCAAATTGACTAAATATGAGCCTATAGGAGCATGCCATGTGTACTAGCCGATTTTTTGCCAAAACTTGTCAATTCCTTGCCAAAAACCATGGTGTAGTGCCAAAACTTGTCAATTTTTGCCAAAGAAAATATTACCAATTAGACCCTAAAGTTTCATTAATTTTAAAAAAACAATACAAATACAAATTAAAAACATTACAACTAGGAATTAAAAAACAATACAACTAGAAAATAAATAACAAACTAAATCAACCCGTCATGAGGCCCATTGATGTTTCTATAAACACATAAAAACAACATATATTTTTATATAAAACAACATATATATATATATATATATATATATATATAAAACAATATATATATATATATATATATATATATATATATATATATATATATATATATATATATATATATATATATATATATATATATATATATATATATATATATATATATATATATATATATATATATATATATATATATATATATATATATATATATATATATATATATATATATATATATATATATATATATATATATATATATATATATATATATATATATATATATATATATATATATATATATATATATATATATATATATATATATATATATATATATATATATATATATATATATATATATATATATATATATATATATATATATATATATATATATATATATATATATATATATATATATATATATATATATATATATATATATATATATATATATATATATATATATATATATATATATATATATATATATATATATATATATATATATATATATATATATATATATATATATATATATATATATATATATATATATATATATATATATATATATATATATATATATATATATATATATATATATATATATATATATATATATATATATATATATATATATATATATATATATATATATATATATATATATATATATATATATATATATATATATATATATATATATATATATATATATATATATATATATATATATATATATATATATATATATATATATATATATATATATATATATATATATATATATATATATATATATATATATATATATATATATATATATATATATATATATATATATATATATATATATATATATATATATATATATATATATATATATATATATATATATATATATATATATATATATATATATATATATATATATATATATATATATATATATATATATATATATATATATATATATATATATATATATATATATATATATATATATATATATATATATATATATATATATATATATATATATATATATATATATATATATATATATATATATATATATATATATATATATATATATATATATATATATATATATATATATATATATATATATATATATATATATATATATATATATATATATATATATATATATATATATATATATATATATATATATAAATTGTAAATAATTGTAACACCCCAAAGATTTTAAGGTAAAAAGAATTTAACCATTTTTATAGTTTTGGCATTAAATTAATTTCCTAGTATTTTATTTTTGGAAATGGGGTTAATTTAGTTGGAACTTTAGCGGATAGCGGGTATTTTATTACCCAAAAAGTAAATGGGGCGTGGCAGCCCCATAGTGTGCCAGCCACTTTTTCTGTTGGTGATTCACCATTCCACAACTCCCACCTATTCTTCTCATTTCTTCTTCATTGCTTTCCATTATCAATTCATGCAATTCAATCAAGCTACTCTAAGATCATCATAACAATAACCTCTTAAAATCAAGTAATTGAAAAGCTAGGGTTTGAGGAAAGAAGTGGTGGTGGCCGAAATTCTAGAGGAAAAAGGGGAGAAAAGAAGTTGTAATCCAAAGTCTTGATTTAACTTATTGTTTGTGAGGTATTGATTTCCTCTAGTTAATTTCCATCTTCTTTTGAAATTAGGGTTCAGGGATGAACCAAATTGGGGGTTTTGCTAGAAAATGAATTATGGCTAATTTTCCCCAATTCCTTAGTTAACCTAGTTGTCATTGAGTTATGTGTTGAGTTTGATTATGAAATTGATAAGCTTATGTGATAATTTTGGTTTATGAGAAAAGATGAGTTTTTACAAGTAATTGAAAAGCTAGGGTTTGAGGAAAGAAGTGGTGGTGGCCGAAATTCTAGAGGAAAAAGGGGAGAAAAGAAGTTGTAATCCAAAGTCTTGATTTAACTTATTGTTTGTGAGGTATTGATTTCCTCTAGTTAATTTCCATCTTCTTTTGAAATTAGGGTTCAGGGATGAACCAAATTGGGGGTTTTGCTAGAAAATGAATTATGGCTAATTTTCCCCAATTCCTTAGTTAACCTAGTTGTCATTGAGTTATGTGTTGAGTTTGATTATGAAATTGATAAGCTTATGTGATAATTTTGGTTTATGAGAAAAGATGAGTTTTTACAAGTAATTGAAAAGCTAGGGTTTGAGGAAAGAAGTGGTGGTGGCCGAAATTCTAGAGGAAAAAGGGGAGAAAAGAAGTTGTAATCCAAAGTCTTGATTTAACTTATTGTTTGTGAGGTATTGATTTCCTCTAGTTAATTTCCATCTTCTTTTGAAATTAGGGTTCAGGGATGAACCAAATTGGGGGTTTTGCTAGAAAATGAATTATGGCTAATTTTCCCCAATTCCTTAGTTAACCTAGTTGTCATTGAGTTATGTGTTGAGTTTGATTATGAAATTGATAAGCTTATGTGATAATTTTGGTTTATGAGAAAAGATGAGTTTTTACAAGTAATTGAAAAGCTAGGGTTTGAGGAAAGAAGTGGTGGTGGCCGAAATTCTAGAGGAAAAAGGGGAGAAAAGAAGTTGTAATCCAAAGTCTTGATTTAACTTATTGTTTGTGAGGTATTGATTTCCTCTAGTTAATTTCCATCTTCTTTTGAAATTAGGGTTCAGGGATGAACCAAATTGGGGGTTTTGCTAGAAAATGAATTATGGCTAATTTTCCCCAATTCCTTAGTTAACCTAGTTGTCATTGAGTTATGTGTTGAGTTTGATTATGAAATTGATAAGCTTATGTGATAATTTTGGTTTATGAGAAAAGATGAGTTTTTACAAGTAATTGAAAAGCTAGGGTTTGAGGAAAGAAGTGGTGGTGGCCGAAATTCTAGAGGAAAAAGGGGAGAAAAGAAGTTGTAATCCAAAGTCTTGATTTAACTTATTGTTTGTTGAGGTATTGATTTCCTCTAGTTAATTTCCATCTTCTTTTGAAATTAGGGTTCAGGGATGAACCAAATTGGGGGTTTTGCTAGAAAATGAATTATGGCTAATTTTCCCCAATTCCTTAGTTAACCTAGTTGTCATTGAGTTATGTGTTGAGTTTGCTTATATTTTAGTTGTTTACCATTTTATAGGTAGTTCCGGAAGAAGGAACTAGTGTTGTCGAATTGAAAGTCTTGGTTTAGAGCTTGAAGTGTTTTTGGAAGACGTGAAGGTACTAGGTCATTCTTGGATGAATGACAACTTTTGGTTTAGAGGCTTAGAAATCCCTCTCCTCTTGGCTCTTGGTACATTTTGATTTGATGGTCATACTTTTGTTAAAATTATGTAAAAGTCCAGGAGTAAAGCTTTTGGAAAGTTTGTGAAGTTGCATTTTGGTCGAAATTGTGTCGAAATGGATAAATGACCCACTTGATGGTGTTCATGGGATTCAAAACAAGTTGATGTTGTAATGTATGTTTAAAATGTGTCCATGAAGTTGATATCAGTTTCTGAATTGTGTTTTAAGATGTTTGTTTTGAATTTCGAAGGTTACAAGCTTGGGCATGTGTTGAAATGATTTTTAGGTCTGCTGTTCTGATGCTCACTGCGGCGCAGTGGGGATGGTTTTGCCCACTGCGGCGCAGTGAAATCCCACGGCCATAATTTCTTTCCTCCCACTGCGGCGCAGTGGGAGAGTGTAAAACCCACTGCGGCGCAGTGGGGCTTTTCCAGACCCGAGTCCGAGATTTCCCACTGCGGCGCAGTGGGAGATTCTCCACCCACTGCGGCGCAGTGGGGTATATATATAAAAAAAAAAAAAAAAAAAAAAAATCTTGTGTTTTCGGTTTATCGAGTTCAGTTCTTTCAAAAGAAAATTAACCAACGTATTGTAGATGCCGGTAAACTCGTTCAATAGCGGTTGCATTTTCTTCCACTTTGTGTTCACTTTATGGTAGGTTCGTTGATGATTTTTTTGTTGCTTATTGTAGTGTTCATGAATCCTATTCCAAAAGGATTCGTATCTTTGTTGATCGGCGGTGGCGGGATCCGTAGAGATATGAAAATAAGCTCGGCCAACAATTCTTCATCTTCGCCACTCCAAGCGATCGGGGGTGCTCTTGTGGTTGAGGTGGTTTTTTTCGCCTTCCCACGACCGGGTGGAGGTGGCGCCTCCACCTCCTCGCTAGAGGTGTCTCGCACATCGTCATATGCTTCGTCGGGTTGCACTTGGTCATCATTATCATCTTCAAGAAACGTGATCGTTGGTTGGGTATTAGGAAGTTGAAAGCTATACGTGTCGACTTGCACGGGGAAATCCGAGGTCAACATTTGAGAGATGTCGTCAACGACGTTTTGACTTGAAGAACCGCCGAAATCGTATTGTGGTTCGACGGTTCTAGGAAGTTGAAATGGGAGTTGATTTCTTGGTGCTCGGTATTTTTTGGATGTTTTTTTAGTAGGAATCATTTTGAAGAATATATGTGAAAGAGATAAGTAAGAAATATATAGAGAAGATGTGAGTATTTTTTAGAAGTGAGAAGAAATGAAAGATTAAAAGGTATATATAGGTAATAAGGAGAGGGTAAATTTTGTAAATTTTTTTTTAAAAAAAACGGTCACATTTGACCAAAGACAAAAAAAAAAGGCTCCCAACGTTCACAGCAGACGCTCCCCAACGTTCACTAGCATCGACCAAAACTAGCCGATGTAACTTGCCAAACTTGCCGATTAAAGTTGCCGATGCATGTGCTATAGGCTTGCCAAAGAGCCGATGCTAGCCGATGTTTTTTGTCGATAAAACTAGCCGACTACACCCTTGCCCCTAAGGTTGTAAAGCTTCGTCAATCGTTGACGATTGAGATATATTTCAATTCAATTAGATAAAAGTATTGCCATTTTTTCCTAGAAAGGGTGGGTTTTCCCTTAAGGGTTTCCTTCTTTAATTCTAGAGATGGAGTGCTCGTTGATATGTCCGGTGAAATATGTATATACCAAAGGTAGCTGGATAAATTCGGGTTTGTGTGGAGCTACAGTTTATATGACTAATTTAATAAGTTTAAAAAAACATATCTAAAAAAAAAATCTGATAATGATATATAACTTATTCTCCTTAACATTTGATATGTCAAGTGTTATAGCATCAAATTTTAAACATAGTCATGAATCAACCAAATTAGTCACATTTATTATTTGTTTTAATTTATTAAAATCCCTCACAGTCACAACACATCGAAGAATTGTTGATCAAGTAATCCTAGATTATTCACTCGTAAATCTCCTTACTAATTTTAAAGTTTGAAGCCCATGGACTGATCTATTAGTTACTCTTTTTTTATGGACACAGATTGACCAAAGTCATCATAAAAAATAGAGGCATTCATATGGTTTGCATTAATCTACACTGTTTTTATTTATAAAAGATCATCATAACATTATAACATACTTATAATTTGCTCAAAGTTTAAATTAGTGAGGAGATTTGAGATTTCCTATAGTTAATTTGACCTATTTTCTACTATTTGTATTTTATGAAAACAAGTTATACCATGTTTTTTTGAACTCAACTTTTACACAAGAAAAACTAACTTATCGGGACAATGTACGACAAGTCGACAACCGGAGGATGACACGTGATCCAACATTCCAACCATGTAGGCTTAAGTGGATAAACTCTATTTGGGCTGTGGGCCCAACTTCAACTAATAAACGACTAAACGTATATCTAGCTTAAACTTTTTATGAGATGATATTGGTAACACAAAAATTAACAGATTTATCATAATTGCGCATTAAATAATTGTATAATATGTTATATAACTTGTATTATATATATATATATATATATAAAGAAAAATCGTTTTGATAAATAAATTTCAATACAACCCTTTGCCTATGGTTAATCATAATCTTAACAGATATGTTTTGCAAACCCCATTAAATAAAACCCGAAGCTTCACATTCACGAAAGGGATGTTTTGCCTTTGAGCACACATTTTTTTTCTTCTCAAAATGTCGAGTAAAGAAATCTATACAAATTCTACACATATATTTTTTTAGAACGACACACATATTTGTTCACTGCATAGCATAATAAAATATTTTATATTTTTAACCATATGATATTTGATGCGTAAATCACGCGACAAACGACAGCGGAAGACTATTTTTGGTATTTTCTGGATTTTATATAAAACAAACAATCAAACAAGACAATAAAATAAAAATGATAGATAAATAATCCACCACCAAGACTCGTAAAGGCTAAGCCACCGGAATCAAGGATAAAGGAAACACTCCGCCCCACCACATAATCGATAAAGGTCTAGCCACCACGATTACAGATAAAGGAAACCGAAGATTTAAAAGACCTCACCACTATAATTGATAAAGAACAAGTCACCACAATTATAGATAAAGGGGTCACTCCTAACCACCAAGATCAAAGATCTATAAAGGTAAAAGAAGATTTTTGTAAGAAATAGAGACTGCTCTATTAATTTCATTCAACATCAAAAACTGTTTTTCAATGAGAAATAAAGCCCCTATTTATAGCCACATGCTCTACCTAGGAATTAACGAAATACAATAAAATAAACAAAAAGCTGTCAGGCTAAAGACAACCACTAATTAATTTGACCAATAGAAAATGGACAAGTAAGGCTTCTAGAAATATTCCCCTGCAAGTGGTCCCACAATACCGTTAGAAACGTCTTGCCACACGCGCCTTCCTTACAGCTGTCATTCTTCTTTATTGGGCCCACGAACATGGAACTTCAGTGGGGACTTTATTGACTGAAAACTGGAAACAGAATCTGGACTTCCACTGGAGCATTCATCTGGAGTTGGTCATCTGGAGCGCCTCAGTGGAGAACTCTGGAGCATTCATCTGGAGCTGGTCACTGGAGTGCGTCACTGGTGGATTACCAGTGTTGGTCACTGGAGAATCTTGCCACTGGAGAAGTGTCACTACTGGTGACTGGACTGGTTCAGTAAAGACTTGTCTGAAATGGGCCACTGCTGGCAGAATCAACATGGCTTGTTCAGATGGCATTATCAGTTTAGTTGGCTTCTTCAGTTCGCTGGGTTTCTCCAGTTCAGTGAATCTGGACATTTTTGCATCATTCTCCCCCTCTGAAAAGAGACTTGTCCTCAAGTCTTCGAGGTACTCATCCTCCAGATAAGGCATCAGATCACCAACATTAAACGTACTTGAAACTGCCATATCTCCAGGTAACTCAACCTTGTAAGCATTATCGCCATATCTCTCCAGAATCTTGAACGGACCTTCAGCTCTGGGCATCAGTTTACTCTTCCTCTTTGCTGGAAACCTTTCTTTCCTCAGATGTACCCACACAAGATCGCCTGGTGCAAAACTGGGTTGCTTTCTATTCTTGTTTGCTCTGGCCTTGTAACTGGAATTTACTTTCTCTATGCTGGCCTTCACTTCTTCATGAATTTTCTTGACTTCTTTCGCTCTGGCTTCAGCTTCAATACTTGCTTTTGGCTCAATCGAAAATGGAATTAAATCAATGGGGGTCAGTGGATTAACACCATAACAAACTTCAAATGGGGATTTACTGGTAGAATAGTTAGGAGCTCTGTTGAAAGCAAACTCAGCATGAGCAAGCTTCAGATCCCAATCTTTCAGTGTCTTCTTCACCAATGTCCTTAGTAACATACCAATTGTTCTGTTCGTGACTTCAGTCTGTCCATCAGTCTGAGGATGGTGAGACGTACTGAATAATAATCTGGTACCCATCAATCTCCATAGAGTCTTCCAGAAATAACTCAGAAACTGCACATCTCGATCTGACACAATTGTCTTGGGGATTCCATGTAATCTGACGATTTCTTTAAAGAACAAATTTGCTACTGCTGAAGCATCATTGGTTGTGTTACAAGCAATAAAATGTGCCATTTTCAAAAATCGATCAACAACCCCCATTATTGAATCTTTACCCCTTTGAGTTCTGGGCAGTGCAACAATGAAATCCATACTGAGGTCTTCCCATGGCTGGTTTGGAACTGGAAGAGGAGTATACAACCCTTTGTGAAAAGTTGTCTTCGCCTGGTGACAAGTTGGACAGCGACTGATGATACTCTGGACATCCTTCAGTAGACTTGGCCAGTAGAAGTGTTCAGTGAGGATCTCTCCAGTTTTGTTAATGCCAAAATGGCCAGCTAAACCTCCTCCATGTGCTTCTCTTATCAGTAAATCTCTTATCGAACCTTTGGGAATGCACAACTTTCCATTTTTAAATAGGAAACCATCCTGAACAACAAATGACCCTTTCTGGTGAGCTTCAGTGAGACGATCAGAAAAATCTGGATCAGCAGCATACAATTCTTTGATGAAAGAAAAACCAAGAACTCTTGCTTCCAGGATAGATAACAGTGAATATCGTCTGGAAAGTGCATCAGCAACAACATTAGTCACTCCAGCTTTATGTTTAGAAACAAAAGAATAAGACTGCAAAAATTCCACCCATTTTGCATGTCTGGCATTAAGCTTGTGTTGACCATTAATGAATTTCAGTGCTTCATGGTCAGAAAATAAGACAAACTGCTTCGGCTTCAGATAATGTGACCAGTGAGTGATAGCACGAATAATTGCATAAAATTTCTTGTCATAAGTGCTATACTTCAGTTTAGAGCCATTGAGTTTTTCACTGAAATATGCAACTGGACGCCCTACTTGTACTAACACTGCACCAATACCTACTCCACTGGCGTCACACTCTAATTCAAACAACTGATCAAAATCTGGCAAAGATAGAACTGGAGCTGAACTGAGATTTTCCTTCAGTGACTCAAAAGCCAACTGGGCTGACTTAGGCCAGTCAAACACACCTTTCTTCAGATAATCAGTGATTGGGGCCACAACTGTAGAGAAATTCTTGATAAACCTTCTGTAAAAAGATGCCTGCCCGTGAAAACTTCTTACTTCAGTGATTGAAGTAGGAACTGGCCATGATCTGATGGCTTCTACTTTTGAAGGGTCCATAGAAATTCCTTCTTTTGAAACAACATACCCCAGAAATATTACACTCTCTACCATAAAATCACATTTCTCCAGTTTTCCATACAACTGGTGTCTTCTCAACAGTTCAAATACACTCTTCAGATGATTAACATGTTCAGCTTCAGATTTTGAATATACCAGAATATCATCGAAATAAACAACAACAAACTGACCAATAAGTGGCCTGAGGACTTCATTCATCAGTCTCATGAAAGTACTAGGAGCATTAGATAAACCAAAAGGCATTACTAACCATTCATAAAGGCCTTCTTTAATTTTGAATGCAGTCTTCCACTCATCTCCATCCTTCATTCTGATCTGGTGATAGCCACTTCTGAGATCAATCTTAGAAAACACACTGGAGCCATGTAACTCATCAAGCATATCATCCAATCTGGGAATGGGATATCTATACTTAATAGTTATATTATTTATGGCTCTGCTATCAACACACATTCTCATCGAACCATCTTTCTTTGGGACCAGGAGAGCTCGAACTGAACAAGGACTCATACTTGCTCTGGCATAACCTTTGGCAACTAATTCATCTACCTGCCTTTGCAACTCCTTTGCTTCAGTAGGAGAACACCTATAGGCAGCTTTGTTTGGAAGAACTGAACCTGGAACCAGGTCAATCTGGTGTTCAATCCCTCTTACTGGTGGCAAACCTTCAGGTAGGTCTTCTTGGAAAACATCAGTGAATTTCTTCAGTAGAGACTTCAGGAGACTGGGGACTCCAGTGAACTCCTTCTCTTCAGTACGCTCAAGCACCAGTAACATCATAACTGGAGAGCCTCCAGTTAACTCTTCTTCAACTTCAGTTTGAGACATGAATAAAGACTTGCTGGGCTGGTCTTTCTTATTAATTTTCAGTAACTCATTGGGTTTCAGAGAAGTCAAAGTGACCTTCTTCCCACTTACAAATAATGAATAAGAATTCATACGACCATTATGAAAAACATTATTATCAAATAACCAAGGTCTACCCAGTAATATATGACAAGCATCCATAGGAACAACATCACACACAATTTATCCTGATAAATAGATCCAATGGAAAAAGGAATAGTAACTTGTCTGTTAACTTTTACCTCAGATCCTTCACTGAGCCATTGCAATTTGTAAGGACGAGGGTGCTTGACTGTAGGTAGTTCCAGTTTCTCTACCATGTAAGTTGAAGCAGCATTAGCACAACTCCCACCATCAATGATCAGATCACACACCTTGCCTTTAATAGTACATCTGGAGTGAAAAATATTCTCTCGCTGGGCAGTATTAGTTGCAACTTCATCAGCATGCATCACTCTTCTTACCACTAGCATCTCTCCAACATCTGCACCTACATATGCTTCTTCATTTTCATCTTCATCATACACTGGTTCACCTTCTTCAGTGTCAACATCTGGTAAGCTTTCAATCTCTTTGGCAGTTAGTGCTCGCTGGTTGGGACACTGCGCCTGGAAGTGACCAAAGCCATTGTAACATCCCAAACTTTTTAATTAACGGTTGACTAGAGTCGTTAAGTCAACCTAACGTGTCTGTTAAATCTATGGAAGATTTAATGCTTATGTGTGGTTAACGTAGTTTATGTGGGAGACTTGGATGTCTAATTGATGGATGTAGTAATGTGTTAAAGATGTAGTTTTATGCCTTTTAGAGGTGTTCAAAGTGTGTATCAAGTTGTATATAGTCCATAGAGGTGTTTTGGGCTAATAATATGATCTTATGAAGCCTAGGGACCAAATTTGACATGTGGTGAAAGTCAAAAACGGGATTAAGGTTTAGGAAGGAGTCATTAGATGATCAAATGCAGAAAAATAACCTTCCTCTCAAGCCCTAGCCGCCCCCCATGATTCCCTATCAAATTCTAAGCCGAAAATCCTTCAAAACGTGTGATTCAAGTGTGTTTGATCAAGTTTATTGCATCCTCTTTGAGATCTACAGGTAGGAAAGGTATATTATCATTAATTTTATATCTTTTCAATCATATGAGTCGTTTGAAATCAGATCTAGGTCTTTGAGATTCAACTGATGTCGAATTAACCATTGTTTTTATGATGCAAAACATGTATGGGTTAATCAAAGATTTTATTGCATCAAAATGGTCTTAATATGGTGGATTTTAAGGTTCAAAGGTTGTTCATAAGGGTTGGGGTCGTTTGGGATGAGTTTGGTTAAGTTTTGGAGGTTTAATGATGGTTGCTGTGCTGATTCGTACCCAGTTGCGGCGCAACTACCTAGTTGCGGCGCAATGGGATGTCAGAGAGTTAAGTTGCGGCGCAATGGGATGTCAGAGAGTTAAGTTGCGGCGCAATGAAGTCATTGCGGCGCAACAGAGACTGAATTTTGAAACGGCCATAACTTTTGAACCGTAACTCCGTTTTTGACAAATAAACTATCCTTGGAATCGTGAGAGAGTCTAGTTTCTAATGGTAAAGATTTTAAAAGATGATTTTGATGTCAAGTTTCCTGAAAGGTAGAATTAGTGAGTGAAGGTCGAGTTTCGTCGGATTCTATGAGTCCTATTGTATTACTCAAACCTCCAATGCATAAAGCAATGTCATGGGTCATGTTTATAGGTGTTTAGGTCTGAGTTATGACCTTAATGATGTGGGTATTAGCTTGTCTAATGATCGTTTAATGATTATAGGAGGTCAGGAATACTTGCTTTGCACGGTAACGTAGTTATCATTTGTCGTGCACTTCTTTGAGGTAAGATACACTACTTTTGACACGCTGAGGGTTCAAAAAAAAGAATGGTTTCATAATTATAACTTCCCAATTGGTACCTTATGTTGTTTATGGGTATACGGGGTTACACGGGAGGTGATATGGGTTATGTAGCTGGCCCTTGAGACCTGAAATGTAGTCCCTCATGATATGTAATGTAGTGCATGTTATGATATGATGTATGATGTAGTGTTATGTATGAAGTATAATGTAGTGTTATGATATGAAGTAATATGAAGTATCTTGTAATGCAGTGTGATGTAGTTATGTTGTTTTGTGCATGATTGTATGGCTTGCTCATCTAGTTCACTAGACTTACTAGGTTGCCATGTCACTTGCACGTTTAAGGGCCCAAACGTAATGAAGATTATGTGTGTAATGTTTAGGTTGTGTGTTGCCTAAACTAATAATGTGTGTAATTGTTTAGGTTGTGTGTTGCCTAAACTAATAATGTGTGAAACCGAGCTCGTAAAATTGATATGCAGGAAAGTGTTAAGCTTAACCCGTACTTGCCCTAGCCCGGTGGGTGCGTGAACGTGTGGTTGCTTGGGTGGCTCCTTGCAACATGGTCATTGAAACGCAGTTTGAGTAATACGAGGGGTCTGACCCGCCTCCATATACGGATTACTCCGGGATTGGCTTGCCATTCCTTAACGACGTATGATGACTAGCCTTTTGGTTGCTTATCTAGTCGGGTGTGACGTATGTTACACTTAAATGCAGTTAACGAAGATACGTGTGTAAAGGTGTGAATTAAATGAAGAATAGGCACATTTAGGGTGATTCATCCTAAGTTGATATGCAGTTTATATGTGTGTGTATTATGTGTGTTGTGCCTTAACGTATTGTCTAATAAAGATGAAATGTTTTAATTGGACAAAGCTTTATAAACATAGTGTTATCTTACTTAGCTAATTCGTTAGCTAACACTTGTCTTTTGAAATGTGTTGCTCCCTCAGGTTTATTGTAGCTGAGGTTGTTGATGAAGAAGAGTGAGGAATGGGTAGAATGCTTGATGAAGTCCTTAGCTACCCATAGATGCTGAACTTTATAGACATTTGTTTATGTTTGTCTTTAATGAAGTTGGATTGTTATGTAGTCGGTTGTTTTATGTTGGGCAGCCGACGGGTTTCTATTAAACTTGTTTTGATGATGCGATTAGTAACACCATTGAATAAGTAAACCAAACAGATTTTAATTGGTTTGGACTTTTAAAGTTTCTTCCGCTGTATTTTAACGCCGTCAGGCGAAATTTTTTGAAAACTCGTATTTTTAAATGAAGGGTGTTACAAGTTGGTATCAGAGAAATGGTTTAAGTGAACCAATGACTATAGGTATGCCGTAGGAATTGGACTTAAACCGATATAGATCAAGTTAGGCTTAAGTAGGTGTGCCTAGCTTTGAGATGAAGTATTTTAGGACGGGTTGGGATGAGTGAGAGTGTAGGATTAAGGCTATTTGATGCTTGTTTATTGATGTGTGAATATGTGTTTTAGCCTTTATTCTCCCGTTTCTCGCTTCTCCGTCGCTAATTATCCTATTGCTACCATAGACGGTCCCCGAGGTAATGTACCATTTCCCTAACTGAATTTAATAAACGTGTGATATAACTTATGTGTGAAGTAGCTGAGGTGAATGAAGTGGAGAGTTAGGTGAAATGGTATCCCATCAACGTTGTCTAGCCCATGGGGTTAGTGACAAGGACCGCAAAGGATATGAGATGCTGTTTGTGTGCTGAAAATCATGTGAGTTGGAATTGATGGAAAAAGAGGCGATACACAAATGTGGTAACAGACATGCAAGTGAAAGGATACAATTACAATTATGGTCCGGAACATAATTGCAAGTGTATCACGACGCGAGCGTGTTTGTATGGCCATGCTTGTGTTGACCGGTGTACAAAGTAATGAAGCTGGAGAGATTTCTATGTAGTGAATCTTTATGTGTCGAGAGTAAACATCGTGTAGTAACTTTAATAACATTGATGCCTCGTGTGTGTGGAAATGTGTGAAGATCAGTGAAAAGTATATATGTGCATATGAAGTATGATTCTCAAAAAGACGGTGCTATGATATGTATTAAAGTTGTGTCTTTGATCTGGAGTCGTTTGGATCTGTTTGGGGTTTAATCGATCGAAGAGGTGCAGAAACGGGGCTAGTTGCGGCGCAACTAGTTTCCAGGATTATAAGTTGCGGCGCAACATGTAGGTTGCGGCGCAACTGGGGCTTGAATTGCGGCGCAACGGGTGGGTTGCGGCGCAACTGGGAAGCAGGGAAGATAAGTTGCGGCGCAATGTGGTATGTTGCGGCGCAACAGGGACTGAGTTTTAAATGAAGTGTTACAAGTTGGTATCAGAGAAATGGTTTAAGTGAACCAATGACTATAGGTATGCCGTAGGAATTGGACTTAAACCGATATAGATCAAGTTAGGCTTAAGTAGGTGTGCCTAGCTTTGAGATGAAGTATTTTAGGACGGGTTGGGATGAGTGAGAGTGTAGGATTAAGGCTATTTGATGCTTGTTTATTGATGTGTGAATATGTGTTTTAGCCTTTATTCTCCCGTTTCTCGCTTCTCCGTCGCTAATTATCCTATTGCTACCATAGACGGTCCCCGAGGTAATGTACCATTTCCCTAACTGAATTTAATAAACGTGTGATATAACTTATGTGTGAAGTAGCTGAGGTGAATGAAGTGGAGAGTTAGGTGAAATGGTATCCCATCAACGTTGTCTAGCCCATGGGGTTAGTGACAAGGACCGCAAAGGATATGAGATGCTGTTTGTGTGCTGAAAATCATGTGAGTTGGAATTGATGGAAAAAGAGGCGATACACAAATGTGGTAACAGACATGCAAGTGAAAGGATACAATTACAATTATGGTCCGGAACATAATTGCAAGTGTATCACGACGCGAGCGTGTTTGTATGGCCATGCTTGTGTTGACCGGTGTACAAAGTAATGAAGCTGGAGAGATTTCTATGTAGTGAATCTTTATGTGTCGAGAGTAAACATCGTGTAGTAACTTTAATAACATTGATGCCTCGTGTGTGTGGAAATGTGTGAAGATCAGTGAAAAGTATATATGTGCATATGAAGTATGATTCTCAAAAAGACGGTGCTATGATATGTATTAAAGTTGTGTCTTTGATCTGGAGTCGTTTGGATCTGTTTGGGGTTTAATCGATCGAAGAGGTGCAGAAACGGGGCTAGTTGCGGCGCAACTAGTTTCCAGGATTATAAGCTGCGGCGCAACATGTAGGTTGCGGCGCAACTGGGGTTGCGGCGCAACATGTAGGTTGCGGCGCAACTGGGGCTTGAATTGCGGCGCAACGGGTGGGTTGCGGCGCAACTGGGAAGCAGGGAAGATAAGTTGCGGCGCAATGTGGTATGTTGCGGCGCAACAGGGACTGAGTTTTAAATGAAGTTTAAAGGTACGTGAGGAGTAAAGTGATTGGTAGACAATGTTGTTAAGTCTACTAGTTTAAAGGACATGGATTTAAAGTTGGCAAGTAGAGTTAATGTTGGATATTTGAAAGGTTATAAGTAGGTGACGCATAGAAGGGTTACCGGGCACATGTATGGAAGGATACAGTTGCAATTCCGGTCGCGAACGTAATTGTAAATGTATCACGACATGTGTGTGTTTGTGAGACTGTGTCTGTGCTGATTTGAATGGAGTGAAGATGGGAATGATGGAATCACTGGTTAGTGGCATAATTAACCATGTGAAGAGTAGACGTGTATCTATGGGTTAAAGAATGATGAAGCTGAAGCAAGTAAAGAAGATAACGCTATGGATGAATGAACCTTTTAACCATGAAGCTCTTCCATTCTCTGAACACCATGTTATGATGTGAGATTTTCTTCGAGCTGCGAAGTCTTAAAGTTGTGCTTGGGTGTAAGGAAGACGCTTAGATTTGTTTGAAATTATCTTTCCTGGTCATAGATGGGACGTGGCGCATATTCTAAGTTTTAAGTTTATGCGGGGCATGTGCAAACACATGGAAGTTACTGATCAGAAATGCTCTATTTAGGAGGCGCATGCACCATCCATACGATGCATATTTTGGTCTGATTTGGATTTACGACTCGCTTAGTCTAGATTTCGTTACGGGATGATATATGACGATTGGAACGAGTATCTACAGGTGGAGATTCTTCCTCATATTGCCTGAATGTATGGTAAACTAACACGTGAACCTTTCCAGCAGTCCTATCGCTTACTGTCTTCGCCGGTGTGATGTGGAGATCCTATGTTTAACAAAATTTTTGTGTATGACTGCTTCTCAAGATAACAAGTTTTCCCTTAAGAAAAGTTAAGAAGAATAATGATGGAGTTATTTTCAGTCTCTTAAATCACAAGAAGTAGAAGTTTTCAGGAGCATTCGGTTCCGAATTGATCATGTTCCTCGCCTATGTGATCTACTTATGTAAGGAAAAGATTATACTTCTAAAGTCGAGGCCACCCGTAGTTTCGAGATGTTCTATTGATGCTCTCGGTTTCGTTGCGATCGTGAGGTTGAACCTTCTGTTGATGTGTGACGAGTGCTACCTTTATTCAAAGACACCTTTCGTTTTGTCCTCACTTATAGGAAGAAGTTAACGTTTTCGATTGTGGACTCTATTCCTTTCTATAAAATAGATTTACGATTTGTACTACCATATGATGAAGTTGACAATGAAAGTCCTGCTTAGGTTAATTATACGCTCATTATGACCCAATTGAGTTTCTTGAAGTACCTGCACGTTAACGAAGGGTCCTTACCATGTCGTGAACTTAAGGGATAAAGTTTAAAGTTTCTCTAGACCGTTCAGTCATTACATTCGGTGATGACATTATTATCTATTCTAAGTATAATGGAGAACATCATGCTGTGTAAGGAACGTTACTACGATTTTCTACAAGTAGAGGCCTAATTCTAAATTCACCCAAAGTGAGTAAAAGTTAAAGTAGAAGCTGACGCGTAGAATTGAAAGGAACAAGGTTCCATTTATTGTTTAATTCCATGACTATAAGGTTATGGTAAGCACTTGTCTACAATGAGCCAGTGAAAGGTGATGTTTCTAGAGACGAAGATGTTGGTATTATGTGAGTGGATTCTGAAAATTCATAAATAACCAGCGTGGAACTATAAGTCTAAAAGTAAGATTTCGGTATCCGAGAACGAAATGACCAAAAGTTGTACTTAAGGAAGTTTACGAACCGTGGTGACATGCTCATTTGGATGCCGCCGGAAGTGTGATACGACCTATTATGATACGAGGTGTAGTAAATTCTATATGTTGACGTGTGATTGGGTTAAAAGCCAAGGCTAGACACCAAAAGTTTGGTGGCAATACAAAGAGTTTAATGGTCCTCTGACGGAAGTGAGTGGTCACGTCACCTTGGAATAAGAGACAAAGTTGCGTGGGAAGTTAAAGGTATTGATATGACATGAGCAATTAATAGGCAAGTTGTCCAAAAATGCTTATTTCATGGTGAACTATTGCACCGTTTCCTTGGACATAAAAGAAAAGATGTATGATCAAGAAGTGCTATTAAAGTGTGAACGTAAATGGTTGAATGTTTTGAATGGAGACGGAGGTTATGTGAAATTTTTTAAGATGTTTGACAAAGTATGAGGATAATGGTGAACTCAAGTGATGCCTATCACTCTTAGACTAATGGGAAAGAAAATGAATGAGTTAGAAACTTGGTAAAACCATATGATTGTGTGATGGTGCCTCGAGATTTATTGTTGTGTTCATAGGCAACAATGATTATGCCATAGGTGTTGGATGTCATTTCATGATACGACAAGTTATTGAAGGGAAAGTGCAGAGCCAAAGATCATAAAGACAATAGTTCATAAAGTTGGAATGGTTAAAGAAGTGTTTTGATTAGCTCAAAATTGTCTAAAGGCTGTGTGGTGAACAAAGGAAGCTTACTATGAGCAAAGTGGGTAATATGGTTTAACCATAAGCCTCTACGGAGGGATATGTTATGCATCGAAAGTTATGGAGAGACGACCCTTTGTTCAAATAAATTATGTGAGTTGTGATAGCAAGTTAGTAAGGGTGCGTGCTCGAAAGGCTTAATCGCCAAATGAATAGTATTCGCTGAATGTATTATGGGAATATATGTATGTTGAAATGACTTATATGTGGCACTTATGTATGGTGTGTCTAGTTCACTAGATACACGTATGAATCACTATGAGACGTACACGTTAGTGAGATTAAACGTTGAAGTAGATGTGGGATTAATTAGGTAATGAATGTACCTAATGTTAAAGTAATATGTAAGATGTAGGAAATCGTGCTAGATGTAATGCTAGTGCGTAAGACGTGGGAAATCGTGCTTGTTGTAAAGCTAGCGCTAATATGAATATGTGAGACAAACTTATGTGTGATATGCCAAGATGTGTTATGAAGTTACGTTTAAGTGGTGAGTCCATGTTGATGTGATATAAGACATGGATTAAGATGCGAGTATACGATGACATGATGTATTGGTTGAGGTGAAACCAATGTGCATCCGTGGAGAGATATGAGTATTGATGATAAGGCGTGTTTGTAGTTGGTCTGGTTGAGATCCTTGACCAAAAGTCAAAGAAGCTTCATAGGGAACTAATTGAGCTTGTGCAGATGGGATGGAATCATATTTATAGTGGAAGTTGATTTGAAAGTTATCCTCACCTATTTTATGCTTGAAGTGATTCCGAGGACGGAATCCTCTTAAGGGGGAGGTAATTGTAACATCCCGAACTTTTTAATTAACGGTTGACTAGAGTCGTTAAGTCAACCTAACGTGTCTGTTAAATCTATGGAAGATTTAATGCTTATGTGTGGTTAACGTAGTTTATGTGGGAGACTTGGATGTCTAACTGATGGATGTAGTAATGTGTTAAAGATGTAGTTTTATGCCTTTTAGAGGTGTTCAAAGTGTGTATCAAGTTGTATATAGTCCATAGAGGTGTTTTGGGCTAATAATATGATCTTATGAAGCCTAGGGACCAAATTTGACATGTGGTGAAAGTCAAAAACGGGATTAAGGTTTAGGAAGGAGTCATTAAATGATCAAATGCAGAAAAATAACCTTCCTCTCAAGCCCTAGCCGCCCCCCATGATTCCCTATCAAATTCTAAGCCGAAAATCCTTCAAAACGTGTGATTCAAGGGTGTTTGATCAAGTTTATTGCATCCTCTTTGAGATCTACAGGTAGGAAAGGTATATTATCATTAATTTTATATCTTTTCAATCATATGAGTCGTTTGAAATCAGATCTAGGTCTTTGAGATTCAACTGATGTCGAATTAACCATTGTTTTTATGATGCAAAACATGTATGGGTTAATCAAAGATTTTATTGCATCAAAATGGTCTTAATATGGTGGATTTTAAGGTTCAAAGGTTGTTCATAAGGGTTGGGGTCGTTTGGGATGAGTTTGGTTAAGTTTTGGAGGTTTAATGATGGTTGCTGTGCTGATTCGTACCCAGTTGCGGCGCAATGGGATGTCAGAGAGTTAAGTTGCGGCGCAATGGGATGTCAGAGAGTTAAGTTGCGGCGCAACATAGACTGAATTTTGAAACGGCCATAACTTTTGAACCGTAACTCCGTTTTTGACAAATAAACTATCCCTGGAATCGTGAGAGAGTCTAGTTTCTAATGGTAAAGATTTTAAAAGATGATTTTGATGTCAAGTTTCCTGAAAGGTAGAATTAGTGAGTGAAGGTCGAGTTTCGTCGGATTCTATGAGTCCTATTGTATTACTCAAACCTCCAATGCATAAAGCAATGTCATGGGTCATGTTTATAGGTGTTTAGGTCTGAGTTATGACCTTAATGATGTGGGTATTAGCTTGTCTAATGATCGTTTAATGATTATAGGAGGTCAGGAATACTTGCTTTGCACGGTAACGTAGTTATCATTTGTCGTGCGCTTCTTTGAGGTAAGATACACTACTTTTGACACGCTGAGGGTTCAACAAAAAGAATGGTTTCATAATTATAACTTCCCAATTGGTACCTTATGTTGTTTATGGGTATACGGGGTTACACGGGAGGTAATATGGGTTATGTAGCTGGCCCTTGAGACCTGAAATGTAGTCCCTCATGATATGTAATGTAGTGCATGTTATGATATGATGTATGATGTAGTGTTATGTATGATGTATGATGTAGTGTTATGTATGAAGTATAATGTAGTGTTATGATATGAAGTAATATGAAGTATCTTGTAATGCAGTGTGATGTAGTTATGTTGTTTTGTGCATGATTGTATGGCTTGCTCATCTAGTTCACTAGACTTACTAGGTTGCCATGTCACTTGCACGTTTAAGGGCCCAAACGTAATGAAGATTATGTGTGTAATGTTTAGGTTGTGTGTTGCCTAAACTAATAATGTGTGTAATTGTTTAGGTTGTGTGTTGCCTAAACTAATAATGTGTGAAACCGAGCTCGTAAAATTGATATGCAGGAAAGTGTTAAGCTTAACCCGTACTTGCCCTAGCCCGACGGGTGCGTGAACGTGTGGTTTCTTGGGTGGCTCCTTGCAACATGGTCATTGAAACGCAGTTTGAGTAATACGAGGGGTCTGACCCGCCTCCATATACGGATTACTCCGGGATTGGCTTGCCATTCCTTAACGACGTATGATGACTAGCCTTTTGGTTGCTTATCTAGTCGGGTGTGACGTATGTTACACTTAAATGCAGTTAACGAAGATACGTGTGTAAAGGTGTGAATTAAATGAAGAATAGGCACATTTAGGGTGATTCATCCTAAGTTGATATGCAGTTTATATGTGTGTGTATTATGTGTGTTGTGCCTTAATGTATTGTCTAATAAAGATGAAATGTTTTAATTGGACAAAGCTTTATAAACATAGTGTTATCTTACTTAGCTAATTCGTTAGCTAACACTTGTCTTTTGAAATGTGTTGCTCCCTCAGGTTTAGCGTAGCTGAGGTTGTTGATGAAGAAGAGTGAGGAATGGGTAGAATGCTTGATGAAGTCCTTAGCTACCCATAGATGCTGAACTTTATAGACATTTGTTTATGTTTGTCTTTAATGAAGTTGGATTGTTATGTAGTCGGTTGTTTTGTGTTGGGAAGCCGACGGGTTTCTATTAAACTTGTTTTGATGATGCGATTAGTAACACCATTGAATAAGTAAACCAAACAGATTTTAATTGGTTTGAACTTTTAAAGTTTCTTCCGCTGTATTTTAACGCCGTTAGGCGAAAATATTTAGAAACCCGTATTTTTAAATGAAGGGTGTTACAGCCATGACACTTAAAACATTTTCTTCCCACTGTTTCTTTTGATCCTCCAATTTCTTTCTCTTTTCCTCTGAAGGATTTCTGAACAGTTTCACTGGGCCTGGTAACTGGTTGACTGGAACTGGAAGTAACCTTAGTGAAAGGTTTGTACTGGACCTTGTTCTTTAGTTGCTTTTCAATCTGGAGGGCCAGTTTGCATGCACCTTCATAAGTCCAGATGGGCTGCAATTCTATCTTCTCAGTAATAGTAGCATTCAACCCACCAAGGAATCTGGCGATAGTATGCTCTTCAGTTTCTTTGACACCAGTTCTTGTCTTCAGTTGCTCAAACTCTCTAATATACTCCACAACTTCTTTAGCATCTTGCTTCAGATTATTCATCAGTAGATACTGATCTTGCTTGTACAACTGAGGAACAAATCTTTTCTGCATACCAGGTCTTGATTTTACTCTTACCCTTATACTCCCTTTCAGATTTCATATTATCATACCAGGATGAAGCATACTTTTTAAGCATAATAATGGCAACCTTAAAACTCTTTTTATCATCATAACCTTTTATTTCCATAATCCTATCCATCACCTGAACCCATTCAAAATATTCCTCTGGGTTGGAAGAACCAACAAAATCTGGTGGATCTATCTTAATATCTTTAGTATCATCAACCTTATGTCTCCTTCGTCTTCTTCTAGACTGATTGGACTCTTCAGAATCACTTGAAGATCTGGGTGTACTTTCAGACCGTTCACTAGGACCTTGAGATTCATTATCTCTTTCACCAACAGCAACATGTTCTCTATTAAATCTTAAACCACCATCTTCTAACAGATAAACAACCCTACCTAGTGTTTCTTGTAGATCTTCAATCTGTCTATCCCTTCTAGCGTTATGAGCTTCTTCTAATGTCATATTTCTTCTAAAAGCCATTTATATTCAACCAACTTAATAGATCTATATCAGTAACAACTAGATCTAAACAACCAACAAACAGATCTAAAAAAAAACAAACTCAGATCTAAACAAACAATACCCCAAACGGACAAAAAGATTAAGAAACCTTTTTCAACCTGTCTCTGATACCAAATTTGATGCGTAAATCACGCGACAAACGACAGCGGAAGACTATTTTTGGTATTTTCTGGATTTTATATAAAACAAACAATCAAACAAGACAATAAAATAAAAATGATAGATAAATAATCCACCACCAAGACTCGTAAAGGCTAAGCCACCGGAATCAAGGATAAAGGAAACACTCTGCCCCACCACTATAATCGATAAAGGTCTAGCCACCACGATTACAGATAAAGGAAACCGAAGATTTAAAAGACTCACCACTATAATTGATAAAGAACAAGTCACCACAATTATAGATAAATGGGTCACTCCTAACCACCAAGATCAAAGATCTATAAAGGTAAAAGAAGATTTTTGTAAGAAATAGAGGCTGCTCTATTAATTTCATTCAACATCAAAAACTGTTTTTCAATGAGAAATAAAGCCCCTATTTATAGCCACATGCTCTACCTAGGAATTAACGAAATACAATAAAATAAACAAAAAGCTGTCAGGCTAAAGACAACCACTAATTAATTTGACCAATAGAAAATGGACAAGTAAGGCTTCTAGAAATATTCCCCTGCAAGTGGTCCCACAATACCGTTAGAAACGTCTTGCCACACGCGCCTTCCTTACAGCTGTCATTCTTCTTTATTGGGCCCACGAACATGGAACTTCAGTGGGGACTTTATTGACTGAAAACTGGAAACAGAATCTGGACTTCCACTGGAGCATTCATCTGGAGTTGGTCATCTGGAGCGCCTCAGTGGAGAACTCTGGAGCATTCATCTGGAGCTGGTCACTGGAGTGCGTCACTGGTGGATTACCAGTGTTGGTCCCTGAGAATCTTGCCACTAGAGAAGTGTCACTACTGGTGACTGGACTGGTTCAGTAAAGACTTGTCTGAAATGGGCCACTGCTGGCAGAATCAACATGGCTTGTTCAGATGGCATTATCAGTTCAGTTGGCTTCTTCAGTTCGCTGGGTTTCTCCAGTTCAGTGAATCTGGACATTTCTGCATCAGTTAGGTACCTAAGCTTAGGTGTGAAACACTTACATATTTGTTTGTTAATCCATAAAATTCATGGGGGGCAAACATTTATTCATTAAACAAAAAAATATTAAAAAATTAACATGTGAGAGGTTCCACATCTAAGCTTAGGTGTCGGACGACCTTATATTCACTTTTCCCTATATGTATTCGCAACGTTACATTATTCGGATAACATGCTAGTCGCATATGAAAAAATGTCACCTTGTTCCAATTTAAATGTCTATTTTTTATTTTTATTTATCCCACTATAAATGTCTATTGTAAAAAAAAGGGTAATTTTCAAAAATTCCCATTTACACAACAACAAATCGTCATCTTCAATATTACATACAACTACTTTTAGGATATAGTCATTTTTTCAAGTGAAAAAACTATCATCAAATTTTTTTTCTTTCTTAACTTAGTATTAATCAAATGGGAAGTGATATTCGTATCACGGGTTGTGATAAATCTACCATACATGTGTTTTAGTGATTTGTACAGTGTGTTCAGAAAGTTATACTGTGTGGTAGATTTATCAAAACATGTGGTACGAATATGATTACCCTAATCAAATATGAGCACTTGGAATAAAAAAGACAGAATATTTTTGTCTTATCAAAAGTCTTGCTTCACGCAAAAAAGTCGAAGTGCCTAACACAAGAAAGCAAGAGATAAAGGTTCAAGTAATCAAGTCCTTCGCTGTGGTCCTATCTTGCGGCGTATCATTAAGAAATTCCATGAAAGAAGTTTGATTAACTGAAACTGATATATAGATTAGGCATCATAGACTCGACACGGAAAAAGATGAAGTGATAATATAAAATATGATTAAAATAACCTTATTTACAAATTATAGATATGAATGACTTTGCAGCGCCCATCTCTCTTGACATCAGTATCATTCTTGCCCATTTCCCTGATATATATGATATGATGTGGATCGATCTTCTTTAACATAAAACAAAGAAAATTATCGTTGATATATAGAACTTTTATGACGCAGTACTTGGATTCCTAGATCTGATCGATCTCTCGACATTTTATAAGGACCATGCATATGGTGCCTATAGCTAGATAACTAAATATAATTGTTATAAGAATTAGTCATAAAATGAATACAAATTAATTCATTATTTCACATTTTCACATAAATGTGAAGTTTGAGTTGTAAGACAATTCATCTTAAGAAAAATGTTACACTAAAGAAAAATGTTACACTTGTCCAATGATCACGTAAATAAAAACATGACCACAAATGGTTGGATAAGTTGTTTATTTCTAAAACCAACCATACCTCCCAAACTTCAAAAGGAGAAAAGAAAGTATATTCCTATGCAAAAGAAGTACTCTAAAAAGAATATTTAAAAAAAGAGAAATTATCACAAATGGTCCCTCTGGTTTGTCATATTCGCATTTTGCCCCCTGTGCTTTTTTTTCGTTGCAAATGATCCCTCGATTTTTCATTTTCGTTGCTAGCAGTCCCTGACAATAACTTCTGTCAAGTTTGACCGTTTAAAGAGGGTATAATCGTCCATTTACATAAACCCATCCTTGTTCTTCCTTCTTCTTCTTCCTTCTTCTTCTTTTATCTGACCACCACTACCACTACCAAAATCTAGCCAAACATCATGTTTTTTCAATACAATACAACCAAAATATATAATCTTATATAATCATTTATATATACATACACTCCATTTTTAAAATACAAACAAAATATATTAAGAGTATTACCATATATACATACCATATATAGCAATTATAGTATATATTTTCTTGAATGTTTGAATAAAACCACCATGTTTTAATATTCTGTTTATAAAAAGAAAAGAAGCAAAGAGCAAGGACGTAGCATAAAACCATCTTGTTCGGCCATTTTATAGTTTATACCAATCAGTTGTAATATTTTCCTCCAAATTTTCAAGATTTTTATTTTTCTTTCCAGTTTTTATAATCATTCATGAATAAATTAAGAAACTTTTACCTGCAAATGAAACACCTACATACCATAAAACGAAAATGGATCGATCTACCCATTAGCAGTCGGGTCAACCCGATCCCTTTATTTGACCCGAGATCCCAGCAGCAGTAGCAACACACATATATATGGGGAAGTGAATATGGGGTTGTCCCCCATCTAATCTTAGATGGGAACACCTCACAATTGGTTTTTTTAATCATAAAATTCATGGGGCCTGATTTTATTTAAATTACAAAAAAATATTAAAATATTTGATTGTGAGATGGGGAACAACCCATATTCACTTTTCCCTAGATATAAATATGTATATGTATATACATAAAAATGGCAGCCTAGTTTAAAATTAAAAAAAACCGTATATATATATATATATATATATATATATATATATATATATATATATATATATATATATATATATATATATATATATATATATATATATATATATATATATATATATATATATATATATATATATATATATATATATATATATATATATATATATATATATATATATATATATATATATATATATATATATATATATATATATATATATATATATATATATATATATATATATATATATATATATATATATATATATATATATATATATATATATATATATATATATATATATATATATATATATATATATATATATATATATATATATATATATATATATATATATATATATATATATATATATATATATATATATATATATATATATATATATATATATATATATATATATATATATATATATATATATATATATATATATATATATATATATATATATATATATATATATATATATATATATATATATATATATATATATATATATATATATATATATATATATATATATATATATATATATATATATATATATATATATATATATATATATATATATATATATATATATATATATATATATATATATATATATATATATATATATATATATATATATATATATATATATATATATATATATATATATATATATATATATATATATATATATATATATATATATATATATATATATATATATATATATATATATATATATATATATATATATATATATATATATATATATATATATATATATATATATATATATATATATATATATATATATATATATATATATATATATATATATATATATATATATATATATATATATATATATATATATATATATATATATATATATATATATATATATATATATATATATATATATATATATATATATATATATATATATATATATATATATATATATATATATATATATATATATATATATATATATATATATATATATATATATATATATATATATATATATATATATATATATATATATATATATATATATATATATATATATATATATATATATATATATATATATATATATATATATATATATATATATATATATATATATATATATATATATATATATATATATATATATATATATATATATATATATATATATATATATATATATATATATATATATATATATATATATATATATATATATATATATATATATATATATATATATATATATATATATATATATATATATATATATATATATATATATATATATATATATATATATATATATATATATATATATATATATATATATATATATATATATATATATATATATATAATATATATATATATATATATATATATATATATATATATGATATATATATGTTATATAGTAAAACCAACTTGAATTCAAAATAATATGCAACCATGACTAATTGTTTCACTTCATCTTCATAGATGTATAGGGATTTAGCTACTCATAACGAGAAGAACTAAATATTCAATTAAAGAAGAGAACATAATGTACCAAATATTGAGGAGAATTCCAAATCGAAGTTACAACCGAGCCACAATAAGTAACTATAGCCAAAATTAGTCTTCAAATCTTCAAATGATATTGGGGAAGTAAAAACCCTTGGAAAGCCCTTCAAAAACTGCTAGAGAGAAAAAGTGGAGGCTGGAGTGTCCAAGATTAATTTTAGGGTTGAGTGGGTGTTTGTATTTATACCCAGGAGAGAGAAAATCCGTCAGACCAGCAATTTCTCGCGCCGCGATCTTATTTCCTCGCGCCGCGAGTTTTGTTGTGAGCTCGCGCCGCGAGATCTGATGCTCGCGCCGCGAGTTTACTGGAGGGCTCGCGTCGCGATATCTGCAGGTCGCGCCGCGAGTTCTTCCTGGTTTCAGCATCGCGCCGCGATTTTTTGATGCTCGCGCCGCGAGTTTTGTGGAGCTCGCGCCGCGAGTTTTGGCTCGCGCCGCGAGTTTTGGGAGCTCGCGCCGCGAGTTTTGGCTCGCGCCGCGAGTTTTGGGAGCTCGCGCCGCGAGTTTTGGCTCGCGCCGCGAGTTTTGGGAGCTCGCGCCGCGAGTTATGCTCGCGCCGCGAGTTTTTGGCCTCGCGCCGCGAGTTTTGTTGTGAGCTCGCGCCGCGAGTTTGTGGGCTCGCGCCGCGAGTTTTGGGGCTCGCGCCGCGAGTTTTGGCTCGCGCCGCGAGTTTTGGGAGCTCGCGCCGCGAGTTTTGGCTCGCGCCGCGAGTTTTGGTGAGCTCGCGCCGCGAGATCTTGCTCGCGCCGCGAGTTTACTGGAGGGCTCGCGCCGCGAGTTTTGTGGAGCTCGCGCCGCGAGTTTTGAGCTCGCGCCGCGAGTTGAGGGCTCGCGCCGCGAGTTTTGTGGAGCTCGCGCCGCGAGTTTTGAGCTCGCGCCGCGAGTTTTGTGGAGCTCGCGCCGCGAGTTTTGGCTCGCGCCGCGAGTTTTGGGAGCTCGCGCCGCGAGTTTTGGCTCGCGCCGCGAGTTTTGGGAGCTCGCGCCGCGATCTCTCGCGCCGCGAGTTTTGTGTGAGCTCGCGCCGCGAGATCTGATGCTCGCGCCGCGAGTTTACTGTGGAGCTCGCGCCGCGAGTTTTGTGGAGCTCGCGCCGCGAGTTTTGGCTCGCGCCGCGAGTTTTGGGAGCTCGCGCCGCGAGTTTTGGCTCGCGCCGCGAGTTTTGGGAGCTCGCGCCGCGAGTTTTGGCTCGCGCCGCGAGTTTTGGGAGCTCGCGCCGCGATCTGCTCGCGCCGCGAGTTTTGTTGTGAGCTCGCGCCGCGAGATCTGATGCTCGCGCCGCGATCTTATTTCCTCGCGCCGCGAGTTTTGTTGTGAGCTCGCGCCGCGAGATCTGATGCTCGCGCCGCGAGTTTACTGGAGGGCTCGCGTCGCGATATCTTCCTGGTTTCAGCATTTTAACTTTGTTTTCGACCATTCTTCATCCGTTAGTGCCTTTGGACCATTTCTAAGTCGTTTTCTACCATTTGTGAGTGAAATACCTGCCTTAGACCTGAAATCACTAGCAAATACCATAAAGCACCACAAAATATGTATAAACGGCTATCAACCGTGCCTAAAATGTCCAAATAAGATGTGGGAAATATGTATAAATTGAGACACATCAGATCCTCATCATCAACAACAAATCAACAACATATTTGTTTTGTATATCTATCGATCTATCAATCTATCTATATTTATACATACAAAATAATCCAGAAAATATATAACAATTTAACTTACTCACAAGATCAGCCGCTACCTGCCTTGGTTCATGGGAGTTTCAGAAAAAAATGGGGGTGGGTGTGGTCTATTCCAAATCATAACCCTTGTTCTTCTTCAATATATATATCTGATATATTATCTATACTTTTTTGATTGCTCTATTTCTTCACCGCATAGATATATATATCTTTGAGCTATATCTCTTTATTATTTCTTGAATACTTGTTTAGTATGTGGAGGGGATATATATATATATATATATATATATATATATATATATATATATATATATATATATATATATATATATATATATATATATATATATATATATATATATATATATATATATATATATATATATATATATATATATATATATATATATATATATATATATATATATATATATATATATATATATATATATATATATATATATATATATATATATATATATATATATATATATATATATATATATATATATATATATATATATATATATATATATATATATATATATATATATATATATATATATATATATATATATATATATATATATATATATATATATATATATATATATATATATATATATATATATATATATATATATATATATATATATATATATATATATATATATATATATATATATATATATATATATATATATATATATATATATATATATATATATATATATATATATATATATATATATATATATATATATATATATATATATATATATATATATATATATATATATATATATATATATATATATATATATATATATATATATATATATATATATATATATATATATATATATATATATATATATATATATATATATATATATATATATATATATATATATATATATATATATATATATATATATATATATATATATATATATATATATATATATATATATATATATATATATATATATATATATATATATATATATATATATATATATATATATATATATATATATATATATATATATATATATATATATATATATATATATATATATATATATATATATATATATATATATATATATATATATATATATATATATATATATATATATATATATATATATATATATATATATATATATATATATATATATATATATATATATATATATATATATATATATATATATATATATATATATATATATATATATATATATATATATATATATATATATATATATATATATATATATATATATATATATATATATATATATATATATATATATATATATATATATATATATATATATATATATATATATATATATATATATATATATATATATATATATATATATATATATATATATATATATATATATATATATATATATATATATATATATGAATATAATATAGTTATAAATATAATATAATATAATATATAATATAAAAATAATACTATGTGTAAATCTAAAGCTTAAGACACTGATATAAAATCTATTTTATGTTACATAGTGGTGGAAATGAGAATGAATGACTAAAATGAGGGTAAATGTGAGCAGCAAAAACTTGAATAAAATGTGTATAGATTTAGGGATTTTTTTTAAAGAAAAGGTGAGAATAGTGGATTGAAAATTTATGTGATTGGGGGTGTTGGAGGAATTATACTACAACGAGGAACAGATTATTATATTTGATTTTGAAGATCTAAAAAAAGTTGTACCAGATTTGATGGATTTTTTTACTTTTATTGTTGTTGTAGATGATGAAATTTGGAAAAAAGAAAATTGTGAGGATGATGATGATGGTGATGAACTGATGATGATGAAAAGTTTATACGTAATTACATTTTTGGTCCTATGATAAGAAAAAGACCACACTTTTGATCCTTGTGTTATTAAAAGACGAAATTACCCATCACGTGACTGACACGTGATGACATATTAAACGGACGTTAATGCTTAGGACCAAAAGTGTTGACGAGACAAAGTTTTTTGGACTAAAACTGTAATTTATTAAACTTAGGGACGAAAGCTGCAAGTAGAGGTCCACGACAGGGACGATTTTTGTAATTAACTCTTATAAAAATTAAAAATTATAGATATAGGGTGTATGTATACGTAGATTGAATTTGGGGTTTTTTTTATCACAAATAGTCCCTAAGGTTGGTAAAAGGACTAAAATGCCCTCACGTGGTATGCACGTGAGGGATTTAACGACTAAATTTAACAGAAGTTAGTGTCAGGGACTACTAGCAACGAAAATGAAAAATCAAGGGACCATTTGCAACGAAAAAAAACACAGGGGGCAAAATGCGAATATGACAAACCAGAGGGACCATTTGTGACATTTTCTCTAAAAAAATGCTAGATGTGTAAAATATAAGATGATAGTATACCATCTCGGGCACCGAACTCGTACAAAACCTAGTCAGCACCATCCATGACAACTTATCATTTCGGAGGTGAAATAGTAGTATCCGGATGGAGCTGCTTGAACCATTCTGGATCGAATGCTCAAAGCCAGAATACCAATACTTAAGTGACAGGTGGCCGACCATTCTGACAAGGTGACGTAAGAACAAGCCAATCACCATGAAGAAAGGTATGTCCTTAATGGGCTTCAGACCGTAACTGATCGTGGGAGACCAAGTACCCAGATCTTCTCCCAACCATCTATAAATACTCGCCTTAATCCCACATTTGAGACTAGACACTTTTCACGTTCACTCTGATAAGTTGGTGGCGTGGACTAAAATCCATCATCGGAAGGGAAGCGCCAACAAACATAATCAAACTTCTTTTGACAATTCTTCAAGCAAGTCCATCGATCCCTAGTAATTAGAGGACGAAATAAGTTTAAACATTAGACCTTGCATATTGTGAAGTTAATCAGTTATTGGAAGAAAGCCCATTATGATTCAATGAATCAATAAATTACAACTTACAAGTATGCCATTTATTTGTTGCTACACTGTCCAGTGGACCATCAAATGTGTTTGCAGGTCCATGCATTGAATTGGTTTTTAAGTCCATACATGTGTAGATCATCGAAAAAGTGAAAGAAGATGTTTGAAGTGTTTGAGCGAAGCTTCATAAGCATCATCAATTGTAGTGTAAGACCTTTCTATTTATATTTTTTTTCTCCATTTAGACTTAACTTTATCTTAACTTTTGGTTCGATGACATAGATTGACAACTCGAATCATGGTAGCCTGCTGGCATGTACTCTAAAGTACCAAATGATGATGCCTTTGGTTGTTTAAACGAAAGGCCGTAACACAGTCCATTATCCGCTAAATAAAAATATATCACCATTCATCAATTCAAGTAGAACGATTCTTATAATAAGTTTCAACAACTTTTATTAGGATAATACATATAACCCATTAACCCGCAGTTGGACTAATTTGCAGATAACAATTTTGTATGAAGCCCAATCTAATGGTCGTTCAAAACCCAATACAATAATCCAAAACCGTAATGAGTGGATTAGAACTTAGAAGTTAGAAGTATGATAAGAGCGTAGTAACTAGTAAGCCTGTTTAAATAGGCCATGAGCCCATGACCACTCTACAAGCAAGCTTTAATAGCAACTCAAATAGTATATATCTTATTTGGTTAATTTGAAAACTCAATGATAATTCTAACATGTAATGCAAGATTAAACCTAAATGGTCCGTATTTATATTGAATTATTGTCTAACTCATTTGTATCATCACCTATATACTACTTAGTGTCCGTTCTATAAAAAATTTTTGTTGAATCCGCAACTGTTTCCACATAAATACTACAACACATATTCGATTGGAGTAAATTTCTTCTTGCAGAAATTACATATGATAGTAACTCTTGTTTTGGTTATGAGACGCGATATTCGTACTACAACTCTTAATTTTTTACTATAAACATGATTTATTGGCTTTAAAAGTTATATTGTGCGATAAATCTATTATTATATAAATAAAGAAAATTTGTGATGACATAAGATTTTTAAAAAATTGGTTTATGTGGTACTACCACACATCCTTTTAATTTAATTATGAGTTAATTTCATTACATGCCTTTGGGGTATGTCATTTTATCAAGTTTCGCCCCCGTACTTTTTTTTATTATTACATCACCCTGTGGTGACTTTTTGTTTCATTACACACCCCTGCCTATAACGGACGTTAATGTTGCTCCGTTAAGCCCCTCATGTGCAATGCACATGAGGGCATTTTTGTCATTTAATCTCTAAAACACCATTCCTTTCTTCTTTGTCTTCTTTTACTAGATCAAACTCTATCTTTTTGTTATTTCCTTTTCATATCCTACTACCAAATAATAATAAGAATAACATCCAAAAAATCTAATTAATCCAAAACACAAAATCAATTTATACATCTGTAACAATTCTTCCTATATATAATCAAACTCATAAAACAATTTTTCTCAATAGCATATCTGCAACCCGTTCAAAATATCAAGATTATAAGCAATCTTCAAATAAGCAATACACACACAATACTAAACCAATCTTCAAAAATTATCATCACTCTCATCAACGCTAACTCAACATATAAAAGAATAAAGTCTGTATTCTTCCCAACCCATTTTTTCCAAGACAAATCTATATCTATACATATCTATAGATCTGTGTGTATATTTCTACATATATCACTTCTCATTGCCATTTCCAATAAAAGCAAAGAATAATATCATTAAGTAATAATCATCAATCCACTTAACAAAAATTAGATGATAATGGAACATAAAAAATGGATACTGGTCTTCATGGTGATGATTATTGCAAAATTCTGTTTTTGGTGGTTTCCGCCAGACCACTTCCGCCGCCCTCTACTTTCTGTCGCGACTCCATCTTCTTTCCGACCTCTCTTTCCGGCGTCACCCCATCTGTTTCTTTTCCTAGCCGAGCCCCACAAAAACAATACCAATCTTCTATTTTTCTTTGTTTGCTTCTTGTGGCTGGAACCAAGAGGAAAAAAAAACATACCACGTAATATTATTATTATTATAGATTTTAATTTTATTTGTTTTTGCTTTAGATTTTCATTATTTTATAATTTACATACAAAATGGTTTGTTTTGTTTTTATGGATCTAGACGGTGATTTATATTATTTTTGATTTTGATTTAGATTTTAATAGAAATAAATTTATATATTACTTTAGATAGATGTATTGTTATGTTGCTTTAAGAAAGATGAGTGGATCTGCAAAAGTAGGAACAAGAAGATGAGGAGTGTGTTTAAGAAGTGAAAAAGACTAGAATACCTTCATGTGCAATGCACATGAGAGAGTTAACGGACACCCACAAACGGACGTTAGGGTGAAGGGTATGTAATGAAACAAAAAGTCACCACAAGGTAATGTAATAATAAAAAATAAGTACGGGGGCAAAACTTGATAAAATGACATACCCCAGGGGCATGTAATGAAGTTAACTCTTAATTATGACATCATTATACTTTATTAATCTAAATTTCATAATATCTTTCTTTTTTTTAAATATATATCATTATATAGATTTTTATTAAATGCTCACATTATTATGTAATATTCTAATCACTTTCATTTTTCGTTATAATAGGCCAAAAACTAGGGTGTCTTTTCAGGTAACGGTTTTACTTTTTTATTTTTATCAACTGTATGTGTTTCGACGTGTGTCTACAACTACACGACTTTTGTTTTCCGTTTAATTTCGTTTTTTACATAATAATTTATCACAACTTTTCAACTTATTTAACGTTGTTATTATACATTTTAATATGACAACATATTTTAAAGCTATCCGGGTATCATTCGATTTATTTGCAAAGCGTCTATAAGTTAACCCGGATTACCCGGGTTGATTAACTATATCAATATTTGTGGTTTGAATATCAATTAGTTTTAGTTATTAAACAGGTTATTTGACACGTGGTAGGTTTATGCCCACAAATTTCCAATAAAAATGGTAGTATATGATTGTCTGACTTAGCAGAAAAACCGACCTTATCAACTCTTGGACCCTGATTGGCCAGTGGCATCATCCAGGCATACGAATTAGTTGTAGGAAGATTATATAAATTGGAAATTATTGAATGGGCGGTGGTGGGTGAGAATTATGACGCTAATGTCCATGGCCCATTTGTCCTTTTACAAATGTTAGAAGACAGTTTTAATGCATAAAACATGATTAATTTTAAAGATTTTGATAATGATTGTCTATAAGGAGGTCAATAATACGTTTCCATATGCATAATTGTGTATATAGAATAATATTAGCATGTTATCCGCGCAATGCGGCGGTGGTTGTGGCGGCAATGGTGTGGTGGTGGGGGCGACTGTTGGTGGTGGAGGCGGCGTCGAGTGGTGTAGATAATTGATATAAAGGTAATTGATGTAAAAGGTTAATGGAGATATTTTGGATAAATGACTGATATTGTAATTTAATCATTAATGGTATTTTAGATAATTCCTCCATAACTTTTAAAGAGAGTGTTGTTTTATTTATTAAATAGTATAAAAGTATAGATTAGGTGTATAGGGGAATTAGAATTAAGAAATAAGGGTATTTTGAGTATAAAAAAATGATAGAATTTCCTAAAATATGAGAGGTCAATATGCTTTATAAGGGGCTATAGAATACTAATTCTGAATTTTCTAACAATAGTTACAAGTTTCTATACACGAAATCACTTATGATTGAATACAAAAACCTTTAATTAAGTAGCATTAAGTTAATGCAAGATAATGAGGATTATGATTTGTTTGAATGTGCCAGATCGGCTTGTACATTACAGCTTCTATATAAATAGTCCCACTTGTGTGACACTCTACTCATCAAAAACTCAAAACACTTCTTTCTCTCTTTTTATGATTCACTTACTAGATCATATAAAAAAAATCAGTTTAATATAATTTAGAGGAGGGGATTAATTGATCAATTGATAAAAAATGAGCAAAGACATTGAGGTTGGAGGTCATGATCAGTATGGTGCTAGAGATTACCAAGATCCACCCCCTGCTGCCCTGTTTGACTCCGAAGAACTCACCAAATGGTCTTTTTATAGAGCCATCATTGCCGAGTTCGTTGCCACTCTCTTGTTCCTTTACGTAACTGTCTTAACCGTCATCGGCTACAAGTCCCAAGTCGACCCCGCCCACAGTCCCGACCAGTGTGGTGGTGTTGGGATCCTCGGTATCGCGTGGGCCTTTGGTGGCATGATCTTTGTCCTAGTCTATTGCACGGCTGGTATCTCAGGAGGCCACATTAACCCCGCGGTCACATTTGGACTGTTTTTGGCAAGGAAAGTGACACTCCCAAGGGCTTTCATGTACATTGTGGCCCAATGCTTGGGTGCCATTTGTGGTTGCGGCCTCGTTAAGGCTTTTCAAAAGACTTACTACACTACTTATGGTGGTGGTGCCAATGAGCTAGCCGATGGTTACAATAAAGGCACCGGTTTGGGTGCCGAAATCATTGGCACCTTTGTTCTTGTATACACTGTTTTCTCGGCCACTGACCCCAAAAGAAATGCACGCGATTCCCATGTCCCGGTGAGTACTACTCAACTAATTACTCTGCATTTAAACTTGTGTATATATTATACATATATTTCCAATTAAATCAATTTTTGGTCTTTTTGACATATATAATTTTATTTGGTTCAAATTGAAGGTGTTGGCACCTCTACCTATTGGATTTGCGGTGTTCATGGTTCACTTGGCTACCATCCCAATCACGGGCACTGGAATCAACCCGGCTCGTAGTTTTGGTGCTGCAGTCATAAATGGAAAAGACAAAGCTTGGGATGATCAAGTAAGTTGTTATAAATAATATTTATTATTCGTATTTAAAAGCTTGTTGATTCAGTATGCTAACTATTGGTGAAATGTGCGTGTGTAGTGGTTATTCTGGGTGGGTCCGATGATTGGAGCTGCTATCGCGGCCTTCTACCATCAATATGTTTTGAGAGCTGGCGCGGTTAAAGCTCTCGGATCCTTCAGGAGCAATGCCTAGACCAACAGCTAACAGCATATAAGGATGGTTTCCATGTTGGCTTTGAACAAACTGTACAAATTTGTTTCTGTTATATGTGTGTTGTTGTCGTTGGGGCGCTATGTTTTTTTAATGTGCCCAAATGACTTCATTTTCGCGTCCTATGATCATATATATATTCTCTTTGGGTTTTGATTCAACTCTCTATGTTTTATTGTGATTAATTAATGAACGATTGCTTTTACGAGTAATTTTCAATCAAATTGATAACAATGCATAGATTACAATGCAATTCTTGATCGGAAATGGCGAAAGGTCTTTCAATTTCGTGACCATTGGGGAACATTGGATCTTAAGACTAAACGGAGTGGGGCGTTTTCCCCCTTTGTTCGCCTAGTCTATCGCCCCAAACACCAATCTGAAATGGCGACCCAGCAAAAAAAAACGATTTTGGCGACTTATATCCGTCGCCTGCTTCTCTACCAACTCTCTCTCTCACACACACACTTTATCACCATCAACCAATAACCTAATGTCATTTGTCAGAAGTCCCCTTACCTAACTAGATAGCCTCACTCCCCCATTTTTAAGGGGCTACCCACTTGGTGACATGACGCCACATGGCGCAAGTCCCCTCATTGGGAAGTTGTCTCACTCCGGTTAGCCTAAGTGCACCTAGTCAATTCTATAAAAACAAAAATTAATCATGTAAGACTAAGAGGAGTGGGAAGAAAGGGAGGGGGTGCCATGTGGCATGTGGGGTAGAAAGAGTTGCCCCAAAAAAGGTGGAAATGGTGGGTTTTTAAGGGAGTGACTTGTGCCATGTGACACTTCCAATGATTGGTTTTAATGATTGATTTTATTTTATTTTTTATTTTTTGTAATCTCCATATTATTTAAAAAATAATAACATTTCTATAAATAGAAAAATAAAATACTAACCATTAAAATTAAAATCCAATACATAAAAATTAAAAATACTAAACATAAAAAATAAAATCCAACACATAAAAATAAAAATTATTCCATACAAAACTAAAAATAAAAAACTAACAACTAATCATCATCGCTAAAGTAGTCATCGACTTCCAGTGGAGTATATTTATATGTGTGTGTGATGGTGTAAAAATATATGAATGTGGAGTATATTTATATGTGATTGAGGATCGTATCCATAATATATATATATAATAATATGTAGTATATATATTTATGTGAAAAAGATATATATGAATAGTATATTTATATTTGTGTGTGATGGTGTAGATATATATATATGTATAAAATGGAAGGATATTTGATATATATAGGAAGTGAAAAGAAAAAAAAAAAAAAAAGAAAGAAGCCGTTGTATGCCTAGGAGAGTGTGAGGGATATGTGGAATTGTGGGCCGGTGAAAGGAGAAGGAGCGAACCCTCAAGTTCGCCGGACACACAAGTCGCCCCTCGGGGCCGGTGTTCCGGGCGACTTAGGGCGATTTTGGGCGAGGGACGGTGTGGGGTTCGCCCACTCCGTTCAGTCTAAGTACACAGGTTATTAATATTCATAAAAAGGCTAGTTATTTTGACAAAACCCAAAAAATAAAAAATTGAATTGATAAATCATATTGCAATGATAAGTAGACAGTTTGATTGACCACATCGTGAAGTTTTTGTTTTATAACTATAGGTTTAGAACTTGAAGTTCATGATGTTATAACTCATATACTGGATTCACTAGATTTTAGACCCGTGTCAAATATACAGGTTTATTAATTTGTCAATATAAGAAATAATATATGTAAGACAAAAATACTTATAGGTTAAAATGTGAAAGTATACTTCACAAAAATTGAGATACTCAAATGTAAATACTTATGCTAAATCAAATAGTTTAAAAAATCACATATCTTCCTTCATCTTTTGCAATACTTCTTTGTAGACGACATTAGTTGTAGTGTCTTTTATCTTCCCATCTTTGTTGCATATCAGCACCTTGAGTCCCTTTTTCGACTTAACCCGAGAGATTGCAACATACAACTGTCCGTGTGTGAAAACTGGACGTTGTAGATACAGACCAACGGTCGATAAAGATTGGCCTTGACTTTTGTTGATTGTCATTGCGAAAGAAACGACCAACGAGAATTGTCTTCTATTAAACCTGAACGGGAATTGGCAGAGAAGGTAGGGTTCTTCTTGGGATTCATACACGGATGAGTTGGTTGAGTATTTGTTTATTATATTAATAAAGTAAATACACGCATATAATAATAAATATAAATATACAATTAATGTAGATGTAGATGGGGTTTTCTTTAAAAAAGGTCGGCATTATTTTTTGAAACTAACAAAGAATATAACTTATTTTTTTTAGAACGGCATTAATATTATTAAAGAGAAATGGCTAGAAAGAAACTAGCCAAAAAACGATTACAAACATGACCAAACTCAACAACGAACCCTAAAAACAAAGACAACCAAGACCCAAATTTGAGTCACGACAACTAACGAAAGTAAACTATCAATGAAAAAAGACACATAAGACAACCAAGACCCAAATTTGAGTCACGACAACTAACGAAAGTAAACTAACAATGAAAAAAGACACATAAATGCAACACACGAGCGAACCTTATAAAGTCTCCCCAACCACACGATGCAACGAACCACACGATCAAACCACCCCACGAACCCTTTGAGGCCTCCCCAAACACTTGCTGTAAACAACCACAAATACATAACGACCTAACCATCATTAGATGATTCACGATGCTCCATTTTAATCGCAAGATATAATAGAACACCATCTTTTTCCGAGCCAGAAGTGTTCCAAATCTTAACGTCCTTAGGGAAGCAACCACTAGAATTCCATTTTCTTAACTGAATGATTGAAAACGGACCTTGTATTTTCCGTGTCGGGTCTCTATAATACCAAATCTTGTCCCAAACATCAATTTTATGCTCCTTAATAACATCTTCCGTTGTCGATAGACTCTTAGGAGGCTCAACATAACAGTCAGACTTGTTCTCCAAAGTACTATCGTTCGTGACACCCTGATCATACACAGGAGCATCTCTCGCTTTAGTAGCATTGCAACCCGAATCAGAATCCAAATCGCCCCCATTTTCATACGGTTTCTTATCATGCGTTCCCACATCCACTGTATGATCCACTCGACGAAAGATTTTATCTGACAAGTTTTCAGACTCCCCTTTCCTACGAGTATCCGTAAGACTATCGTGATTGTTACTTTTAACATTACTGTAATCCTCCACAACCGAATCAACAACAGTGACAATGTTAGAGTTATCGACCTTACTCTCTTTTAGAGCCTCCCTTTCAATCCCATTATTGATATTATCATTTCCAACATACTGAGAACTATCCCCGCCAACATCAAAATTCGATTCTATATGTGTAACTAGAGGACTAATAAACTTAGGAGTCCAACCTTCACACTCCCTAACATGAACATCAAAAGATTTACCCTCAACACTGACCACCACGGTTTCATTTATAAGCAAATGAACATTAGTGAGAATACAGATTCTCCCTATACTTTGGCAACCTTGAAGCTTGTCATCTACGAATATACACGAACCCCAACATTCAGACAACTTTTTGAATGCTTTGACCGACCAAGCACAAAAAGGAAGACCATCTACCTCAATCCACACCATCCTCTCATTAGAAAGAAAAAACTCTGACACGGGTTTAATATCCGTAAAATATTCCTTCAACGCCTTACAGTTTTTAAAATGTTCACAACTTTGATCATTTGAGAATTCTACCCGAGCCCATTTGCCCCCAACATAGATAATTTTAACATCTAGAAATCCTTCCTTATGAAATAAAACCAGCAGTTGTTCCATCAATTGAACCTCTACCAACTCAACCAACACGGATGAAGAAAAATTAGAGGCAAAACACAAATCATCTTGACTAAGAGTAACTAATTTCTTAGTAGCAGAACAATTACCCGATGCAGAATAACGAGAGACGTTAATCGATTTAGGAGCCTTACCTGAAACAACATCAGCAAAAGACAAACCTTTGCTTCCTACCTGGCCCGGAGTACGAGAGGTTTTAACTCCATTATCCGGTAAACCAGAATCATTCGCTTTCTTAAAGCCAGAGTGAAATTCTCTTGCTGCATCCGCAACCAGCCGATACTTCCCAATCCACACAGATCGAAGTTTAGAAATCAAAGAATTGATATCAGAAACATCCTCATATCGAACGAAGGCAAACCGCAAACCCGATCGTGAAAGTTTATTTGGAATAAAAACCTCCACAACTTTACCCCACGATTCACATCTCTTCCTCAAATCCTCTTTTGAAGCCGAAGGAGGAAAGTTGGTGACGAAAATCGACGTCTTAGGCATATTACTGACCAAAAAGCATACACTTGTACATATTTTTGTGGCAAGAACGATTTATATAGTGACTAAAAAAGAAGATGGGTTTTGGTTTCGTGGTGATTTCAGATGTAACCCGTTTCCCGGTTAAGAGGGCCGGTGGATGGCGGCAGGTCGGAATCAGAAAACGGAGTTGGAATAACGTTTTTATTTTATAGATGGTTGTGAGAATCTTCGATTTGATGAAGAACGACACTGGATTGGATTTTAGGGTTTGGAGTTGGGTGGGATTTTTGGGGAAAGAATCTGGATTTTTTCCATCGGATGATTTTTAATGATACAACCACCTTTAACAGCAATACCTTTTTAGCAGCGACACTACAAGATTGCCAAAAAAGTTTTAATTATATTAATCTCTATTGTAATTAGCTAGAGAAAGTTTGTTGGTCGACAAACATAGATTAAATTTAATTAATTGAATTAAGTCACATGTTTAATTTGAAAAATTAGAGAAATTAAGAGTTTTTGATTGGTCAATTAAGGTTATGTCAGTTGTCTTTTAGTATATATTAAGATTATGCTACATATTTTATATGTGTTTTATAAAAATGTAAGTTTATTTGGAAACCTTACTTTAAAATAGTGATTTTTTTAAACGGTATTTTAATCTAAATCTACTCCTAAATTACGTGCATACCTAAGATGAAACCAAGACTCTCAAAAAATCCCTTATTAATCCAATAGGGTTTCATTGGTTTATCCCCAAGATAATCAATTCTGTCAACAATTGGCTTACATTCAATCCCCGCTTTGATGGGTGTCTTTCTTACATTAAATATTCCATATATAACTTCTTTATGTGTGCATATATGGTTGATTTATGTTGTCCAAGTATGTTTTAATTAGCTTTTTAATCTAGTAGTTTTTGTTGATTGTTACAAAATAAGGAACATATTTTATGTGTGACATCTGAAGTTCATGTTGTTGATTGTCTAGTATTTGTAAGATTCCATTGGCATATGTAAGTTTTATTATTATGATCACATTGGATCTAATTATGTTATAAGACTTGAACATTCCCAGTTTCTCCGTGTTGGGTAAAGTTGACGCAGAGCCAGTTTGTAGTCTTACAAGCCCCCGTGGATCCTGATCGACAGTGGCGGCCCTGAGAATTCGAGTACCCAGGCCGAGTCGGAAAAAATATGCCCCTAGCTCTTAGGAATTCAAACATATATGCAATTTTTTTGACAAATGAGACTTTATAACAGTAACAAAATCATAATAATTATAACTCAGTCATTAACTAGTTATTGAAATCAACTATATCTATCTATATAACACATTATACTTATATCTATGCAATATATATAGAAAATTTTTAACAATTTTGTGCCCCTTTCAAACATGTTCCCTGGCCGGAGGTCGGGTTTGCCCCCCATCCGGGCCTCCCATGCTGATCAAATTCTTAAGCATGTTCAAATGTTGAGGTGACCAATATGCTGGTTGTGCATTATTGGTTTAAAAGTTTACATTTACAAGGATTGTTTTAATTCGATATTTTCTTCTATATATTTTTAGTATTTTCGAATTACACTAATGTGTGTACATGTACAGTGTTAGAATGTGTATCGGTCCAATAAGGGCCCAAGCCCAACAGTCATGTGTTACCTATTTAGCTCTGGTATAAATAGAGGTGTAAGATGTAATCAAAGTGTGATGAAAAAATCAATACAAAAAATTCTTCTCTTCAATTTCTGTTTCTTAACATGGTATCAGAGACACTAACACTAATTCAGGGATCATAACGTCCGTTAAACTCACAAATTATCGAGAAGTCACCATGGCTGATGCCGGCGACCAAAGCTCGTGTTATGAGTTGGCACTTCAGATTGCCAATTTGCTACAGAATCACAAAAACAAATCAATTCAATCATCTCTTAACAACATCAAAACCCAAGCCACCATGGAAAATTGTTCCGGCGACTTTGGGTTTGATTTAACAAATCTGAATAAAACAAATACCAATAAACAACCACAACAACCAAAACAATCAAATAAAACCAATAAATCTCACCTCAAATGTACGAGTGCGGCATGAAAAGGCACACGAAGGAACAATGCTTCCAGATCATCGGGTACCCGGAATGGTGGTCCGACAATCACAAGAAAAACACCAAATCGACGCCCACGAGTTTAGGTCAAACTCGTGTGGAGGCCACGAGTTTAGACCAAACGCGTGTGGAGGCCACGAGTTTAGACCAAACTCGTGTGGAGGCCACGAGCTTAGACCAAACTCGTGTGGAGGCCACGAGTTTGGAGGCCCACGAGTTTGAAGCCCAGCCAATCAAGAGAAACACCAAATCCTTCCCTACCGCTCAGACTAGCTCCGAGTATAAAAGAAATACTCATGATGATCGGCAATCGGTTGCCGGATTTAGAGGAGTAGTGGCGGCTGGAAGAGGAGAAGGGGAGGAAGGGGTTACGGTGGCAGAGAAAAAGGGAAAGGGAAAAAGCCCTTGGCTTTCCACACGGTCAAACACCCCTATACATAATAAGAATTTTCAAAAACAACCCTTAACTTATCATGGAAATGCAAATATAGCCAACGAAGAGACTTTAAAAGAAAATAATGGGGAATGGATATTTGATTGTGGTGCCACCGACACAATGACCTATGACTTGTCGGATTTTAACATCAAAACCTGGGAAAACTCATATCAAAGCCGCAAATAAAGGAAAAATGGATGTAAAAAATGGTGGAACAATTAAATTTTCCACAGACATTCAATTGTCTAATTGTCTTTATGTTCCTGACTTATCACACAAACTTTTGTCAATAAGTCATGTGACAAAAGAACTTAATTGTCTCAGTTCTCATGCATCCAACCTTCTGTTTGTTGCAGGATATCAGGACGGGACGGATTATTGGGCGTGGCACTGAGAAAGGAGGACTGTATTATGTTGATGAGGTTACTGAAAGTGGGAATGTCATGCTTGCTCATGGAACTAGTGAAAGAGAAGCATGGTTATGGCATAGAAGATTGGGGCATCCATCAGTGAGTTATTTGCATATTTTATTTCCAAAACTTTTTCCGTTGAATAAAAAGATTGATTGTGAAACTTGCATTCTCGCAAAAAGTCATAGGCAGACCTTTAAACCCCGTAAGAGTAGAGTTGATTCTCCTTTTTCATTGGTTCATTCTGATGTGTGGGGTCCGGCACCGGTTAGTGGAGGTCATAATTTCAAGTACTTTGTGATTTTTGTTGATGATTGCACCCGGATGACATGGATTTATTTTTTGAAAAATAAAGATGAAGTTTATGATAGATTTACTGTGTTCTATAACATGGTCCAAACTCAATTTCAAAAATCTATCAAAGTCATGAGAACAGATAATGGTGGGGAGTATGTGAATTCACAAATGAACCTGTTTTTTCAATCCAAAGGAATAATCCATCAAACCACTTGTCCTCACACCCCCGAACAAAATGGTGTGGCTGAAAGGAAAAATAGAATTCTTTTAGAAATGACTAGGGCACTTATCCTTGAGTCCTTGGTTCCTAAAAGTTTTTGGCCCGAAGCTTTAGCTACTGCTACCTACTTGATCAACCGTCTCCCTACAAAGATTCTCGATATGAAAACCCCTTTGAAAGTCCTCTCTGAGTTTCATAAGCTTCCATCAGTTCTTACTTTGCAGCCTAAAGTGTTTGGATGTACAGTTTTTGTTCATATTCCAAAATCATATCGTAATAAACTCGAACCGTGTGCTGAAAAATGTGTATTTGTGGGATATGGGGTTACTCAAAAGGGGTATAGATGTTACAATCCTAAAACTCATCGTATGTTTACTACGATGAATTGTGAATTTTTGGAAACCAAGTATTTCTACTCTCAGGAACTCAGTGGTCAGGGGGAGGAACAAAGTGACACACTGAGTTGGCTCCAATATTCATCAGAAGTTCAGACCACTACATCATCAGATGTTCAGACTCCAGATAAAGATTTACAGTCCTCCTCTCAAAGTGACAACCTATATCCAGACCTGATATCCGAGGTAATTAGTTCTGAACCAAGTCATACTTTGAATGGTATGGATATTCCAGCTAATGAAATGCAGGAAAATGTTAATGGAGAGTCAGAAAATATAGAAGAAGTTACTCCCATCATCAGAATGTTCAGACTCCAGATAAAGATTTACAGTCCTCCTCTCAAAGTGACAACCTATATCCAGACCTGATATCCGAGGTAATTAGTTCTGAACCAAGTCATACTTTGAATGGTATGGATATTCCAGCTAATGAAATGCAGGAAAATGTTAATGGAGAGTCAGAAAATATAGAAGAAGTTACTCCTCCAGAAAATGTTCCAGAAAATGCTCCAGAAAGTGCTCCAGAAAGATATGTTCTCCCACCAAGGTCTACCAGAGGAATTCCTGCAAAGCGATATTCTCCAGAAAAGAGTTCTCGGTCTACTAAGTATCCGGTAGATAAACTTTGCTAATATTGCAGAAGGTTTTTTTCTCCAAAGAAGCAAAAGCATTTGCAGCAAAACTATATTCAGAAGAGCTCCCGTCAGATGTAGAGCATGCCTTGAAGTTAAAAAATTGGAAGGATGCTATGGATAGTGAGATGGAGGCTCTTATTAAAAATGATACATGGGAGAAGTTTATTCTGCCAACAGAAAAGATCCAGTAGGATGCAGGTGGATATATACCATCAAATATAAACCAAATGGAGACATAGAAAGGTACAAAGCAAGACTTGTTGCCAAAGGATATACTCAGACCTATGGCATTGACTATTCAGAAACTTTTTCTCCAGTTGCAAAGCTAGATACAGTAAGGTTCTTTTCTCAATAGCAGCAAATCTAGGTTGGCCCCTTCATCAATTTGATGTGAAGAATGCCTTCTTACACGGAGAATTACAAGAAGAAGTGTATATGGAAGCTCCTCCAGGATTTGCTCACAGCTTTAAGAATGGAGAAGTTTGTAAATTGAAGAAGGCCCTGTATGGGCTTAAACAATCACCCAGAGCATGGTTTGGAAGGTTCACTCTTGCTATGAAGAAATATGGATATCAACAAAGCAACTCAGATCACACATTGTTTCTTCGTCATAGAGGGAATCTTGTGACATGTCTAATAATTTATGTTGATGACATGATTATAACAGGGAATGATGAAAAGGAGATTAATGAACTAAAAACAGCTTTGTTTGCAGAATTTGAAATGAAAGATTTGGGAGATCTGAAGTATTTCCTTGGAATAGAGGTTTCAAAGATCTAGAATTTTTATTTGTCAGAAGAAATATATACTAGATCTTCTGGCAGAAACAGGAATGGTTGATTGTAAACCAGCAGATACTCCCATGGTCATCAATCAGAAGTTGTTTGTGAAGATAGATGCTAAAACTACTGATAAAGGAAGATATCAAAGGTTGGTAGGAAAACTTATCTATTTGGCTCACACTCGTCCAGACATAGCATATGCTGTTGGAGTTGTCAGTCAATTTATGCATCAACCTCAGGAAGATCATATGGATGCAGTTTTGCGAATTATCAGGTATCTTAAAGGGACTTCAGGTCATGGGGTGTTATTTAAAGCTAATGGTCATCTCAAGATTCAGATATATACAGATGCAGATTGGGCAGGAGATAAAGGTAATCGAAGATCTACTTCAGGATATTTCTCGTTGGTAGGTGGTAATTTAGTTACATGGAAAAGTAAAAAACAGAAAGTTGTCTCCTTGTCAAGTGCTGAAGCTGAGTTTAGAGGTATAGCTAAAGGACTAGCAGAAGCTTTGTGGTTAAAGAAGCTGGTGTCTGAAATAGGTTTTGCCCCCAAAGAAAGTATCCGAATCATGAGTGATAATGAAGCGGCTATCCAAATCTCAGAGAATCCAGTTCAACATGATAGAACCAAGCATGTGGAGGTTGATCGTCACTTCATAAAAGAAAAGTTGGAAAGTGGAATTATCAAGTTACCGTTTGTAAAGTCTGAAGACCAGCTGGCTGATATTCTAACTAAAGCAGTGGGAACATCTATGTTTCATAAGTGTCTAAGCAAGTTGAATTTCGGTAATCCCGATATTCAACTTGAGGGGGAGTGTTAGAATGTGTATCGGTCCAATAAGGGCCCAAGCCCAACAGTCATGTGTTACCTATTTAGCTCTGGTATAAATAGAGGTGTAAGATGTAATCAAAGTGTGATGAAAAAATCAATACAAAAAATTCTTCTCTTCAATTTCTGTTTCTTAACATGGTATCAGAGACACTAACACTAATTCAGGGATCATAACGTCCGTTAAACTCACAAATTATCGAGAAGTCACCATGGCTGATGCCGGCGACCAAAGCTCGTGTTATGAGTTGGCACTTCAGATTGCCAATTTGCTACAGAATCACAAAAACAAATCAATTCAATCATCTCTTAACAACATCAAAACCGAAGCCACCATGGAAAATTGTTCCGGCGACTTTGGGTTTGATTTAACAAATCTGAATAAAACAAATACCAATAAACAACCACAACAACCAAAACAATCAAATAAAACCAATAAATCTCACCTCAAATGTAACGAGTGCGGCATGAAAAGGCACACGAAGGAACAATGCTTCCAGATCATCGGGTACCCGGAATGGTGGTCCGACAATCACAAGAAAAACACCAAATCGACGCCCACGAGTTTAGGTCAAACTCGTGTGGAGGCCACGAGTTTAGACCAAACGCGTGTGGAGGCCACGAGTTTAGACCAAACTCGTGTGGAGGCCACGAGTTTAGACCAAACTCGTGTGGAGGCCACGAGTTTAGACCAAACTCGTGTGGAGGCCACGAGTTGAAGCCCAGCCAATCAAGAAAAACACCAAATCCTTCCCTACCGCTCAGACTAGCTCCGAGTATAAAAGAAATACTCATGATGATCGGCAATCGGTTGCCGGATTTAGAGGAGTAGTGGCGGCTGGAAGAGGAGAAGGGGAGGAAGGGGTTACGGTGGCAGAGAAAAAGGGAAAGGGAAAAAGCCCTTGGCTTTCCACACGGTCAAACACCCCTATACATAATAAGAATTTTCAAAAACAACCCTTAACTTATCATGGAAATGCAAATATAGCCAACGAAGAGACTTTAAAAGAAAATAATGGGGAATGGATATTTGATTGTGGTGCCACCGACACAATGACCTATGACTTGTCGGATTTTAAGGTCATAACGAAACCCAACAAAACCCATATTAAAGCCGCAAATAAAGGAAAATGGATGTAAAAAATGGTGGAACAATTAAATTCTCCACAGACATTCAATTGTCTAATTGTCTTTATGTTCCTGACTTATCACACAAACTTTTGTCAATAAGTCATGTGACAAAAGAACTTAATTGCTCAGTTCTCATGCATCCAACCTTCTGTTTGTTGCAGGATATCAGGACGGGACGGATTATTGGGCGTGGCACTGAGAAAGGAGGACTGTATTATGTTGATGAGGTTACTGAAAGTGGGAATGTCATGCTTGCTCATGGAACTAGTGAAAGAGAAGCATGGTTATGGCATAGAAGATTGGGGCATCCGTCAGTGAGTTATTTGCATATTTTATTTCCAAAACTTTTTCCGTTGAATAAAAAGATTGATTGTGAAACTTGCATTCTCGCAAAAAGTCATAGGCAGACCTTTAAACCCCGTAAGAGTAGAGTTGATTCTCCTTTTTCATTGGTTCATTCTGATGTGTGGGGTCCGGCACCGGTTAGTGGAGGTCATAATTTCAAGTACTTTGTGATTTTTGTTGACGATTGCACCCGGATGACATGGATTTATTTTTTGAAAAATAAAGATGAAGTTTATGATAGATTTACTGTGTTCTATAACATGGTCCAAACTCAATTTCAAAAATCTATCAAAGTCATGAGAACAGATAATGGTGGGGAGTATGTAAATTCACAAATGAACCTGTTTTTTCAATCCAAAGGTGTAATCCATCAAACCACTTGTCCTCACACCCCCGAACAAAATGGTGTGGCTGAAAGGAAAAATAGAATTCTTTTAGAAATGACTAGGGCACTTATTATTGAGTCCTTAGTTCCTAAAAGTTTTTGGCCCGAAGCTTTAGCTACTGCTACCTACTTGATCAACCGTCTCCCTACAAAGATTCTCGATATGAAAACCCCTTTGAAAGTCCTCTCTGAGTTTCATAAGCTTCCATCAGTTCTTACTTTGCAGCCTAAAGTGTTTGGATGTACAGTTTTTGTTCATATTCCAAAATCATATCGTAATAAACTCGAACCGTGTGCTGAAAAATGTGTATTTGTGGGATATGGGGTTAATCAAAAGGGGTATAGATGTTACAATCCTAAAACTCATCGTATGTTTACTACGATGAATTGTGATTTTTTGGAAACCAAGTATTTCTACTCTCAGGAACTCAGTGGTCAGGGGGAGGAACAAAGTGACACACTGAGTTGGCTCCAATATTCATCAGAAGTTCAGACCACTACATCATCAGATGTTCAGACTCCAGATAAAGATTTACAGTCCTCCTCTCAAAGTGACAACCTATATCCAGACCTGATATCCGAGGTAATTAGTTCTGAACCAAGTCATACTTTGAATGGTATGGATATTCCAGCTAATGAAATGCAGGAAAATGTTAATGGAGAGTCAGAAAATATAGAAGAAGTTACTCCTCCAGAAAATGTTCAGACTCCAGATAAAGATTTACAGTCCTCCTCTCAAAGTGACAACCTATATCCAGACCTGATATCCGAGGTAATTAGTTCTGAACCAAGTCATACTTTGAATGGTATGGATATTCCAGCTAATGAAATGCAGGAAAATGTTAATGGAGAGTCAGAAAATATAGAAGAAGTTACTCCTCCAGAAAATGTTCAGACTCCAGATAAAGATTTACAGTCCTCCTCTCAAAGTGACAACCTATATCCAGACCTGATATCCGAGGTAATTAGTTCTGAACCAAGTCATACTTTGAATGGTATGGATATTCCAGCTAATGAAATGCAGGAAAATGTTAATGGAGAGTCAGAAAATATAGAAGAAGTTACTCCTCCAGAAAATGTTCCAGAAAATGCTCCAGAAAGTGCTCCAGAAAGATATGTTCTCCCACCAAGGTCTACCAGAGGAATTCCTGCAAAGCGATATTCTCCAGAAAAGAGTTCTCGGTCTACTAAGTATCCGGTAGACAACTTTGCTAATATTGCAGAAGGTTTTTTCTCCAAAGAAGCAAAAGCATTTGCAGCAAAACTATATTCAGAAGAGCTCCCGTCAAATGTAGAGCATGCCTTGAAGTTAAAAAATTGGAAGGATGCTATGGATAGTGAAATGGAGGCTCTTATGAAGAATGATACATGGGAGAAATGTTTTCTTCCAAAAGGAAAGGATCCAGTAGGGTGCAGGTGGATATATACCATCAAATATAAACCAAATGGAGACATAGAGAGGTACAAAGCAAGACTTGTTGCCAAAGGGTATACTCAAACCTATGGCATTGACTATTCAGAAACCTTCTCTCCAGTTGCAAAGCTAGATACAATAAGAGTTCTTTTCTCAATAGCAGCAAATCTAGGTTGGCCCCTTCATCAATTTGATGTGAAGAATGCCTTCTTACACGGAGAATTACAAGAAGAAGTGTATATGGAAGCCCCTCCTGGTTTTTCTCACAGCTTTAAGGATGGGGAAGTTTGTAAATTGAAAAAGGCCTTGTATGGGCTTAAACAATCACCCAGAGCTTGGTTTGGAAGATTTACTCTTGCTATGAAGAAATATGGATATCAACAAAGCAACTCAGATCACACATTGTTTCTTCGTCATAGAGGGAATCTTGTGACATGTCTAATAATTTATGTTGATGACATGATTATAACAGGGAATGATGAAAATGAGATTAATAAACTAAAATCAGCTCTGTTTGCAGAGTTTGAAATGAAAGATTTGGGAGATCTGAAGTATTTCCTTGGAATAGAAGTTTCAAAATCTGAACAAGGAATTTTTATTTGTCAGAAGAAATATATACTAGATCTTCTGGCAGAAACAGGAATGGTTGATTGTAAACCAGCAGATACTCCCATGGTCATCAATCAGAAGTTGTTTGTGAAGATAGATGCTAAAACTACTGATAAAGGAAGATATCAAAGGTTGGTAGGAAAACTTATCTATTTGGCTCACACTCGTCCAGACATAGCATATGCTGTTGGAGTTGTCAGTCAATTTATGCATCAACCTCAGGAAGATCATATGGATGCAGTTCTGCGAATTATTAGGTATCTCAAAGGAACTTCAGGTCATGGGGTGTTATTTAAGACTAATGGTCACCTCAAAATTCAGTTATATACAGATGCAGATTGGGCAGGAGATAAAGGTAATCGAAGATCTACTTCAGGATATTTCTCGTTGGTAGGTGGTAATTTAGTTACATGGAAAAGTAAAAAACAGAAAGTTGTCTCCTTGTCAAGTGCTGAAGCTGAGTTTAGAGGTATAGCTAAAGGACTAGCAGAAGCTTTGTGGTTAAAGAAGCTGGTGTCTGAAATAGGTTTTGCCCCCAAAGAAAGTATCCGAATCATGAGTGATAATGAAGCGGCTATCCAAATCTCAGAGAATCCAGTTCAACATGATAGAACCAAGCATGTGGAGGTTGATCGTCACTTCATAAAAGAAAAGTTGGAAAGTGGAATTATCAAGTTACCATTCGTAAAGTCTGAAGATCAACTGGCTGATATTCTAACTAAAGCAGTGGGAACATCTATGTTTCATAAGTGTCTAAGCAAGTTGAATTTCGGTAATCCCGATATTCAACTTGAGGGGGAGTGTTAGAATGTGTATCGGTCCAATAAGGGCCCAAGCCCAACAGTCATGTGTTACCTATTTAGCTCTGGTATAAATAGAGGTGTAAGATGTAATCAAAGTGTGATGAAAAAATCAATACAAAAAATTCTTCTCTTCAATTTCTGTTTCTTAACATGGTATCAGAGACCTACACTTGGCTGAAACCGAAAGTTCTGGTTGCAACTAGTAAATAAGAAAGTTTTCGTATGTTAGTCAATAATGTGTGTACGCAAGGCTGAAAGTTTTTTGTTGCATTTATTAGTAAATAAAAAACTGGCTCGTGGAACCTTTGCACAGTAACAGAATACATGGCCTATATCAGAATACAAACAAAAACCCCTTGCTTTGATTTATTATTTTTGATAGCAAATGAACCTTTTGATAGGTTTCAACATTACAAGAGGGACAAAATGAAAATAAAAAGACCATATTGGGCACATTACGAAAAAACCCAGTGCCCAAAACACCAAAGAAAACCAAGGCAAATTTGTACAATTTCTTAAAAACAAAGATAGAAAATACTGAAAGTATCAAATATTTTTGTTGTTGGTCTAAGCATTGCTCCTGAATGACCCAAGAGCTTTTACTGCTCCTGCTCTCAATACATACTGATGGTAGAATGCGGCAATAGCGGCTCCAATCATCGGTCCTACCCAGAATAACCACTGCACACATTTACACAAGTCAGTATTTTATAAACCAAATACTATCACTTAATTAACATGAACAAAATACACTTTTGGTTATAACTTACTTGATCATCCCATGCTTTATCTTTTCCGTAGATAACCGCAGCACCAAAACTACGAGCCGGGTTGATTCCAGTGCCCGTGATTGGAATAGTCGCTAAGTGAACCATGAACACCGCAAATCCAATAGGTAGAGGTGCCAACACCTTCAATTCAACCAATACAATTATGTCAAAAACACTAAAATAATGTACATAATATTATATGTGTACTCGAGTTATAAAACAGAGTAAAAAATAACTAAGTAGTACTTACGGGAACGTGGGAATCGCGTGCATTTCTTTTGGGGTCAGTAGCCGAGAAAACGGTGTATACAAGAACAAATGTGCCAATGATTTCGGCACCCAAACCGGTGCCTTTATTGTAACCATCGGCTAGCTCATTGGCACCACCACCATAAGTAGTGTAGTACGTCTTTTGAAAAGCCTTAACAAGGCCGCAACCACAAATGGCACCCAAGCATTGGGCCACAATGTACATGAAAGCCCTTGGGAGTGTCACTTTCCTTGCCAAAAACAGCCCAAATGTGACCGCGGGATTAATGTGGCCTCCTGAGATACCAGCCGTGCAATAAACCAGGACAAAGATCATGCCACCAAAGGCCCACGCGATACCGAGGATCCCAACTCCACCACACTGGTCGGGACTGTGGGCGGGGTCGACTTGGGACTTGTAGCCGATGACGGTTAAGACAGTTACGTAAAGGAACAAGAGAGTGGCAACGAACTCGGCAATGATGGCTCGATAAAACGACCATTTTGTAAGTTCTCCGGAGTCGAACAGGGCGGCAGGGGGAGGGTCTTGGTAATCTCTAGCACCATACTGATCATGACCACCAACCTCAATGTCTTTGCTCATTTTTATCAATTGATCAATTCCTTCTTCTAATACTAAAACTTATATTAAGCTGTATATATTTTTGTGTGAGTATGTGAGTGATTAAAAGAAAGAAGTGTTTGAGATTTTGATGAGTAGAGTGTCACACAATTGGGACTATTTATATGGGTACAAATGTTGAACATTGAGACTGATCATTAGCTAAAGATAAACTTTTATAGTGTGTGTGGCCACCTAGCTTAATAATTCACTGACACTAAAGTCCATAAAATATTAGCTAAATAATAAGAATTAAAAACTTAAATCATCACAAATACACTGAATTATATTATATTACTATAGTAAACACCTTTTCTTGTAGTGACTGTTTATGAAGCCAACCGACCATGATGCAAAATGTGATTAAAGGATTGAGATTCTCTAAAGTTATTCCAACTTCATAGGTGAAGTTGGAATAACTTCAACCATTGGATTAAATCCAATGGTCAATATTAAAAGTTGATGTTTTAATCTTGACCATTGGATTTAATCCAATGGTTGAAGTTACTCCAACTTCACCTATGAAGTTGGAGTAACTTTAGAGAATCCTAATCGATTGAAAACGTCTGTCACTCTCACCCACCACCGTCCATACCAATTTTCGCCTACATTATTTTGTCGTCAAGCCACTATCTTTGTGACACCTGTACTCCACTAACCAATCATATTCCAGAGTTGTTGTAGGCTGTTATTTTTTTATTTTTGGTTTTGCAAACCCAGCCAATCGTCGAACACTTCCCCAAAACAGAATGTACGAGTATTTTTTGGCACAGGGTAACACGACCAGAAAAAGGTCAACCCCACCAGAGCATTAGCGGTGACGTCGCCGCTAATGCTCCCACCGACATTCCACCGACATGCCTGCAATAATGACTGACAAAGTCGGCTCCAAGATGCCACGTCGCAAGCATTAGCGGCGACGTCGCCGCTAATGCTCCGACATAGATACTGTTAAGGTCCTTTACGTCGGATCATATAATTGGGAGTAAACGATCTATATATATTGCAATCTGCATTCAATAGACTTTCATTTTCATTCTCAATTCTCAATCGTTATATATCAATAGACTTCTCAATCGTTTATTCTTTACATAACAGGTATATATATTATGAATATAGATATTATACTTATGTCTAATTATATATATAGTTATTGTACTAACTATACATATAGTATGGATACCATCGATATGTTGACTTGTTTACTTTAATTGTTTCAGATGGATAGTTTGGAGGATATTTGGGCAGACCCAGAAAACGTACGTATCGAAGTGCCGGATGATGAGTTTGAGACACCTGATGCAGACGGTGTTTTTGACTACGAAGCTGGAGACTTAGAAACCGAGGAGGTGTTCGCTTCCTTCGAAGAATTGACAGAGTGGGCTCAAAGAACAGCACTGGAGTTGGGTTATGTTCTAGTCAGACGGCGAACGAACACCAACTCGTTAAAGGTGGTCAATAAAGTGACACTAATATGTCAGCACGGTGGAAAACGCGATAAAAGGTTAATTGGGGCCGTTCAACGGTCCACCAAGATAGGCTGCCCCTTTACTCTGGTAGGCCGCCCCGGGTATGATGGTGGTTGGAGGGTCACTGTCAAGGACTGGAAACACAATCATGATCCAGCTACCGATCTGCAGGGGTATGCATACGCGAGACGGATGACGGAAGAAGAAAAGGAATTTGTGGGAAACCAATCGGATCGCGGTTTGTACCCACGCCAGATCCTGGTAAACCTCAAAAGAGAATTTACAGGAAACCGGACTCGAAGAGGAGACATTACCAACTTTCTGAAATCGAGACGGAAGGCGGGCCAAGCAGGGCATACTCCAATGCAGGTACAAACATCATATTAGTGATTATGTACTACGTTGTTGGAAGTGAGTTATTTACTATATTTTGTTCACCTGTTGCAGGTTATGTTCTCACTGCTGCAGGAGAAAAATTACATTTACCAGTTTACTACAAATAGTAAAAATGGACGGTTGGAGAACCTCTTTTTCATGCATCCAACATCAATGACCCTATGGCGCACATTTCCCTGGGTTATTGAAATAGACGCCACGTACAAAACCAACGTGTACAACATGCCGCTTGTTGAGATTGTCGGTGTGACTTCAACGGGCGAGACCTTCAGTTTAGCCTATGCTTTTATCGTAAACGAGCAAGAGGCGAATTATGAATGGGTGTTACAATCTCTCAAGTCCACCCTTGTTGTCGGCGCACAGGATGTCTTAGAAGATGGTAGTTGTGGATTTCGAGCTACCGCTGTTGCTTTGGGGCTAGATGAGAACCACGGTTCAGAGTGGGTTCGTATGCAGATGCTCGAGGAGTTTGAATCTGACCTCGAGGGGTACATGCGAATGTATGGGGATGAGGGCCCACACATATTGGAGTCGCTGCGAACCTCTTATTATAAAAAATGGCGAGACAAAAAACATTGGATGAGTAAAGTGTGGTTCCATATCCTCCTGGCCAATAAGTTGGGTATAATAATCAACTGCATAAGCCTACGTGACCCCCGCACAGTATTCCCGATGCAACATGGCTTGGATCAATTAAAGTTGGCTCAACCGATATCTATTGCTCTTGTAAATCACGAAGGCCATTTTATTGCTGTGGAATTAGCAGGTGATTACCCAATGCCTTACAAGAATCCAGAATGGAGTCACTACGCAACCCCGCCTGCACGTGCAGTGGCATCAATGTATGAACATCGAGAACAAGCGTTTCAAGAATGGATGTATGCACACTGCCCAATAATACCACCTGGGCCTCCTATTGTTATAAATGATTAAATTCATTACATGTTGTATATATTTTGGGTATAATAAACATTTTATGTTGTATTATGAATGGTGATTCATTTTATGAATGGTCAAAGATAGATTGTATTATGTTTTTTTTTGTATGTTTTTTTTAATAAATATTTGTTTTCCAATAAGATAAATATTATCTTTTTATATTATCTTATTTAATCGATATTTTTTAAAAAACATCATAGTCAAATATAAACTTACATTACAATAATACATATTCAAAATAATACATAGAAAACTTAGATAAAAATTATACATATTCAAAATAACGATATAAAACTTAGATAAAAAAACTACATATTCAAAATATTACATAATTTTTCTAACGGAAACCGTCTTCAGCTAGCTCTTATGTCGCAAAGTCGATTTTTTTTCCAACCAACTTTACCAGTTTCTCAAGTTCAGAAGTTATTTCGTCGATACTTGGTAATGTCGTTTCAAGATATTCGCTATGCTGCTCTTCACTTATAATGATTCTGCTGCCACTTTTCCTTATTTCTTTTATTTTCTTCTTATGTTCCAGCTTCCTTTGTTCCATAAGAAGCTTACAATCATTAATTTTGTGGTAAAGTTCATACCCGTCCTCTATATCCTCTTTACATTGCGCTTTCAATGCATGAAATGTTACCGTAGGAGGTGATGATGGGTTAGATGACGATGAAGAAGCCATAACCTTTGTTAAACCTCGCCTGGCCGGAAAATAGGTTGATGGCCGGAATATAGAGAGAAAATGGTTGATGTGGGTTTTTGTTGTTTGAGTCGTCTGGCTTCTTTGGCTGGTATAAAAAGAAAATTAAGTTGAAGCATTAGCGGCGACGTCGCCGCTAATGCTTGGGCCCGACACTGCAATGATGACTGACAATGTCGGATCCCCACGTCACAGGCATTAGCGGCGACGTCGCCGCTAATGCGCCCTGGTGGGGTTACCCCTTTTGCCCTGATCGTTCTACGCTCCTCATATTTTTTTTCCCTCAGCAAAACAGAAATGTATTTAGTGGCCATAGTATTGCCACTTAATGCTTTACTTTTTTTAGTGAGCATTAAATATGAAACTGACAAAAAGAAAATGGATACGTAAACTAATGCTAATACAAACGTTCGAATTAAAATGAAAATTTGTCATTTTTTTAGTGAGCCGAGCCCATAAATCCAGTAATCCACCATATATTCTTATGTAATTTTTATAAATGTACCTACAAAACTATACAACAAGCTATATAAATGTTTGGTTTTACTATATTTATCAAAACTTGTAATATATATGTATCAACTCTCCTTTTGTTAAATTTTCATCAATTTTTTTTAATACATTCTGTTGCACAAGGACTCAAGGAGGATGTGATCTTTTTCAGTAAGTTATACGAGTATCTTTCTAACCTTTTAAAAGATCCTCAAGACTTCAATGGAAATTTATTTTCATTTCTTTTGTTTTGTGAAAAACATATTAAAAGAGTATATTACATTAGAAAGAAAAACTTATTATACAGCTTATTTTGCAATGTTTCATTGAAAGACAAAAGCTTATTGTTTTTGAATGTAAATATATTGAAGATTCATACAGCTAGAGGATTTTAGGTTAGATGAAAATAGAAAAGGATGAGTTTATATATATTTGTACACTTGGGGTTGTCCAAGTTTCATTTGAAGAGTTGTAATATGTTTTTGGAAATTTAATAAAATGAGAGGCAGAAGGCCTGACTTGTGAAGAAAAAAAAAAAAAGCTTATTGTTTTTAATATTAGGTGAAACAGAAAAAAATTTGAAGAGATTTTTGGATTAGAGTAGATAAATTATTAATAGCTTAGAGTTAGCGGAAATGGTATAATAGCTTATTAAACATTTTAAAATGTTAATATAAACTTTTTTCTTCAGTTATAGAAAGAAAAAAACTGCTTACTGCTGCCTTCTACGGGTTTTGAGCCCCAATACCTTTACTGTGTATGGGAGAGGTTAAAATGTAGACAGATCTTACCTCTACATAGGTAGAGAGGCTGCTTCCAGGTTCTACCTGAATGTTAGAAACGGACCCCCGACCTTTGCATGAGATGAGGATCGAACTCATGACCTCTATCTCCAGAGACCAAAATGTTTACCACTGATCCAAACAACGCTGCTTCTCTTAAGTTATAGAATAAATGTTAAATAAAACGTAAACATCCGACCAAAGTTAAGAAATAGAAAAGTTACAAATATATTATCGAAATATAAGCATATAAGTTAAACAACCTTTGTACTTCCCATTATAGCTCAGTGGTTGAGCACCAGCTTTACATGCTGGAGGTCTCGAATTCGAGACATGAGAAAGACATTTAAAGGAATTTCACAAGTTATACCACCTTCAAAGTAGCTTGGTGGTTAACTTTTAGGATTTTTACAAGATTTCTCAAGTTCGAACATATTAAGATCTTTACAAGATTTCTCAAGTTCAAATCATGTTAGATATGATTTTTGAGGTTCAACAACCATAAATACATCCGAGTTAAAAAGTCACACCCACCCTCGCGGATACGGAAAAAAAAAACCATACTCATTTTTGCCTTCAAAAAACATAAATTGGGTAACGGATTTGTGAGATGCATATCAATATATCAGCATATGTGGGCTCATATATGGTAATATGGGCTTTGTTGTATAAGTTGATATTGCGGAGCTCATAGCCCATACATCTCATTTAGCGTTGCCGTTGAACATATGGATTGTAGCTATACATGCTTTTTAATGTAAGCTTGCTCCAAAGCCTAACCAACAATACTACTCCGTAATCAAGTGATCCTTGGGAACCATTTTCTTTCATCGTACACCATTTTCTTTTATCGTACAATTCAACTTTTTTAAAAGGTACTGATAAATCCAAAACAATATTTAGCTATGTTTTATACATTTGTATATTGTAATATAATATGTTTAATTGTTGTGAATGAATAAAAAATATTCTTGATTAGTTACTGTCTTTCTTATAAAAGAGTATTATATAACTTTAAATTATTTTCTCTCTAAGTTCTTTCTTACTATTTTTCTCTTAGAATATTACATTTTCGGTCATGCGAAAAGGAAGAGTCACGGTTAACAGACCAAAAAGGAGTCCATGAATTATAAAATGACGGATTCTCATGATTAAAGTCGATCTGCTGAATTAACTATTACTCGTATTATTTAAGGTTTTCTTTGTTGAAATTTCATATGGTTAGGTATTTGAATGACGACAATACGATATTTGTAAATCTAGTATCTATTTTACACTTCAATCAACTAATTTAATAAAATGAGCCGACAATTACAAACACAGTATTTTACGTATTAAATATCATTTATGTTTTACGTATGTATACATATAAATAAAGTCCGGGTACCATTTATGTCATTAAGAAAAATATATATGTTTTGTGACAAAACACACCGTAAAGGAACCGTTAGCAAGTCACAAGTCACAACACAACCCTAATCCATTTCAATGCAAGATCAACCTTCTTGATTTAGGTGTAACGTTATCTTATGTTTATAATCTTGTTTTCATTGACCACCGCACTTGATGAAACCATCGATTCAGTTAAAAATCAAGAAATCATTGAATGGCATTATAAAAAAAATTCAAAACTGGTCCACGGTCACATTACACGGGTATAATCTAGTGGGCGTGTATTTTAACTTAACGTACACTATGATAAAAGTTACTCGTGCATGACATGTTTTAACATTCTAATAGTTTAGCAACCAATATAACATTTTTCACAAGTTGGGCTCATCTTTGTGTAATTAAATGATAGTCACCGAGAAAAAAAAAAACTTTTTTTTTTTTTTGAACATAAAGAAAAAAATACCTGAGAAAATTATAATCGGATCTCATCAATTAATAACCCCGGCCCATCTCATTTCCCCATCACATTTCAATATCTTCTTTTGATCCCATCACTCTCTATATAGACAGTGATACAGATCAGGTACATACGTTTTGTTATTTTTTCTTTTCATTCGAATCTACAATTTGTATATATATATATACATGTTATTTTTTCATACATAAGTGTCAATGTACGTACAGTATAAATTTAGGTATATAACGTGCATGATTTTATGCATGAATTGATATTCGGTCTTTTTTTTGGTCACCTCATATGTTCAAATCATAAGATACTTTGTATAGAACAATGTGTGTAATAATCAAAATACGACGAATTGAAAGATTTTGTGTTATAGTTATAAGGGTTCTGCTAATTATAGCCCGTAAAAATATTATTGTCAAACAGACAAACACGAAAGTTTTCATGTAAACATATTGTTAAAGGAGATTTTAACTTTCTTTCCATGTTATGAATAACATTTGTTAATAATATTAAAAGTACAGTGTTTATTAGTATATACTATGCTTAATCATGATATTTTTGCAAAAGTGCATATGTAATTGTTCGTATATATGTCACTCTGAGGTTTTCCTAGGATCTGCAGGTATGGAAGATTATAGACGACAAGGTGGAATTCAGCAATTGTTAGTTGCTGAACAAGAAGCTCGACAAATAGTCAATACTGCAAGAACTGGTAAAAATGTTGCCTTTCATTGAAAGTTTAGTTTTTGTGTAAACTTGACCATTGATGTGATGGTTTTTGGTTTCTGTTCTCAGCAAAGTTGAATAGACTTAAACAAGCAAAAGATGAAGCTGAAGAAGAAGTAGCTAAATTTCGAGCCCATATGGAGAAAGAATACCAGAAAACTATATCAGAGGTAAAAAAGACAATAACCTCTATTACCTTTCAACACTTTCCTATTCTTCGAATTGCTTAGCATCTAATTTGTTACATTGATTGCAAAACAGTCAGCTGGTTTTTCTGGAGTGAATGTAAAGCGGCTTGATGAAGAAACAGTTACAAAGATCGATCAATTGAAAAAACAGGCTGCAAAAGTTTCACCGGAGGTTATCAAGATGCTCATGACTCAAGTCACAACCGTCAGAGTTTGAATAATTCGCACCTGTGTTTCTTAGATTATTACTTCGTATTTGCAGACCCGAGTCTGTGTAGTTGCCAATAAATTCCTTACAAAAGAATTGTTACCATCCTATTTTGATTAGCAACTATAACTTGTTTATGGGATAATTAAGCGAATGCTGCATTTTCTGACTTTCTGTCATGCTTATTAGCAATTATTGTCGGTTTTTGGACTTCAACAATATTTGATACTGCATTGTCAAAAACATTTCTGTTTTAGGGATCTGAATTACATACGAGTTGATTGTTTAATAGGTTTCCAGATCTGAATTACATACACGGTTTTCATCCCTTTAACTTCCCCATTTTGAAATCTTATTTACTGAATCGATGAAAAGGGGAAAGTGTTAAAACACAATGTTCACTCATATTTTGTCTTGAAACTTTTGAGCTCAATGAAGCCAGATAAATGATAAAAATGCAAGTTATAAACAACAAAAGAATCAACATCTGTTTACACCAAATGCCTGACTAAAAACCCATTTATTCTTGGGTGTGTAACAAGAATGCATTTTTTACTAGAATTTGTCAGATTTCTATAAACAAACTTATAGGACTCATATATCCAGACTTTACATATGTTAGCCTCAAAACTAGACATCTACAAACCATCAACTCGGCCTTTTCTTTTGAATCTTGACATCCATGAGATCTGCAACAAACCCCGGCTGTGAAATTTTCACTTCTTCCACACTAGTTTCACCAGTCAACATCCTGATGACTCCAGACATCTTGGGGCGAAGTTTTGAGGTCTCTTGAACACATAGTAACCCAACCTTCAAAAATCGCACTGCTTCTATTTTTAGCCTCTCATCGTCACCTTTTAACAACAAAGGGTCCACTAGCTCCACCAGACGATCACAGTTATACATATCCCATGTCTGTACAAACACATTTGATTAAAGTACAGCCACATGAAAAGTGGCCCATTCTAACGTATCTATGATTTAGTATTAGCTTACCTTATCAACCAGGAAACGCTCTCCAAGTTCCATGTCGAAATCAACAACTGACCGGCCAGTGATGATTTCAAGAAACAGCACACCAAAGCTATAAACATCAGATTTCCGAGTCAATCGTCCACTAACAGCATATTCTGGAGAAAGATACCCTCTAGAAATAACATATGGACAAGTCAGACACAGACAAAAACAGAACAAGTAACACATTTATTCAGGACTTACAATGTCCCAGCAACATGAGTACTAATATGAGACGTGCCGTCTTGAAACAACCTTGCAAGCCCGAAATCTGCTACTTTCGGATTAAAATTGTGATCTAGAAGCACATTGCTTGCCTTAATATCTCTGTGAACTATATGAGGGTCCTTCTCTTCATGGAGATATGCTAATGCTTTAGCAACTCCTAATGAAACATTCTTCCTTGTTGTCCAATTAAAACTGCTCCTGTTTAGCTCCCCACCTTTTAAATAACAAAAACAAACGCGATAAAACAGACTAAATTATCAATAATTACCACCATTTTCTATTACTGTATTTGGAAACATGCATTTTAGGTACATTCTTAAACAGAGAAAGAATTACCTAGAAATCGATACGCTAGGCTATTGTTTTCCATATAATCATAGACCAAACATCTTTTGGCTCCTTCAACACAACATCCATGAAGATTTACAAGATTTTCATGATGTACATCAGATAATGCAGCGATTTCAGATATGAATTCACGCTCGCCTCTCATCGATTCAATTTCGACGGAGAGCACTTTTATCGCGACGATAGTCCCATCAGTGAGTTGACCCTGTCAAAAGTCAAACCATATTAATGTTAAGAAGTGACCCATTGAGTAATATATCAAAGGATATTAATGGTTGACTAATTTCGACATTATTTTATAACAATGACATTTGCATTATTGATATGTCGCTGCAAGTTGTATGGATCCCAAACGTTGTATGCATTACTGGATTGTACAGAGTTGTCCGAAAGGTCAAACGACCAAGTAGTACTGTACAACCCTTCAACGCATATCAAGTTCGTTTTCTGGAGCAACAAAGACATTCACCAAAGGAACATTACAAGTTTGATCATTAGAGATTGCATCATTACACTGTCCTCTACAAAACAAGAATGCATTCCTGGAGGACTTGCTGGCTGCTGCTATAATTTCGTGTTATCAACTTCTAACAAGTTTAATGACTAATAACTTAACAAACAAACTAACATTTATCTGCTAGAAAACCGAGAATTTGACAAGTTCTTCTTAATCTAAATTCGATGATTCTTACAACACTCTAAGGATAATCTGTTTGGGACAAAAGAATGAGATTATTTTGTTGATCATAGCCCTTACATGCAGTAAAAGGTCGTAAAAAAAAATAACCGCCCTGCTGCGGATTAACCATAGCTTTTAAAATCTTATTAAACTAAAACAATCAAATAGTAATAAGTAGGGAAAAGGATCACCTTGTAAACAGAGCCAAATCCTCCTTCTCCAACTATGTTTTTGGAACTGAAACCATCACTAGCAACTTTCAACTCATGGTAAGAAAATAACCTAAAATTCAAAGAACTTTCTCCACCTGTTTTATTTTACACAAATTTCATTAATTGATTAAAAATTATACACACCCATGATCATCTCCAAATCAAATTCTTCAAAATCATCAAACTTTTCTATTTTTTTATAATTAGATTCCAACAAACAACATCTCATGATATGCTAATGCTTTAGCAACTCCTAATGAAACATTCTTCCTTGTTGTCCAATTAAAACTGCTCCTGTTTAGCTCCCCACCTTTTAAATAACAAAAACAAACGCGATAAAACAGACTAAATTATCAATAATTACCACCATTTTCTATTACTGTATTTGGAAACATGCATTTTAGGTACATTCTTAAACAGAGAAAGAATTACCTAGAAATCGATACGCTAGGCTATTGTTTTCCATATAATCATAGACCAAACATCTTTTGGCTCCTTCAACACAACATCCATGAAGATTTACAAGATTTTCATGATGTACATCAGATAATGCAGCGATTTCAGATATGAATTCACGCTCGCCTCTCATCGATTCAATTTCGACGGAGAGCACTTTTATCGCGACGATAGTCCCATCAGTGAGTTGACCCTGTCAAAAGTCAAACCATATTAATGTTAAGAAGTGACCCATTGAGTAATATATCAAAGGATATTAATGGTTGACTAATTTCGACATTATTTTATAACAATGACATTTGCATTATTGATATGTCGCTGCAAGTTGTATGGATCCCAAACGTTGTATGCATTACTGGATTGTACAGAGTTGTCCGAAAGGTCAAACGACCAAGTACATTATCTTGTTGTACTGTACAACCCTTCAACGCATATCAAGTTCGTTTTCTGGAGCAACAAAGACATTCACCAAAGGAACATTACAAGTTTGATCATTAGAGATTGCATCATTACACTGTCCTCTACAAAACAAGAATGCATTCCTGGAGGACTTGCTGGCTGCTGCTATAATTTCGTGTTATCAACTTCTAACAAGTTTAATGACTAATAACTTAACAAACAAACTAACATTTATCTGCTAGAAAACCGAGAATTTGACAAGTTCTTCTTAATCTAAATTCGATGATTCTTACAACACTCTAAGGATAATCTGTTTGGGACAAAAGAATGAGATTATTTTGTTGATCATAGCCCTTACATGCAGTAAAAGGTCGTAAAAAAAAATAACCGCCCTGCTGCGGATTAACCATAGCTTTTAAAATCTTATTAAACTAAAACAATCAAATAGTAATAAGTAGGGAAAAGGATCACCTTGTAAACAGAGCCAAATCCTCCTTCTCCAACTATGTTTTTGGAACTGAAACCATCACTAGCAACTTTCAACTCATGGTAAGAAAATAACCTAAAATTCAAAGAACTTTCTCCACCTGTTTTATTTTACACAAATTTCATTAATTGATTAAAAATTATACACACCCATGATCATCTCCAAATCAAATTCTTCAAAATCATCAAACTTTTCTATTTTTTTATAATTAGATTCCAACAAACAACATCTCATGAAATAGAGCTAAAAGTCAAAAAAGTAACCAAAGTTTTTGACTTTCTTCCTTTTTTTCACATTTTCCATCTCTTGATTCAATTACAGTACATACCCATTACATTATTCATATCAAATTCTTATAAAGACCCTTTTTTTTTTTCTCAATTATCAAGAAACAAGAACCCGTTTATCAAGTTAAAACTTGACCTTCAGATAATCTCATCAGTAAAAAACCTCATCCATTTACCGAAAGACAAGGAGCCAATAGATAAAAAGTGAAAAAGCTATAAAAAAAAAACTGACCTTTATCACTTTTATGGACCATCTTGACTTCTGAAGTTGAGGTGAAACATTGATAACATGGCATAAGAAAATTCATTTATATTTTTTATTTTATAAACCTTGGAATACTTCCTTTTTTCTTCCAAAAATAAAGGATCTTGTGTATGTATATATTGATTTGAGAGGTGTGTAAGGAAGATGAAGAAGATATATGGGATTAGAAAGAAAGACAAAGAACATTGATGATGATATATAGGAATCAAATGTATGGGTTGGATCAGTGGTTGGAGCCCTTGCCTCTGGAAACAGAGGTCATGGGTTCGATCCTCATGCCCAGCAAGGCTGGAGGTCCTTTTCTACCTTTGGTAGAACATGGAAGCAGCCTCTCTACCTTTGGTAGAGGTAAGGCTGTCTACATCTCAACCTCCCCCATACGCCGTCAAAGACGGTATTGGGACCCAAAACCCGTGGAAGACGGCATTGGGAGTTACTTTACTTTACTTTATTTATTTTTTCTTACTTTCTTTCTTTCTTTACTTTCTTTCTTTTCTTTACTTTCTTTACTTTACTTTACTTTACTTTCTTTACTTTACTTTCTTTACTTTACTTTACTTTACTTTACTTTACTTTACTTTACTTTACTTTACTTTACTTTACTTTACTTTACTTTACTTTACTTTACTTTCTTTACTTTACTTTACTTTACTTTACTTTACTTTACTTTCTTTACTTTCTTTACTTTACTTTACTTTACTTTACTTTCTTTACTTTACTTTACTTTACTTTACTTTACTTTACTTTACTTTACTTTACTTTACTTTACTTTACTTTACTTTACTTTACTTTACTTTACTTTACTTTACTTTACTTTACTTTACTTTACTTTACTTTACTTTACTTTACTTTACTTTACTTTACTTTACTTTACTTTACTTTACTTTACTTTACTTTACTTTACTTTACTTTACTTTACTTTACTTTACTTTACTTTACTTTACTTTACTTTACTTTACTTTACTTTCTTTACTTTACTTTACTTTACTTTACTTTACTTTACTTTCTTTACTTTACTTTACTTTACTTTACTTTACTTTACTTTCTTTACTTTACTTTACTTTACTTTACTTTACTTTACTTTACTTTACTTTCTTTACTTTACTTTACTTTACTTTACTTTCTTTACTTTACTTTACTTTACTTTACTTTACTTTACTTTCTTTACTTTACTTTACTTTACTTTACTTTACTTTACTTTCTTTACTTTACTTTACTTTACTTTACTTTACTTTACTTTCTTTACTTTACTTTACTTTCTTTACTTTACTTTACTTTACTTTACTTTCTTTACTTTCTTTACTTTCTTTACTTTACTTTACTTTACTTTACTTTCTTTACTTTACTTTACTTTACTTTACTTTACTTTACTTTCTTTACTTTCTTTACTTTACTTTACTTTACTTTACTTTCTTTACTTTACTTTACTTTACTTTACTTTACTTTACTTTCTTTACTTTCTTTACTTTACTTTACTTTACTTTACTTTCTTTACTTTCTTTACTTTACTTTACTTTACTTTACTTTCTTTACTTTACTTTACTTTACTTTACTTTACTTTACTTTACTTTACTTTACTTTACTTTACTTTACTTTACTTTACTTTACTTTACTTTACTTTACTTTCTTTACTTTACTTTACTTTACTTTACTTTACTTTACTTTCTTTACTTTACTTTACTTTACTTTACTTTACTTTACTTTACTTTACTTTACTTTACTTTACTTTACTTTACTTTACTTTACTTTACTTTACTTTACTTTACTTTACTTTACTTTCTTTACTTTCTTTACTTTACTTTACTTTCTTTACTTTCTTTACTTTCTTTACTTTACTTTACTTTACTTTACTTTCTTTACTTTACTTTACTTTACTTTACTTTCTTTACTTTACTTTACTTTACTTTACTTTCTTTACTTTACTTTACTTTACTTTACTTTACTTTACTTTCTTTACTTTCTTTACTTTACTTTACTTTACTTTACTTTCTTTACTTTCTTTACTTTACTTTACTTTACTTTACTTTCTTTACTTTACTTTACTTTACTTTACTTTACTTTACTTTCTTTACTTTCTTTACTTTACTTTACTTTACTTTACTTTCTTTACTTTACTTTACTTTCTTTACTTTACTTTACTTTACTTTACTTTACTTTACTTTCTTTACTTTACTTTACTTTACTTTACTTTACTTTACTTTCTTTACTTTACTTTACTTTACTTTACTTTACTTTACTTTCTTTACTTTACTTTACTTTACTTTACTTTACTTTACTTTCTTTACTTTCTTTACTTTACTTTACTTTACTTTACTTTCTTTACTTTACTTTACTTTACTTTACTTTACTTTACTTTACTTTACTTTACTTTACTTTCTTTACTTTACTTTACTTTACTTTACTTTACTTTACTTTCTTTACTTTACTTTACTTTACTTTACTTTACTTTACTTTCTTTACTTTACTTTACTTTCTTTACTTTACTTTACTTTCTTTACTTTACTTTACTTTACTTTACTTTACTTTACTCTTTACTTTACTTTACTAAATAAGAACGTGCACTAGTACGTGCGACCCGTACTTGTACCTTTTAATCAGAAGCCGTTGCACGTCTGTCCAAGCTGTAACAGCTGTCCGTTAACGTTACTGTTACCGTTAGCCTCCAGCTTCTGGATCCTTCCCAAGAGGCCTATAAATACCTCTCAAAGGATTCACTCAAAACCCTAATGAAACACACACACAAACACCTAAATATCACACTTGGTGGCGTGAAGCTAATTAGTTCTTCACACCATTAGGGAACCGCCAACAAGTATAAAATCATCTATTTACACCTTATTAATCATTCATTATCGTTTTCTTATACAAGATTAAACCCCCTTTAATTTAAGAGTAACTTTACCCTTAAACAAGTGGCGCCATCCGCACTAAAACAACCATAATCTTGTACGAAAATGGCAGAAGACGGTGACCCACGGTCACCTCCAGGTTTCGAAACCTCAAGAACAACACCAACGGCTCCTCCGACTGCCAGACAGTTAGAGGAGCTCACACCACTTTTAAGAGAATATCTCAGGCAAGTCGATATGCAAAGTGTACGAACAAGGCTCACATACTCAGATGAGACGGAGGCGACGGAAGAAGATTTTGAAGCAGAAACACCCGTTCACAGAGCCTCCGGAAGCAGACCAAGAGCAAGAGTTCACTTCGATGAAGCCCCAAGAAGAAATTTTAATTATCAAAATGAGGAATACCAAAGAGGTCTGAACCTTCCGCCTATGGCAGAAGAGTACGTTCGTACCACAGGCCAAACATACAATCATAATTACCATGCTTATAACAATCCACCTCCGCAACATAACTACTATCCAAATACAAACTCTCAGCAATACTTCACACCGCAGCCTACCAGGGGTCGCGGAACGTGCACACGCATTTTTCCACCCCGCAGCCTGGTAGAAGACAAACACAAAACACTCCTCACCAAAACACAAATTACTATCAATCACATACCCCCAACAATACAAGGCAGGATCCGCCTCCTCCGGGTTGGTTCCCAAGCGAAGAGGATATGATTATTCAAGTAGAGCCGGGACCTTTCGTGCAATGGATCGAAGACTATCCACTGCCGGAGGGTGGCTTGCCAAAGGGGATAGAGATGTATGACGGAAAAGATGATCCGGACAACCATTTGAAGCATTTCAATGGGATGATCCGGATGCAGAGGTGGAACATTCCGATTGCTTGTCACATGTTTGCTCTTACGCTGAAAGATTTGGCGCGTGTATGGTTGGACGCACAGCCAGAGGGAAGTATTGTCAATTTCAAAGATTTAAAAGAAAATTTCCGCTCACATTTCAGCCAGCAAAGAAAATACAAGAAAATGCATCTAGAAGCCCATAACATCAAGAGAAGAGAGAATGAGAGTGTCCGACAGTTTATCACTCGTTACACAGATGAAACGGCGCTAATGAAGGGCCTCAGTGAGAATCAAAAGATCTCAGGATTTGTTCATGGGCTACGTTTCCAGCCCCTCGTGGAGTTTCTCTCCACAGATCTGCCACAAGAATACACATTATTAATGGACAAGACTTATACATTTCTCGTAGGCAAAGAAACAGCGGGCGGAGTCACTAGCCCAGGCTACGGAAAAGATCTGGACAGAAATAGAAGAAACAGGAACTCTCGACACGAAAGGTTCCGAACTGCTCCATTCAACAGGCCACAAGGAGGAGCCTCCGGAAGTCACTCTACTTTCCAGCATCCCCCAAAAAATGCTCGTGATATTTTAGCAGCAGAGAAGGCTCCGATGAAAGGTAACCTCCGAAACAAAGATATGTCCAAGTTTTGTGAATTTCACAACCGTTATGGTCACGAGACAAATGAATGCAAAGTTTTCAAGAACAAAGTAGAAGAAGCCATGAAATCAGGAAAATACTCAATGCTACTAAAAGGCATCAAAGAACCAGGGCCAAGACAAAGCCATGGTAAAAATCCAATGATTGAGGCTCCGGAAGCCGGAGAATGCTCAAAGAAGAACGAAAACCTTGAAATAGAAACAGAAAAGTTGTCATCCATAGCAAATATCCAGATCAACACATAATGATTGGCAAGCAATTACCAACTGAGTACAAAAGAAGATTGAAAGATGTGTTAGAAAAAAACAAAGATGTGTTCGCTTGGACGCCTGCGGACATGACAGGCGTACCCAGAGAGCTGAAAATAAATGGTGAAGTATTCGACACACAACATCGCCTTAACACAAGGCCACATCTGGAGCCTATCAAGCAGAAGCGTCGGAGCCTAGCTCCAGATCGAAGTAAAGCTGCGAAGTAACAAGTGGAAGATTTAGTAAAAGCTGGTATCCTCAGAGAAGTTAAGTATCAAAGCTGGGTAGCCAACCCAGTGATGGTAAAGAAGCATGATGGAGGATGGAGAATGTGCGTCGATTTCACCGATATCAACAAAGCGTGTCCCAAAGACTGTTACCCACTTCCGGAAATTGATTGGAAGGTTGAGTCACTCGTAGGCTTCCGCCTAAAATGCTTTCTAGACGCCTACAAAGGCTACCACCAAATACAAATGCATCCGGACGATGAAGACAAAACAGCTTTTTACACGTCCGAGGGCATTTATTGCTACAAAAAGATGCCTTTTGGCCTAAAGAATGCTGGAGCAACATATCAAAGACTGGTGGATAAAGCTTTTGGGAGCAGATCGGAAGAAATTTGGAGGCTTATGTAGATAAAAACAAAGATGTGTTCGCTTGGACGCCTGCGGACATGACAGGCGTACCCAGAGAGCTGAAAATAAATGGTGAAGTATTCGACACACAACATCGCCTTAACACAAGGCCACATCTGGAGCCTATCAAGCAGAAGCGTCGGAGCCTAGCTCCAGATCGAAGTAAAGCTGCGAAGTAACAAGTGGAAGATTTAGTAAAAGCTGGTATCCTCAGAGAAGTTAAGTATCAAAGCTGGGTAGCCAACCCAGTGATGGTAAAGAAGCATGATGGAGGATGGAGAATGTGCGTCGATTTCACCGATATCAACAAAGCGTGTCCCAAAGACTGTTACCCACTTCCGGAAATTGATTGGAAGGTTGAGTCACTCGTAGGCTTCCGCCTAAAATGCTTTCTAGACGCCTACAAAGGCTACCACCAAATACAAATGCATCCGGACGATGAAGACAAAACAGCTTTTTACACGTCCGAGGGCATTTATTGCTACAAAAAGATGCCTTTTGGCCTAAAGAATGCTGGAGCAACATATCAAAGACTGGTGGATAAAGCTTTTGGGAGGCAGATCGGAAGAAATTTGGAGGCTTATGTAGATGACATGGTTATTAAGAGTCGAAGTGAAGAGGACATGATTTTAGACATCGAAGAAACTTTCCAGACGGTCCGAGCCATTAATATGAAGTTGAACCCAAAAAAGTGTTCTTTTGGGGTAGAAGAATGCCAATTCTTGGGACACATCATCACAAGGGAAGGATTTAAAGCAGATCCAGAGAAGATCAAAGATATTCAAGATATGAAGCCTCCGCAGGCTCTCAAAGAAGTTCAAAGCCTCAATGGCAAACTCGCGGCTCTCCATCGTTTTTTATCAAAGTCGGCGGACAGATCCTTGCCCTTTTTTCAGACATTGAAGGGTTGCCTAGAAAAACAACATTTTAGATGGACAGAAGAAGCCCAAAAAGCTTTCACCGAGCTAACGAATTACTTATGCCAATTACCAACAATGACGGCTCCGACACCTGGGGAAATCCTCCAGATGTACCTAGCAGCCTCCAATGAAACCATAAGTGCAGTTTTGATGTCAAGCAGAAAAGGAGTCCAACAACCAATATACTATGTTAGCAGAATATTACAAGCTCCGGAAACGAGGTATCCAGAAATCGAAAAAGCTAACTCTTGCTTTAGTCCATGCAGCTAGGAGGCTCCGACGATATTTTCAGGCACACTCTATCCAGGTCTTGACAGATAAACCGATCAAGCAAGTCTTAGCTAGACTGGAGGTCTCCGGAAGGCTGGCAAAATGGGCCATTGAGCTTGGGGAGCACGAAATTGAGTTCAAGCCTAGAAATTCAATCAAAGGGCAGGTACTAGCAGATTTCCTTGCGGAAGTTCCGACCATAGAGTCAAAAATCAAAAGAAAAGCGGAGAGCATTATGAAGCTGGAAGAGTCGGAAGAAAAAGGAAGTTCAGAGACATGGAAGCTTTTTACTGATGGAGACTCTAGTGCAGATGGTTCCGGCGCAGGCCTCATTTTGACAAGACCAGAAGGAAAAGAGTTTACATATGCTCTGCGTTTTGGCTTCAAGGCATCGAACAATGCCGCAGAGTACGAAGCAATACCGGCATGCTTACGAATCGCAAAACAAATGAAAGTAGACCACATCCATGTCTGCGTAGATTCCCAAATAGTAGCTTTTCAAGTGGACGGGACATATGAAGCGAAGGAGCCAGCAATGAAGAAATACTTAGAAAAGGTGAGGCAGATAAGGCAAAGCTTTAAAAGCTTCCGGATACAGAATGTTAGTCGGAGCCGTAACAAGATAGCAGATGCTCTGAGCAAGCTGGCCTCCACCTCTTTCGCTCATCTCACTAAAGAAGTTCTCGTGGAAACATTGAAAAAAAGCTCCATTGAAGAAGAGATCGTGGTGGCACCCGTAGAAGAAGAGGGGCAAACTTGGATGACACCAATCATAGAATATCTGACAAGTGGACTGTTGCCCGCAAACAAAGAAGAGGCAAGAAAAATCAGAATTAAGGCTCCACAATATACCCTCCGGGAAGAAGGCCTCTACAGAAAATCCTACTTAGGACCACTGTTAAGATGTGTTGGTCCAAATCAAGCAAAGGCAGTAATTCAAGAAATACATCAAGGATGTTGCGGAGCCCACGCCGGACCCAGAATGGTGGTAGCTAAAATTACCAAAATGGGGTACTACTGGCCGTCAATGCATAATGATACTCTAAAAGAAATTCAAACTTGTGATTCCTGCCAAGTCCATGCAACAGATCCGAAGGCTCCGAAAAGTGAACTCATCCCAGTCACAACAGCTTGGCCTTTCTCAAAATGGGGCATCGACATCGTCGGACCTTTCCCACAGGCTCTAGGACGTGTCAAATTTTTGGTCGTAGCTGTTGACTAATTCACAAAGTGGGTCGAAGCCAAACCCTTGGCCACCATTTCGGGAAAACATATGGAAAAATTTGTATGGGAGCAAGTGGTGACAAGATTCGGAATCCCACAAATCATAGTCAGTGACAATGGAAACAATTCAGTCAAGGAATTTTCCCCCAATTTTGCAACAATTTGGATATACAACAGCGATTCACGTCCGTAGCCCATCCGCAGGCTAACGGACAAGTAGAGGCAATGAACAAACAAATTGTGCATGGAATTAAAACAAGGTTGGGAAGATGCCAGAGTGGATGGTTAGATGAACTTCACCAAGTACTATGGGCTGTACGAACGACTCCAAAAACAAGCAATGGGGAAACACCATTTAGCCTGGTGTATGGCTCCGAAGCCATGATCCCAGCTGAAGCTTGTGTACCAACCATCCGCAGATTCAACGATGAAAAAGAAAATGAAGAACAGCTCCGGCAGAATTTAGAATTGCTCGAAGAGAGAAGAGAAGTAGCCTCCATCAGAGAGGCAGCTACAAAGCACAAATTAAGAAGTACTACGACCAGAGGGTCAAGAAAGAAACTTTCATGCCCGGAGATTACGTATTTAGAAACAATGATGCAAACAAGGCCAGAAAGGTTGGAAAGTTGGGACCCCAATGGGAAGGCCCATACCAAGTGACAGAAGCTTGTGGCAATGGATCTTACAAACTGGCCACACTTCAAGGAGAAGACCTTCCACGAACATGGAATGGCTCGCAGCTAAAAAAGTGTTACTTGTAATTTTCATTTTGTTAAAAAAGGCTACGACCTCCTCACATGTACAAAGGCTACGGCCAATTGAATCAATCGAATCATAGCCTACGGCCATATGGAGCCTAAGCAACGTGATGCTTTTAGAAAAATATTTCTAAGTACAAGTGATAAAATATCACAAAGTAGCTATAGCTTACGGCCAACCGGAGCCTAAGTAGCAAAACACTCATGAAAATTGTGCAAACAAACCTTAGAAAATTTTTCTAAGTAATGTAGACAAAATACGCTACGACTAACCACAACCTACGAAAATGCAACACTTATAAAAAAGTTTTGCAAATAAACCTTAGAATACTTTTCTAAGTAATTTCAACAAAACACGCTACGGCTATCCAGAGCCCACGCTGTGCAATACTTGCAAAAGATTAGAATTTTTTTCTAAGTAATCAAAACATCATACAAGCATGAAAATGCTACGGCTGGCCCTCGCCTCCGCAAGCAGACGTATAGGCTCGCAACCTTGCGTCGCAAGACCCCAATAGTCTTGCAAATAAGGAAGAAAAGCACATCTCCCGAATAAAAGTCCCAAGACCCCTTGGCAACTACGTAAGCCCAAGGCTTGGCACACTTCCTGAATATAAAAAGCAAAGTATAAAACATGCATAATGAAAATAGGCTACGCCCACAAATACAGGGCTACGATCATAATCATAAAATAGCCTCCGATGAGAAGCACATCACATTTGGAATATGCAATAACAAAAACAACCAAGTGTTTACCAAAAAAAAGCCTCTTTCATAAGGACATAGAGAAAACATGCAAAACAAAGCTTCGCCGATAATGATAGGTAGCTACCGAACGCACGCTACAGCCATAAGTGTAAGGCTACGGCCACTTTGTTGGATAGTTTTCTTTTTGGTACATTACCTAAAGGCGCACAAATATACATGCACATGGTAGCAGAAACATGTAAAACATCAACAAATAATAATACAAACAAGTGTGCATAGAAAGATATTGTTTTGGCTACGGCCCATCACCATCAAAGCCGTAGACCATGGAAAGATAAGAAAGAAAGAGGAGAAATATTGTACCTAGCCAACAGAGGCTTTACAGACAAAACAAAAGTAATATTGTTTTGAAACAGCCAACAAATCATTAACAAACTTGTTCAAGAATTATGAACAACCGAACTTGATTGAGCAGTAGAAGAGGCGGTGGCTTGAGCAGAGGCAGGGACAGCGGAGGCTCCGGCAGGATCGATAGCAAGAATTTCCGACGCAAGCAAATCTGGGTCGGAAGCAACCTCTTTCAGATAAGCATATTCTTTCTCAGCAAACTTTTTTGTTGCTTCCTTCAGCGCTGCGACGGCACCAGTCTTATAGCCTGGAACCTGGGTGATATCCAGCTCCGGCGCCTTCGCCTTAGCCTTCACCAAACCTTTATTGAAGCCTACGGCAAGTGCACAGCCCTGAACGGTACCCATTTCCTTTGCAAACTCTGCGCTGGAGCGAAGCTTGTCGAAGATAGAAGGAATACCTCTTACAAGCTCCGCCCTGTCCGCTGTCAATTTCTCTATGTCCTCGTCCATCTCCTGAAGTTTGTCACGCAAGTCTTTCTCAACAGCTTTGCATTCACCAATTTCCAATGATAACTGTTCAACTTTCGCCTTTTCCTCGGCCAACTCCTCATCTAACTTGTTTTTTGTTTGAATAAGCTCCTCAATTCTCTTCCGATGGGTGGACACTTCCTGCTCCGCCATCTCCGCCTGTCCTTTCAGAATCACATTTTGTGCCTCCATATCCGCCACCTTTTGTGTTTGGAGTTCAGGATCTTGAAGTTCAAACTTGCGGACCTTCCGACGCAGCTCCTTATTTTTACCCTTCAACTCCTCATTCTCCGCCTCCAGTAGGTCCCACCGACGCCAAAAATCATTCTAGTAAACGAATTTAAGACAAAAATCATGCTAAGTATATAACAACAAACAATGTGTAAGTCAAAGCAAAGGAGTATGAAAGTATACCTGCTCCGACAATTGAAGAATGGAGGTTTCATTCGTAGAGCTCCGAAACTCCTCAATGGAAAGTAAGGCGACTTCTTGGAGACGGGCCGGAGGAATTATGCGGGTGATGAAATCTTCCTTCTCCACATCCTTCTCCAAGTAACTATCAGCAGGAATCCTGGGAAATACAACCTTAAAAGGAGCCTTAGACTTCGGAATCTTCGGAATGCGTTGAGAAGGAGGACTTCCACCCTCGGAAGCCTCCGCCTCATGGTCTCCAGCATCAGGAAGCTCCGTTGTCAGAATCACCAACCTCATGAATTTCCTTGGAAAGTTCTTTTCTCATCTTCCTCACAGCCATAGGGCTTTTTCCCGCCCCATGCTTCGGAGAATCCGCAATGAACTCCTCCTCCTCCACAACCCTATCGTTCCTTCCAACGGGCTCCTCTGATTGAACATCTCTGGATGGTTTAGACTTCTTGCGAGATTTGGGAACATGCTTCTTTCCGGACTTTCTTTTTTGACCACTTTTCCGTTCGGAAGCTACGCTGGTAGCAACCTCTTCCTTACCACTTTTCTTGTTTAATTGCACCTGCCTAGCAAAGTCTTCTTCAATCTCCTTCCGACGGGCAACAGTCTCCGGGGTATCCTTCAGTACAACAACATCTTTCTCATGCGAAACACGTGGAATTTCTTTGGCAGTATGTCCCTCCGGAACCTCCGGGACGGCATCAATATCTTCTAAGTCACTGCCCATGTAAGACATGAAATCCATGACTGCAAGACGAGATGAAGTAAAGTTAATAAGGAATAAAAGGATACAAATACAAAAATAAAAGGCAACTTTTTGCAAAATAATTATTTAAGGTACACTACTGCATAATAAATTCAAAGACTTAATAGGAAGGGTCAGAGGCTCCGTACCCCTCCCCTCTTTATCTACAAGCCTAGGAGCGGACGAATGGTATGACCAGACTTCACTTAGCTTGCCAAGTATAAAACAGCCTCTGGAAGTGTACGACTCAATGTCGGAGGCCTACACAATTTTGTCACAAGCTCTTGGTCAAACTCAATCAACGTCGAAGTGTCCGCAAGAGTACCACGGGCATTGCCTTTCATATTCAGCAGAGACGGATATGCAGGGGGTACAACAGAAGCGTCGACATAAAAAAACCTTCTTTTCCAACCTTTAATAGATGCGGTTACGCCAAAAATACATTCCGGAAGCTTTCGAACCAGGTCTCTTTTGGATGGTAAACCAATCCCCATCAGCTCCCAAACAATAGAATTTGCGAAAATTACCCACCGTGGGCTCCGCATTGTGGGCACGACATACAGCTTCGAACATGGTTATCCTAAGGGCTCCGAAGGGGGTCAATTGAGAGATATGACACTTAAAATGCTTAAGAACCTCAAGAAAAAAGGTAGTAAATGGCAAGCGGACATTTGCTATCTCAAACATAGCCATATATAATACCACTTTCCCTGTCGGAGCCATCCTCGCATTATCGGAGGGGCAGGGAACAGTATAATGGTAACCTACGAGAACCCTATAGTCGGACAAAAACTGCACTAATTCATCCTTCGAAACATTACTATTCATTAATTACCATTAATCGAAATTAAACCCTAAGTAAATCACACGAACTCGTCTGACTTCGCGCGCACTATTCATCCGCACCTTATTTCAATCTTTTCATCTACTTTGTGTGTTAATCATCCAGATTTGTTGGTATATATTCAATCTTGGATAGATTATTGATGTTTTGACTTTGAAATTCATTGAATTTAATTCGTTATAATGCCCGAATTTTGATTTGTTCCTCGCGTGAACAGTAATTAGGACGAAGTGACTTTTAACTTTTTTGATTTCTGATAATTTGGACTAAAATTAGACTTAAAATTGGATTAAGTGATGTTATTACACCTTCAATCTAACAAAAGTTTGATTTAACTGGTACAAAATCAAGATTAATTGATGTTCTTATGTCACGGTCACTATTCACACGAAGAACACGAATCACTTCGTGTTCATGAATTTGAATTCTAATTCAGATTCTGGGCATAAATTTCATGAAAACAAGTCCAAGATGATGTTTACAGTTGATTTCGATCAATTTGTTATCATATGGAGATGTTTTTCTGAATCTTGTTGATGATCAGCTCGTGCTGACGTCATCACGAAGTAGGTCAGATTTAATTTTAATTTTTAATTTTTCTTTTTGTTTTCTTTTCGTTTTCCTTTTGATTTGTGCAGGTATGGCAAGACAAGGTGCTGCTGCTCGTGTTTTTGTTAAGGAGCATAATGCTGCTATTGATCTCAGCATTACTCAGCAAGGATGCACAGCGGAATTTCACGGTGTCTTACAGTATCTAGCAAGATCACGTATTCGTTTTGCATTGACCGAGAATCCTCCTTTGGTCATAAGTCTTCTTACTCAGTTCTGGAACTCTGCAAGATTAGTGCAAGTTGGTGATCATACTTTGATTCGCACTACGGTTCAAGGACGTAACATTGAGTTTACTGCTGGAGACTTAAGGACTATTTTGTACTTAGGTAGCGTCGAAATGGAGCAAGGTCTTACAGAGTTTGAAGAAAGCTTTGTTGACGGTGCTATTAGACGTATGGGGTATGTGAACGAAATCAAGGCATCCATATCCTAAAAATTGCATTAGAGGCAAATGAAGATTGCTTGCCTACTACTTGTTGAGGTCCATAAGTCATCGGAGTGCAGGTCATGATCAAATGAATATACAGACTGCTTCACAGTTGGTTGCACTTGTATTGAACAAGCCTTACAACTTTTCTCAGTACATATATGACAGTTTTGTTAGGCAGTTGAGAGCGATTGGAAACGAGAAGAAATTCTTTCTATTTCCAAGATTTGTTATGATAATCATTCGGCATAGAGCAGCTGATATACCTTTTGATGGTCCTACATTTAATTTGGGTCATCTTACACATCGAGTGTTTGATGATATGATGAAACATTTAAGGGGTAATGGTGTTCCGGCTGATGTTGATAATCCACCATTGTTCAGGCACTTGATTAATCCTGATTATGTAGCTCCAAGAGAAGGTTGGGAAGATGAAGAACCTGTTGCTGCTGCTGCTGATGATGCTCAAGATCAAGATGATCCTCAAGTAGAGAGAGCTGATCAGTTTGAGAAATTGAATGAAGTTCCTTTATTTACTGATGTTCCGGAAGATGATTCGTAAATGGATGCTCTAGAGGAAGATATTGATGATCCAGCAAATCTTGTGATGCCGACTACTGGGGTTTCTAATTCTACCTCTGCTCCAGTAGATGTTGTTGGTCCTTCTGAACCACATATTATTGCTGTTAATGCTGATGAGGGTTCAGAAACTGAAGATGCAGATAGGCCACTGAAGAGAAGAAGAAGACAGGGGAAAGGGATTGACGCTGTTAAGAACATTCAAGCCCTTCAGCGACCTCAGTCAGAGATTGATAGGGAGTTTGCTGAGTATCATTCTGCTATGGAGATGTCTCATACATCCGGATCAGTTGATACACCATCAGTTGCTGCCTTAAGAGCTTCTGTTACTGAAGTTCCAGTTTCGGTGTCTACTACTTCAGTTGGTACATCTGTTGGAGAGAAAAGGCCGAGAACCAAGTTCACGATTCATTTAGATGGTTCTCATGCTAGAGTTGTTACTGAGGCTACGACTGTTACGACTACTAGAGCTCCAGAGTCGTCAGTTCGTCAGGAGCCAGAGCCGATAGTTCCTGCTCCTAGACCTCGTTCTACTCCTATTCAGGCGTTAGTTCCTGTTGCTACAGCTATGGATCGTCTGTTGTTACCATTGCAAAGACCGCAGATGCCTCCATCAGGAACTTTTCATGTTCGTATGCCTTCTTTTGAGACTACGATGCCACCGCCTACTTCTACATCGCACATTGCTTCTACTTCAGATTCAGCTTTGCCAGTACAAGTTCAGCTGAGTCGTATTGTTTCGGAGAAGAAGTTGTTAGAGATGTGAGTCACAGCGTTGGAGAAACAGTTGAACCTCCAAGTTGCAAAACATCAGGAAGAGATGGACATTATGACAGCACTTGTTCATTCTCTTGGTGATAAAATTGACCGATTCTTGTCTCAAGGGGGAGATAAAGATGGTTGTAAGGATGATGAGCTAGCAAAGAAGCAAAGAGATGATGATCAAGATCCAGCTCAAGATCCAAATCGAAGTCAACCAAAAGATGGTGAGACAGAGAATCAAGGTCAAGGTCAAGATACTGATGTTGATGCTGTGATTAATTCAGAGACTGCAGATGTTCAGGGGGAGTCGCCAAGACAGAAAGAGTCAGAGATTGCTGGTACATCTGGTGCTAGTACATCTGGGACTCAGAAAGGAAAAGCTGTGATGGTTGCTGCTCCAGATGCAGATCCTGAAGATTCAGACAACTCGTCAGATGATGAAGATTCCAATTCAGGTAACTCTAACTCTAGTAAACGTCCTGATTATCATAATCCACGGAGTGTGAGATCAGAAGAAGATAGAATAGAATGGGAGATTGCAGAGAAATTTGGAAATGATCCTCATATTCGAGTTGAGGCAGAAGCTAAAGTATGGGAAAGTCATAACTTTGAGGTTGATCAGGCTAATATTGATCTTGATAGTGATCAATGGTCAGATACAGATCGTCATAAGAAAGAGAGAAAACGATTAATGATTGTAAATCGTTTACCGTTTGTCTCTGGTTCTAGTTCTGATGATCCTGAAGACTTAGATTATCAACCTTAATGTTATTAATTTTTGTTGGTTAAAATAGATAAAGATTATAAGATAAATATTGATGTAATTGTTACATTATATTTATGATATAATATTATTTATTTTATCATGTTTTATGTATTTATACTTATTTTTATGTCTTGACTTATATATTTTATGTTCTTTTATCTTTGTATGTTTGAATATGTTAAATTGCAGATAAGCTTCAAATAGGTGCATTGGACGATATTGATAGTATCATTGATGAAGATCTGGAAGAAGGAGAATTTGTTTCTGAAGCTGATAGACTAAGGTTAATGGAAGAACCTTATGATTTCAATCGTGTCTTTAATGAAGATAGAGACATTCTGGTTGAACCAATAGCTGAAGAAGAACATTTCAGACTTAATCCGATCAGAGAAAGTCCAGATGATCCAAGAAATGCTGCAAAGTTAAGATTCAAAGTGTTTGCAAAGATAGTGCATGAAGAACATGAATATATTGTTGATCTAGGCTGGAAGATAAATGCTACGCGAGAGTTTAATATTAGAAATTTTATTATACCTCCGGCGGAGCAAGACCCTCAGTTTTGTATAAATAGATGGGTTCCAGTTTATAGAGGACGTACTGGTATGCCAATGGGTGGATTTGATAAGCCGTCGATGTTTTGGGAGTTCATCTCAGACAAGGACGCACCTACTTATTTCTCAGTGATACAGAGTTGGTTCTATGATCATAGAATTAAGCTATTTGTTATCATGAGAAAAGAAGGTTGCCAGTATATGTCAATCAGTGCAAGACATTTCCAAAGTCTTAGTGAATCTGATTTGATAGATTTAGGAAGGAGATGGTTCGTTAATCTTCAGAAGAATGGAAATGCTGATTATTATTGGCAGAGATTCCAAAGAGAGAGAATTTGACATTTTAGTGAAAGAGGTTTAAAGCCTGGAAATAGGTTGATTAAACCTAGGCCAATGAAGAAGATTACAAAACCAGATGGCACAATTCATTTTGTTCAAAGAAAGATTGAATGTGTTAAAGAAGTTCCTGCTATCAAATGGGATCAAGACTTGCTGACAAACATGACTTATTGGCAGATAGATATCAAGTCAGGCGAAGCACAGATGTTTGTTGATGACTCAAAGAAACAGATGTTGCTGCGCATGTATGATCCAATGCAAGTTGTCAATTTGTTAAGAGGTGATCAAAGAAGACTGATTGAGACACCTTGTTCAGCAGTTAGATTTTGGAGAACAGAAGTTAGACGCTATCAGAATATTCTTGGTTTTTGTTTGGTCGAGAAGATTCATGCTAATAGCATAAGACTTTTGTTTGATGGTCGAGTTTGAAGTTCAAGATTAAAGAACTTGTTAAAGAAATCTAGTCGCTAATGTCAAAGGGGAGTCTGTAGATGCAGATTTGTGTGACAGTAGCAACATAGATTTGATTAACATTTTTGTTCTTAGGAATATCTGTGTAATCGTTTAAATAATAAGTCATTAGGACTTACGTTTGTATTTAATGATTACGTTTATTTATGTAACACCCGTCGTTTAAAAATATGGGTTTTCAAAAACTTTTCACCTAACGGTGTTAAATTGCGGAAGTAAAGACTGTAAAAGTCAAAACCGATAGAAACATTTCGGTTTCTGCATTTATTTGGTGTTACATGCCATATCAACAATAGTTCAAATGAAAACCCAACGGTTGCCCAACATAAAACAACCTCTAAATCTGAAAATACAACCAATACATCAATGATTACCTGCTTGACTCGATGATTGATCAATTCCAACACCAAAATACCCAATTGTTGGACCCAAAACCAGATTAATTGCTTTAGGATTCAAGAAAGGATTAAATACTTTATTATTTACTAATGGCTGCTTAATCAACCCTAATTACACCCTTCAAAGCCTTAATCCCGTTTTTAGATTTCAACATATGTCAAAATCAGTCCCTGGACTTCTAAACCCTTCATTATTGGTCACAAACTGCATTATTGACCATATACAACATTAGTCCTTCATTAAAAGGCACTACATAGCCTTTAAGCGACATTAATCACACTTTTATTCGTCATTAAAATTTAGGCTTTTAAACCTAACTACTTTATCTACGTTAACCACACATAACCACATTCAAATATTAAGTAAAGACTTAACGACACCCCAAATTGACTTAACGGCATTAGTCAAACATTAAATAAAAGTTCGGGATGTTACAAATACCTCCCCCTTAAGAGGATTCCGTCCCCGGAATCTCATCAGATAGGAACAACTCGGGATATTTCTCCTTCATTACTGCTTCAGTTTCCCAAGTCAAGCTTTCTCCATGATTATGCTTCCACTTTATCAAGACAAGTTCAATCACTTTTCGGCGTAACTTCTTTTGCTTTCTTCCAAGTATCGCTACCGGTTCGTCTACTATTCTCTTCATTGGGTCAATACTCACGTCTTTAATAGGAATCACACTCGACTCTTCAGCTAAACATTTCCTCAAGTAGGATACATGGAAGGTGTTGTGAATTCCATCCAATTCTGGAGGTAATTCCAACTGATATGCCACATCTTTAATGCGCTTCACCACTTTAAAAGGTCCAATGAAACGTGGACTCAACTTTCCCTTCTTTCCAAATCGGATAACTCCTTTCCAAGGTGATACCTTCAGCATCACTAAATCACCAACATTAAACTCAATCGGTCTCCTTTTCTTATCTGCATATGTTTTCTGCCTTTCTCTTGCCACACGTAAGGCTTCTTTAGCTACATTAACCTTTTCAGAGGTAATTTCAATAATTTCGGGACCGGTCAACTGCTTTTTACCGGGCTCCATCCAACAACTTGGAGTCCTACATCTCCTTCCATATAACATTTCAAATGGTGGCATCCCAATACTTGCATGGTGACTATTATTATAAGCAAATTCAATTAACTTCAAGTGTTCATCCCATGCTCCACCGTATTCAAGTACACACGTTCTCAACATATCCTCCAAGGTTTGAATGGTTCTCTCACTTTGCCCATCGGTTTGGGGATGATAGGCGGTACTCAAATTTATTCTACTACCCAACTCCCGTTGAAGACCCTTCCAAAAGTTTGACACAAACCTCGAGTCTCGATCCGAAACAATAGATAAAGGAACTCCATGTTTCGCAACTACTTCATCAATGTACATCTTTGCCATCTTCGTTAAAGGCACATCTTGTCGGGTAGCTAGAAAATGAGCACTCTTCGCCAATCTATCTACAATCACCCATATCATATCATTCCCTTTCGGCGTTTTAGGTAGCTTCGTTACAAAGTCCATGGTAATATGATCCCATTTCCACTCGGGAATTTCTAATTGATGCAACAAACCATACGGCTTTTGATGGTCCGTCTTCACTCTTGCACACGTCAAACACTTTGCTACAAAATGAGCTACTTCACCTTTAATATCCGGCCACCAATAAATCGGCTTCAAATCTGCATACATTTTGGTGACACCAGGATGCATCGAATACCTACTTCTATGGACCTCTTCAAGGATCAACTCTCGGTTACCACCAAGCAGTGGCACCCAAATGCGACCCTTGTATGTTTTGAACCCTCGACTATTTGTCTCCATCACAAGACGTTTCTTCTTTCCAATACTCTCATTATCAATGTTATCCTTCATCAATGCCCTCACTTGTGCTTCCTTAATTCGATCGAGTAGCCCCGACTTGGCTTGAACTTGCATGCTCATCAACTTACAAGAAGAACTTTGCACCTTCCTACTTAGTGCATCCGCCACTACATTGGCTTTTCCCGGATGGTATTTGATTTCACAATCATAGTCTTTAAGTAATTCCATCCACCTTCTTTGTCTCACATTCATCTCCTTTTGAGTAAACATATATTGTAAACTCTTATGGTCGGTGTAAAGTGTGCATTTAGTACCATATAAGTAATGTCTCCATAATTTCAATGCAAACACAACCGCCGCTAGCTCAAGATCATGGGTAGGGTAATTCTTCTCATGAGGCTTCAACTGACGTGAAGCATAAGCAATCACTTTGTCTCTCTGCATTAAAACACAACCCAAACCCGTAATAGACGCATCGCTATATACCACTAAATCATCAGTACCTTCAGGCAAGGCAAGGATAGGAGCTTCACACAACTTCTTTTTCAACGTTTGGAATGCATTTTCCTGCTTTTCAGTCCACTCGTACTTCACACCCTTCTTTGTTAATTCCGTCATAGGCTTGGCTATTCGGGAAAAATCCTGAATAAACCTTCTATAATACCCAGCCAAACCAAGAAAACTCTTAATCTCGGTAGGAGTCTTTGGCTGCTCCCACTTTGAAACAGCTTCAATCTTTGAAGGATCTACTTTAATACCTTCCGATGTAATAACATGACCAAGAACTCATAATGACCATATCTAGTCCGGAAAGCTGTCTTTGCTACATCTTCCTTCTTTACCTTTAACTGATGATAACCGGACCGCAAATCAATCTTTGAAAAGGATCTACTTTAATACCTTCCGATGTAATAACATGACCAAGAAACTGCACTTCTCGGAGCCAGAACTCACATTTAGAAAACTTTGCGTACAACTTCTTCTCCCTCAACACCTCCAAAACTGCTTTCAAATGCTCACGGTGTTCATCCTCTGACTTAGAATAGATCAAAATATCGTCAATAAACACAATAACAAAATGATCTAGAAAGGGGCGGCATACCCGATTCATTAAGTCCATAAACGCGGCTGGAGCATTGGTCAACCCAAATGGCATGACCAAGAACTCATAATGACCATATCTAGTCCGGAAAGCTGTCTTTGCTACATCTTCCTTCTTTACCTTTAACTGATGATAACCGGACCGCAAATCAATCTTTGAAAAATACGAAGCACCATGTAGTTGATCAAAAAGATCATCAATTCTCAGGAGAGGATACTTATTCTTGACCGTTCGTTTGTTCAACTCACGATAGTCAATACACATGCGCATTGATCCGTCCTTCTTCTTAACAAAGAGAACCGGAGCTCCCCAAGGCGAGGAACTAGGTTGTATGAACCCCTTGTCAAGTAACTCCTGTAGTTGCGTCATTAATTCCTTCATTTCTGTAGGAGCTAATCGGTAAGGTGCTTTAGCAACGGGTGTAGCACCGGGAATAAGATCTATCTGAAAAGTAACTTCACGGTCGGGAGGAATACCGGGTAGATCATCGGGAAACACATCGGGGAAATTGGATACTACCTCAACACTAGCGATTGGAGACTTCTCTTTTCTTGCATCTACGACATAAGCAAAGAAATGGCTCTTGTTTTTCCTTATACATTTAATAGCTTTCATCATACTAATAATCTTTATTCCTCCTCTCTTCTTGTCTCCATACACCGTTATCACTTTACCCTCGGATATAGGCAATCGAATTATCTTTTGGGAACATAAGATACTACCTTCATTTCTGTAGGAGCTAATCGGTAAGGTGCTTTAGCAACGGGTGTAGCACCGGGAATAAGATCTATCTGAAAAGTAACTTCACGGTCGGGAGGAATACCGGGTAGATCATCGGGAAACACATCGGGGAAATTGGATACTACCTCAACACTAGCGATTGGAGACTTCTCTTTTCTTGCATCTACGACATAAGCAAAGAAATGGCTCTTGTTTTTCCTTATACATTTAATAGCTTTCATCATACTAATAATCTTTATTCCTCCTCTCTTCTTGTCTCCATACACCGTTATCACTTTACCCTCGGATATAGGCAATCGAATTATCTTTTGGGAACATAAGATACTAGCTTCATTTCTAGCCAACCAATCCATACCAATCACTACATCAAAACCACCTAAGGTAGTAGGTAATAGTTGGACTGGAAAAGAATGACCTTCAATCTCAATGTCACAATCGTCATATCCCACACGTATATTATTAACCGTACCATTAGCAATTTCTACCTCTAATGAACAATCTAAGGGAGTAGTGACTCTTTCTAGCTTAGGAGCAAATAATGTGGACACAAACGACCTATTTGCACCTGAATCAAATAAAACAGAGGCAGGCTTTGAATTAACAAGGAAAGTACCACTTACCACTTCATCGTTGTTCCTTGCGTCTTCAACCGTCATTTGAAGAGCTCTCACTTTTGTTGCTGTCGTGGCGGTCTTCTTTCCAGCATTCTTCATCTGTGGACAATCGGCAATGAGATGTCCCGTTTCTTGGCACTTGTAGCAACGAGTCTTGTCCCTACAGTCAGTGGCAAGATGTCCCGACTTCCCACACTTATGGCACCTTCTTGTCTTGTCGGTACAATGCCCTTCATGAATTGTCTTGCAAAATGTACACCATGAACCATTCTTCTTTTTATCCTTGTCACCACTCGAACTACCACTTCCACGGAACTTCTTATTATTATTGTTATTGGAAGACCAATTTGACCTTCTTTTAAATCCCACTTTCTTGTCGTCGACTTTCTCAACTACTTTCTTGTCCGAAGCAAAATCATCATCAAGCTTTTTAGACTCCTTGATTGCTTCAGTCAGAGTCTTGTGCTGCCTGCAGATACCTCGATAACTCGGAGGCAAACCATCAACATAGAAGCAACCTGTACAGAAGTCTTGTGCTGCCTGCAGATACCTCGATAACTCGGAGGCAAACCATCAACATAGCAAGCAACCTGATCCGCATCAGTACGGAACAGATGGCCTACGAACTTCATCTTCTCCATAAAGGAACGAGCATAATCATTAATTTTGCCAACTTCAGCTGTCAAAGCACGAAACTCTTTTTCCATTTTACGCTGCTCATGTACTCCAATATATTCCTCAATGAATTTCTGCTTAAAGTCAGCCCACGTAATAGCAGTTACCATAGCCGGAGTCATCGAAATAGTATTGCTCTTCCACCAGTCCCGAGCACCTTCTTTCAACATCCTGCTAGCACACAACACTTTCTTATCCTCGGGACAATCACAAGCTTCAAAAACCATCTCAGTATCATCAAGCCATTCCATGCAACCTACTGCATTAAGTGTTCCATAGAACTTCTGAGCTCCACACTTCTGGAAACTTTCAAACTTGAATCGAGGGGCGTGAACATCATTAGGAGGAACCACATTAACATTAGCATGGGGAATAACAACATCATCGACCGGTGGCTCAGTGTGGTGAGAAGGCACAGAGTGACTGTTACCAGTTCCTTCTGCGTTAGCTGCCAACGCCTGATTCAACTGTTCTTGCGTTTGGGCCAACTGGGCCTGAAGAGTTAGCACCAGATTATACATCTCCGTCTGATTGGGAATCTGATCCACCACTACATCGTTAACTCTCGGAGGATTGCCAGGTTGTGGAGGCATCGGACCCAATGAGCCTGGTTGATTAACACGGCGGGGGTTCACACGATTCACATTAGCATTAGCAGCAGCATTAGCAGCATTAGGAGCACCTGCACCCGGATGGACAGGTGGAGTAACGCTAGCAGTAGCTCCGTCGCGTTGGATGTTGCGGTTGCGAGTGTTAACCATTTTCCTTCAATAAAATGGTGGAGTCGATAAGCGCAAAATAAAACAAAAAGCTCGTCGAGATAAGGCTAAAACATAACATCGTAACGTAAACATCTCGTAAGCCCTATCACACTCGCACTCATCCCAACCCATCCTACATCACATGTCATCTCTAGCTAAGGCATCCTACGAGTACCTAGCATGCACACCTTAAGTTTAAGTCCAAATCCTATGGTCAATAGGCCTTGGTTCACTTAAACTACTTCTCTGATACCAACTTGTAACACCCGTCGTTTAAAAATATGGGTTTTCAAAAACTTTTCACCTAACGGTGTTAAATTGCGGAAGTAAAGACTGTAAAAGTCAAAACCGATAGAAACATTTCGGTTTCTGCATTTATTTGGTGTTACATGCCATATCAACAATAGTTCAAATGAAAACCCAACGGTTGCCCAACATAAAACAACTCTAAATCTGAAAATACAACCAATACATCAATGATTACCTGCTTGACTCGATGATTGATCAATTCCAACACCAAAATACCCAATTGTTGGACCCAAAACCAGATTAATTGCTTTAGGATTCAAGAAAGGATTAATTGCTTTATTATTTACTAATGGCTGCTTAATCAACCCTAATCACACCCTTCAAAGCCTTAATCCCGTTTTTAGATTTCAACATATGTCAAAATCAGTCCCTGGACTTCTAAACCCTTCATTATTGGTCACAAACTGCATTATTGACCATATACAACATTAGTCCTTCATTAAAAGGCACTACATAGCCTTTAAGCGACATTAATCACACTTTTTATCCGTCATTAAAATTTAGGCTTTTAAACCTAACTACTTTATCTACGTTAACCACACATAACCACATTCAAATATTAAGTAAAGACTTAACGACACCCCAAATTGACTTAACGGCATTAGTCAAACATTAAATAAAAGTTCGGGATGTTACACTTTAATATAAGATCATGTTATGTTTGTGTGTTATATAATTGTTTTGCAGGTACAAGAATGTAGAGCCAAGGTTTATAAGTGTCATAGAATACTTAAACGATGGCTGAACGTTATGTACTAAGCAAAATAAGCATCCAAGATACGCACTTCGTGCTGACGTCATCAGTACGTTGTGGTGTCCTCGTGCTGACGTCAGCACGAAGGCAAGCCGTATGATGGATCTGGGCTTAATCACTTCGTGTGAAGCCCAAGCCCACACGAACACAAACCCTAGTAGTATAAATACATGTAATTTTAAGCGATTCGCAACGAATTAAGAACTTAGAAGTCGAATTGTTGCTCGGGTGACCTCCAACACGAACTAGCACTTCGTGTGTGACCTTAGGTTGATTAATTACTGATTAATCGACGAAAGGCAGTAGCAATCTAGTTATCTCAAGAGGATTCCGCACTCTTGACATAACGAATCACGTCTTATTTACGGTCCATTCAACGGTAGGGACTTACAACCCTTAGCGCTATCATATTTAATCAGTCTCGACGTCGTTTTTATTTTATTTTTGAGGTTAGAGACTCGTATTGTAAAACTAAAGAAACAAAATAATAAAGAACACAAGAAAGATATAAAGAATGGAGAATTGTATCTTATTCATCTCATGAAGAGGCTCATATATTTATACTACAATAGTGGAGTTTTCTCCAAGAAAGCAATCTTCTAATCTAATTCTAAAATCTCCAAAGATATGAACATGCATTCCATAATTATTTTATAATAATTGGTAAATATTTAAGGATTGTGAGGAGTTTTTTTTTTTACCCATTTGTTTAGGATTTGATTTTTTGAAGTGACAATCATGTAAAGTGTTTTCTTTGAGATTTTTAGTGGCCCAAAAGTTAAACGTTTAAGAAAAATGATAAATTAGTATTTAGGAGACTTGAAAATTAAAGGTGTTGGATTTAAATTCTGATATGAACAAAAATATTTTCAAGATGGAAAATAATGGTTATTTCGGAATGAAGTTATCTGGATTAATTTAGGTATATAAAGAGATAATATCATTGAGATTAAATTTTCCATTAGAAGAGCTAAAAAGAAGAGATAAACTTTTCTCTCTTTTTGCAAGCATATAATTTATAAAAATGTTGAATATCTAGTTAACTGGCATTAAAAAGTCAGTGGTATCCCAGTCCTCCCATGAGGGTCTTGGGCCTGGGGAGACCCAGGTTCGAATCCTGAGGGGGCAAGGTTTACTCCTATTTATCGTCGTGCCATTTGGCGGATTAATAGGAGGTTTTCCTCCCTCCGTGGTTCCCTGAAATTCGAATGACATCCTGCCCGAAGGACGTAGGGGCCGATAAGTGGGACGAACAGGCTCTGACCATTCGAACGTTCAAAAAAAAATAAAAAACTTCAAATATTTCATAAATGTCCATTTTTCTCTCTATCAAACTAGTTAACTTTACATTAGATTCAAGAATTTCTTTAAACTAATTAAATATGGCCAATCCTTACGTTTTAAGTATCAATAAATTTAGACACAACACTCATGACCATACTTTAAGTTATTAATTATTTAAAAGCAAATAAAGTAATAACATATTGATGATATTGTAATGTGAAACACGAAATATTTGTGGTGTTTTAAAGTTTTTTCAAAAAAAGTTATTAAGCAGAGACTAGAGACCAATTCTTTGGTACGGTTGGCCTATATATATCTTTCTCTTTATTCAAGAAATTTGATTTGATGATAAAAAAGTATAGAAAGTTTATTGTAAATCACATTTGGATTGAAATGGTAAAACATATATATTGCATGAAGAATGTTCTTTGCGTCTTCCTGCTGTGTTCTTCTTCTAGAAAGGTCCATCTCGTATACTTCATTTAAGAACAGTGGGATCAAAGGTAAGCGAAAATTCAAAGTATATTCATCCACGTATTTTTTCAGTTATAAATTTGAATGGAATATATAAATGCAACTAGCTAGACATATTGTACTTTTCTGAATGTATAATTAAATACATTAATATTGTTTCATTATTTTTATTTTATGAGTTTTTCTAATATATGTTTACAAGTTACATGTTTAATTAATTAACAGCTAAAAATAAGCTACAAAATTCCATAAATAATATAGAGAAAATGTCACAAATGGTCCCTGTGGTTGTTCATATTCGCATTTTACCCTCTATGCTTTTTTTTGTTGCAAATGGTCCCTGGATTTTCCATTTTCGTTGCTAATTGTCATTGACACTAACTTCTGTTAATTTTGGCCGTTAAATCTCCCATGTGCAACGCACATGAGGGCATCTTCGTCATTTTACATCTGAAACAACCTCCCATTCAAAACCTCACGAATATGGGTTTGTATTTGAGTTTGGAAGAAGAAGAATAAGGGATCATTGTGAAATGACGAATCTACCCCTCACTTAAGGGATCATTGTGTAGAGGATTTGGATTAGTAGACGGCTGTTAGTCACGAAGTAAAAAGTGAAAAAATTGACCAATTTCAGGGTTTTATTTGTAATTAATTCACTTAAGGGCAATAACTGAAATTTTTACCAACTTGAGGGACCAAAAATATAATTTTCTCTTCTTTTCCCGATTATATTACACATTTACACCCACCAGTCCACCACTAATCCAAATCCTCTACACCAAATTCAAAACATCCAATACACGTTAAAATCGATCCATAAATCAAGCTGAAGATAAATCCAAATTGGGGAAAAAAAAACTATTGAGAGGGGAAGTAGATTTAGCCCAAAAGATACATGTACAAGATCAATTATCATCATCATATCATATATACAAAATCAATCAATCGATACATACAATAATATATATATATATATATCTTTTACTAGATATATATATATATATATATATATATACACAAACAAGAACATCATTATGATGATCCCACGTGGAAGTACGAAAACCACCACACTCAGCCTACCACCGCCACCTTCCACCTCTAGTTACCGACGGTGGGTAACTCCGCCAACTGTAGACGGTGGTGGGTTTCATTGACCCGAATCGTTGATGAAAACTATGGAGGTTTACAGTGTTGGGTTTCTTTGATCCGAGCCAACTGTAGCTGGTTATGGTGATGAGTTTCTCCGGCGTCTTCCACTTGCCGGCGACGTCTCGAGATTCCATGGTTTTGAACAGAGATATAGATATCACTTATAGATAATATTCCATAGATAGATATATAGGTTTAAGGAGAAATGAAGAAAGGATGCAGCTAAAAAAGGCGGTGGTCGGTGGCAGGTGGATTGATAGACATAGATGATAGATGAGTCTCCTTTTTCTAATATAGATATAAATTTAAGTTTGTGAAAACCAAGGGACGATTACCAGGAATTTTTTTTCCACAAATTTCGTGCTACTCTACCAACAAAATGCTAAATACTATAATATGTTATAATATGTATGTATGACTGCTACTAGTGCTACGGTTATCAGGAACTTTTGCTAATGTTTTCACAATTTTGTGGTGGTGGGAAAGACTTAATATTCCAACAATGCCTTTTTACTTATTTCGTAATTAATATATTACTCAATTTTTCACAACCATAGATCCAAAAATCCAAAGGTCTAAAAATGTTTGCTTATTTAAATAAGGATGTATTTGATTCTAACCCAATGAATATATATATGCCCGTCCGATGGACGAGTGGTTTCAAAATACATAGCTTTTAACTATCGTTTCAACAAAGTACGGACACACCAACAAACCTTCAAGCTTAATTAGTCGAAGTCTCTTCATCAATGTGACACAATGTTCCTAGCTCAACAATGCATATAGTTTAGTTACAGCATGACATAGGACAACTATGAAACTAACAAAACATAGGAAGACTATCAAATTAGAAATACATCGGAAGGCTATGAAATTAACAAAGTACCGAGACACCAACAAACCTTCAATCTTAGTCGAAGTCTCTTCATCAATGTGACAGCAAATTCCTAAAATCAGCAACGCATATAGTTTAGTTACAGCACGACATATCTTTAACCATATGACTGTAGTCCACAAATCAAAAGGTACCCAATACATCAGCAATGCATATAGTTTAGTTACAGCAGGACTGTACATTATAACGTGTCACCACAAACACAACAATATATAACGATATATTTGTGAGCATAAACATAATACCTTAGCCACTGCCTTTTGTTAAGAATTAGACGCCACTTCATAAGGCAATGCAAACTAAATAAATAGATAATTACTTAACCGCGTATGATCTGCAAAAATAATTTATTAACTACTTGCACCTGAAAAATGTAGTGTGCAACACTCTTAAATAACGCAAATCTTTCAAAAATACATCTCCAGTTCACTTGTTTAACGACACCATGCAAATCCGCTAAGTACTTCGCTTTAGAAGGTATACACAGAGGGATAATGTTTCAAAACTGGAAACATAAATACCGGAAGTAGAAAAAACCTTTGCTTCATCTCTTGATCAAAAAGTCATCTGTAACTCATTATCCAGGTCAACCAATCTTGACTACACAAGCATTCTTAACCGTTAATTACTTAACTTGGGACATTCTACATACATAGCTCATTAACTACTCGCATCTCAAAATTGTAGTTTACATATTTCTTTTCCACTTTGTCCAGTTTTTTTTGGAATGAGAAGGCACCAAACGTTGTCGTATCTTTGACTCGTAAATGTGGATCCCTTGAATGTCATAAGGCTCCACCATTCTAGATAACCTCATTGCTACACAAGATCTACACATAATTGGTGAATAAATGGGTGTGCCAGATGAGTTTTTTGAGAAAAGAAATACGAAGTTTGTGACAACAAAAACAATAATACTCCTTGTTATAGTTTTTTACTTGAGTTATGTAAATCTATCTAAACATGTGAAGAAAGTAAATACTTGTAGACTTAGCCAAACTCTTCGTCTAAGGTTAGAAACTTGAGATGTACCGTTTTGTTCAGCCAAAGCGCAACATGGTAAAACACAATTTCATGATTCAAAACTCGTAAATTTAACACCTTTCTCCCACAATCAAAAAATAATAAACAAATATGATAACTTTTTTTCCAGGTAACCCAAGCAATGATTTCAACTTCAAGTTTTTGTAGTTAAAAAATGTTAGATTGTAAAACAATGCTAAACAGAACTCTCAAAGTAAGCAGAAATATGCACTTGTTTCAAGTTCTCAAAATACATTTTTTTTCACTTGAACATGTAATCAAACCTCTTGTTCAAAGTTGAAACGAAATGCCAACACTTACATCATAATTATTTATATCACTACCTTTGAGAGCATGAACCGTAAACTGGTTCAATATATCTAACACCAAGTTATATCATATAGGAAATTGGTTTAATGACTTTGTATTCATATAGATCAAATGTTATATAGTGATGAACATAAAGGGTAAAATTCCAAGAACATCATCATATCAAAACGAATAATTAAAGTAGACTCTATATGGTAGTTTCAAGCTGGAACCAATATTATTGGAAGTTATACATGATACCTTACCCAAACACAACAACATACAATCAAATCAATGGATATCTCAACCTATACTTGCTTAAAGATCATGAAAATATTCAAATTAAATGTTTTTCAAATATAATTAGTATACTACCCTAAATGAAAGAATACACAGCCGTTCAATCCGTATGCAAAGGTGTTCGAATTATAGATACAAACCTGGAGATGGAATTGAACGGCTGGGTAGGAGCAATTTTCGAGCTTTTGGAATTACATCCCGACCCGAATTAGCGGGTTTTTTGATGGATGAGAATTTATTGTATTCAAGTTGGTAATCAATTGCATACAGAATTGAATGGGCAGCAAAGTATAGCGAGTCTGAATGAAGAAATTTCCAAAAAAGGATTAGGTTGAATTGTGAGAAGGTATTGAGTTTGATTGAAAGAATAGATTGATAAATAAAGGGGGTATTTAGAAGTAGCAGGGGGTGTTGGTGTCCAGAAAGGGCTCCAATTTCTTTTTTTTCTTCTTAATGTTGTATTAAAATAAAAAGGGAATAAAAAAGATGGAAAAAAATAAATATAGGGATAGGCGGGAATTTGGTCTCAAGATTATATATATATATATATATATATATACATTATATATATAGGGGTGAGATAAATTGAGTACAATTAATTTGAGTCCAAAAAGGGTCCATGTAACTTACACATGTATATATATATATATATATATATATATATATATATATATATATATATATATATATATATATATATATATATATATATATATATATATATATATATATATATATATATATATATATATATATATATATATATATATATATATATATATATATATATATATATATATATATATATATATATATATATATATATATATATATATATATATATATATATATATATATATATATATATATATATATATATATATATATATATATATATATATATATATATATATATATATATATATATATATATATATATATATATATATATATATATATATATATATATATATATATATATATATATATATATATATATATATATATATATATATATATATATATATATATATATATATATATATATATATATATATATATATATATATATATATATATATATATATATATATATATATATATATATATATATATATATATATATATATATATATATATATATATATATATATATATATATATATATATATATATATATATATATATATATATATATATATATATATATATATATATATATATATATATATATATATATATATATATATATATATATATATATATATATATATATATATATATATATATATATATATATATATATATATATATATATATATATATATATATATATATATATATATATATATATATATATATATATATATATATATATATATATATATATATATATATATATATATATATATATATATATATATATATATATATATATATATATATATATATATATATATATATATATATATATATATATATATATATATATATATATATATATATATATATATATATATATATATATATATATATATATATATATATATATATATATATATATATATATATATATATATATATATATATATATATATATATATATATATATATATATATATATATATATATATATATATATATATATATATATATATATATATATATATATATATATATATATATATATATATATATATATATATATATATATATATATATATATATATATATATATATATATATATATATATATATATATATATATATATATATATATATATATATATATATATATATATATATATATATATATATATATATATATATATATATATATATATATATATATATATATATATATATATATATATATATATATATATATATATATATATATATATATATATATATATATATATATATATATATATATATATATATATATATATATATATATATATATATATATATATATATATATATATATATATATATATATATATATATATATATATATATATATATATATATATATATATATATATATATATATATATATATATATATATATATATATATATATATATATATATATATATATATATATATATATATATATATATATATATATATATATATATATATATATATATATATATATATATATATATATATATATATATATATATATATATATATATATATATATATATATATATATATATATATATATATATATATATATATATATATATATATATATATATATATATATATATATATATATATATATATATATATATATATATATATATATATATATATATATATATATATATATATATATATATATATATATATATATATATATATATATATATATATATATATATATATATATATATATATATATATATATATATATATATATATATATATATATATATATATATATATATATATATATATATATATATATATATATATATATATATATATATATATATATATATATATATATATATATATATATATATATATATATATATATATATATATATATATATATATATATATATATATATATATCTCACCTTTAAATGGCGAAAAAAACATGTTCTATTCGACAATTTTCATTAAAGAAAATGATACTTAAATGTAAAAATACATCCATAGCAAGGTCTTCTTCTTCTTATTATTTTTTGAACTGCACATACATTGTAAGTTTAACCATTGTATTGAGAATTACACATGTAACACCCTTCATTTAAAAATATGGGTTTTCAAAAATTTTCGCCTAACAACGTTAAAAGAAAGCGGAAGAAACTTTAAAAGTCCAAACCAATTAAAATCTGTTTGGTTTCCTTATTCAATGGTGTTACTTAGTCATATCATCAAAACAAGTCCAAATGGAAACCCGTCGGCTGCCCAACACAAAACAACCGACTACAAAATATGCGAACTTCATAAATGTCTAAACATAAACAAAAGTCTAGAAATATGTAGCAACTATGGGTAACTATGGTCTTCATCAAGCAATCTACCCACTTCCTCACTCTTCATTCAACGTCTACCTCGGCTAAGCTAAACCTGAGGGAGCAACACATTTCAAAAGACAAGTGTTAGCTAACGAATTAGCTAAGTAAGATAACACTTAAATTATAAAACCATTTATCCATTTCAAACATTATGGATTTATATACTTCATTAAGGCACAACACACATCAAACATACCACGTCATCAACATAACATATTAGGATGAACCACCATAAATGTGCCTATCCTGCTTTACTTCATTACACACATATAACCACATAACTGCTTTCTACATTTAACTGCTTTTCTACGTTTAACTGCTTTACTAAAAAAATGGTAAATGGGTGGGAACCACTTAGTCCCATGTACCATATTGGTACCATGCCTCACTACCGCATAGAGACATCCCGTTGACTCCCCAGGGCGTAGGTGGGAATAACGAATACTTGGGTTGCGCCAAGATTCGAACCCGCGTCATACAGACTCCTAGTACCCTTGTGAAGGGGGCGGTGGCCACTGAGCTACTAACCCAGTGGTTTTTAACTGCTTTACTACATTTTAACTGCTTTACTACATTTTAACTGCTTTACTACATTTTAACTGCGTCAATGTGTAACATAAGTTACACCCGACTAGATGACAACCATTCAGTTGAACATCAAACGTCGTTAAGGAATGGCAAGCCAATCCCGGAGTAATCCGTATGTACAAGACAAATAAGGGCGGGTCAGACCTCCCGTATTACTCAACTGCAACTCAATGACCGTGTTGCAAGGAGCCACCCGAGCAACCTGCATCTACGCACTTAGCCGGGCTAGGGCAAGTACGGGTTAAGCTTAACACTTTCCTGCATCAAAGTTTTACGAGCTCGAAACTGCATTATTTAGTTTAGGTGACTACATTACCTAAACATTTACTACGTTAACTGCTTTTACGTTTTGGGCCCTTAAACGTGCACGTGTCATGGCAATTTAACAAGTCTAGTGAACTAGATGAGCAAGCCATACAATCATGCACAAAACAACATATACTACATATACTACTTCTCAATGCATCACAAGATACTACATATCACTTCATAACATAACACTACATTATACGTCACTTCATAACATGCACTACATTACATATCATTTGGGACTGCATTTCAGGTCTCATTGGTCAACTACGTAACCCATATCACCTCCCGTGTAACCCCGTATACCCACAAGCAATTCAAGGTACCAATTGGGAAGTTATTATATGAAACCATCTTTTGTTGAACCCTCAGCGTGTCAAAGCAGTGTATCTTACCTCGTAGAAGCGCACACAAACGATAACTAAGGTTACCGTGCAAAGCAAGTATTCCCAACTAGCTATAATGAACATAGGATCAATTAACGAGTATAAACGAGGCTAAACCGGCCTACGGTCTATATACTTGTCAAATAATAGTCTCTGTTGACTACTTCCATCTATTTGTAGACTACTAGTCTACTTTTGACTACTTTCATTCTTTGTAGGCTACTATACTTTTCTGTAGACTACCTGACTCACTTGTAGACTACTTGACTCTTTTTGTAAACTACTTTCATCTTTTGACTATATTCAGTTTTGTAGACTACTTTTGTCATACAAGACGACCAAATGAGAGAAAACTCAGTTCTTAACAAATGCAGGGGACTCAAAGAACTTTTCAAAAATGTAAGATTCATCTCCTAACTCATTTTTATAAAGGAGATACGATTTTTGCAATATGACTGAATTTTCAGACTTATAAACTCTTTGTTTTACAAAAGATCTCAACTATCAAACATCCATGGAAACTAACCATGACACCTACAGTTCATATATACCCAAATATGATTCAATTGACACTATGAAATCATATATTGATTCATGGATTCATTAAACACATTTTACAATTGATTTGACACCCGATTTGACCTAAATCGACTCACAAACATAATCGAATCCAAACCGAAACCCTTTGACCAGAAATGATTGACATAATAATATCAAAAGAATGTTAAATCAAAAGGAAAACATCATATATACCAGCAGATGATTATGGGGATGAAAGATCTAGACCAAAACTCTATCAAATCACCCTTAATCGGTAGAATCACACAAGAATTGCTCAAGGAGGGGAAGGGGCGGTTAGGGCTAGAGAAAAAGGAAGAAAAAACTGATTATGAGTGTGATTAGGGTTTTATTAACCCTTAATCCCGTTTTTTTGTTTCCTTCTAGGTCAAACTTGGTCCCTAGACTTCCAAACATCACATTATTAGCCCAAAACACCTCTATGTACTATATACAACTCAATGAACCCTTCAAGCACCTCAAAAGGCACATAACTACATCTTTAAACACATTACTACATCAATTAATAAGACATTCAAGTCTCGCACGTATAACACATTAACTACATTTAAGCATTAAATCTACCATAAGCTTACAGACACATTATGTTGACTTAACGACTCGAGTCAACCGTTAATTAAAAGATTGAGATGTTACAATTACCTCCCCCTTAAGAGGATTCCGTCCTCGGAATCTCTTCAGCGTAAAATAGGTGAGGATAATTTCCGAATCTACTTTCACCATAAATATGATTCCGTCCCAGTTGCACAAGCTCAATTAACTTCCTATGAAGCTTCTTTAATTTTTGGCCAAGGATGTCAACCAGGCCAACTACAAACACTCCTTAACATCAATACTCATATCTCTCCACGGATTCACATTGGTTTCATATCAACATATACATCATATCATCGTATACGCACATCTTAATCCATGTCTTATATCACATCAACATAGACTTACCACTTAAACGTAACTTCATAACATATCTTGGCATATCACACATAAACTTGCCACACGTATTCAGATTAGCACATGTAGAGTATTTACTCCTAATTGTGCCTATCAATGATTATATCACACATATCTATATATCTTACTTAGATCTCACGTCACATCGTAATCCCACATCTTAAATTACATGTACATCTTTGTCACATATTCTTATATCTTCAATCAATTTACATATTAAGCACTAGCTTTACAACAAGCACGATTTCCCACGTCTTACGCACTAGTATTACATCTAGCACGATTTCCCACATCACATATTACTTTAACATTAGGTACATTCATTACCTAATTAATCCCACATCTACTTTAACGTTTAATCCCACTAACGTGATAGTGATTCATACGTGTATCTAGTGAACTAGACATACATAAGTCATCACATAACAACATTAAGCCATAACATCGACATTATCAACAACACATATCTTACACATATCATAGCACCGTCATTATAAGAATCATACTTCATATGCACATATATACTTCTACTTTAAACATCATCATATCAACATAAGTCATTTCAACATACATATATTCCCATAATACATTCAGCGAATACTATTAATTTGACGGTTAAGCCTTCCAAGCACGTATCCTTACTAACTTGCTATCACAACTCACATAATTCATTTGAACAAAGGGTCGACTCGACATACATTCGATGCATAACATATCCCTCCATAGAGGCTTATGGTTAGACCATATTACCCACTTTGCTCATAATAAGCTTCCTTTGTTCACCACAAAACCTTTAGACAATTTTGAGCTAATCAAAACACTTCTTTAACAATTCCAACTTTATGAACTATTGTCTTTATGATCTTTGGCTCTGCACTTTTCCTTTCAATAACTTGTCGTATCATGAAATGACATTCAACACCTATGGCATAATCATTGTTGCATATGAACTCAACAATAGATCTCGAGGCACCATCACACAATCATATGGTTTTACCAAGTTTCTAACTCATTCATTCTCTTTCCCATCAATCTAAGAGTGATAGGCATCACTTGAGTTCACCATTTTCCTCATACTTTGACAAACATCTTTAAAAATTTTCACATAACGGCCGTCTCGATTCAAAACATTCAACCATTTACTTTCACACTTTAAGAGCATTTCTTAATCATACATCTTTTCTTTCATGTCCAAGGAAACGGTGCAATAGTTCACCATGAAATAAGCATTTTTGGACAACTTGCCTACTAATTGCTCATGTCATTTCATTACCTTTAATTTCCCACGCAACTTTGTCTCTTATTCCAAGGTGACGTGACCACTCAATTCCGTTAGAGGACCATTAGACCCTTCGTATTGCCACCAAACTTTCGGTGTCTAGTCTTGGCTTTTAACCCAATCACACGTCAACATATAAAATTTACTACACCTCGTATCATAATAGGTCGTATCATACTTCAGGCGGCATCCAAATGGGCATGTCACCACGGTTCATAAACTTCCTCAAGTACAACTTTTGGTCATTTTGTTCTCAGATACCGAAATCTTACTTTCAGACTTGTAGTTCCACGCTGGTTATTTATGAATTTTCAGAATCCACTCACATAATACCAACATCTTCGTCTCTAGAAACATCACCTTTAACTGGCTCATTGTAGACAAGTGCTTACCATAACCTTATAGTCATGGAATTAAACATTAAATGGAACCTTTATCCTTTCAATTCTACGCGTCAGCTTCTACTTTAACTTTTACTCACTTTGGGCGAATTTAGAATTAGGCATCTACTTGTAGAAAATCATAGTAATGTTCCTTACACAGCATGATGTTCTTCATTACACTTAGAATAGATAATAATGTCATCACCAAACGTAATGACTGAACGGTCTAGAGAAACTTTAAACTTTATCCCTTAAGTTCACGACATGGTAAGGACCATTCGTTACCATGCAGGTACTTCAAGAAACTCAATAGGGTCATAATGAGCGTATAATTAACCTAAGCAGGACTTTCATCATCAACTTCATCATATGGTAGTACAATTCGTAAATCTATCTTATAGAAAGAAATACATCCCACAATCGAAAACATTGACTTCTTCCTATAAGTGAGAACAAAACGAAAGGTGTCTTTGAATAAAAGTAGCACTCGTCACACGTCAATAGAAGGTTCGACCTCACGATCGCAACGAAACCGAGAACATTAATAGAACATCTCGAAACTACGGGTGCTCGACTTTTGAAGTATAATCTTTGCCTTATATAAGTAGATCACATAGGCGAGAAACATGATCAATTCGGAACCGAATGCTCCTGAAAACTTCTACTTCTTGTGATTTAAGTATCCATAGTTAACTCCGTCATCCAACCTCTTAACTTTTCATAAGGGAAAACTCTTTATCTTGAGAAGCAGTCAGACATAAGATTTTGTACTCATATAGGATATCAACATCACCTTCATGTCACACCGGCGAAGGCAATATGCGATAGAACTGCTAGAAAGGTTCTTGTGTTAGTTCTCCGTACCTTCATGCAATATAAGGAAGAATCTCCACCTGTAGATACTCGTTCCAATCGTCATCTAACATCCCGTAATGAAACCTAAACTTAAACGAGTCATAAATCCAAAACAGACCAAAATATGCGCCGCATGGATGGTGAATGCGCCTCCTAACTCGAGCATTTCTGAACAGCAACTTCCATGTGTTTGCACATGCCCCGCATAAACTAAAAAACTCAGAATATGCGCCACATACCATCTATGACCAGGAAAGATAATTTTAAACAAAATCTAAGCGTCTTCCTTACACCCAAGCACAACTTTAAGATTTCGCAGCTCGAAGAAAATCTCACATCATAACATGGTGTTCAGAGAATGGAAGAGCTTCATGGTTAAAAGGTTCATTCATCCATAGTGTTATCTTCTTTACTTGCTTCAGCTTGATCATTCTTTAATCCATAGATACACGTCTACTCTTCATGTGGTTAATTATGCCACCAACCAGTGATTCCATCATTCCCATCTTCACTCCATTCAGATCAGCACAGACACAGTCTCACAAACACACACATTTTGTGATACATTTACAATTACGTTCGCGGCCGGAATTGTAACTGTATCCTTCCATACATGTACCCGGTAACCCTTCTATGCGTCACCTACTTATAACCTTCAAAAATCCAGCATCAACTCCACTTATCAACTTCAAGTCCATGTCCTTTAAACTAGTAGACTTAACAACATTGACTACTAATCATTTCACTCCTCACTTATCTCAAAACTTCATTTAACTTCATGTACAACATAATCCTCATAAACATTTAATACGGCTATCACTTTCCATCGATCTTCTCACATTTCAACACACTTGAGGCATCAACATCATTATAGTTGTAACACGGTGTTTACTCTCGACACATAAAGATTCACTACATAGAAATCTCTCCAACTTCATTACTTTGTACACCGGTCAACACAAGCATGGCCATACAAACACGCTCGCGTCATGATACACTTGCAATTATGTTCCGGACCATAATTGTAGTTGTATCCTGTCACATGCGTGTTCGTTACCACCATTGTGTATCACCTTCTTTTCACCAATTCCATTCATCTAATCCTCCAACTTTTGTCCATCTCAACAACTTCTCACATAATATAAGGCAAAAATTTATCAAATTCAGTCAGAGGAATAGAAGATCACCTCAAGGACCGTCTATCGTAACAATAGAATAACTTAGCGACGGAGAAGCGAGAATCTGAAGAATAAAGGCTAAAACACATATTCACATATCAATAAACAACCATCATATTGCCTTATTCCTACACTCTCACTCATCCCAACCCGTCCTAAGGCATTTCATCTCAAAGGCTAAGCATACCTACTTAAGCCTAACCTGATCTCTATCGGTTTAAGTCCAATTCCTATGGCATACCTATAGTCATTGGTTCACTTAAACCATTTCTCTCATACCAACTTGTAACACCCTTCATTTAAAAATATGGGTTTCCAAAAATTTTCGCCTAACGGCGTTAAAAGAAAGCGGAAGAAACTTTAAAAGTCCAAACCAATTAAAATCTGTTTGGTTTCCTTATTCAATGGTGTTACTTAGTCATATCATCAAACACAAGTCCAAATGGAACCCCGTCGGCTGCCCAACACAAAACATGCGAACTTCATAAATGTCTAAACATAAACAAAAGTCTAGAAATATGTAGCAACTATGGGTAGCTATGGTCTTCATCAAGCAATCTACCCACTTCCTCACTCTTCATTCAACGTCTACCTTGGCTAAGCTAAACCTGAGGGAGCAACACATTTCAAAAGACAAGTGTTAGCTAACGAATTAGCTAAGTAAGATAACACTTAAATTATAAAACCATTTATCCATTTCAAACATTATGGATTTATATACTTCATTAAGGCACAACACACATCAAACATACCACGTCATCAACATAACATATTAGGATGAACCACCCTAAATGTGCCTATCTGCTTTACTTCATTACACACATATAACCACATAACTGCTTTCTACATTTAACTACTTTTCTACGTATTAACTGCTTTACTAAAAAAATGGTAAATGGGTGGGAACCACTTAGTCCCATGTACCATATTGGTACCATGCCTCACTACCGCATAGAGACATCCCGTTGACTCCCCAGGGCGTAGGTGGGAATAACGAATACTTGGGTTGCGCCAAGATTCGAACCCGCATCATACAGACTCCTAGTACCCTTGTGAAGGGGGCGGTGGCCACTTGGCTACTAACCCAGTGGTTTTTAACTGCTTTACTACATTTTAACTGCTTTACTACATTTTAACTGCGTCAATGTGTAACATAAGTTACACCCGACTAGATGACAACCATTTAGTTGAACATCAAACGTCGTTAAGGAATGGCAAGCCAATCCTAGAGTAATCCGTATGTACAAGACAAATGAGGGCGGGTCAGACCTCCCGTATTACTCAACTGCATCTCAATGACCGTGTTGCAAGGAGCCACCCGAGCAACCTGCATCACGCACTTAGCCGGGCTAGGGCAAGTACGGGTTAAGCTTAACACTTTCCTGCATCAAAGTTTTACGAGCTCGAAACTGCATTATTTAGTTTAGGTGACTACATTACCTAAACATTTACTACGTTAACTGCTTTTACGTTATGGGCCCTTAAACGTGCACGTGTCATGGCAACTTAACAAGTCTAGTGAACTAGATGAGTAAGCCATAGAATCATGCACAAAACAACATATACTATATATATACTACTTCTCAATGCATCACAAAATACTACATATCACTTCATAACATAACACTACATTATACGTCACTTCATAACATGCACTACATTACATATCATTTGGGACTGCATTTCAGGTCTCATTGGTCAACTACGTAACCCATATCACCTCCCGTGTAACCCCGTATACCCACAAGCAATTCAAGGTACCAATTGGGAAGATATTATATGAAACCATCTTTTGTTGAACCCTCAGCGTGTCAAAGCAGTGTATCTTACCTCGTAGAAGCGCACACAAACGATAACTAAGGTTACTGTTGTGACCAATTTATACATATCGCCCACATCATTATTGGCAATTTTATTAAATGTTTTAAATCGATTTTGTGTGCATTTGGCGCGTTTATGTTGTTTGTTAGTGTTTTCAGGCTCTAAACAGGTTACATGTCCATTTGGTGCAATTTCGGATGATTTCTGAGGCCAAGAAGTTGATTTGTGAGTTCGAGAGTTGTTTAAAGTTGAGAAGATAGAAAATTTCAGCAAGTTCATAGTGAAAGGTTGTCTTCGGATCAGCAGGATTGGACTGCGCCGCAGTGGGAGCATCACCAGCCCACTGCGCCGCAGTCGGTTAGTGGAAAAGTGAGAACTCAGTCAGCAGTTTTAAACTGCGCCGCAGTGGTGGTGACTAAGGCCCACTGTGCCACAGTCAGACAAGGTGGAAAACGAGCACCTAGATCAGTTAATATCCACTGCGCCGCAGTGGGGGCATCACTCGCCCACTGCGCCGCAGTGGGACGACGGGGCTGAAGGGCTTTTGGCCGATGTTTGCATCAGATTTCCAAGGGGTATAAATAGAAAACAAAAACCTAATTCCCAATTTATCCAAATTCTTTCTAAGAGCTGCTCTCCAAGGGATTCCTTCAAGGATCAAGGGTAGATTTCTTCGTCCGATTCATTGAAGATTCACGGGCACCCACTTAGATCGTATCTATTTTATTGTCTTGCAATTTCAATTTCAAGAACGATTTGTACATCATGTTCTTCTTTTATTTTGATTGTTATTTTAAATTAATCATGAGTGGCTAAACATTCAATCATCCACCTTGAGGAAACTAGACGAATGATGTGATTGTTATATGTTTTAATCCAAAGAGTTGATTTCAATTATCGTTGTGTCGAGATCTTGATGATTTAATTCCTTTTTATATTATTATGATATTGGTGGCATGTGTGTTCTTCGTTAGTGGTACTAGTTGGATGCATATGTGATTTTCAAATGGTTGTTTGTCTATGAGCAATTATCACTAGTTCATGGTATGATAGTGAATATCATTTTAATAAAAGGAGTCATTTTGTCAACGTGTTTTATAACGGTTGGTGGTACCACGTTATCTTCACATAGGCACAATTGTTAATTCGGTAGTCAAGCAAACTAATTGTTGGTAAGGTTGTCTAGGCATTGGTGGTACCGGCTTGGGTAATTAAACTAGCAACTTAGGTGATTGGGTAATTTGCTCACGGTTGGTGGTACCACGTGAGCACCTTAATTCTTTTACGATTATCTTTTCAACTCAATGAATTTGGTCTTAATTGAACGCAATCATGTTTGAAGTCTAGCGAATTCAAGGTGGATGATCTTTATTAATATTGTCTAAAGCTTTTCTTTACTTTTATGCGTTTTGTCTTTTAAATTTATTTTAATTTAATTGTCAAAGTGAGACTCGAAGCAACCCCCTGTTTTCCAAACCATTTTATTAAACAACTAGTTCAAACCAATCCCCGAGAACGAACACGGACTTACCTCTTAACTATATTGCATACGAACGGGTCCACTGCCCGATAGTGAGTAGTAGTGAGTTTCTAGGTATTTCTAGTTTATAATTTTTAAACTCGATTTCGCACATCAAGTTTTTGGCGCCGCTGCCGGGGAGTGTGTGCCGATTTAGTTGTTAATTAGTGGTTTGATCCTTTCTCACGCGTGAGAAAGTTACTTGTTTATTAGTTTAGTTTTCTTTTCTTATCACAGGTGCATTTGACGTGTTTGTGTTAGTTGTGTGTTTGCAGGTATTGTTTTAGTTGATGAACTTGCGTTCTTCGGGTCTCCCTTTGAATAGTCCTTTGTCTACTCCGAGAAGACCAAGAGGGCGTAGGTTTAACTTCACTGAACCCACAACACCAATACCGACACCATTTTCACCTATAGCTAAACCCACTCCTGATTCGGACGAGGAAGGGTTCTTTTTGGACGAGTTTTTCAATTTAGAAGTAAAGCAAGAGGAAATGGGGGACGAACAACCAAGGGGTCCAAATGACACTCGCTATAGCGAGAGGGTCCGTACGATCCCAACTGGTCGTGGTTCCGCCATTAGACCTCCAACCATTGATCACACTTTCGCTTTGAAAGAAAACCATCTAAAGAGCATAGAAGAGCATCAATTTGATGGGAAACGGAAATGGGATCCTTACCAACACTTGGATAGGTTTGAAAAGTTGGCTCGGCTATATCAATATGGGCAAAACCAAATGAATGCCGTGAAACTTGAGACATTTCCCATGTCAATCACCGGAGAAGCACTTGATTGGTTCAATGATCTTCCAGAAAATTCTATTACTACTTGGAACCAACTCAATGAGGCTTTCATTGGTGAGTTTTATTCACTTAGAACTCAAAGAAGGTTGGAGAACATGAATAGATATTTTGAACAAGATGATGGAGAAGATGTTGTTGAGGCTTGGATTCGTTTCAAGGAAATGTTGAGAAATTGTCCAGGTCACGATTTGACTAGGGAAAAATATGTGGAGCTTTTCTTTGATGGGTTAGATAAAAAGTCTAAACGAGAATTGGGATATGCTTTCGGGGGTAGTTTCAATAACATTACACCCAATGAAGGTTATCAAATCTTGGAAGACATGGCGAAGGATAGCTCAACTTTGGATGATGAAAGGTTTTTGAAGAATGAGAGAAAGATGAAGAGAGGTACTAACCAAGGGAGAGTTGCTAAGGTTGAAGCTAGCAATGACCCAGGGTTATTGGAGAAATTAGGGCGCTATCTGAGCGCATGGAAAAGGGGTTTTCTACTCAAGAGAATAGGTTTGGAGCAATTGAGAGGGATGTTAAGGTAGTAGCCGATGGGTGTGATCATTGTGGTGATATGCACTATTCTGATGAGTGTCCAAATCGGGCACCCAAAGATGTGAGTTATGTTCAAAATCAACCCCAAGGGAATTTCTACCGCAACACCGGTTTCCAGAACCGGCCTTCAGGTAATACTTCTTATAACTCTTCTTTTCAGTCTAATAATTCTCGTTTTTCAGGTAATAGGTGGCAAAGAGATAATTATCAGAATCAGCCACAACAGCAGACTCAGCAAGGACAGGGATCAGGTTCTTCTTCTTCTAATGTCGATCCTAATGCCGAGTTGAGAGAGATGATGAAGCAGTTGGCTAGTAATCAGGTTGAAACAATTACTAGCATTCAAATGATCAGGGAAGATACTAAGACTTTGAGTGAGAGGTTGGATCAGTTAAGTGGGAAGGTGGAGATCAACATGAAAAACCAAGGAGTTAATTTCAAGGATCTCGAAAGTAGAATGGCCGCTCTTGCTAGGCCCACGGGGACTCTTCCTAGCAACACACAGCAGAATCCTAGACCTCAGTTTAGTCTTGGACAGAATCAAGGACAGAATCAGGGACAGAAATACACTCCACCTCCAGTCCGCAATGAGCAAGCCAAAGCCATCACCACTCGTACTGGTAGGTCTTATGACTCACCTCCTATGCCTAATGTTGTTGTTTCAGATGTGCAGGATAAAGGGAGTGATGATGATGAGGTTGATGAAGAGATTGAAATGGAGGAAGATTCAACCGTGAAGACTCCGGTCACTCCACCAAAACCGGATGTGGTTCCAGAGGTTAAACCATACAAGCCAAAGATACCATTTCCACAGAGGTTCAAAAAGGCAAAGCTGAAGGAGCAATATAAAAAGTTTGTGGAGATGATTACAAATGTTCACATTAATGTGCCTTTAGTTGATCTTATTCAGGGGATGCCCCATTATGCCAAGTTCATTAAGGAGCTTGTGACTGACAAAGGAAAGATGGATGAGGTGAAAGCTACTTATCTTAATGCCGAGTGTTCTGCTATCTTGCAGAACCGCATCCCACCTAAGCTTGAAGATCCAGGGAGTTTCCTTATTACTTGTTCTATTTGTACTCTTACTTGTAAGGCACTTGCTGATTTAGGTGCTAGCATTAATTTGATGCCTTACTCGGTTTGGAGTAAGTTGGCTCTAGGAGTTTTGAGACCTACCCGCATGAGTATTAGATTAGCTGACCATTATTTTCAGTATCCCATTGGGATTGCTGAAAACATGACTGTCCGGGTAGGCCATATTGTGTTTCTAGTTGACTTCGTTATCCTCGGGATGGAGGAAGATACGAAGGTACCCCTTATTCTTGGACGACCATTCCTTAATACCGCGGATGCTATCGTCCGTGTGAAGGATAAGGAAATTTCTTTGGGTGTGGGTACGGATAGAATTGTGTTTAATGTTGAAAAGTCTATCAAGCATTCATATTCTAATGATGAGTCTTGTTTCAGGATTGACGTTATTGATGATGCTTTAGACCGAGAGTTTCAGGAACTAATGGAGACCGACACTGGAGATGAGGAGATTGCTAATTTAGGATCAGGATATATATCTGATGATGATTTGTTTGCAGAGGTTATGGCGCTTAGCTTGGATGAGACACCTCCCGAGGATGAGAGTTTTGAGGAGGTTGTTGCTGATGGAAGTTCGAGGGTACTGAATTCTGTTGATGTACCACCCACTGATTGGAGCTTAAGCCATTACCTTCCCATTTGGAGTATGCTTATTTGTCAGGTGAATCTTCTTTACCCGTGGTTATCTCGTCCTCACTCTCGAGTGACGAGAAGGATTGTCTTTTGTCTGTGCTTCGAGCCCATAAGCGGGCTTTTGCTTGGAAGACCACCGATATTCCAGGTATTAGTCCTAACTTTTTCCAGCATAAAATAGATTTTTTGATGATGTTAAGCCCGTTGTCCAGAGACAAAGGAGGCTTAATCCGAACATGAAAGAAGTTGTTAAGAAAGAGGTCATTAAGTTGTTAGATGTTGGGATCATTTTTCCTATTGCTGATAGTCCTTGGGTTAGTCCTGTTCATTATGTGCCCAAAAAGGGGGGCATGACAGTTATTGAGAATGAGAATAAGGAACTCTTGGCCACTAGGACTATAACGGGTTGGCGGGTTTGTATTGATTACCGTAAGCTTAATGATGCCACCCGTAAGGATCACTTTCCCCTTCCTTTCATTGATCAGATGTTAGAAAGATTTGCAGGTAATGAATATTTTTGTTTCTTAGATGTGTTTTCCGGGTACTTCCAAATACCCATTGATCCCAAGGACCAAGAAAAGACCACCTTCACATGCCCATTTGGTACTTTTGCTTATCGACGAATGCCGTTTGGTTTGTGTAATGCCCCAGGCACCTTTCAAAGGTGCATGATAGCTATTTTCCAGGACATGCTTGAAACCTCCATGGAGGTTTTCATGGATGATTTCTCGGTTTTTGGGGACTCTTTTCATACTTGCTTGCATAATTTGGAAAGGATGTTAGAACGGTGTGAGAGGGCACACCTTGTTTTGAATTGGGAAAAGTGCCATTTTATGGTGACCGAGGGAATTGTTTTAGGGCATAAAGTGTCTAAGGCCGGGATTGAAGTTGATAGGGCTAAGATAGATGTTATAGCCAAATTACCCCCGCCTTCCAATGTGAAAGGGGTAAGGAGTTTTCTTGGACATGCCGATTTTTACCGCCGTTTTATTAAGGATTTTTCTAAGATTACTCGTCCTATGACCCACTTGTTGGAGAAGGACGTCCCTTTTGTGTTTGATGATGCTTGCTTGAGTGCATTTCAGGTTTTAAAGAAGAAGTTGACTAATTCTCCTATCATGGTTGGACCGGATTGGGAATTGCCATTTGAATTGATGTGTGATGCAAGTGACTATGCTGTGGAAGCCGTGCTTGGGCAAAGGGTTGATAAGCATTTCAAGCCAATTTACTTTGCCTTTGATAAGTTTAGATCTTATTTGGTGTTGAGTAAGACCATTGTTTTCACCGACCATTCAGCCCTTAAGTACTTGTTCTCGAAATAAGATGCTAAACCTAGGCTTATCCGATGGATTTTGTTGTTACAAGAGTTTGATATAGAGATTAAGGATAAGAAAGGTGCTGAAAACTTGGCGGCCGACCATTTGAGTCGTTTGGAAGATCCTCACCGGGAGGAACTTCGAGATGGGGAGATTAATGATCACTTTCCCCTTCCTTTCATTGATCAGATGTTAGAAAGATTTGCAGGTAATGAATATTTTTGTTTCTTAGATGTGTTTTCCGGGTACTTCCAAATACCCATTGATCCCAAGGACCAAGAAAAGACCACCTTCACATGCCCATTTGGTACTTTTGCTTATCGACGAATGCCGTTTGGTTTGTGTAATGCCCCAGGCACCTTTCAAAGGTGCATGATAGCTATTTTCCAGGACATGCTTGAAACCTCCATGGAGGTTTTCATGGATGATTTCTCGGTTTTTGGGGACTCTTTTCATACTTGCTTGCATAATTTGGAAAGGATGTTAGAACGGTGTGAGAGGGCACACCTTGTTTTGAATTGGGAAAAGTGCCATTTTATGGTGACCGAGGGAATTGTTTTAGGGCATAAAGTGTCTAAGGCCGGGATTGAAGTTGATAGGGCTAAGATAGATGTTATAGCCAAATTACCCCCGCCTTCCAATGTGAAAGGGGTAAGGAGTTTTCTTGGACATGCCGATTTTTACCGCCGTTTTATTAAGGATTTTTCTAAGATTACTCGTCCTATGACCCACTTGTTGGAGAAGGACGTCCCTTTTGTGTTTGATGATGCTTGCTTGAGTGCATTTCAGGTTTTAAAGAAGAAGTTGACTAATTCTCCTATCATGGTTGGACCGGATTGGGAATTGCCATTTGAATTGATGTGTGATGCAAGTGACTATGCTGTGGGAGCCGTGCTTGGGCAAAGGGTTGATAAGCATTTCAAGCCAATTTACTTTGCCTTTGATAAGTTTAGATCTTATTTGGTGTTGAGTAAGACCATTGTTTTCACCGACCATTCAGCCCTTAAGTACTTGTTCTCGAAATAAGATGCTAAACCTAGGCTTATCCGATGGATTTTGTTGTTACAAGAGTTTGATATAGAGATTAAGGATAAGAAAGGTGCTGAAAACTTGGCGGCCGACCATTTGAGTCGTTTGGAAGATCCTCACCGGGAGGAACTTCGAGATGGGGAGATTAATGATCACTTTCCCGATGAGTCTTTAATGTTTATTTCTAACTCTGATGATGCTCCTTGGTTTGCAGATATTGCTAATTATTTGGTTGCAGGTGAGATACCGAATGATTTCACGTCCCAGCAAAAGAAGAAGCTCATATCGGATGCTAAGCACTATTTTTGGGATAGTCCATACTTGTTTCGTGTTTGTGCAGATGGTATGGTAAGGAGATGTGTAGCTGGAGCTGAGACGAGGGAGATTCTTGATGCTTGTCACTATGGTCCAACTGGAGGTCATTACGGTCCTTCAGTTATTGGTAAGAAAGTTTTTGATGCAGGTTTCTATTGGCCTACAATTTTCAAGGAGGCCCAGACTTTGGTAGAGACTTGTGACATTTGTCAAAGACAAGGTAGCATTACTAAGCGGGATGAGATGCCTCAACAAAGCATTCAGGTATGCGATGTATTTGATATTTGGGGTATAGACTTCATGGGACCATTCCCACCGTCTAATAAGTTTCAATATATTCTTGTTGCCGTTGACTACGTGTCTAAATGGGCCAAAGCCAAGGCTTTGCCCACGAATGACGCGAGGGTAGTCATTGATTTCTTGAAACAATTATTCTGTCGATTTGGTTGCCCTAGAGCTTTGATTAGTGACTGAGGAACCCATTTTGCAAATCATCAATTAGCTAAGGTCATGAAGAGGTATGGTGTTGTGCATTATTTTTCTACTTCTTATCATCCACAAACTAGTGGACAAGTAGAAAACACCAATAGGGCTTTGAAAAGGATTTTAGAGAAAACTTTTGGAGATAACCCCAAGGTTTGGTCGAAGAAGTTGGATGACGCCTTGTGGGCGTTTAGGACGGCTTTTAAGACGCCGATTGGCACCATGCCATACCGGTTGCTCTATGGCAAAACTTGCCATCTTCCTATTGAGATAGAGCATAAGGCGTATTGGGCGTTGAGGAATCTGAATTTGGATATGATGGAAGCTAGTGAACTTAGAATGTTGCAACTTCATGAGCTTGATGAGCTTAGGCTAGGTGCTTATGAAAATTCTAGGCTTTACAAGGAAAGGACCAAAGTTTGGCATGATAAGAGGATCCGTAGGAAGGAGTTTAAGGTTGGAGCTAAGGTTTTGTTATTCTTGTCTAAATTTAAGATTAAGCAACCTAAACTCACTTCTAGATGGATTGGACCGTTTGTGATTAAGCATGTGTATCCGTCGGGTTATGTAGAGTTGTTTAAGCGTAATGGTGACGGGTCATTCATTGTCAATGGTCATAGGCTTAAGTTGTATTTGGAAGAAGAGCAAGTTGAGGGGATAATCGAGGAGATCCCCATTTTTGAATTGGAAACTTGAAAGTTGGTCGAGTCTAGCTAAAGACTCGTTAATAACTTAAGCGCTTCTCGGGAGGCAACCCGTGTTATTTTATCGCATTTTATTTTCTTTTTATTAGTTAGATTTGATTTTGATTTGTCAAGAAAGTGCAGGTGCAGATTTGGTGTGAAGCGGATTGAGGTAAGTTGTTTTTAGTTTGTCATACTAAAAATTTTTCTAAGGCAAAATGAGGGAATTCGGAACAGTGAATCCCCACTGTGCCGCAGTGGGGATGTAACTTGGTCACTGCGCCGCAGCCAAAATGTTCTGTCCATCGGGAGCAAAATAGCCCCACTGCGCAGCAGTGGGGGAGGCCGAAGCCCACTGCGCCGCAGTGGGCACGTTGACTGGTCAATCAGGGGAGCGGGGTAATAAGTTAGTCAAGGGAGGATTTAATTCTTTTTCACCTCAAAATTCTTATCTTCTTTCTCTCTTGTCTCTTGAAACCGAAAAAGCTTCACAAAACCCCCCAAGCACCCGAATTTACCCATAAATTCACATCAATCTTGCATTTTCTTCCTCTTTTCTCCTAGATTATCATCTATCTATCATCATCATGGGAAAGAGGAGTAAGTTTTCTTGATTATTTTCTTTATTTTACTTAATTTTTGATTTTTAATTTCTAGGGTTTTCAATTCCGAATTAATTCGTGGGTTTTGTTGTTTTAGGGCTATTGATGCTAATGGGTGGTTAATTTCTCAATTCAAACACTTGTTCTTCCGAATTTGACTTTGAAATTGAAGTTAGGGTTTTGAAAAATTTGGGGATTTATGGATGAATAAGTGTGGGGGGGAAGTAATGTTTGATTATGTGGTGATTATTGCTTGTTGTTGCTGATGGAATGATTAATTGCCCCTAATTTTTGGCTGCCTGTCGTAATGAAAACAAGAACCTACCCATATTTCTTAGCCCACTGCGCCGCAGTGGTGTTGTGTGTTGGCCACTGCGCCGCAGTGGCCGCACCTGACCTGCATGTGTTACTTGCCTCACTGCGCCGCAGTGAGGACCAGCCAGTCCCACTGCGCCGCAGTGGGAATCTTCTGACCCGCAGTTGAGTTTGATGTTGAATGAGGTTTCAAGTTTTGCATTCCACATTTAACGTGTTTGTTTGCTTTAATGTTTGTGATTGCAGACTGCTACTACTGATAAGAGGAAGCAAGCGGAGGTGGGACAATCTAGCGGGACTGCCGATGTCCCCACTAAGACGGCTAGGAGAGAACCAGCAGTACCTCCTCTTAATTATTGGCCGGGTGAATTGAACGAGAAGCATTCATGGTTAGAGTTTGATGGGGCTAGGCAACCCCACAAGAACAATTATTTGAACAAGCTTTACACGCTTCATAAGCAAGTTGTTTGCCCACCCAGGTATCTTGCTCAATCTGATGCTCGGTTTTTGGGGTTCAGGGTGATATTGGAAGGTGGTTTAGTATAGAAGCGAGGGTTGGTGATAGGAAAGTTAATAGTGATATGTGGCAACAGATTTTTCTTAACAGGGAACCTGTCTATCGTGAGTTATGCCTTGAGTTTTATTCTAGTTTGAAATTGACTAAGGAATTGAATAAGATCAAGGATATTTTTGAAGAAAGGGTTGTTTTGTTTTACTGTGGGGACAGCAGAGGAAGCTGTCTATAGCTGAGTTTAGGTTTTATGCTGGTATGTATTCTAGGCAAGAGTTGGATAACCAGGACTTCAGGCAACTTTTGAGACAGGGTTTTTATGTCAAAGGTGATTTGGGTGATGGTGAGTCCATTCCACAGTATTGGGTCGGATTTCTGGAGGAGAGGCTTGGCCTTCTGGTGGGACGGTTAGTGTGTCTAAGATCCACAGTGTTAAGCTTCGGTTGCTTCACAGGATGATAGTTACGTTTTTGGTCCAGAGGTCTACTCATTGGGACAAGGCATACCAAACTGATTTGTGGTTGCTAAAGCTGTTTTCAGAGGGGGCTCCTAGGAAGTTTGCATTGGCCCCGATGGTTGTAATTGATCGCATGTGTAATCATTCTGACTCAGAGTTGGTTTTGGGACATTTCATCACCCGGATTTACAAGAGGATGGGTGTATTTGATTCTGAGGAGTGCCAGACCCATCTGTCTCCACAAGTTAATCAGGAGGATTTCCATGTTAAAGAGTTGATTCGGGGGAAGATAGTGAAGAAGAAGCAGGGGAGCCAGCCTGCTAGATTGTTGGATGACACTGGTGTTGTTGAGGAACCACCTCCAGACTTGGAGGCTGCTGATGTAGAGATGGGTGATGCTTCTCAGGAGCCACCTAGGATGCGTGGTCGTAGCATCCCTGTCCCGAGCTCCTTTGATCTTACGCTTTTGGGACAGACTGTTCAGAATATATATGATGATCAGCAGTCTAGCCGCCGGGCTTTTGATGACTACCAGCGGAGGATGGATCAGGACATCACCTGGATTGGATCATAGCAGGCCCACACTAACTATAGCCTTGATTCATGGCCGGGAGTTTGTTCGACCTGACCCGATTCCTCCATTCTCTCCACCGCCTATTTATGTCCCTGATTATCGTCAGGGGGGTCAGCCTTTTTCTCTCAGACGACTGTTCCGGGGAACATGTCACCACGACCCCATGATTTAGGAGGTTCTCCTCGTGGTCCAGTACAGTTTGGGGTTTTTCAGGGTGGACATGATGCTGGTGGATCCGGAGGTTTTGCCGGTGGTTCATCTTCCTTTGTTCCTGGTTTTGTTGCAGGTTCGAGTTCGGGTTTAGGCGGTGGACAGTCTGGAGGAGATGCTGGAGGCTCAGGTTCAGGTCAAGAAGAGGAGCGCAATTGGATTACTGACCTTTTTGGTCCACCCGGTCTTCCATATGGTTATCATGGACAGCAGCAGTGAGTGGAGATGATTCCCATCCGGTACCGTGGGATGGAATCATTTGGTGATTGATATTGTTGGTATTCTGATGACTGTATTTTTCTTATCTTTGTCTGGTATCCACCCTACGGGGTGATGAAACATTTGTACTCTTTTCTTTTCTTTTGTTCCTTTAATTTTCTGCATAAGACTTTAGATTAGTTTGAATTTTTGTATGGATATTTGGTTGTGTTTGTTATTTGAAGTTGGGCAGGTTCTATCCGTTTGATGGCAATACCTAGTGGAACCCAAGTGTGGGGGAGAACCCGTTGGATTTGTTTGATTGTGTGATCGTGTTAGTAGCTCACTATGATGTCATATGCATATGCTGGCAGTAAGTTCAGCGCAATATTTTTGATTGGCATCTTTACTGACATTGTTTCACACACAGCTCTCGCACCTTCCGTTTTGGGGCTAGTTTGTTTCTCCCGTCAAGCAAAGTGTTCTTCCTTTTTAGGAAGCGCCATTTGTGACGCGGGGTCGACTTACTTGTTTTGAAACGGAGTGTGTCCTTAATCCGGTATGTGTTCTCATTCTTTATGTCTATCTTGCTTACCCCTATTTACCTTTGTTTTGACCGAATATGGACATTGAGGGCATTGTCCATCTTAAGTGTGGGGGGGTGGCAAATAGGTTTAAGCAACCGGATATATCTCTTTTGTTGTTTTGCCATTGAGATTTAGCCGTTCTTGTGGATGTGTCCCTCTCGTAGGCTTTTGGGTTTTATCCAAGAGTAAGGGTTCTATCTTGAACTCTGAACTATGATGTGCATGTTTGAGATTGGTTGTTTCGAATTGGTAAGATGACGGAAGATGATATGATTTGAAACTTGTGTGAGCTTGTCCTTGTGGTAAATTGCTTTTGTCACTTAATTCATAACAAATTAATGAGCAACTTTACTACAAAATTTTTCCTTGACACAATTTTAATCGGCGAAATGTGTTCAGAACGGTTATTGGGCTGATCCTTGTGGATTGATAACATTACTTGCATACTCAAATTTCCCAAACACCTAAAGTTGTGAGATTCATCATTCATTTATAGATGTGCTAGGTGTTTACGGTTTTGGTTTGATTGCCTTGTAATTTGTCCCTCTCTTAGGCTCTTGGATTTATTTGGGAGTAAGGGTTCCATTTCGAACTCTGAACTAAGATGTGCGAATTTGAGGTTTATTTATTCCATTTCCGGGTTCATTTCTTTGATATGAGTGTGCCGGTGATGTGTTGAGCTAGAACTTGGCCTGGTGATCGTTACGAGACCGCAGTGAGATCACTTTTGTGATATAAGTACATTGGATGACGAATTGGCATATTAGGTTTGACCCGTATTTTCTTTCTTTCTTTGCACCTTTGCTTTTGTATATTTTTACCCTTACTATACATACACTTTCTTTCCTTCCTTTGTAAACCTTTGTTGCACTCATCCTTAGTGCAAAGTACACTTATACATCCTTTTTAACTTAGCATTTTCCTTTGTATATATCCACTTATATATGTAAACTTTACCTAATTATACCTTACTATACCGATAGTCTAATCTGGGGGGCCATTGATTGTCATTGGTTTGTTTGGATGGTTTGGGAGAGCTTCAGTGGATTGTCTAGTGGAATATTCTTGTCTATGAGAATACGTCAATTGGTCAAGTTATTGAGGATTATCTTGGATTGTTCAAAGGAAGTAAGTGTTATAGACATGTTCATCATTGTAAGAGGGTGCCTACTAGTAGAGTAAAAGTAATTTCAATTAAAAAAAAAAAAAAAACAAAAAAAACAACAACTTGGGCTACTAGTGGGTACTTCTCATTTTTAGATGTCTAAAGTTTTGTTGTATCATTAAGAATGGAAGACTTGGTTGAATTTAAGTTGTTTGAAGTTGATACACCACAATGGTGTCGGGTTTTGCTTGGTATTTTTGAGGTGTCTTAGCGGGATAACATCTTAGGGGTTGGTAGTTTGTTGGCAATCAATGGTACGGGTTTTGATTAGACTATTTTATACATATTTCATACATACCCTATACTTTTGATTGTTTCCTGTCATTTCTAACCTACACTCCCATACTCCATTGTAAATATCCATTATATATACCTTAGCCTAACTATACAACCGTCCTATATGCCTATTTTGATGATGTACTTGGTGCTTACGCCACGTCGGTGGAGCTATGATCCTTGTTCAAGCCTATGGTAAGATATGCATCACGACCGAGCAATGAGTGGTTATTCATATATATATTCAACCCCAATAGTAAGTTCGTTGGAGTAGGATGATTTTGATAGGCTCATTTGTTTCACTTTTGCTTAGTCGTGTTATTGAGGCTTGTGGACTGTTCAGATATTGTCAAACATTTCGGGTTTTCATTTAAGATTAAAACTGTTTCACCCAACTTTTTGTCATTGACATGCTTGGTGTGGCTTCTTTTTGATACTCGTAATTTGTTTCTATAGCTTCATTGCCAAGGAATACTTTTACTTTAATTCCGGATTTGCTTGAGGACAAGCAATGCTCAAGTGTGGGGGGATTTGATGTGACCAATTTATACATATCACCCACATCATTATTGGCCATTTTATTAAGTGTTTTAAGTCGATTTTGTGTGCATTTGGCGCGTTTATGTTGTTTGTTAGTGTTTTCAGGCTCTAAACAGGTTACGTGTCCATTTGGTGCAATTTCGGATGATTTCTGAGGCCAAGAAGTTGATTTGTGAGTTCGAGAGTTGTTTAAAGTTGAGAAGATAGAAAATTTCAGCAAGTTCATAGTGAAAAGGTTGTCTTCGGATCAGCAGGATTGGACTGCGCCGCAGTGGGAGCATCACCAGCCCACTGCGCCGCAGTCAGACAAGGTGGAAACGAGCACCTAGATCAGTTAATATCCACTGCGCCGCAGTGGGGGTGACCAAGGCCCACTGCGCCGCAGTCAGACAAGGTGGAAAACGAGCACCTAGATCAGTTAATATCCACTGCGCCGCAGTGGGGGCATCACTCGCCCACTGCGCCGCAGTGGGACGACGGGGCTGAAGGGCTTTTGGCCGATGTTTGCATCAGATTTCCAAGGGGTATAAATAGAAAACAAAAACCTAATTCCCAATTTATCCAAATTCTTTCTAAGAGCTGCTCTCCAAGGGATTCCTTCAAGGATCAAGGGTAGATTTCTTCGTCCGATTCATTGAAGATTCACGGGCACCCACTTAGATCGTATCTATTTTATTGTCTTGCAATTTCAATTTCAAGAACGATTGGTACATCATGTTCTTCTTTTATTTTGATTGTTATTTTAAATTAATCATGAGTGGCTAAACATTCAATCATCCACCTTGGGGAAAGTAGACGAATGATGTGATTGCTATATGTTTTAATCCAAAGAGTTGATTTCAATTATCGTTGTGTCGAGATCTTGATGATTTAATTCCTTTTTATATTATTATGATATTGGTGGCATGTGTGTTCTTCGTTAGTGGTACTAGTTGGATGCATATGTGATTTTCAAATGGTTGTTTGTCTATGAGCAATTATCACTAGTTCATGGAATGATAGTGAATATCATTTTAATAAAAGGAGTCATTTTGTCAACGTGTTTTATAACGGTTGGTGGTACCACGTTATCTTCACATAGGCACAATTGTTAATTCGGTAGTCAAGCAAACTAATTGTTGGTAAGGTTGTCTAGGCATTGGTGGTACCGGCTTGGGTAATTAAACTAGCAACTTAGGTGATTGGGTAATTTGCTCACGGTTGGTGGTACCACGTGAGCACCTTAATCCTTTTACGATTATCTTTTCAACTCAATGAATTTGGTATTAATTGAACGCAATCATGTTTGAAGTCTAGCGAATTCAAGGTGGATGATCTTTATTAATATTGTATGAAGCTTTTCTTTACTTTTATGCGTTTTGTCTTTTAAATTTATTTTAATTTAATTGTCAAAGTGAGACTCGAAGAAACCCCCTGTTTTCCAAACCATTTTATTAAACAACTAGTTCAAACCAATCCCCGAGAACGAACACGGACTTACCTCTTAACTATATTGCATACGAACGGGTCCACTGCCCGATAGTGTGTAGTAGTGAGTTTCTAGGTATTTCTAGTTTATAATTTTTAACCTCGATTTAGCACATCAGTTACCGTTCAAAGCAAGTATTCCCAACTACCTATAATGAACATAGGATCAATTAACGAGTATAAACGAGGCTAAACCGGCCTACGGTCTATATACTTGTCAAATAATAGTCTCTGTTGACTACTTCCATCTATTTGTAGACTACTAGTCTACTTTTGACTACTTTCATTCTTTGTAGGCTACTATACTTTTCTGTAGACTACCTGACTCACTTGTAGACTACTTGACTCTTTTTGTAGACTACTTTCATCTTTTGACTATATTCAGTTTTGTAGACTACTTTTGTCATACAAGACGACCAAATGAGAGAAAACTCAGTTCTTAACAAATGCAGGGGACTCAAAGAACTTTTCAAAAATGTAAGATTCATCTCCTAACTCATTTTTATAAAGGAGATACGATTTTTGCAATATGACTGAATTTTCAGACTTATAAACTCTTTGTTTTACAAAAGATCTCAACTATCAAACATCCATGGAAACTAACCATGACACCTACAGTTCGTATATACCCAAATATGATTCAATTGATACTATGAAATCATATATTGATTCATGGATTCATTAAACACATTTTACAATTGATTTGACACCCGATTTGACCTAAATCGACTCACAAACATAATCGAATCCAAACCGAAACCCTTTGACCATAAATGATTGACATAATAATATCAAAAGAATGTTAAATCAAAAGGAAAACATCATATATACCTGCAGATGATTATGGGGATGAAAGATCTAGACCAAAACTCTATCAAATCACCCTTAATCGGTATAATCACACAAGAATTGCTCAAGGAGGGGAAGGGGCGGTTAGGGCTAGAGAAAAAGGAAGAAAAAACTGATTATGAGTGTGATTAGGGTTTTATTAACCCTTAATCCCGTTTTTTTGTTTCCTTCTAGGTCAAACTTGGTCCCTAGACTTCCAAACATCACATTATTAGCCCAAAACACCTCTATGTACTATATACAACTCAATGAACCCTTCAAGCACCTCAAAAGGCACATAACTACATCTTTAAACACATTACTACATCAATTAATAAGACATTCAAGTCTCGCACGTATAACACATTAACTACATTTAAGCATTAGATCTACCATAAGCTTACAGACACGTTATGTTGACTTAACGACTCGAGTCAACCGTTAATTAAAAGATTGAGATGTTACAACACATTTACACTTAGCAAAGATATTGTTTTTAATGATAACCTTAATCATAACTAGTCTTAACTCCAGTATACCGATGTGGTGAATAGCAAAATTAGATTCTAAATTATTTTGCTTTGTTATATACGTTATTGGTCCCTCCATAGACTCAACATCTTCAAATAAAAATACTTCTATTCTTTGGGTAAACTTACGCGGTGAATGTCAATAAAAAGAAGGGGGAAAAACAGTAGTTGATTACACGAGACAAAATGGACTGTTTGGCAGGGGCTGTTAAAAGGCTTTTTGGAGGGTTGGGGCTTATGGTTTTAAAACAAAAGCGCCTTTTAAAAAAAAAATCTTGTTTGGAAGGAGAGGCTGGAGATTCTATTTCTAAAAAAAAAGCCCCAATGGGCTTGTAAAATAAAGCTCTTTCAATGAGCGTTAGAAAAAAAGCCCCATATAAAATTACCCATATGCCCTAAAAATACATATTTTCTTCTCCCAACAGTTCTATCGACTCTGGCAATCTTCTTTGCATAATAAATTGAATCACAATTATATACTTATATAAATCTCAAGGAGCCTAGATGACGAAACCACCATTTTGACAGAGGTAATAGTCTATTATTTAGCATATATTATTTTAAGAGTTAATGACATAAATCGTCCCTGTGGTTTACCTAAATAGTCACCTTTCGTCCTTTAAAATCAAAAACCTCAAGGACAGTCCTTTATAGGAGGATAAGGTTCACGTTTGGTCCTTTGACTATTTGACCGTCAACTTCTCTCCGTTAAACCCCTCACGTGCCTCCCACGTGAGGGGTATTATAGTCATTTTCACTCTAAAGGACGATACGTGACTATTTAGGTAAACCACATGGACGATTTATGTCATTAATGTTGTGTTCTTGAGTTTTTTGTTGAAGAGAAAGGAAGAGAATATGAAAGATTTTTAAAATACTTGTGTTCTTGAGTTTTATTAAAGAGAATAAGAGAAAAGAAAGGAAAGGAGTTGGAAGGAGAATTCAATACATTTTGGTTACAATTTTTTCCTTCCACTTTTGGGATGATTTGGAAGGAAAGAAAATCTACTTCTTCTCTTCCATTCACCTCTCTTCTTTTCTTTCCCCTTCCTTTAAAAAAGAACTCGAGAACACAGTGTAACTCTTTACAAAAACCAAAAGGTGTAATTAATTCTTTTAATAATAACAAAAAAAAAAGCCATCCTCTTCTTTTCCAGGATCCCTTTAAACCTTTATAACACATCTTCTTATACATATACATGGATATATCTATACATCTGCATCTATCTCTTTCTAAGTATAAATCTATACATATATCTCTAAATTTTTCATATATCTCATTATGTCACCCTTTCTCTCTATCATTCTCTCTCTCTCTCTAAGTTACAGTTTGTACCTTTTTCTGAAACTGTTTTTGGAGTTTCCGGCTACCTCACCGGAAAACCACACGCCGGACATCAACATCAGCAACACCTACCCCACACCTCCATCACCCATCACAAAACCACCTGCCATATAAGACCCACACTACCGCCACCGCTAATCACCACACCACCAAAAACCGTCGGCACCTCACAATCACCGCCGCCGTCAGCCCTGCTCATCACCAACTCCGTCAGACCCATTCATCACCACCACCAACGTCACCCCCCACTCGACCCTCCACACTACATCTGGCCTAAAAAAGCCCAGCGGTGGTTGGCAGGAAAGTGGTGGTATCCCCATCTTTCATTCATTCTTTTTTTGTTGTGTTCTCTGCCTTTGATTAATGGCAACCATTTCATTTGAATGGATGAATGAAATTGGATAGATTGATCTTCAAATAGAGATATATGTATTATTGTGTTTATGTTTGTGTATAAATGTATTTAATTTTAGAATATCTAGGCTTTAAGTAAGTGAAACAAAAAGATGAAAAAATATCAGGTTTTTGTAAAGAGTTAATGACATAAATCGTCCCTGTGGTTTACCTAAATAGTCACGTATCGTCCTTTAGAGTGGAAATGACTAGAATACCCCTCATGTGGGAGGCACGTGAGGGGTTTAACGGAGAGAAGGTGACGGTCAAATAGTCAAAGGACCAAACGTGAACCTTATCCTCCTATAAAGGACTGTCCTTGAGGTTTTTGATTTTAAAGGACGAAAGGTGACTATTTAGGTAAACCACATGGACGATTTATGTCATTAACTCTTATTTTAACTTTAGTTTGTGCTCAAATTGAACTCATATGATACCTTAAATTGGATATTGGTTAGAGCAATTTGTATCATGAAATAATGCGTGTATGTTTTTATCACTAAAAGCACCTTGAGATATTTTTTTAAAGGTACCCAAAGATGCTTCTCATATTTGAATACATGTCAAATGGTTCCACAATCTGTCGTCTGAGTGAAAGAATGGGTGGTGTTTTTTATCAACTATTTTCAAGTTTCAGTAAATCACAAGTTCTTACTTTTTTTTTTAAAACATATTGTTTGGCTATTAATTAGTGAATGTATGAGCATTATTAGTTTTTGTAGTTTTTAATTGATAAAGTAGATAACTTATTATAAGTAATACAGTATAATTACTTTTATGTAAATATAGTGTCTACAAAATCTTTTAAAGGAACATCTATTGTGATGAAACAGGTCCGTAATGATATCGCTAATTTAATATGAAATGTACGTGGTCGATAAATTATTGCGAGCATTTTATGTACTTTTTATAATATTTTAATTTACAAAAGGTATTTTTATTAAAAAAATTTAATTTCATACCAATTAATGTAAACATTTTTAGCTACATCTTTCAACTTGTTTGCCAAACATGTTTATACAATTAGAAGCTTCAGTTTTACAGCCCCAGCTTACAGCTCCAGCTCTTAGCTTCAGCCACAACTCCTAGTTTCAGCCTCAGCCTCTAGCTCCAGCTCCTTTTGACAAACATAACAAAAAACAATGATGCATTTGGAAACCTTCTTTTATGTTCTTAATTATAAATTCTGAACCTAATAAAAAGAGTCAAACCTTGACCATTTCATACTCGTCTCCCTTACATTTTGTTTGGAATTCCTGCTTGATTGACCAAAATTTATACGAGTTTTGGTAAAGAGAACACCTTTGAATCATTCACTTTGAATCATGTCTTACTAAATCTATGCAAGAGGAAATCGCTATATTAAATTGTTAGTTAGGATTAGAAGTCATTGTATACTTACTTTTATGTTTCTATGAGTTTTTATGTTGAATTATACGTTAGAATGCCAGACTTGATAAAGCTTCATATTATTGACAGAATTCAACGATTACAGATAGGATAGTTCCGTCTTTCCTTATTCGATATGCCTTCCAATGTGCCAAAAACTGATTGCTGCAAATCATAACTTAATTTCGCTATTTGGCAAGATTATGGTTTCACAAAATGACAGTCATGAATCATAATGTAGTAAAACTGATTTTAATAGAATTTATGGAGCGTTTAAACATATTTTCATATTTAGGTACATTATGATTAATCCTAAAATCAAGATGTGAAGTGTGTCTGAAGATTCACTGGAAATTTGGTTGGCTACTTTTGATGGCGCTTTTAGCAAGAATATGTTAAATGTGTGGTATGAAAGGTGAATTTGTTGAATGAGGTGACTATGACTCGCCATTTTTAGTTAGCCCGATCACGGTGTTACAACTCATGTTTTGTCAAGTGAACCAAGAGTAGACATCAAATGGTTAGCACCAGCAGGCTGGTTCCGGATATACCCACCATTTAGGCTTGGTAAATCGTCTGCTAATGATAGTGATTCACTTACATTAGCAAGCATATAAGATGGTGTAATTTATGTCGTGCCATGTCTGGTTGATGTTTTTGGAAATGACTTACAATGAGTGTAACCGGATTATGAATCCAGAGAGATTCATAAGTGATTTAAGAACACATTATAGCATGGCACAACTTCTTTTTTGAATCATGGTATGCCTTCCCATAAAACGAATTACAATAACCATACAAGTCAATCACTCCCTAAACAAACTAACAGCTACATACGACTAAGAAAATGAGCTAGTGAGCCCATAACTCTTTCAATCAAGTATATGAACCAAATTGTTACGAGACTACATGCATAGATTTAAAACAAAAAAAATACAAACTAGGAGTTCACCCTTCTTTTGCTAGAAATTTCAAACTATTGTTTTGAAAAATAAATCTTAACAATATTGTACAGAAAGGAAACGTTTTGATAACTTTACCCAGACTGCTCATAACTAGATAAACTGAATTACACTTATTTTTGTCGTTTACGGTCATCTTCCTCCTCATCCGAGTCACCATGCTCACGAAACCGTGGATTTTTCTCCTGCTGAAATACATAGCATACAGTGGCATATGATAAAAGATGACAAAACCTTGGATTCTAAGAGTTAAATGATGTGTCTAATCAATTAACACATTTTCACAGACAAGACGGGTGGCCCAAGTAGGTCTCGGGTTAAAACAAGTCATTTTAGTACATATTAAAATGGATCGGGTTGGTTTGAATTGACCCATAAATCTTTCTTTTCACTTGACCCATCCAACCCGTTTGCCCCTTCACCCATTCTAATTATTCTAGTTGATCTTTTTGAGATAAAAGAACACAAATCGATCAGTTCAATATATAAATGGGTCAAAAAATTGCAACATCTAGTCCAAAGCTTAAGTAAAAGTGTAATCACAAAACTGAGAAAGAGGTATCATGAGTATAAAGAAAAAAGGCCAGTACCTGTCTAGAATCATGATCAGAATTTCTTCGAGATTCATGTTCAAAATTCCTTTTGGAGATTTCTGGGCCACGGCGGTCATCATCACGATATCTCTTTCGTTGGTAATCTGTAGTTGTACAAATACTCGGTTTAGATGCACTGTTGTCTCAAAAAGATGAACAATTACATGAACTTATGAATCAGAAAAAAAGTAGACGGTATTATTACCTCCTCTGCCTTGTCGGTGGGAGCCCCTATAGCCATGATCACCACCTCCATGTCTTACATCTGTAGGATATGATAATAAGCACATAAGCAAGAGCGAAAAATGCAATATTCACAAAAAGAGTAAGCAGAGGAATTCACATAAGATTATCACTGAACCACCTTCACACAGATGTCAACTGCTCACTACAGAGTTTGATTTTGTAGTCATACTAGTACAGTTTTGTTGTTTCAATTCAGAAAGATCCAATCAGATTTGGAAATTGCATAAATGGTTTGCAGTATATAGACACAATACCATGTTACATAAATCAAAGGTTAAACTTGATCATAACCACATGTACACACTGTATTACGGCCTTCATTTTAAATGTAATTAACTTATTTCCTTAGTTACAGCAATGAAGACATCATTAAAAGGGTGATATGTAAAAAAAAGAAGATAAAAAGTACAGAAATACTTGTGAACTTACAGTTACGAGGCATAGGAGGGGGCTGAAAAGATCCCAATGATCCAACACCATAATCTACTACCTGTCTTTGTTCTTCTAACTCTTTCTGCACCAATTTTCCATAACCACCTCTATGTTTGACCAGTCAAGGAAAGCTGAAACAATTGATCTACTATTCCAAGTCTAAATAAATGAATCACACAAGTAGCACTTATCTGTTCACTTACGTAGTATAAAGATAAATGGTTTAAATCATTTATTAGAATTTTAAAAGGATATCAGGATCGTAGTCCGTGCGATATTCATCCCTCACCTGGTTAGAAGAAGAAAAAGCATAAATCAACATGAAGAATGAATAGGGTAAACCTAAGGACTGGGGTAGTAAAAGCTATGGCACCTGTCCACCACTTCGCCCGCGACCCCATTGCCTTCCATCCTGGAATCCCCAATCAAAATCTACACGAATAGGACGATCATCAAGAATTGTCCCACTAATGTACTTCACAGCATCTTCAGTATCTTCCCTGGAGTAATACCTGAAAACCAGAAACTTTGAAATAAGCTTCCATGAATATATATTGTAAAAGAGAAAGGTCAAATAAAATAAAATGTACATACTGCACTGCTGTAATTTGTGATTGCTTATTAAGATATCTTAGGCAAGATGAACAAACTTTTTAACTACATCTTTTGACTTACATGACAAAGCAGAAGCCACAAGGCGTTTTTGTGTTCTTATCCAGACCCATAACAATCTTTTTAATTTCTCCTGCTCGAGAAAACAGCTCATAAAGTTGCTCTTCAGTAGTATAGAAAGACATGTTGCCAATATAGACGGTTGTTGATGTTTCAAGTGCATGCTCATATTCTTCCTGTGATCCTGGAAACCTTCTATCACGATATGCTGAAATCTTCTTCACATCCTGTAAGTAAAATACACACAGCATATAGAAACAAAGAGCAGATGCGCAAAAAATTTAAAACGCAATTGGCTACCATTTATGGGATTATAAATCAAGTTCTCGTATTGCAACTTAATAACAAAAATCGTAAAGCAAATTATGGGAGTCAAGAGCACTGCATTGAGTAACCCATACACTGGTAGATACTCGATTTCTATGTTGTTGTTAATAACGGTGGTATAACGGTTATCGGTCCCTCCTTAAAATACTGGTCAATATATTGGTAATAATATCAGTTCCGATAATATTGACGATATTTACCGATATTTTGATTTGTAATTATCGGTCATAATGGTGATAATACAGGTTCCCTCTTTTCTTTTCCTTTTTTGTGGCCCAAAACTAATAAATAACCCAACCCTAGACATTTCTACTTCGAGGGAGCTCGAATCACGACACGAAGTTTCCAGCGAAATTCACCTTTCAAAACAAATAAAAAATAAAAGCCCAATATCATAAAAACCCAATCCTTAAACCTAATTCTAAGAACCACCAGCTCGTTGAAAGAAAAGTCCACCCAATCCTTTTACTTCAATCAAGTGATCGATCTGCGGCTCCCATGAGTAACACAGGTAGTACACTTTTCTTCAATCCAATACTTAATACTTAAGCTTGACTTTTAATATCAGTATTAAGTATTAAGTATTAATTATTTTATTATTTATATATATTGCATAATATTATAATCACCGCTATACCACCGTTATAACCGATACGTGAGTATTAACAACATAGCTCGCTTCTATATGCTAAGTGTGTACATGTGAATAACATCGTAGCAGACTAGCAGGTTTGAAAAATATTGCTACATATTACTATAACTACTTTTGCATAAGCTCAAGTGTTGTAAAAACATTGACTTCACCAAGCAACGAGATGTTGGAATATGTTAGGAGGGTGTTGGTTTGTATATGAAAGAATTAATAAGAGGATGTTTGGTTACATGTTTTCCTTATCTTTAAGTTTACCGATATAAGATAGAATATGAACATCAAAGATTGTTGAGCTAATAAGCCATGCCAGGAATGCTAACCGCTAACTTAGAATCGATGAAAAGTACATGAAATTAATATTACCTTATAAAGCAAGGCCATATCTGCTTATCTGAAATAAAAGAAAATCACTTGTGTTAAAATCAAGTTGATAAACATGTTTCATGTTTACATGAAGAACTGTAAAAATTAGTTGGGTAAGGTGTCCCTAATTCCCTATAAACGTTCTAGCTGGTTGACCATCAATAGATTCATAAAGTAAAAGATCATGAAACAGGGATTCCGGATGCACCATTCTACCTTTCACAAAATATTTTGATTTCTCGAGAAACCTGTATTCTTACTTGCCCAACTAGATCTGACTTCTTTTGACTTTTGTGTGCGTGTTAATGGAGAGGGTGGCATACAAATTTGATAGAACTTCTTTCTAACACTGTTAAACTAGTTTTAACATAATTCCTGTATCTTTCTTAACAGTTTATAGAGCGCATAAGGAGCTTAGAAAGTTCATAACAATTTTGATGTCAAAAAAATCGACCAAACCTAAAAAGAAACTCTGTTTACTGTATTAAGATGTTTTTTACCTTTCTACTGGAAGCTCTTTATTCAACGACAGATGTGAAACGAGGGGCAAGCTCACCTCATTGTCGATATACAAAATTGTTTTCCCCTAAGCTAAGTTATTCTCTGTACTAAACGATCACCCCAGACACACGACACAAACACAACATCACAAGTTGGCCGAAAAACCAATGTAATGACTTGCATACGAAACGGCTGTTCTAGATATAAGCAGTAGTTAATTTACGGAGCGTAAAGTAGCTGAACCTATATATTAACACCTACATATTTCTCTCAAAATATGAAACATACATAACAGTAATTTCTCTCAATCACTGTACAAAAGTAAACTACAATAGAGATTAAACAAAAACGTAAGCCTAAACGCATTAAAACCCGACCCGCGAATTAAACGATCTCATTTGTCAGTACAAAATGCAATAAACAAAAGTTAATCTCGTAAATTTATTAATAAAAATAGTGATATGATTTTATTTTTACAAACCTAGGGTTGAAGAAAATAATTCAAAACCAAAAATATAAATGTGACAAATTTCCACAAGTTTACAAACAGTAAATTATCAATTATATAGATATGAGAAGACGAATTATATATTTAGGGCACAAACAATATACTAATAAATCTAAAAATGAAAAAGGGGGGAGGGGGCATAAATAGATATACAGGGGATTAATTTACAGAATAATTAGATACAGAGATTTTCTGAATGTCACCTTTGCTTACGGAGCGTCAGACGGCGGTTCGACGGTCTAAAACCTATTATTTCCCGGCAGCGACCCACCCACCCGACCTTCTGTTTTGTTTATGCCTGATTGATTATATGAGTGAGCCCATTAGCCCAATTCGATATGCTAAAACTTATGCTATAAAACCCAGCCCGGTACCTTTCGAAAGAAAAAAAAAAACAAAAAACAAACCCAGCCCGGTACGGGAAAAGTTTGTTTTCTTTTAAACGAGCATAGTGCCCGCGCAATGCTGCGGCGAAAATTTACAACTTACGATATGTCGTGAGGACGACAATTTACAAAGTGGTTTTTATTTTCTGTTAGTTAGAACTTTTGTTCTTATTTATATACCTATATTCAAAAATATAACTATTAAGGTTGGAAAACTCAAAATCGGATTTTTTTAAAACTCGGATCATATCAGGTAAAAAATCGGATTGAGCTTTTTATTTGTAAAAATAAAGAATTTTGAAATTATGTATATAAAAATAAATTATAAACATAATTTTTAAAAAAGATAACAAACTTATGTTATAAAATGATAAGATTTTATAAAAATTATAGACAAAGTTAAGTAAAGATATGTAAACTGAAAAGTTATTTATTGAACAAAATAGGGGTCTTTCCTTAAACCGTTTATGCGGGCCCCGGGGGAGTTTACCACAAGGTCTCGGGTTCGAGCCTTGGCGGGTTCTCCTCGATGGTATTTTCCAAAGGAGGTGGTATGGTGCGAAGGCTATGGCTTAGCTACCCTTCATTGAGCGTGAGGACTCAGCCATACGCGTATGTGAAAGTCACTTGTCAAAAAAAAGATAAAATTAACTTTAAAACACAAAATAAGAAAATGTGTTAAATTCTCGAGAATACACAAACAGCTATCACGACTTTACTTGCTTTTCATTTTTTAATAATATAAAATAAGATTTTTATTTGGATATATGAGTAATTGAGTAATACTCGTCCTCATCAACAGTATATGATAGTGTTAAAAGTAAAAGGGATATTTACCTTCACCACCACACAAATGCTATGTCAACTTTTTTTTGAAACTCACGCTCAGATATAATCTCTCTTCAAAAAGTGACCACCATTCTTTTCATCCATTTTTTTTTACAAAGATGGGATCATGTAATTTCCTTGTACTAAATCGACATTTGAATCTTTACCACGTTTTATAAAAGGATTCTGGGTAGTCCGACCAAATAAAGGGTAACCGGACCAGACTTTCCGCGGCGATATCGCCGCGGAAAGTCACGCACCTTTATCAAAAGCATTCGTGCACAGTATCCATTTTGTCTTTTTCGACTTTCCGCGGCGATATCGCCGCGGAAAGTCGAAAAAGATAAATGGATACTATTGGTCAATAGTGTATCTGTATATTTATATACTGCGTTTTCGCTTTCATTCCGAACATCAATCTTTCAGAGTGCTTTCAACATAAAACGCTTTCATTCCGAACATATTGCTTTCAACATAGCAGGTATGTATCTATATTGCCATTCTAATTTCATATTGCTTTCATTCCGAAAATTTTTTATATATAGTATATTATATATTGCCATACATTAATTTATATATATATAGTATATTATAACTTTAGATATTTATCCATACATATGTATTATGTTTAATCATATTATTGATATAAATGTGTTTTCAGATATATATATATATATATATATACATACATACATATATATATATATATATATATATATATATATATATATATATATATATATATATATATATATATATATATATATATATATATATATATATATATATATATATATATATATATATATATATATATATATATATATATATATATATATATATATATATATATATATATATATATATATATATATATATATATATATATATATATATATATATATATATATATATATATATATATATATATATATATATATATATATATATATATATATATATATATATATATATATATATATATATATATATATATATATATATATATATATATATATATATATATATATATATATATATATATATATATATATATATATATATATATATATATATATATATATATATATATATATATATATATATATATATATATATATATATATATATATATATATATATATATATATATATATATATATATATATATATATATATATATATATATATATATATATATATATATATATATATATATATATATATATATATATATATATATATATATATATATATATATATATATATATATATATATATATATATATATATATATATATATATATATATATATATATATATATATATATATATATATATATATATATATATATATATATATATATATATATATATATATATATATATATATATATATATATATATATATATATATATATATATATATATATATATATATATATATATATATATATATATATATATATATATATATATATATATATATATATATATATATATATATATATATATATATATATATATATATATATATATATATATATATATATATATATATATATATATATATATATATATATATATATATATATATATATATATATATATATATATATATATATATATATATATATATATATATATATATATATATATATATATATATATATATATATATATATATATATATATATATATATATATATATATATATATATATATATATATATATATATATATATATATATATATATATATATGACACAATATTATTTATATAAAGTTTTCTCACGATAATGAGTTTTGTTTGTTTCGGGAACACTTTACTATTTCAGGTTTTTCATTCACACGAAGAACTGTTCAACTGGGCCCAAAGAACAGCAAATGCGCTTGGTTATGTCTTAATCAAACGACGAACAAATTCCAACTCAGATGGTGTTGTCAATAAAATGACCTTAATGTGTAATCTTCATGGGGGAAAAGATAAAAGGTTACTTGGGCTCGTTACAAGGTCAGTAAAAATTGACTGCCCCTTTAGATTGGAAGGCCGCTTGAAAAGCGATGGTGGTTGGACGGTCAACATTATAGACCCGAGACATAATCACTATTCAGCTAACAATCTGGAGGGTTACGCGTACGCAAGAAGGATGAGTGAAGCTGAAAAATCATTTGTGGAAGCTGAATATCATCGCGGTACAGATCCCCGTCATATTCTAAAGCGGTTGAAAGATGAATTTCCAGGAAACTTGAGCCGCAAGGAGGACATTCACAATTTTCTAAAAACGTTACGGAAGAGGGCGGCCGAAAAACATGGGGAAACTCCAATGCAGGTTACATATATAAAATATACATTTTTTTATATTTATTTACTTTGCTATGGTATTTGAAACGAACCACATACGCCATTTTGTTCAACCGTCGCAGGTTATGTTCAGTTTGCTACAAGAGCAAAAATACTTGTATTATTACACCACAAATAGTGCAACTGGTCGGTTACAAAATCTGTTTTTTATACATCCGACTTCCTTTGAGTTGTGGCGTGCATTTCCTTGGGTTATCCAAATAGACGCCACGTACAAAACCAACTTGTACAACATGCCATTGGTCGAGATTGTCGGGGTGACTTCAACAAACAGGACTTTCAGCATATCGTACGCATTTATCACAAGTGAACAGGAACATAATTATAGATGGGTGTTGGAGTGTTTGAAGTCGACCCTAGGTGAAGGGTTTGATGTACGTGTCGTACTCACGGACAGGGATCTGGCTCTCATGAAAGCATGCAAAACTGTTATGCCGGAAGCATACCATTTACTTTGTAGAACCCACATATGGAGAAACATCGACAAACATTGCATGCCAGCATTCGTCGCGCAAGGCAAATGGGGGCCTTTTTACGGATGGTGGAAAAAACTTTATGAATCGCGGACGCTAGAAGAGTACACTGAAAATGAAAAAGATTTAAAAGAGAAGATGGGAAAAGATTTAGACAGTATGTTTAGTGCACATGATTTTTTTTTTTTTTTTTTACTTTTTTGGTAAATCACATATATCCACCCGTTTTAACCCAATAGTCAATTTACAGAGATGTACAAGTACTTGCAGAAGGAGTGGCTTTCACCGTACAAGGAAAAGTTTGTGTCCTTTTGGGTCGATCAACATCTCAACTACCGTAACTACACTACCAACAGAGTTGAGGCTGAGCATTCACTCCTGAAGTCCGAGTTGAAGGGCCGATGTACATTTTACAGAATAATTCAATGTGTTAATTCTATCCTCGTCGGTCAACACACGGAAATAAAGGGACAACTGGAAGCGAGCAGGATTTATAGACACGGTAAACACAACTATCCATGTTTGAAGGACCTGCTTTGTGTTGTATCTGTGACAGCTCTGGATATTATGGTTGAAGAAATTGATCGATTCAAAAATAAGATGGGTAAAGACTGGAGAAAGTGTGGGTGTAAGGTTCGGGCTAGTTGTGGGCTGCCATGTGCTTGCCAAATAGCTTCATACATGCATCACAGTAAGTATATTTAATTAGTCCATATTTGAATTTTTTTTTATAAATGCAAAAAAATTATATTGGCTTTTAAATAATGTAGGCAAACGTGTTGAGGTGGAGAACATAGATTGCTTTTGGAGAAAGCTAGACTTAACACCGTCGACGTGCCTGCCGGACAATGATAATCGAAAAGACTCAGATGATGACGAATGTATCAATGATTTAGTAGAGGATGTTAGGGTAAAGATAAAGCAGCAACCGAAGGCCCAGAGGAAAAACTGGATATCAAAGATAAAAGACATCGTCTATCCAGGGAGAACCAAAATTAAAGACCCTTCCGTTATTAAAAATAAACGTGGAAGACCAATCGGAGCAAAGAAAAAAATACCTCAAGTACGTCCAATCATAATTGATGTATAGTTAATCGATTTATTATATGTAAGTGCATCATGTTTTAACCTATAATTCGAAGTCTAATTAATTGATCTATTATTTGTTGCAGGTGCCCGACATTAACATACCAACGGCAAATACAGCACCTTCCGGTCTTCAAAAATCCAAGTCGGTTCAATTTTCCCGACCGACTTTTAAGGATACCCAGTCCATGGGTGGGTTTTCTGATCGTTTTTCGCATGCGTCATTATTTGGAGAGGGCCAGTACGGGAGACAGAGTGAATACTTGAGCACACAATCACGTTTTTTCGACGAACCAGAAAGCCAACCACAATGGCCTGACAGTGGGAGACATAGTGAATACATGAGCACACAATCACGTTTTTTCGACGAACCTGAAAGCCAACCACAATGGCCTGGCAGTGGGAGACAGAGTGAATATGTGGACACCGAAGCACGTATCCCAGACACTACAAATTTCTTTGACGAACCTTATAACCAACCACAGTGGGGTCAGTATGGGAGACATAGTGAGTATGTGGTAAGCGAATCACGATTCCCAGACACACAAAGTTTTTTCGGAGAAGCGAATAACCAAACGCAAGGAGAAACGTCCAGCTTTGTTGATCAACTATTTGGGGGATCACATACACAGAACTTCTCTGAACCGTTTACACACAATTTCTTCGACACGGAGTCAACATGGACTGACATGAGAACATACCTAAAGCAAATACCTTTTTACTTTCAGCGTTACGTTGTGGATATCAAAAATGTTAATTCTGATGGTAACTGTGGATTTCGGGCACTAGCCGTTGCTTTGGGTGAATCTGAGGAAAATTTCGAGTGGATTCGCAAACTAATGCTAGAGGAGTATGAGTCCAAAGTAGGATACTATAAGGTTGCATTCGGTGGTGAAGCAACACATATACATACTTTGCTTCAATTGTCTTATCCCGGTGGTCGCCCATTTAAATACTGGATGATGAATCCATATTGCGCTATGCTACTGTCCAATGCTCTGGGTCTTATAATTATATGTTTAAGTGTCAAAGAAAACATCACATGTTTCCCTTTTTGGAAGGGGCCAGGCCAGCTATACCGTGACGAGCCGATATGCATTGCCCTGGTATCGGGAAATTCACATTTTGTAACGGTTTATTTAGACAAGGACTGCCCATTGCCTTACCCCTCAGCTTGGGGATTTGATAAACCTGCATCGCGGGCCTGGGCAGAAGATGCGAAATACAAAGACCGTTTGGCTGAGTACGACAGACACATTCAAGCGACTAAACTACCTCCGGGATTTCAGCAGATTGATTAGTTGATTTATATTATATAATACTTGGTTTGTTGACTTATATTGATTAGTTTGTTTTTTTTTACTTATATTTGTTATTATGCATATATTTGATGTTTAACTTTTTTCCCTTTTTACATATTTTTTTTCCACTTGTTACATATACGTATACTAGTGACTATATTGCGAGCCATGAATATCATAAACAACACAACAAAATATAAATTTATAACTAAACCACAAACACATGTTTAAAAATATATTGTTTATAACAACCAAATACTAATAATTATCATTGTCCTCGTCATCATCATTACCCAAATAGATATCATCATTACCCAAATTTATGGATCCTAAAGAGAACGGAGAGGTGGGAGCAAATTGCGAGCCATACGTAGTAGAGGAGGGATCACTTTGCGCGCCATGAGCATGTGCAGCAGCGGACCAATTAAATACAGCATCAGGATCAAACCAACTCGCCTGCGTAGGAGCAGAGTTGAGATCCAAAGGGGTCTGACTACCCTGGCTACCCTGAGCATGAGATGGTCCACCTTGGCTTCCCTGACCATCATAGATATGACTACCGTGTGGCTGCGTCAAATGAGTGTAGTCATACTCTGTGTCTCCCACACCCCGAACGATCCTCCCTAGCCCGCGGCGGTGGCCAGGCCGGTTTCCAAATGTAGCCGGAAAAATTTCTGGCTGGGGTGTTGGGACAGGGTCCCGTTCACGCTCCTCCTTCTTCTCCTTGAGCTTCTCCTGAATCACGTTAAAGTGTATATATATATATATATATAAGGTTAATAAAATGAGTAAGTAATACTTAAAATATAAATTAAAAAGAGACATTTACATAATTAGCTTGAGCTGCCGGGTGTTCCCATGACCCATCCGCATGCTTGTGTCTGGTCGCATACATTTCGACCAGATCAGGGTCTTCTCCGTCATGAGTTCGCTGTAAGCACATCAAATTATCATAAGAATCTGGTTTATTTGCGAAATAAATATTTTTAAACACAAGTGATTATTTCATTCTTTGTTACCGCATATTGGTCGACATACTGAGATGCCGACTGCCGACCGTGGGTCCCTGCGAGGATTTGGAGCTTCCGGTTATCCTTGTTGGTCTTGGCCCTTTTCACACGGTCCTCCCTCTGGTAGAAGCGCAACAAATCCGACCAGTCCTCCGGCTCCATACCCTGGGGAACAGCTCCCTCCAACTCATCAACCTTCTCTAAACCCCCCTTAGCATCGAAGTGGGCTTTCTTGAATCCGCTTTTCCAGTTCCGATACATATGTTGCGCATCAGCGGTGATCGTGCGCTCAAATGCTTTCCGGATGGGATCATTGGGGTCCAAATTGATGAAGTGATCCAATCTGAACCGTTGCTGCAGTTTTTAAGTAATAGTTAGCAATATATCAAATTTTCACAAATTATGAATTTAGGAATATAATATTATAGAGATTGTACGTTTAAGGCTGGAATTAGGAACGCCTTATCTTGCGAGGGCACATCCGCCCATGAGTCATAAGTCATAGGGACCCCACTACCACGAACCAATGTCCCTATATAGCTCTTAAACATAGACCCCGTTTCCCCCACCGCGTGCCACGTCTTAAACTTTTTCGTGTCAAAATCAACTTCAAGTCGACCTTGTTCTTGATATTTTTTCTCCAGGTTTAGTGCCTGGTTCTTCCCCCTGCCTTTTTTAGGTCCTACAACACAAAATAATTATTAATTTCACATGAAGTCCATAAATAAAAATTAATATATAGAAACACAAAATTTCTTACCACCGCTCCCGGCGCAACCCCAAATTTTCCGGACCCACGATTTACGTGGTGGGTCATTATCACCATCCCCACCATGCACTGTAGCCATTTATACTGCAAATTACAAATCAAATTATACTCATATTAATAATACATACAAAACTATAGAAAATAAAATACAAACATATACCAAAACTATCAAAAAACAAATAAAAGCAAACAAAAAAGGGTAATGGCCAGAAAATACATACCTTGTCGGTAAAACTCGCCGGAAAACTCGCCGGAAAAAGTGATGGCCGGATTTAAAAAATAGGGTTTTGGTTGAGATTTGTTTGGTATTTTAAAAGAGAGATGGGGATGGTGGAAAGCAAAGTCGCCGCGGAAAGTTGGCCGGGAAAATCGCCGGAAAAAGGGATGGCCGGAATTGATTTTAAAAGACTTGTGGGTGTTTTTTTTCCGTTCGGCAGAGAGAAAGAATGGGGTGGGGAGGGGATAGAGAAGAAGGGGTCGAACTTAAATAACAATTTTCGAGGAGACTTTCCGCGGCGATATCGCCGCGGAAAGTCTGGTCAAAGTCAGCGCCAATTAATGCTTGTAGTTGGTGGCAGTTTTGTTTTTTTCGACTTTCCGCGGCGATATCGCCGCGGAAAGTGGGTGGTCCAATTACCCTAAATTCCTTGGTCGGGGTACGCGTGGCGTTATATCATGTAATTCCACCAGTCGCAGCCGGAAAAGCAGGAAAACAGAAACGGTGGCCGGAGTACAGGAAACAGACGGCGGTGGGTTGGCGGTGATTGTAGAAGAGAGAGGGTTACGTTTCCGGTGAATTTTTCGCACCACAGTTTCGCCACCACCACAGATTCCATGATCTAAGAAGAGAGAGGGTTACTTTTCCGGTGAATTTTCCAGCGAAGTGTTTGGACTGAACAGTAGGTTAGGGTTTGTTCGCGATTGAATTCTGATTCGATTGCAATGGGTTTCGTGTATTAATTCGAAAAAGGAAAGAGTAATCACGTTTTTCACTTTTCCGGCGAGTTTTTGAATTTTCCGGCGAACCTTGAATCGGTTTTATTTTGGCAAGGGTTTGTGCGGATTTTGTTCCTGAGCATTTTGGTGACAATTTCGAGTTTCAATTCGAAGAAATGGAGGAGAAATCAAAGATTTAAGTTTTCCGGCGAGATTCATGAATTTTCAGGCGGTGGTGGTGATGTAATGGCGGCGGCGGTGGCGGTAACGGGTGGTGGTGGTGGCGGCGGTGGCTGGAGGTGGTTGAAGATGGCGGCGGCTGGTGGTCGTTGAAGACAGCGGCGGCTGGTGGTGGTTATAGGTGGTGGTGATTGGAAAGGTTTTGGGGGTAAAAGGGTAATTATCTATAAAAGGTAGGGTAAATTAGGTAGATCAACGTTGTAATTTGAGAAATTGAAAAAGAGCTTCCTCTGTTATAAAGGAGTATAGATATAAATATAGATATAGATATAGAAGTATAGATATAGATATAGATATAGATGATATAAATTTACATATAGATATAGATATAGATATAGAAGTATAGATATAGATATAGATATAGATATAGATATAGATATAGATATAGATATAGATATAGATATAGATATAGATATAGATATAGATATAGATATAGATATAGATATAGATATAGATATAGATATAGATATAGATATAGATATAGATATAGATATAGATATAGATATAGATATAGATATAGATATAGATATAGATATAGATATAGATATAGATATAGATATAGATATAGATATAGATATAGATATAGATATAGATATAGATATAGATATAGATATAGATATAGATATAGATATAGATATAGATATAGATATAGATATAGATCAGAACACTATTTACCTATAGATATAGATATAGATATAGATATAGATATAGATATAGATATAGATATAGATATAGATATAGATATAGATATAGATATAGATATAGATATAGATATAGATATAGATATAGATATAGATATAGATATAGATATAGATATAGATATAGATATAGATATAGATATAGATATAGATATAGATATAGATATAGATATAGATATAGATATAGATATAGATATAGATATAGATATAGATATAGATATAGATATAGATATAGATATAGATATAGATATAGATATAGATATAGATATAGATATAGATCAGAACACTATTTACCTATAGATATAGATATAGATATAGATATAGATATAGATATAGATATAGATATAGATATAGATATAGATATAGATATAGATATAGATATAGATATAGATATAGATATAGATATAGATATAGATATAGATATAGATATAGATATAGATATAGATATAGATATAGATATAGATATAGATATAGATATAGATATAGATATAGATATAGATATAGATATAGATATAGATATAGATATAGATATAGATATAGATATAGATATAGATATAGATATAGATATAGATATAGATCAGAACACTATAGATATAGATATAGATATAGATATAGATATAGATATAGATATAGATATAGATATAGATATAGATATAGCTAAAAATATTTATAAAAAACAGATATTTAAGAAACAATTAATAGATATAGATGTGAAATTATTGGACAACAAGGTTGAGCTATTCGGTGGTGTCTCAAGTGTTTTTGAAATCTAAAGGGAACTTATAAAATGAGACCTCATCGATTATATATTTTACACACTAATAAAACCTCATTTTATAATGTACATACACAAATCCAATGAATATGTATATATATAAAACACAACCCGTATAATAACAACATTTAAGACCTTAATCAGAACGAAAAATTCATTAAAAAAAGCTTAGACGACACGCTTGGGCATTTAGAGCTGGACATCCATCTTAGCTTGACAAAGTACGACACACACTTAAGGCGTGCAACACGCCTACTCCTACAAAAACACTCGAGTGCATCACACTCGGCTTGTGTGTGCCGGCAAAATTTATATGAAAATTAATATATTAGGGAGTAGAGGATACTATTTAAGTCTGAATAGTATACTATACATTCAATAATTTAACATTGTAGGATATTTGGTCTACCAAATTGAGGGTATTAAGATGTATTTTGAGCTTTTTTCAATATGTACAAAGATATTTGTAAATCTAGTAGATCCTCTAATGGAATAAAAAGGATATAAATTTCTCGGTTAAGAAAAAAAGGCCTTAGGCCTACATTCATGTACAATGTAATTATATATCTACCACCTTATTTAGAATAAAGTCGTCTATTGGGAAACATTTTGGTCCAACCAATAATATAATCCGAGTGTGATTCTGATCAAAAGGTTCCCTTGGCTTTGTTCAATACTTTAAATTTCGATTTTTTTGTACTAAGGGACCCAAAATATTTTTAGGCTAGTGGAAACCACTTTACCTTGTTAGATAATTTAGACTACTCGTATGGGACCAATACGGAAAACTTTTTTGTAGCAACTTCTATGGTACATGTTGCCCCTAGACAATTGTGTTACTTTATTGAAGTATTTCAACTATCTTATTGTACGGATGTGACCGAAATTTCTTTTGATTTTGATGCTTTGATAATGATTACCTAATTCACTAAACAGATTAATCTGAATTTCCTACAATCCATCAATGGGTTGATAGATTGATGGACTTGTAGTCTTGTAGTGATCATTACTTGATTAGTATTATTTCCGGACTTTATTGATAAGTCTATAACAATTTTTAATTATACGAGTATATAAGAAAATACATTTTTTTATACAATCATATACAGTACAACAACAACAATAATAATAAGTTAACAACAGTACCCATCTTTGGCACAAGAAGAGTATGAGATGGTTAAGATGTATACAGTCTTGTCTTTATTCAAAAATAAAAAGACTACTTTCTTAAAGATCTTAGCGTGGACCGAATAAAAGAGTGTAAGAGGTAAGTAACTATACCTGACGACCGAGTATCACATGACTACATTAGGTAACCATGTATTGTATAACAATTTTATACAATTGGTTGGATCAAGCGGTTAACACTCTTGCCCCTTGAGACAAAGGTCAAGGGTTCGATTCTCACCTCATGGAAAGGTCGGAGGTTGTTTTTTATCATTTCGATAGACACTGGAAGCAGTCTTTCTACTTTGATAGAGATAAAGTTATCTACATCTCAATCTCCATCATACACCGTCGAGATATTGAGATCCAAAACCCTTAGAAGACGATGTTGAGTGTAAATTATTGTAGACATAACACCATTTTTAGCCTTTAAAAGTTATTTTTAACATTTAACCATCAAATACAACAGAATAACCAAACCCCAAACCATCATACGAAAAATAATTAACAATCAAAACCACTAATGATCCAAACACATGTTTGCTTGGTATCCACGCAAAACTGATTAGAAGTTTGTGTATATAACATCTTTTATCTCTTTTTAATGTGATGATACAATAAGCTTTTATTTGATGTCAAGTCGTCGTAAAAATGACAGGTTAGGGTTATACTTTTGTAAACACCAAAATTTGTCAAAGATAATAATGGGTTCTTAGTCTAAGATAAAAATGTAATGGTTTACAAAATAATTTAGGGGTCTTTACGATTATAACGAATATGGGTAACATATTTAACCCACACATAAATACCCGCAACTTAATGGGTCAAGAAAAACCTACGTACACAATCACGGGCAAAAGGTAATAACGGGTGTCTTTCAATTTTCTCAGATATATTAATATCATTATACCTTTTTCTTTTACATAATTATTATCATGGATCACAATCACAATATAAAATTGGTTTATTATCACCATTTAACCTTTTTACGTGTATCATATACATAGTAAAGTAACTCTCAATGCCGTCTTCCATGGGGAGGTTGATATGTAGACAGTCTTACCCCTACCAAAGGTAGAGAGACTGCTTCCAGGTTCTACTAAAGGTAGAAAAGGACCTCCAGCCTTGCTGGGCATGAGGATCGAACCCATGACCTCTGTTTCCAGAGGCAAGGGCTCCAACCACTGATCCAACCCAGTTGCTTAAAAGTTTATAGCATTTTTATACATCAAAAACTACGAGTAGTCCATAAATTTTCGTATAACAATATACTCGTATAAACTTTGATACACTAAAATAGTTTAATAAAACTTTATTGTAAATTGTGAATGTATATATATTCTTCCGAGAAAATTTCATTAAATACCCCTGGGGTATGTCATATTATTAAGTTTCGCCCATCTCGTTTTTTTGTATCATTACATACCCCTATGGTGATTTTTCGTATCATTACATACCCCTCACCCTAATGTCCGTTTGTGAGTCTCCGTCAACCACCTCATGTGCATACCACGTGAGGGTATTTTAGTCTTTTTGACTTCTATAACACTCCTTCTTCTTCATCTTGTTGTCCAGATCTAATAACAAATCATCCTAAATCTCGTCCACATACAATACCAAATAATAATAAAATACAATCAAAACCACCATATGCCACATCCCTCGGGTACAACCACCAATCGTTATTACAACCATTTACTTTCACAAATCAAATCCAAAAACAAGTAATTACTTTCACCCATAAACCAATTTCATAGCTAAAAGTGAAGATCGATTATGCAAAAAATCTCCAAGTAAAAAAAAAAGAGTTGATCTAATCTTTTTGTGTGATTTATATTTGAAATTACTAAATCTATATACCTTTTTCTAATAGCCGTGATTATGCAAAAGACTTTGGAACCACCACTACCGATCAAAACATCATCGCCCATGGTGGCTGGGTTGGGTCGGGTGGTGAGCTTCGTATTATGCGGCCGCCGGATAAAAAGACATCTACTTCTTTATATATATATATATCACCCAAGATCTGAAATCAAGAACCGACATCACGATCCAGAAACTTAAACAGTTGCGTTCCTGTGATTTGATATTTGTATTCGAAAACACCAACACCATATACATGGGTATGGTTGTGAATGTGAAATAAAATAACCAGAAGAAGCATATGAATAATATATGTATTTGTATCTAATGGTAGAAGTACTATATGTTGTTTAGATGTTTAGTTTGGTGAGCTACTCAGATCGGATAGGATTTGCATTCCTATTTTGCTAGTTATAACTTTTTATTTGATGGAGATACGTTATTATTATTTTAATTTGTTAGGTTTCTGAGAAAATAATAAGAGAGAAAAAAAGAAATGGGTGAGGTTAGAAGATGACAAAAAAGGATGAAGTAAGAGTCTAAAATACCCTCATGTGCATTGCACATGAGGGGGTTAACAGAGACACATTAACGGACGTTAGGATGATGGATATATAATGATACAAAAAATCATCATATGGGTATGTAATGATACGGAAAAACGAGAGGGGCGAAACTTAATAATATGACATACCCTAAGGGCATGTAATGAAATTTTCCCTATTCTTCCGTTTGAGAGTGGAACTTCTTTATATGAGCATCCCCAAACCCAACCCACTCTCTCTTATCTCTCACACTTTCTCACCAAAATTCACTCACCAACTCTCTGTTTTTTTCATCCCATACAATTTTCCTGATCAAAGATTTCCAATTTTCTCATTGACCCAATTCAAATCAAGATTTCAATTCTTGTTCAAACCCCACAATAAAAATCCCACCTTTACAACCCATGGGCAATGTCGGAAGTAACAGTTCCACCGGCCGGAGAAGACATTCCGGTCGCCGTGGCACCAATCAAAACCACCCAGCACCGCCACCGCCACAATCCGAAATCAACGCTAATCGTTACGTTTTTGCCGCAGCCACACCATACCCATCCTCACAATATCCAAACCCTAATATCCCCAATAATTACAATTACCCAGCCGGAGCTTACTACCCACCTCCGCCGACCGGACCTTTGCCGGCGCCGTTCGATCACCACCACCGTGTACCGATGGACCCATCAGCCGCTCAGGCGTGGGTCGGTGGGAGATACCCATGTGGGCCAGTGATGCCACCGCCAACACCTTATGTTGATCATCAGAAAGCAGTTACTATTAGGAATGATGTTAATCTAAAAAAGGAAAGTTTGAAGATTGAACCTGATGAATTAAACCCTGGAAAGTTCCTTGTTGTTTTCACCTTTGATGCCACTGTTGCTGGCAGGTATGATATTTTTTTTTTCATATATAGGAATATAGATATAGTCGTATACATGGATATAGATATAAGTTTGAGTTTTGTCATGTTGCAGATATTTCCTGTTTGTTTTTGGTGTATGAATTGACTGATCATATGGGTATAAATTTATTTTATTTCATTTCTTGGAAAATGTCATATTTATTTTGAGAAGTTACTTTTATTTCATACAATTGTAAGACTGCCTCCAATGCATCCATCAATTCTTACTACAAATTTGTCCACTCAGCATGCCACATCAGCTTTTCATAAATTCTTACTACAAACACCTTTTTGACCCCAATGCCAAAAATCACATTCTTACTACAAACACCCACTATTAAATAATAATATATATAATATATGTGAGAGAGGGGAGAGGAGAGAGGAGATTTGTGGGGAATTTGTGGGGAAGGATTTTGGAGAGAGGAGAAAGGAGATTTTTGATGCCACATAGGCCAAATTTTTGCCACATAGGCTACAAATTTGCTACAAATCTCCCATTGGAGGCAGTCTAAGGTAGGTATCACACATCACCAAAGTTCACTAGCTCTTTCTTTTGCACTAATTTCCTGATTTTACTACGTGTAACTATATTGTTGTTACAAGTTTATTTTAAGTGGATGGATATATATCGTTAATCATTTATCGAGTAACGAAATTTGTAGGCATATAAAATGTAGGTACGATACGACCGTGCAAATGAGATTTCTTTTTATTTGTTTTTATGTTTTAAGGATATGTTTTTTGTGATTTGCGTAAGAGTTTGTATCCTGACTGAATGACTGGACTAATTGTGCAATGACTTTGGTGAACTTTTTGATGGAAATATGGTGCCTAAAAAGTGGATATTCCATTATTCTTTGTTTTGTGGATGGCTTAAATGAATGATTAGGAGATTTAGGATAAGATACATACAACTGAGCTAGTGATAAGTTTCTTATGTGCTTTGTTGACATGGAGAGATAAAAGGGGACCATGAGAAGAGGGTGATGTGTGATTTTGTACAAGGATGAAAAGCCATATATCAAACTTTTGTTTTAAGTTAACTTTAAACAAGCAAGGTGACAGTGTCTTGACCTCATTTAAACTTTTTAATATGATTTCCATTGTTGGTAATGCGGGTGGAGGTTCGTTTGACCTTGAGCTCTTGCTGGTATACAATTTGGCAGTAACATGAATACATGATGAGACCTTTTCTTGTTCAAAAAGAGTTAAAAGATTGTTATCATCAAAGTAAGTATTGTTTATGGTATGTTATCTAGGCGCCATCTGATCTAGTGCTGCTTCAAAAGACAATTTGGACTTATATTGTGTTGAAGCAAGTATACGAGAATAGTGTTCACTGAAAAGGGTTGGCATAATAGAAATCTGTTGCAATATGTGAGTCAGTTGGGAAATTTTTTATCTTTTTGTATTAGGAGCAATCAAATTAGTAGCTTTGCTTAAATGCACTGAATCTGTTTTCTTCCGTTTTGATTAAACATATCTAGAGGTTGCGTAGCTTACTAGACACTATTGTACGATATCTATAAATCGCCTTTAATCATTATGTTTGATAAATTAATTTTGTTAAGACCTTGGTAAAAAGTATCTTAGTAAGGGTCTTGATGTTTTATGTCATTCTTCTGGCAGCATGACTCTTTATTTCTTTGCAAAAGAGGGGGAAGACTGCAACATGACTCCAACAAAAGAAGACGTTCTTCCACCGATTACAGTGAGTTTCCAAGAAGGTTTGGGCCAGAAGTTCAGACAAGAATCGGGTACTGGTATTGACTTTTCAACGTTTGATGAACCGGAATTATTGAAAGTGAGCGAAGCAGGTGTATATCCTCTAGCAATTAAAGCAGAAGCAATTCCACCTGTATCGAAAGATGGGAACACTATTCCTGGAGCTACTAATTCCCAAATAACACAGGCAGTTTTCGAGAAAGAAAAAGGCGAATTTCAGGTAAGGGTGGTGAAACAGATCCTGTGGGTGAACAAAATGAGATATGAATTACAAGAGATTTACGGAATTGGTAATTCAGTCGATGGTACAGAACTTGATGCGAATGATCCTGGTAAAGAGTGTGTCATTTGTTTATCAGAACCTCGAGACACTACAGTCCTACCTTGCCGTCACATGGTACTAATCTTCTCTATCATACATATGTTTTATATTAATTTGAAACTGCTAGGATATGATCAAACTTTGATATGCTTTATTATGTAACTTTGTTGTAAGTTGCCTTAAAGATGTTTTTGGTTTCAGTGTATGTGCAGCGGATGTGCAAAAGTATTAAGGTTTCAAACGAATAGGTGCCCGATATGCAGGCAGCCGGTGGAGAGGCTTTTGGAGATCAAGGTGAGCAACGGAGCTGAAGAGGATCAAGAATCGTCATAAATGTATTATGTTGTAATGTTGTTTGCCTTATTAAAAAAACAGTAATGTGTACGTTTGAGTAATTCAAGTATGATGCAGAGTTTTGATTTTGAATTTTTGATTGATGTTTTATGTCTTGTACCCTGTATATCATATATTGAAAATTGTAAATAGTGAACTCCATACGCCCCCGTATATATCCAGATTTCTGGCTAAATGCGAAATGGTAATCTCCTCCCAGGAAAATAACCACAACTTTCTATTTTTGTATATTTTGGAAGTTTAAGGGTGTGCTTGGTTCAACCAAAGGAATGGAAAAGGGAAAGGGAATGGGAATGTAATGAAATACTAGGGAATACTAAAGCGGGAGTGAGTAATGATAACCATTCCCCCAATCACCCTCTCCTACTAGAGGAGCTTTTGCCATTGCATCAGCAAAGCCGATGTGGCGCAAGAAGAAAGGTGGCACATTGGATTTGTGATGTCGTTAGTGATGAAATTTGTATGTATTTTACGGTGTTTTAGTGTGTGTAGGAAACTTATTTGTGATGCAATAGCCGATGTGGCTCAAGAAGAAAGGTGGCACATTGGATTTGTGATGTCGTTAGTGATGAAATTTGTATGTATTTTACGGTGTTTTAGTGTGTGTAGGAAACTTATTTGTGATGCAATAGCCGATGTGGCTCAAGAAGAAAGGTGGCACATTGGATTTGTGATGTCGTTAGTGATGAAATTTGTATGTATTTTACGGTGTTTTAGTGTGTGTAGGAAACTTATTTGTGATGCAATAGCCGATGTGGCTCAAGAAGAAAGGTGGCACATTGGATTTGTGATGTCGTTAGTGATGAAATTTGTATGTATTTTACGGTGTTTTAGTGTGTGTAGGAAACTTATTTGTGATGCAATAGCCGATGTGGCTCAAGAAGAAAGGTGGCACATTGGATTTGTGATGTCGTTAGTGATGAAATTTGTATGTATTTTACGGTGTTTTAGTGTGTGTAGGAAACTTATTTGAGAAGCTTTATTAATATTACTCTTAGCCTTCTCAAGGAAGCTTTATATCTATTCAAAATAAAAAACCTCATCCTCTCTCCATCAGGTTCAAACTCCCATCAGATTCAAATCTGAGGGAGTCTCTTTCCCAGTAGATCTGCTTGTTCATATTGAAGCTCTATTTTATATATATACGTTTCGTAAACCAAACTTCAAAGATCTGGTTAATTTGATCGATCGAGATGGAAGGAAAACAACAACATGCTCCTGCTGCTCCTGTTGGTGGTGGTGATTAATCCATTTTCATTTATAGACTTTTTTTTTAGATCCATTTTTTTGAATCCATTCTTTAACACTTTGTTTCAGATCCGATGTGCTTTTTACAGATCCATGAAATCTTTCGGATCCAATTTTTTCAGTTTTCAGTTATGGATCCCATGGAACTGTGTTTTGGATCTGAGTGATATGGTCATATGGATGATGATGATAAGTGGTGGGAAGAATCAAAACATACATCAAGGTACCTTCTTTTATATTATTTATTATTATTATTTTTATTTTTTTTTCATTATTATTATTTTATTATTATTATTATTATTATCATCTTCTCATCTTGACAATCTGTGTCAAATTATTCATAGCATATATATATATATATACCGATTAGTTTTTAATGAGAAATATACCGATTTAATCAGAAATATATATCTATATATATATATATATATATATATATATATATATATATATATATATATATATATATATATATATATATATATATATATATATATATATATATATATATATATATATATATATATATATATATATATATATATATATATATATATATATATATATATATATATATATATATATATATATATATATATATATATATATATATATATATATATATATATATATATATATATATATATATATATATATATATATATATATATATATATATATATATATATATATATATATATATATATATATATATATATATATATATATATATATATATATATATATATATATATATATATATATATATATATATATATATATATATATATATATATATATATATATATATATATATATATATATATATATATATATATATATATATATATATATATATATATATATATATATATATATATATATATATATATATATATATATATATATATATATATATATATATATATATATATATATATATATATATATATATATATATATATATATATATATATATATATATATATATATATATATATATATATATATATATATATATATATATATATATATATATATATATATATATATATATATATATATATATATATATATATATATATATATATATATATATATATATATATATATATATATATATATATATATATATATATATATATATATATATATATATATATATATATATATATATATATATATATATATATATATATATATATATATATATATATATATATATATATATATATATATATATATATATATATATATATATATATATATATATATATATATATATATATATATATATATATATATATATATATATATATATATATATATAATTACCCCCCCCCCCCCCCCTTTCCCCCAACACACACCACCACCACAAACACACACAAAATCCAAAAAAAAATAATCTTGGAGAATATTTAGTTTAAAAACAGGTTTATGGTCTTAGAGTCTGATATAGGGTTTTCTTGACTTTTTTTGTATAGGTTTAAGATCATGTATTTATTTTTTCTTCAAGTAAAATGTTTTATGCTATATGGGTTAAAAGATTTGTATATATATCTTCTGCAGACTTTGGTATGGTCAATTACTTCCGACATGGTTACTTCAATGGAAAGGTGCTTATAGTATTTTCAGTTTGCCTGTTGGTTTTGCCAAATGTTCGACCCGTTGCTCGAGGTTGTGGGAATGAGATTAGCATTCAGAAAACATTAGATAAACAGAAAGCAAAAGAGGTAGGCTACTGCGTCTTTATTAGATTAAATTTTGTTGGAGCAAATAACCACTAGGCATTTTTTGGTTTTATTGACTTTTATGTTGTTTAAGTAATTGTGGTGCGAATATTGGTTTGTTGAATATGATCCCGCGTATAAAGTTCAATCAAATGTGAATCGGATATATGAGATGCTTAAATATGATCCCATGAATAAAGTTCAATCAATTTGCATTTTTTTCAAATCACATAAACGGTTCTTTCTGGAAGGTATATAGAGCTGGTATGCATGTGGCAAAGACATGTTAGCTTACGAATTCAGCATAGGGTATTTTCAAATTCACACAAGATTTTCTTTACATGTTTAAAGTTTGAGTTGTGTTTTGAAGGTCTAAGTTGGTGGTTGCAGTTGTACCTTTCTATTATATTTTCTAATTGTATATAACAATAGATGCATATAACTCATTGAGTTTAGTGATGAGCATGTTGTATTTTTATAGTTAGCCTTAAAGTTTGAGTTGTTGTTTTGGTTTTCTAATATTAATGTTCATTTTCATGACTCGTGTTGATGAGGTTAAACAAATGGTCCTTTCCTGTTGTAGAGTACCCCTCTATTTTCTATGGTTTCCTTATGGGAGATTTTGAAGCAAGTTTGAAGGTCCGACAAGTTTGATGCTTAGAGTGGAGTAATGTTGTTGGTGTAGATTGGTTAAATCATTACAATTGGGTTGTCACAGTTGGCTAAAGAGTTTAAAGTGCAAAAAGGTGGTTTGACTATGTACATCGACTAATGTACAGGACAAGATTCCAGTAGCAGTTGTATCTTATTAGAAGTTTTGGTATTAGTCGGTTTTTGTTTTGTTTTGTTTTCTCCAGATTTGACTTATTTGAGTCAATCTAAAAGTATTAGGAGTGATGGTTGGTTTGTAGTACCTTTGTGACTTATGTTCGTTCATTTCTGTTTACATTTATGTATTAATGTAAATGTGTTCTATTATTAAAATCTATGTGTGAGTATTTGCCGATATGGGACTTTCATACAGTGAAAAACATACAATTTACTTCAAAGGAGTTTAATTTTAGATTCTTGTGGTGGTGATCTTAAATTAGCCTTTTACAAACTGATTTTATATATGCGTATTGACATCCCGTGTTTGCACACGGGTTCATTGGCTAGTTTCCAATATAATAGCCCATTACTCAGTTTTGGTATTCATTACCCTCTTTTTTTTAAAACAAGCATCAACAATTATTATGTTACCCATTCCCCACCCTAAAAAACATCCTACCAAGCATCAACAATTATTATGTTGTATCGTCATTCGTTATTGTGTTTAGGATATTTCATATGTCGAAATTATTTTAATTAATTAAATGATTAAAATTTTTAAAAAATCCTCTCAAGTTGATGGCTAAAAATAAATATAAATTAAGTATTCAGGGCTAAAAAATGTAAATTATTGATGGAAAACAAAAAAGTGTAAATTAATGAGACTTTTTCTACAAATATAATATAAATACTAATATAATAATATATTTGGATAATGATTATTAGGATTTTAAATATATAGTTAAATTAAATGATGACATAAGCGAGAGTCAATTTGATGAAATTAAGCGATTTGATTGGTTAATAAGTTATTAGTTCAACTGTCTTATAGTATATATTAAGAAGATTAAGATTAAGATTAATGGTTTCAACACTTCCCAACACACCTTAAATTATACTCATTCACTCAATTTTATTAATTACATTTAAACAGCCGATGACAATCAAAGTTGTTACTACTGATAATCATAACCTGTGTTATGAGTAAGAGGTTATTACACGCATCAATGATTTTGCCTATTTAACATAAACACTTCCTAAGTTTATGGCTTATAATTCTAGGTGTAATTTTTTATTTATGTAATAACTTTTTAACTATGACTCAAGGAAGTTACATTTATCATTTTCATTATTATCTTCTTTTTGCCTCTTTACCTTGTGTTGTGGACTTGTCGGTGTGTACAGGGCAGGGGTAAGTTAACAACACAATGGTTTGTTTTATATATCATTGATTTTTATAGTTATAACAAAAGGCTTTATATAATATTGAGAAAATAAAGTAAATACTAGAAAAGTAAACAAATAAATAAACTTGCTTTTTATATCAATATCAACTGAAGTAGTGAGACGTATTCACGAATAAGTGAATAACTGAAGAATAAAAGAATTGAGAGAAATTGATATTGTATTATTGGAGAGAAATTATACAAATTTATATAAAAAATGAAAACTAAACTGCTTTCTATCTATCGATCTATACATTATATTCAAAATCTATTTTAACCGCCTTAACTAATATATTTACATAAACTACCATGTACATCTAATATTATCATAAATGACCCTATACTTCTACATCCCCCCTCAAACTGGAGGCGCTGAAAGACCCAGTTTGGAACTTAAAATGGAATGTTGCTCATGAGTTAAAGGCTTAGTCATGAGATCGGCTAATTGAAGTTTGGAAGGAATATGTGCAGTCTGCAGGAATCCTTCTTCTATCTTGTCTCGAGTAAAGTGAACATCAATGGCCAGGTGCTTGGTTCGTTCATGAAAACAAGGATTAGCAGCTATCAATTGCGCAGATTTGTTATCACAGAAAAGAGTAATTGGAAGCTTAACAGGAATATGCAAATCTGTCAGAAGATAACTCAACCAGAGTAATTCACATGTGGTGGCCGCCATGCTTCTATACTCAGCTTCAGTAGAAGACCTTGAAACTGTTGGTTGTTTCTTTGTTTTCCAAGAGATAAGAGAATGCCCCAAAAAGATACAATATCTTCTTCACTGGTGCCAGTCAACAACACATCATCAACATATACCAGGGCAACCAAGAATTTTCCATTGTCAGATCTAACAAATAGAGAATAATCATGTTTGGATTGTGTAAAACCCAAAGACAACAAGAATTTTGTAAATTCTTGATTCCATTGCCTTGAAGCCTGCTTGAGTCCATATAAAGATCTTTTAAGCTTACAAACCTCTCCTTGTTTTGCCTTTAGATAACCCTCAGGAGGTGACATATAAATGTCTTCATCAATATACCCATGTAAAAAAGCATTATTAATGTCTAATTGATGTAAAGGCCATTGCTTGGCAGTGGCTAAAGCAATAATTACTCTAACAGTGGCTAACTTAGCCACAGGGGAAAAAGTGTGTTTATAATCAATCCCTTCTTGCTGAACAAATCCTCTGACTACCAGTCTGGCTTTAAATCTCTCTACCTCTCCATTGGCTTTGTATTTGACCTTATATACCCATTTAGAGGTGATTGCTTTATGTCCAGGTGGTAATGGTGTAAGATCCCAAGTTTGGTTTTGTTCAAGAGCATTAAGTTCAGTATCCATGGCTGCAACCCACTGTGGATGCTTAGAAGCTTCTGAATATGAAGATGGCTCAGGAATGGCAAAAACATTTGCCAAGAAAGACAAATATGTCTTAGGAATAGAATTGACATTCTCAGGTGTAAACAAAGGATATGCAACTTTAGATGAAGAAGCAAAATTGCTTGCAGCCTTAGAAGTACTAGTAACAAAATCTTTAAGCCAAATAGGTTGAGTGGTATTCCTAGAAGATCTTCTAAGAATATTGGCAGGATTATAGGAATGTGAAACAGAATCAACAACAGGAACATGATCAGAATTTGGAGAAATATTCTCAGAATTGGATTCAGGGTTAGACTGAGATTGTGAAACAGGAGGTGGAAATGGAAAAGGACTATCACAAGGATCATCATCAGTATTAAAGGAAGGAAATTCAGAATGTTTTGGTACAGCATGAGAGAAACAGGAAGAATCTTTATAAGGAAAAAAATTTTCCTTAAAAACAACATCTCTACTTAAAAGGACTTCATGAGATTCCAAATTGTACAATTTATATCCTTTATTAGAGGAAGGATATCCAATTAAAATACATCTCCAAGCCCTATTAGCAAATTTATCTCTAAGATGTTTGGGTACATTAGCATAACACAAACAACCAATAATTCTGAGATGATCATAAACAGGAGCTTTGCCATGCAAGATTTCATATGGTGTTTTCCATTTCAGAGATTGGACAGGCATTTTATTAATAAGGTAGGTGGCAGCAAGAATACATTCTCCCCAAAATTTGATTGGAAGGTTTGCATGACATCTAATGGACCTAGCAGTGTCCAATAAGTGTCTATGCTTTCTCTCAACAATACCATTTTGTTGGGGAGTATAAGGAATGGATTTTTGATGAAAAATTCCTTTGGAATTAAAATAATCAAGACATTTTTGGTTCACAAGTTCTGTTCCATTATCAGACCTAATTGTCTTGACCTTTTTACTGAAATGATTTTCAACATGGGAAATGAAAGTTGAGACAATAGACAAAATCTGATCTTTGGTATGTACCAAATAAGTCCAAGTAGCTCTACTTTTGTCATCTACAATAGTAAAGAAATAATGAGCTCCTTGCAAAGTGGGAGTTTTGTATGGGCCCCATAGATCCATATGAAGAAGATCAAAACATTCTAAAGCAATAGAATTACTAGAATGAAAAGGCAATCTATGAGCTTTAGAAACCATACAACTATCACAATGAAAATGTGAAGCATCCAAGTTTTTACAATCTGGAACATGTGCCATTTTAGACAAAGAAGTATGCCCAAGTCTGGCATGAAGTATGTCCAGTGTAACAGAAGCTTTAGGCATAACAAAATTACTACAAGCTTCTTTATTCAAAGGAACAAAAGGAGTAACAACAGAATTAGAATAAGCCTCGTGGAAGGCAGATACTAAAGCAGTAAAAGCATCCATGCTTGGAGTAGGTTTGCAGATGTACAAACGGTTTAGTAATAGGGTCCTGGAATACACAATCATCAGGATAAAATTGTGCAACCAACTTATTTGTATGGACTAAAGTACCAACAGATAGCAGATTAACTTGAAATTCAGGAATATAGAAAACATTGGTGAGAGTAATGAAAGGAGTTAAGGTAACTTGACCAATAATAGTCACCTTCTTATATGAACCATCGGGTAATTTAACTAAGATAGGCTTAGTTAAAACTTGAATAGAGTGAAACAGAGACAGATTTGGTGACATATGATCAGTTGCTCCTGAATCTGATATCCAATCATTTTTAATATCTATTGATGGATGACATAGCATTGCAAATGCAACTGGATCAGGAGACCATGCATGATAAGCACCAAAAAAGGAAAATATACCTGCATTAGAGGTATTGGCTTGGTTGGAATAGACATGATGAGAAGAACTATTATCAACCACAGGGCTTTTGCCATTGAACATCTTCATAACCTCTTGACAAACAGCAGCAACAAGTTGTTGATCAAGACCTTGTTTATTCATACCAATCTGTTCTTGATCATTCATAACCCCAAAAGGAGACTCCTCAATCATTTCTCAGAACCAACCTGAGCAGCAATCCTAGTACCCTTTTTCAATGGCTTTCTACCCTTATACCAATCTGGATAGCCCAGTCTTTCAAAACATTGCTCATACAAATGACCTTCTTGTTTACAATAAGTGCAAACACGTTTATTATCCCCTTTCTGCTCAAATTTTCCAAACTTAAAATCCTTCTTTCCTCCAAAATGTCCTTTAGGATTGTTATTAACAAAAAAGGCACTAGGTTCAACAACATGATGAGTCACTTGTCTTTGTTTTTCCACTTGTTGAACAATATAATAGGCTTTGTTAACAGAGGGTAAAGGATCTGTGGACAAGATCTGACTCCTAACAGATTCATAGTCATCATTGAGTTTCATCAAGAATTGCATCAACTTAGATCTACTATCCATTGCAAGAAATTTCTTAATCAAATCACAAGTACATTCAACCATTTTTCCACAATTACAAGAAGGTATGCCATTCAGATTGCTTAGTTCATCCCAACATCTTTTCAATTTATTGAAATAGGAAGCAACAGAGAGGTTACCTTGTGAAACTTTGCTTAATTCTCTTTCCAATTGAAAGATAAGAGGTCCATTACTCTGTCCATACCTTTCATTCAATTCTTTCCAAAGTTCTTTAGCAGACTCAGTGTACATGAATGCATCAGATAATTCAGGAACCATTGAGTTCAAGATCCAGCAAATAACCATATAGTCACATCGAACCCAGCGTTGTGAATCAACAGCATTATCAGTAGGTTTGACACACGTGCCATCAATAAACCCTAATTTGAGTTTAGCACCTAAATCCATTTTTATGTTACGGCTCCATCCAAGAAAATTTCCTCCATTAAAAGGAGTATTAGTAAGAACCATTCCAGGATGATCCGAGTTAGTTAAACTCAATGGATCATTGACCTGATTAGATCCAATCGGAGTTTGAGCGGAAGTTGAAGTAGTAGTCGTCATGAATACGATACACAATTTGAAACCCTAACTTTATTGAATAAACTTCTAATTGAAGCGTAATTTGATCAAAAACTTGACCTAATTTTAAAGAAACAACATAACCGATCAGAATTTGATCAAGAAATATGTAATCGAAGAGGTGATCGGAAAATTGATCGGAAAATAAGGTTTCAGATCATCCTTGTGCTTTGATACCATGAAGAATAAAGGAATTGAGAGAAATTGATATTGTATTATTGGAGAGAAATTATACAAATTTATATAAAGAATGAAAACTAAACTGCTTTCTATCTATCGATCTATACATTATATTCAAAATCTATTTTAACCGCCTTAACTAATATATTTACATAAACTACCATGTACATCTAATATTATCATAAATGACCCTATACTTCTACATCCCCCCTCAAACTGGAGGCGCTGAAAGACCCAGTTTGGAACTTAAAATGGAATGTTGCTCATGAGTTAAAGGCTTAGTCATGAGATCGGCTAATTGAAGTTTGGAAGGAATATGTGCAGTCTGCAGGAATCCTTCTTCTATCTTGTCTCGAGTAAAGTGAACATCAATGGCCAGGTGCTTGGTTCGTTCATGAAAACAAGGATTAGCAGCTATCAATTGCGCAGATTTGTTATCACAGAAAAGAGTAATTGGAAGCTTAACAGGAATATGCAAATCTGTCAGAAGATAACTCAACCAGAGTAATTCACATGTGGTGGCCGCCATGCTTCTATACTCAGCTTCAGTAGAAGACCTTGAAACTGTTGGTTGTTTCTTTGTTTTCCAAGAGATAAGAGAATGCCCCAAAAAGATACAATAACCAGTAAGAGATCGACGAGTCATAACACAAGAGGCCCAGTCAGCATCAGAAAATCCTGTTAATTGTAAGCTTTGTTGAACTGGGTAAAATAAACCCTCACAAATTGTTCCTTTCAAATATCGAAGAAGGTGTCTTGCTGCTTGCATATGTTCACCAGTAGGATTAGATACAAATTGACTGAGATGTTGGACAGGGTATGAAATATCTGGACGGGTCATAGTTAGGTAAAGAAGTCGACCAACAAGCCTTCATATAACTTTCTGCAGAAGCTAAGAGTTTTCCTGAAGTTAAACTCAATTTGATATGTGAAGGAAATGGTGTGTCAGCAGGCTTGGCTGCAGTGAGACCAGACTCTTTAAGTAAATCCAGAATGTATTTTCTTTGATTCAAATAAGTCCCATTGGCAGTTCTGCATATCTCAATACCAAGAAAATATGTTGCAGGACCTAAATCTTTAATGGTAAACTTTGCATCCAGAGCAGCTTTAACAGATACAATATCTTCTTCACTGGTGCCAGTCAACAACACATCATCAACATATACCAGGGCAACCAAGAATTTTCCATTGTCAGATCTAACAAATAGAGAATAATCATGTTTGGATTGTGTAAAACCCAAAGACAACAAGAATTTTGTAAATTCTTGATTCCATTGCCTTGAAGCCTGCTTGAGTCCATATAAAGATCTTTTAAGCTTACAAACCTCTCCTTGTTTTGCCTTTAGATAACCCTCAGGAGGTGACATATAAATGTCTTCATCAATATACCCATGTAAAAAAGCATTATTAATGTCTAATTGATGTAAAGGCCATTGCTTGGCAGTGGCTAAAGCAATAATTACTCTAACAGTGGCTAACTTAGCCACAGGGGAAAAAGTGTGTTTATAATCAATCCCTTCTTGCTGAACAAATCCTCTGACTACCAGTCTGGCTTTAAATCTCTCTACCTCTCCATTGGCTTTGTATTTGACCTTATATACCCATTTAGAGGTGATTGCTTTATGTCCAGGTGGTAATGGTGTAAGATCCCAAGTTTGGTTTTGTTCAAGAGCATTAAGTTCAGTATCCATGGCTGCAACCCACTGTGGATGCTTAGAAGCTTCTGAATATGAAGATGGCTCAGGAATGGCAAAAACATTTGCCAAGAAAGACAAATATGTCTTAGGAATAGAATTGACATTCTCAGGTGTAAACAAAGGATATGCAACTTTAGATGAAGAAGCAAAATTGCTTGCAGCCTTAGAAGTACTAGTAACAAAATCTTTAAGCCAAATAGGTTGAGTGGTATTCCTAGAAGATCTTCTAAGAATATTGGCAGGATTAGAGGAATGTGAAACAGAATCAACAACAGGAACAGGATCAGAATTTGGAGAAATATTCTCAGAATTGGATTCAGGGTTAGACTGAGATTGTGAAACAGGAGGTGGAAATGGAAAAGGACTATCACAAGGATCATCATCAGTATTAAAGGAAGGAAATTCAGAATGTTTTGGTACAGCATGAGAGAAACAGGAAGAATCTTTATAAGGAAAAAAATTTTCCTTAAAAACAACATCTCTACTTAAAAGGACTTCATGAGATTCCAAATTGTACAATTTATATCCTTTATTAGAGGAAGGATATCCAATTAAAATACATCTCCAAGCCCTATTAGCAAATTTATCTCTAAGATGTTTGGGTACATTAGCATAACACAAACAACCAATAATTCTGAGATGATCATAAACAGGAGCTTTGCCATGCAAGATTTCATATGGTGTTTTCCATTTCAGAGATTGGACAGGCATTTTATTAATAAGGTAGGTGGCAGCAAGAATACATTCTCCCCAAAATTTGATTGGAAGGTTTGCATGACATCTAATGGACCTAGCAGTGTCCAATAAGTGTCTATGCTTTCTCTCAACAATACCATTTTGTTGGGGAGTATAAGGAATGGATTTTTGATGAAAAATTCCTTTGGAATTAAAATAATCAAGACATTTTTGGTTCACAAGTTCTGTTCCATTATCAGACCTAATTGTCTTGACCTTTTTACTGAAATGATTTTCAACATGGGAAATGAAAGTTGAGACAATAGACAAAATCTGATCTTTGGTATGTACCAAATAAGTCCAAGTAGCTCTACTTTTGTCATCTACAATAGTAAAGAAATAATGAGCTCCTTGCAAAGTGGGAGTTTTGTATGGGCCCCATAGATCCATATGAAGAAGATCAAAACATTCTAAAGCAATAGAATTACTAGAATGAAAAGGCAATCTATGAGCTTTAGAAACCATACAACTATCACAATGAAAATGTGAAGCATCCAAGTTTTTACAATCTGGAACATGTGCCATTTTAGACAAAGAAGTATGCCCAAGTCTGGCATGAAGTATGTCCAGTGTAACAGAAGCTTTAGGCATAACAAAATTACTACAAGCTTCTTTATTCAAAGGAACAAAAGGAGTAACAACAGAATTAGAATAAGCCTCGTGGAAGGCAGATACTAAAGCAGTAAAAGCATCCATGCTTGGAGTAGGTTTGCAGATGTACAAACGGTTTAGTAATAGGGTCCTGGAATACACAATCATCAGGATAAAATTGTGCAACCAACTTATTTGTATGGACTAAAGTACCAACAGATAGCAGATTAACTTGAAATTCAGGAATATAGAAAACATTGGTGAGAGTAATGAAAGGAGTTAAGGTAACTTGACCAATAATAGTCACCTTCTTATATGAACCATCGGGTAATTTAACTAAGATAGGCTTAGTTAAAACTTGAATAGAGTGAAACAGAGACAGATTTGGTGACATATGATCAGTTGCTCCTGAATCTGATATCCAATCATTTTTAATATCTATTGATGGATGACATAGCATTGCAAATGCAACTGGATCAGGAGACCATGCATGATAAGCACCAAAAAAGGAAAATATACATGCATTAGAGGTACTGGCTTGGTTGGAATAGACATGATGAGAAGAACTATTATCAACCACAGGGCTTTTGCCATTGAACATCTTCATAACCTCTTGACAAACAGCAGCAACAAGTTGTTGATCAAGACCTTGTTTATTCATACCAATCTGTTCTTGATCATTCATAACCCCAAAAGGAGACTCCTCAATCATTTCTTCAGAACCAACCTGAGCAGCAATCCTAGTACCCTTTTTCAATGGCTTTCTACCCTTATACCAATCTGGATAGCCCAGTCTTTCAAAACATTGCTCATACAAATGACCTTCTTGTTTACAATAAGTGCAAACACGTTTATTATCCCCTTTCTGCTCAAATTTTCCAAACTTAAAATCCTTCTTTCCTCCAAAATGTCCTTTAGGATTGTTATTAACAAAAAAGGCACTAGGTTCAACAACATGATGAGTCACTTGTCTTTGTTTTTCCACTTGTTGAACAATATAATAGGCTTTGTTAACAGAGGGTAAAGGATCTGTGGACAAGATCTGACTCCTAACAGATTCATAGTCATCATTGAGTTTCATCAAGAATTGCATCAACTTAGATCTACTATCCATTGCAAGAAATTTCTTAATCAAATCACAAGTACATTCAACCATTTTTCCACAATTACAAGAAGGTATGCCATTCAGATTGCTTAGTTCATCCCAACATCTTTTCAATTTATTGAAATAGGAAGCAACAGAGAGGTTACCTTGTGAAACTTTGCTTAATTCTCTTTCCAATTGAAAGATAAGAGGTCCATTACTCTGTCCATACCTTTCATTCAATTCTTTCCAAAGTTCTTTAGCAGACTCAGTGTACATGAATGCATCAGATAATTCAGGAACCATTGAGTTCAAGATCCAGCAAATAACCATATAGTCACATCGAACCCAGCGTTGTGAATCAACAGCATTATCAGTAGGTTTGACACACGTGCCATCAATAAACCCTAATTTGAGTTTAGCACCTAAAGCCATTTTTATGTTACGGCTCCATCCAAGAAAATTTCCTCCATTAAAAGGAGTATTAGTAAGAACCATTCCAGGATGATCCGAGTTAGTTAAACTCAATGGATCATTGACCTGATTAGATCCAATCGGAGTTTGAGCGGAAGTTGAAGTAGTAGTCGTCATGAATACGATACACAATTTGAAACCCTAACTTTATTGAATAAACTTCTAATTGAAGCGTAATTTGATCAAAAACTTGACCTAATTTTAAAGAAACAACATAACCGATCAGAAATTGATCAAGAAATATGTAATCGAAGAGGTGATCGGAAAATTGATCGGAAAATAAGGTTTCAGATCATCCTTGTGCTTTGATACCATGAAGAATAAAGGAATTGAGAGAAATTGATATTGTATTATTGGAGAGAAATTATACAAATTTATATAAAAAATGAAAACTAAACTGCTTTCTATCTATCGATCTATACATTATATTCAAAATCTATTTTAACCGCCTTAACTAATATATTTACATAAACTACCATGTACATTTAATATTATCATAAATGACCCTATACTTCTACAATAACATATATATGACGTAACTTAAATGGCAAAGAAAAACACGAAAATGATAGTGTGTTGTTTGTAACATTTTTATAATACATTATTGTTATTACTATTATTCCAAAATGAATGAATGAAAGAATAATGGGAATATTATTGACATCCACTTAACTTTACCGTCATATATATATTATCAATAACTCGATCATTGCTTTATGTTATGGAAAAGGAACTTAAACAATCATTTGTTGAGTGCAGAATAAAACATCATAATGAAGATTGGATTTTCAAAGTATATTGTTAAGTTTTTTTTTTGAAGAAAATGTATATCATTAAAATGGAAAATGAGGAAAGTGATTGAGTCATTGGATTAGATTTATAGCTTTATATAATGAAAAGTGAATTTTCGTAAATCGTATGAACCAAAATAAAAGAAAATAAATAAATAATATTTAATTTAAGTTGTAATAACTTTTCGACGACGGGTTGTACTTTCTACAAAAACTATAGCATGCAATCTAGCATCTTATACTAATCACGTTATCATCATTCGAGTGCCATTCTTGATATATATATTTACTAGATTATTTAACTTATTAAGTTTTCAAAATAGCGTAATTAGTAGTTATATATAAAACATGTTAAGATATAATGGTACTGGTATTATTTAAATAATGGGTGTTGTATTGAAAAGGTTTGTAGGATAGGTTTGTATGGAAAAGGTTCATAATACATCATAATTAATTGTTTGTCTAGGATGCATTTTTTTAACATTGTATAACCCAAGAAAAAAAATGGTGGAATTGGTAGTTCATAATGAAAATATAATTTTTACTTATCTAAAATTTATCGAATTTGTTTCTTCATAAGTATATCATCTATCTATACTCCTTTATAAAAATTATTCACCCTCCTACAAATAAAAAGTATTATTCAAATGTTACATACGAAAGTACTAAATTGCCCTTAATAACCACCCAATTTATAAATTATTTCCCTTAATGAATTAATTTACACCCTAACTTATTTGCCCTTAATGAATTAATTTACACCCTAAACCCTTATTTTAATAATTAACACTTTAAGCCCTTCTCTTTTTAAATATTCCATTATCATCTTTACATCAACCTACACCACTTGACACCGCCACCACCACCAATAATACCGTCACCGACACCACTAGACCGCCCTCCCCGCCACCGCCGCCGCATTGCGCGGGTACCATGCTCGTACTATCTTATAAAAATAATAGTCTACATGTTGAAAGTTACTTGAAAGAAAATGTCTAAAATACCCTTAATGATTATATTAAATTATCAGTCCTTTATCTTTTAAAATATCTCTATTATCTTTTTACATCAATTACTTTTATATCAATTATCTATACCACTCGACGTCGCCTCTACCACCAACAGTCGTCCCCTACCACCACACCATCGCCGCCACATACATCGCCACAATGCGCGGGTACCATGCTAGTATATTTTTAATAGTCATCAAACTTTTACATATTGTTAAAACTTGATCGTCAACATTTTGATATGTTTTAAATATGTTCACCAACTTATTAATATTGTTCATCCTTTTAATAACCTTTTAAATTTAAATATTACAGAAAGTGTTGATGGTGGTAATAAACGTACTATGTATATATAAATAAATTTTCAATGATTGTTGTTTATCTAAATCAATAAAATGTTATGTATGTACATTTAAAATTTTGAAAAGAAAATGTCTAAAATACCCTTAATAATTATATTACATTATCAGTCCTTTATCTTTTAAAATATCTCTATTATCTTTTTACATCAATTACTTTTATATCAATTATCTATACCACTCGACGTCGCCTCTACCACCAACAGTCGTCCCCTACCACCACACCATCGCCGCCACAAACATCGCCACAATGCGCGGGTACCTGCTAGTATATTTTTAATAGTCATCAAACTTTTACATATTGTTAAAACTTGATCGTCAACATTTTGATATGTTTTAAATATGTTCACCAACTTATTAATATTGTTCATCCTTTTAATAACCTTTTAAATTTAAATATTACAGAAAGTGTTGATGGTGGTAATAAACGTACTATGTATATATAAATAAATTTTCAATGATTGTTGGTTATCTAAATCAATAAAATGTTATGTATGTACATTTAAAAATTTAAAAAGAAAATGATTACTGCAACCATAAGGGTTGTCATTAACGTGCATAAAAAAAACTGTAATTTTTGTATTAAATATACCTCTAATTTATATGATAAAAACTACAAGTAATGCACGTTAACAAAAACCCATATAGTTATCATTAAAAAAACATTGGTGTCTTCGATTCTTTTATTAATTCCGAAATGTTAGAAATCTTCCAACTAAAATATTTAAGGTGATGAAACGTTAACACATTATTATTATTATTACATATATATAGTTATCAAAATTTTCGCTGCCTATTCCTCCTGTTTTGGATGAGTCTCGTTCGGATATTCTTTTATGGAAAAATCGAAATGGGGTTTTGCATGATTTCTCAGTGGGTATTGTGTGGGATGATATTCGACCTCGTAGTCAGAAAGTGGATTGGTTTGACTTGGTGTGGTTTTCTCATCGGATCCCAAAGCATGCATTTCATCTCTGGCTTGTATGTAACCAAAATCTGAAGACACAAGATCGATTGAGAAGTTGGGATGTCCATGCTTCATCTGTTGTTAGCTTGTCATGCCCATTTTGTGAATTGATTCCGATTCACATAACCATCTTTTCTTTGAATGCCAATTTTCTATGCAGGTTTGGTTTGGTGTTTGCAAAGAAGCACACATTCAACATATTTCTTCTGATTGGAATGCCATTATTACTGCTTTCTAGTCATTTGGCAAAAGAAGATCGTTTAATTGTATTGTTTCGCGTCTTCTACTTGCGGCTTCAACGTATTATATATGGCAAGAACGGAATGCGAGACTGTTTTTGAAGACTAAGAGATCGCCTAAACAACTGATTGACCTCATCTTGGAGACGATTAGACTGAAATTAATAACTTTTCGCTTCAAAAAGACTTTGAGGGTGGAGAATGCATTGAAGACTTGAAAGCTACCTCTTTCATTAGTTAGAAGCTGATTTTTGCTTTATTTTGTTCATCTAGTTGCTAGATTGATAGCTGGTTGTATGTGATTCATGGTTGTTCGCACGGTTAGTGCACCTTTTGTAAAGCCGAAGTGACATTCAGTCATTTCGCCTGTTATATTTGTGATT
>CM067169.1:96240845-96248345 GCA_034093135.1 Erigeron breviscapus
TTTTGTTCATATTTCTGTTGATTATATTTATTCTTAATGTATGGTTTTTTATTATAGTTTTTCTTAATAAATTGTTTATAAGTTTTCTTTCTAGATTTTGTAGGAATTTTTATTGGTTCAAACCCATATTGTTGACAAAAATTTCCTAATTCATTACGACCTTGAATACCATCTTTTTTCATTTTTTCTTTTAGTTTCATATCATTGCATATAGTTAATCCTTCTTGATTTATATAATTTATTATTTGACCATAAGATAAATCTTTATATGGAATATTATTATTAAAATCCTTTTTAATCTTTTCTCTTATTCTTTCTGCAAATAGTTTTGGTAATCCTGCAATAAATCTTTCTTTCCAATAAGCTTCTCTACAATCTTCTCTACTCATTACTTTAGAAAGAAATATATCTTTATACCATCTAAAATCTTGTAATTTTCTACATGTTAAATTTAATAATATTAAAGAATTTCTTTCTTGATAATCACTAGGACTTCCTACAAAATGTTTTATTATAGCAAATATTAAAGTATTTATTATATCAGTTGTTTCTGTTGGTATTTCTTGATTATTTGTACTTTCATTTTTGACGACTATTATCTTTTTAGCATTTTGAATAAATTGTCTATCTTGTTCAGTATAATAGTTATCCCACCAGCCTCTAAGAGTTCCAGTGAATCCTGAAGTTATCATTTGGAAAATTTGGAGTTCATTATTACCATTTGCTTTATAAGCATTAGCAGACATAATCATTTCTTGTAATAGATTTAATATTTGATGTTCAGTTTGACCATCAATATTCCATTCATATAAAGAACTTCCTTCATATTTTGATTGAACTAAAGTATGTCTTTCTTCGTATTGTAAATCGGGTGGAGTTGGTCTTGGATAATAATTTCTTGTTTCTGGTCTTGTAGTATAAGAATTATTTTTTGAAAAATTATAATAATTTTTTCTTTTAAGCTTATTTATAGAATCTTCTATTGTAAAATTATTAAATTGTTTTTCAATTTCTTGAAAATCTTCTTCTTCGTCTCCTGAAATTGTATTAATATTTGTTGAAATAGTATTTATATTTAATTTGGATAATTTTGATGAAATATCTTTTAATAAATCATTTTGTTTGTTCAAATTAATTGGTATATCTATGTTAAAAGGTTTAAATATTGGTCTTTCAATTGTATTAGAGGTTATTGTAATATTTTTTGAATTTGAAGTACTAGGTTGATCATTATTGTTTATCTTATTTACTTCTATTCTTTCTAATTGTTCTCCTATTGTATTTAACTTTTCATTTGTATAATTATTTTGGAAAATAATTGTATTTATATTTTGTTTACATCATCATTAGTTCTTGCTAAAGGTTTTGCAACATATTCTGTTTTATTATTTATTATTTTTATATCATCATGTGGAGGGTGTATACTTAAAACTTCTTCATCTGAACCTATTATAGTATATCTTTTGGTAATAGTAGAACTAGTCGAAATTATTGATTCTTCGAAAAATGGGTTTTTAATCTTATTTTCTACACAATATATAGAAAACCATGAGAAAAATGGCATATTTTCATTATTTTGCAACATATTCTGTTTTATTATTTATTATTTTTATATCATCATGTGGAGGGTGTATACTTAAAACTTCTTCATCTGAACCTATTATTCTAAAGTATCAAAATATCTTTCTAGGAGCTGCACTTCAGGGAATACTTCAAGGGTCAATTCAAGATCTAATCGTCTTCGATTCATTGGAGATTCACGTGCACCCATCTAGATCGTATCTACTTATTTGTCTTGCAATTTCGTTTCTTCAAACAATTGGTACTTTATGTTCTTTCTTGATTCTTATTGTAATTTCAATATAATCATGAGTGGCTAATTCTTCTATTGTCCACCTTGATGAAACTAGACGAATGATGTGATTGCTAAATGTTTTAATTCAAAGAGTTGATTTCAATTATCGTTGTGTCGTGATCTTGATGATTTAATTCCTTTATTTGTATTAATTTGATATTGTATTAATATTTGTTGAAATAGTATTTATATTTAATTTGGATAATTTTGATGAAATATCTTTTAATAAATCATTTTGTTTGTTCAAATTAATTGGTATATCTATGTAATAGTAAAACTAGTCGAAATTATTGATTCTTCGAAAAATGGGTTTTTAATCTTATTTTCTACACAATATATAGAAAACCATGAGAAAAATGGCATATTTTCATTATTTTGCAACATATATAAATGCCAATCAATTTTATGTAAAAATCTTTCGTTTTCATCAAAAGTCATATAATACCATTGATGTGACTAACTTATACCCATTGCCCACATTGTTTTTGGCCGTTATATTATATGTTTTTTGTCGAATTTGTGTGCATTTGGCGCGTTTATGTGTTTGTTAGTGTTTTCAGGTTCTAAACAAGTACGCGTTCATTTTGTGCAAATTCGGATGATTATTGGCCAGATGTCATTTGCGAAGTCGAGAGTCGTTTCGAGTGGAAGAGATAGCGAGTGTCGGGATCGTATGATGAAGGTTGTACACCAAGCATTTGACTGCGCCGCAGTGGAGATGTACGTGGTCCACTGCGCCGCAGCCATTATCCACGGCCTTGTTCGTTCAAACCCCCACTGCGCCGCAGTGGGGATGGTGGTACTGCGCCGCAGTGGAGATGTACGTGGTCCACTGCGCCGCAGCCATATTCCACGGCATTGTTTGTACAAACCCCCACTGCGCCGCAGTGGGGATGGTTTGATGGTTACTGCGCCGCAGTGGAGATGTACGTGGTCCACTGCGCCGCAGTGGAGATGTACGTGGTCCACTGCGCCGCAGTGGAGATGTACGTGGTCCACTGCGCCGCAGTGGGGATGTACGTGTCCACTGCGCCGCAGTGGAGATGTACGTGGTCCACTGCGCCGCAGTGGAGATGTACGTGGTCCACTGCGCCGCAGTGGAGATGTACGTGGTCCACTGCGCCGCAGTGGAGATGTACGTGGTCCACTGCGCCGCAGTGGAGATGTACGTGGTCCACTGCGCCGCAGTGGAGATGTACGTGGTCCACTGCGCCGCAGTGGAGATGTACGTGGTCCACTGCGCCGCAGTGGAGATGTACGTGGTCCACTGCGCCGCAGAGATGTTGACTGCGCCGCAGTGGAGATGTACGTGGTCCACTGCGCCGCAGCCATATTCCACGGCATTGTTTGTACAAACCCCCACTGCGCCGCAGTGGAGATGTACGTGGTCCACTGCGCCGCAGCCATATTCCACGGCATTGTTTGTACAAACCCCCACTGCGCCGCAGTGGGGATGGTTTGATGGTTCACTGCGCCGCAGTGGAGATGTACGTGGTCCACTGCGCCGCAGTGGAGATGTACGTGGTCCACTGCGCCGCAGTGGAGATGTACGTGGTCCACTGCGCCGCAGTGGGATGTATGGTCACTGCGCCGCAGTGGAGATGTACGTGGTCCACTGCGCCGCAGTAATTCCACGGCATTGGTTGTACACCGACTGCGCCGCAGTGGAGATGTACGTGGTCCACTGCGCCGCAGCCATATTCCACGGCATTGTTTGTACAAACCCCCACTGCGCCGCAGTGGGGATGGTTTGATGGTTACTGCGCCGCAGTGGAGATGTACGTGGTCCACTGCGCCGCAGCCAATTTCCACGGCATTGTTTGTACAAACCCCCACTGCGCCGCAGTGGGGATGGTTTGATGGTTACTGCGCCGCAGTGGAGATGTACGTGGTCCACTGCGCCGCAGCCAAATTCCACGGCATTGTTTGTACAAACCCCCACTGCGCCGCAGTGGGGATGGTTTGATGGTTACTGCGCCGCAGTGGAGATGTACGTGGTCCACTGCGCCGCAGTATTCCACGGCATTGGTTGTACACCGACTGCGCCGCAGTGGAGATGTACGTGGTCCACTGCGCCGCAGCCATATTCCACGGCATTGTTTGTACAAACCCCCACTGCGCCGCAGTGGGGATGGTTTGATGGTTACTGCGCCGCAGTGGAGATGTACGTGGTCCACTGCGCCGCAGTGGAGATGTACGTGGTCCACTGCGCCGCAGCCATATTCCACGGCATTGTTTGTACAAACCCCCACTGCGCCGCAGTGGGGATGGTTTGATGGTTACTGCGCCGCAGTGGAGATGTACGTGGTCCACTGCGCCGCAGCCATATTCCACGGCATTGTTTGTACAAACCCCCACTGCGCCGCAGTGGGGATGGTTTGATGGTTACTGCGCCGCAGTGGAGATGTATGGTCCACTGCGCCGCAGTCAGATATAGGAAAAGAAAGACGTGGAAATCCACTGCGCCGCAGTGGAGATGCACTGGACGACTGCGCCGCAGTGGAGATGTACGTGGTCCACTGCGCCGCAGCCATATTCCACGGCATTGTTTGTACAAACCCCCACTGCGCCGCAGTGGGGATGGTTTGATGGTTCACTGCGCCGCAGTGGGGATGGTGTGATGGGCACTGCGCCGCAGTAAGATATAGGGAAATAAAGACGTGGAATTCCACTGCGCCGCAGTGGAGATGTACGTGGTCCACTGCGCCGCAGCCATATTCCACGGCATTGTTTGTACAAACCCCCACTGCGCCGCAGTGGAGATGTACGTGGTCCACTGCGCCGCAGCCATATTCCACGGCATTGTTTGTACAAACCCCCACTGCGCCGCAGTGGAGATGTACGTGGTCCACTGCGCCGCAGCCATATTCCACGGCACTGGACTTACCTTTTTACTATATTGCATACGGGTCCACTGCCCGATAGTGTGTAGTAGTGAGTTTTTAGGTATTTCTTGTTTATAAATTTTAAACTCGATTTAGCACATCAAGTTTTTGGCGCCGCTGCCGGGGATTGTGCGCTGTTTTAGTTGTTAATTTAGTGGTTTGATCCTTCCTCACGCGTGAGGAAGTTATTTGCTTTCATAGTTTAGTTTTTCTTTTCTTATCTTATCACAGGTGCAGTTGACGTGTTTGGTTAGTTGTGTTTTGCAGGTCTACTTTTTAGTTGATGAACTTGAGGTCTTCTGGTTTACCACTTAATAGTCCTTTGAGAACACCATCTAGACGTAGATCTAACCTCACAACACCAACACCATTCTCACCCATTGCTAAGCCTACTCCTGATTCAGACGAGGAGGGGTTTAATTTGGACGAATTTTTTGATCTTGAAGTTAAGTTAGAAGAGACCGAGATGGCGGATGAGGAAAGGGACCCAAATGATATACGGTATGGCGAAAGGGTTCGCACTATTCCTGCAAACCGTGGTAGTCCTATTAGAACTCCGGCAATTGCTCATGACTTCAACCTAAAGGGTAATCATCTTAAGAGCATTGAGGAACAACAATTTGATGGTAAGAGGAAGTGGGATCCGTATCAACATCTAGAGAGATTTGAAAAATTGGCTAGGTTATACCAATACGGGCAGAATCAAATGAATGCCGTAAAACTCGAGACATTTCCTATGTCTATTACCGGCGATGCTCTTGATTGGTTCAATGACCTTCCGGAAAATTGCATTACGACTTGGGACCAACTTAAGCAAGCTTTCATTGGTGAGTTCTACTCACTTAGAACCCAAAGAAAGTTGGAAAACTTGATAAGGTCGTTTGCCCAAGACGAAGATGAAGATGTTGTTGATGCGTGGATCCGATTTAAAGAGATGTTGAGAAATTGCCCGGGTCATAATATGACTAGAGAGCAATATGTTGAACTATTCTTTGATGGGCTCGATAAGAAGTCCAAACGTGAGCTAGGTTATGCTTTTGGTGGAGGGTTCAACAAGATCACACCAAATGAGGGTTTCGAAATCTTAGAGTCCATGGCCAAGGATAATGCCAACATGGATGATGATCGGTTTTTAAAGAATGAGAGAAGGTTGAAGAAGGGTACTAGCCAAGGCCGAGTTGCAAAAGCGGAGGCTAGTCATGATTCGGGAATGATTGGAGAGATGAGAGCGCTATCTGAGCGTATGGAGAAAGGATTTGCTATGCAAGAGAGTCGATTTGGGGCCATTGAAAGGGATGTGAAGGTTGTTGCCGATGGATGTGACCATTGTGGAAATATGCATTATTCGGAAGATTGTCCAAGTCGGGGACCCGAAGATGTTAGTTACATCCAAAACCAACAACAAGGGAGCTATCAACGCAATTCCGGTTACCAAAACCGTCCCTCAGGTAATACTTCCTACAACTCTAATTTTCCTACTAATAATGCTCGTTTTTCAGGTAACAGGTGTCAAGAAGATCATTATCAGAATCAGCCTAAGCAGCAGATACACCAAGGCCAAGGATCTGGATCTTCTAACACCGATCCAAATGACGAGTTGAGGGAGATGATGAAGCAAATGATGAGCAATCAGATTGAAACAAATACAAGTATTAAGATGATTCGGGATGATACGAAGGCATTGCATGAGAGGTTGGATAGGATAGATGGGAAGGTTGAGATGAATGCCAAGAATGCAGAGTTGAACTTTAAGGATCTCGAGAGTAGGATGGCTGCCCTTGCTAGGCCTACGGGGACTCTACCTAGCACTACTCAACAGAATCCTAAGCCTCAGTTTAGCATGGGGCAGAATCAGGGACAGAATCCAAAGCCTCAGTCGAGTAATCAAGGATCATGGAGAAAGGATTTGCTATGCAAGAGAGTCGATTTGGGGCCATTGAAAGGGATGTGAAGGTTGTTGCCGATGGATGTGACCATTGTGGAAATATGCATTATTCGGAAGATTGTCCAAGTCGGGGACCCGAAGATGTTAGTTACATCCAAAACCAACAACAAGGGAGCTATCAACGCAATTCCGGTTACCAAAACCGTCCCTCAGGTAATACTTCCTACAACTCTAATTTTCCTACTAATAATGCTCGTTTTTCAGGTAACAGGTGTCAAGAAGATCATTATCAGAATCAGCCTAAGCAGCAGATACACCAAGGCCAAGGATCTGGATCTTCTAACACCGATCCAAATGACGAGTTGAGGGAGATGATGAAGCAAATGATTGGATATGTAACAAGGTTAAAGGTAACTGTTTCTCTCCTTTTAAAAGTAGACCGCCCAACACTTCAAGTGTGGGGGCGTCGGGGTCCTAATGTTGGTGATTATGAGGAGGTCGAGTCTAGCTAAAGACTCGTAAATAATCTTAGCGCTTCTCGGGAGGCAACCCGTGTGTTTCATTTGTTTTTATTGCATTTCGTTCTTCTTTTCATTTAGTTAGATTTGATTTTGTTTTGTTAAGGAGTGCAGGTCCAGGTTGATCGTGAAACGAATTGTGGTTTGTTGTGCATTGCCGATGTTTCGTGCAGGACAAATGAGAAAGCTGAGTTAATGATGGTTGTTGATATTTCTGATGAAGCAAATGATTGGATATGTAACAAGGTTAAAGGTAACTGTTTCTCTCCTTTTAAAAGTAGACCGCCCAACACTTCAAGTGTGGGGGCGTCGGGGTCCTAATGTTGGTGATTATGAGGAGGTCGAGTCTAGCTAAAG
>CM067169.1:96253345-96260845 GCA_034093135.1 Erigeron breviscapus
AAAAAAAAAAAAAAAAAAAAAAAAAAAAAAAAAAAAAAAAAAAAAAAAAAAAAAAAAAAAAAAAAAAAAAAAAAAAAAAAAAAAAAAAAAAAAAAAAAAAAAAAAAAAAAAAAAAAAAAAAAAAAAAAAAAAAAAAAAAAAAAAAAAAAAAAAAAAAAAAAAAAAAAAAAAAAAAAAAAAAAAAAAAAAAAAAAAAAAAAAAAAAAAAAAAAAAAAAAAAAAAAAAAAAAAAAAAAAAAAAAAAAAAAAAAAAAAAAAAAAAAAAAAAAAAAAAAAAAAAAAAAAAAAAAAAAAAAAAAAAAAAAAAAAAAAAAAAAAAAAAAAAAAAAAAAAAAAAAAAAAAAAAAAAAAAAAAAAAAAAAAAAAAAAAAAAAAAAAAAAAAAAAAAAAAAAAAAAAAAAAAAAAAAAAAAAAAAAAAAAAAAAAAAAAAAAAAAAAAAAAAAAAAAAAAAAAAAAAAAAAAAAAAAAAAAAAAAAAAAAAAAAAAAAAAAAAAAAAAAAAAAAAAAAAAAAAAAAAAAAAAAAAAAAAAAAAAAAAAAAAAAAAAAAAAAAAAAAAAAAAAAAAAAAAAAAAAAAAAAAAAAAAAAAAAAAAAAAAAAAAAAAAAAAAAAAAAAAAAAAAAAAAAAAAAAAAAAAAAAAAAAAAAAAAAAAAAAAAAAAAAAAAAAAAAAAAAAAAAAAAAAAAAAAAAAAAAAAAAAAAAAAAAAAAAAAAAAAAAAAAAAAAAAAAAAAAAAAAAAAAAAAAAAAAAAAATAGGATGTGGAACCACTCCGATGCGGAGTTGGTTATGGGACATTTCATTACCATGATCTATCGGCGGATGGGAGTATTTGATTCTGATGCTTGTCAGACCGATCTTTCCCCACCGGTATTTCAGGAGACTTTGGAGGAGGGAGAGTTGATAAGGGCTAAGATTGTTAAGAAGATGACGAAGACGGAGAGTTCAAGATTGCTTGATGACATTGGAGTGATTCCTGCACCGCCTCCCATTGTGGAGGAGGATGTGGATGTTGATATGGATGCGGCTGCTGAGGAGGAGCCAGAGCCCACTACTGCAGGAGGTTCCTTTTCCGCTTCTGCTCATCCAGCAGGTTTTGATTTCACCTCTCTTCAGTCTTTGATGGATAGGATGTATGAGGATCAGCAGTCTTTCCATTCTCGAATGGATAGTTTTCGAGAGCAGGTTGGGGGAGATTTGACTATGATGGGTTCTGGCTTAGGGAGAGTGGTTTACGACTCGCGCCGTTACCAGCCTTTGTGGGAGGCGCAGTTGAGAGGGCAGGATTTTAGTCCACCAGCTGATATTCCCGAGTACCGCCCGCCCTCCATGTTTATCCCTTATCAGCGTGTTGGTGGAGGTTTTTACTTTCCTCCCGAGCATCAGGTTGAGGAGCCTCCCCGTCATGATCCAGGAGCATTGGGACCGGATATGCCGGTCCGATTTGGTTCTTATACAGGTACATATGCAGGTATGGATGTTGCCCAGACGGGAGCTGCTGATCAGACTTATGCAGAGCGCATGGTGGGATCCTTATTTGATTACAGCAACATTCCTGGTTACCAGCATTACCCACCACATCCTCCACCACAGTGATTGACTCTCCCTGGTTATTTGATGGTTTGATTATTATGGATGACTGTATTTTCATACATTATTATCTTTTCTCTTTTGCTATCCACCCTGCGAGGTGATGAAACTTTATACTCTTTTATTTTTCCTTATTCTGGTTTATTTTATTTTCTGCAAGAACAATTTGTGGTTTGTTTGCTTGGTGATGATATCTGACAGGTTGTTGATAGCCATTGTGCAACGCAAGTGTGGGGGGAACCCTTTTGGATTCCCTTTTCACCTATCTTTCTTTGGCGTCAGTTGATTGGTTGTGTAATGTTCTGCATATGCTGGCAGTAAGTTCAGCGCCGCATTTGTGTTGGTATGTTTGATGTACTCGATTCTCGCACCTTCCGTTTTGTTACAAGTTGTTTCTCCCGCCAACCAAAGTGTTCTTCCTTTTTCGGAAGTGCAATTTGTGACACGGGGTCGACTAACTTGTTTTAAAACGGATTGTGTCCTCGTTCCGGTATGTGCTTTAGTTATCGATTTTGCTTACCCCTATTTACCTGTGTTTGACCGATATGGACATTGAGGGCATTGTCCATCTTAAGTGTGGGGGGGTGGCAAATAGGTTTAAGCTACCGGGTACATCACTTTTGTTGTTTTGCCATTGAGATTTCTACCGGTTTTGTTGATGTGTCCCTCTCATAGGCCTTTGGATTTTATCCGAGGGTAGGAGTCTCTATCTTGAGCTCTTCACTGTGATGTGCATGTTTGGAATCGGTGTTGTCAATTTGGTTGGATAATAGAGGTTGATGTGGTTTTTAACTTGAGTTGAGCTTGTCCTTGTGGTAAGTTGCTTTTGGTCACTTAATTCATATCTTAATAAGCAATTTTACTACAAACTGTTTCCTTGGCAAAATTTTTAACCGGCGAAATGTGTTCTGAACGATTATTTGGCTAGTCCCTCGGGATTGATATCATTACTTGTGCACTCAAATATATCCCTAACACCAAATTGTGAGATTTCATCATTTTGTATAGTTGTGTTAGGTTGCGGTTTTGGTTTGATTGCCTTGTAAATACGTCCCTCTCTTAGGCTCTTGGATTTATTCGGGAGTAAGGGTTTTCATTTTGATGCCCTGCACTAAGATGTGCGTGTTTGAGGTTAATCCATTCCATTTCCGGGTTCTTCTCTTGATAAGAGTGTGCCGGTGATGTGTTGATTCTAGAACTTGGCCTGGTGATCGTGACTAAGTACATCGGATGACGAATTGGCATTTAGGTTTGACCATACTTTTTCTTTCTTTCTTTTCACTTTTCTTTTGTACATTTATACTTTACTATACACACCATTATACAACCTTTATACATATATATATATACATTTTCACCTTTCTTTGTACAATTTTGATACACATATACATCCCATATAATTTAGCCTTCACTCTTGTATAAATTCACCCTTATATACTTCACCTCATTTCTCCGATAGTCTAATCTTGGTGGGCCGTTGATTGCTATTGGTTTGTTGGATGGTTTGGGGAGTTTAGGTGGATTGGCTAGCGGAAGTTTCTTGTCTATAAGAATGCATAAATTGGTTGAGTTAAGGAGGAGTATCTTGGATTGTTCAAAGAAAGTGAAGTGAAATAGACTTGTTCATCATTGTAAGAGGGTACCTTCTAGTAGAGTAAAAGTGGTTCAGTAAAAAAAAAAATAGAGAAAAAAGTGAAAAATTGAAAAACAAAAAAAAAAAAAGAAAAAAAAAAAAGAGAAAAAGAACTTGGGCTACTAGGAGGTACATCTCATTTTTATATGTCTAGTGTTGTGATGTGTCATTATGAATGGAGAGTTTGGTGGATAATAAGTTGTTTGTAGTTAATACACCACTTTGGTGTCGGGTTTTGCTTGGTAAGTTGGGGGTGCGTTCTCGGGATGATATCTTTTGGGTTAGCGGTTTGTCGGCAATCAATGGTACGGGTTGATTAGACTATTTTTCAGTTCTAGTACATATCTTATACTTTTGATTGGTTTCCGTTCAATTCTTGCCTTCATTACCGTATACATTTGTACATATCCATATACTTTGATTTATTCTTTTCTTAATTAACCTATATTCCCATTCATTCGTTGTAAATATCCATCCTATATACCTTAGTTTAACTATACAACCTACCTTTATGCCTATTTTGATGATGTACTTGGTGCTTGCGCCGTGTTGGTGGAGCAATGATCCTAGTTCAAGCCTATGGTAAAATAGCATACATCACGACCGTGCTATGAGTGATTCTTCATATATATTCAACCCCAAAAGTAAGTTTGTTGGAGTAGAATGGTTTTGATAGATTCGGTTGTTTCACTTGTGCTTGGTTGTGTTATCGTGGCTTGCGGATTGTTCAGGTATTGTCAAACATTTCGAGTTTTCATTTAAGATTAAAACTGCTTCACCCACTTCCTTGTCTTTGACATTCTTGGTGTGGCTTCTTTTTGATACTTGTCATTGTTTATTTAGCTCTATTGTCAAGGAATACTTTATGCTTTAAATGTTGGATTTGCTTGAGGACAAGCAATGCTCAAGTGTGGGGGGATTTGATGTGACTAACTTATACCCATTGCCCACATTGTTTTTGGCCGTTATATTATATGTTTTTTGTCGAATTTGTGTGCATTTGGCGCGTTTATGTGTTTGTTAGTGTTTTCAGGTTCTAAACAAGTACGCGTTCATTTTGTGCAAATTCGGATGATTATTGGCCAGAAGTCATTTGCGAAGTCGAGAGTCGTTTCGAGTGGAAGAGATAGCGAGTGTCGGGATCGTATGATGAAGGTTGTACACCAAGCATTTGACTGCGCCGCAGTGGAGGATGGTTTGGGGAGTTTAGGTGGATTGGCTAGCGGAAGTTTCTTGTCTATAAGAATGCATAAATTGGTTGAGTTAAGGAGGAGTATCTTGGATTGTTCAAAGAAAGTGAAGTGAAATAGACTTGTTCATCATTGTAAGAGGGTACCTTCTAGTAGAGTAAAAGTGGTTCAGTAAAAAAAAAAAAAGAGAAAAAGAACTTGGGCTACTAGGAGGTACATCTCATTTTTATATGTCTAGTGTTGTGATGTGTCATTATGAATGGAGAGTTTGGTGGATAATAAGTTGTTTGTAGTTAATACACCACTTTGGTGTCGGGTTTTGCTTGGTAAGTTGGGGGTGCGTTCTCGGGATGATATCTTTTGGGTTAGCGGTTTGTCGGCAATCAATGGTACGGGTTGATTAGACTATTTTTCAGTTCTAGTACATATCTTATACTTTTGATTGGTTTCCGTTCAATTCTTGCCTTCATTACCGTATACATTTGTACATATCCATATACTTTGATTTATTCTTTTCTTAATTAACCTATATTCCCATTCATTCGTTGTAAATATCCATCCTATATACCTTAGTTTAACTATACAACCTACCTTTATGCCTATTTTGATGATGTACTTGGTGCTTGCGCCGTGTTGGTGGAGCAATGATCCTAGTTCAAGCCTATGGTAAAATAGCATACATCACGACCGTGCTATGAGTGATTCTTCATATATATTCAACCCCAAAAGTAAGTTTGTTGGAGTAGAATGGTTTTGATAGATTCGGTTGTTTCACTTGTGCTTGGTTGTGTTATCGTGGCTTGCGGATTGTTCAGGTATTGTCAAACATTTCGAGTTTTCATTTAAGATTAAAACTGCTTCACCCACTTCCTTGTCTTTGACATTCTTGGTGTGGCTTCTTTTTGATACTTGTCATTGTTTATTTAGCTCTATTGTCAAGGAATACTTTATGCTTTAAATGTTGGATTTGCTTGAGGACAAGCAATGCTCAAGTGTGGGGGGATTTGATGTGACTAACTTATACCCATTGCCCACATTGTTTTTGGCCGTTATATTATATGTTTTTTGTCGAATTTGTGTGCATTTGGCGCGTTTATGTGTTTGTTAGTGTTTTCAGGTTCTAAACAAGTACGCGTTCATTTTGTGCAAATTCGGATGATTATTGGCCAGAAGTCATTTGCGAAGTCGAGAGTCGTTTCGAGTGGAAGAGATAGCGAGTGTCGGGATCGTATGATGAAGGTTGTACACCAAGCATTTGACTGCGCCGCAGTGGAGATGTACGTGGTCCACTGCGCCGCAGTGGATGGTTTGATGGGTCTGCGCCGCAGTGGGGATGGTTTGACGTGGAAATGCACTGCGCCGCAGTGGGGATGGTTTGATGGGTGCTGCGCCGCAGTGGGGATGGTTTGATGGGTGCTGCGCCGCAGTGGGGATGGTTTGATGGGTGCTGCGCCGCAGTGGGGATGGTTTGATGGGTGCTGCGCCGCAGTGGGGATGGTTTGATGGGTGCTGCGCCGCAGTGGGGATGGTTTGATGGGTGCTGCGCCGCAGTGGGGATGGTTTGATGGGTGCTGCGCCGCAGTGGGGATGGTTTGATGGGTGCTGCGCCGCAGTGGGGATGGTTTGATGGGTGCTGCGCCGCAGTGGGGATGGTTTGATGGGTGCTGCGCCGCAGTGGGGATGGTTTGATGGGTGCTGCGCCGCAGTGGGGATGGTTTGATGGGTGCTGCGCCGCAGTGGGGATGGTTTGATGGGTGCTGCGCCGCAGTGGGGATGGTTTGATGGGTGCTGCGCCGCAGTGGGGATGGTTTGATGGGTGCTGCGCCGCAGTGGGGATGGTTTGATGGGTGCTGCGCCGCAGTGGGGATGGTTTGATGGGTGCTGCGCCGCAGTGGGGATGGTTTGATGGGTGCTGCGCCGCAGTGGGGATGGTTTGATGGGTGCTGCGCCGCAGTGGGGATGGTTTGATGGGTGCTGCGCCGCAGTGGGGATGGTTTGATGGGTGCTGCGCCGCAGTGGGGATGGTTTGATGGGTGCTGCGCCGCAGTGGGAGGGACTGCGACGCAGTGGGGGCCTTACACGCTCACTGCGCCGCAGTGAGTACACGGAACTGAAGGGTTTTAGCATCTTTCTGCATCAGAATTAGAGGAGTATAAATAGAAAAATAACCTATTATTCTAAAGTATCAAAATATCTTTCTAGGAGCTGCACTTCAGGGAATACTTCAAGGGTCAATTCAAGATCTAATCGTCTTCGATTCATTGGAGATTCACGTGCACCCATCTAGATCGTATCTACTTATTTGTCTTGCAATTTCGTTTCTTCAAACAATTGGTACTTTATGTTCTTTCTTGATTCTTATTGTAATTTCAATATAATCATGAGTGGCTAATTCTTCTATTGTCCACCTTGATGAAACTAGACGAATGATGTGATTGCTAAATGTTTTAATTCAAAGAGTTGATTTCAATTATCGTTGTGTCGTGATCTTGATGATTTAATTCCTTTATTTGTATTAATTTGATATTGGTGGCATGTGTGTTCTTCGTTAGTGGTACTAGTCGAATGCATATGTGATTTTCTAACGGTCGCTTGTCTATGAGCGATTATCACTAGTTCATGGTATGATAGTGAATGTCAAATTAATAAAAGGAGTCATTTTGTCAACGTGTTTAGAAACGGTTGGTGGTACCACGTTTTAATTCACATAGGCGCAATTGGTAATTTGGTAATCAAACAAGCTAAGTGTTGGTAAGATTGTCTAGGCGTTGGTGGTACCACGCGAGCATTTCATTCTCTCACGTTTATCGTGTCAACTCTTAACGAATTTGGTCTTAACTGAAAGCAATCATGTCTGAAGTCTAGCGGAGTCAAGGTGGATGATATTTACCATTATTGTTTGAGACTTACCTTTACTTATACGCATTTGTCTTTTAAAGTTATTGTCAGAGTGAGAATCAAAGTAACACCCTTTTTCCAAACCCCTTTACTAAACAATTAATTCGAACCAATCCCCGCGAACGAACCTGGACTTACCTTTTTACTATATTGCATACGATCGGGTCCACTGCCCGATAGTGTGTAGTAG
>CM067169.1:96265845-96323617 GCA_034093135.1 Erigeron breviscapus
AAGCATAAAGTCAACACTCACACTCATTTTGGATTGAGCATTAACTTGGTCAACGGGTATTATTAAGGTTAGTTTTCTATAACAAATAAAAATAGAGTACATGACAACTATAAACCATCAAGCTAATTAGAAGCTTCACAATACCTCCGTTCTTTATTCGTCCATAACTTGTCCTTGTCCAAAGGACATGTCCACACCATTGAGTTGGACTAGTCCTTCACTAGTCCTTGGATGACTAGTCCCTTCAGGGACGAGTTATATATATATATATATTTATGTGTATATATAAATTATATTAATATATAAGTGAGTGTGTGAGGTGTTTGAGGGATTAATGATATAAAAGGTGGGTCCAGGACTAGTCCTTTGCATTGGGTATGTTTTGGAGGGATTAGTCCTTGAAGTGTTTTTTGCTGATGTGGCGCTGACTGGGACTAGTCCTTCTGAGGATGAGTCCTGGTACTGGGAAGCCCCTTAGTTGAGTTAATCCTTGAATATTAGCTCAGTGGTTGAAAACACATTTCTTTATTGAAGAAGTTTTGTATTTAAGTATTGTGGTAGACATAAGAAGTCATTCTATGAGGGTTTGATTTGAGTATACCAGGTTCAAGTCTGAGGGGACATGATTTACCTCTATTAATCGTCGTGCCTTCAGGAGGATTAGTAGGGGTTTTCCCCCCATCCGGTATTTGAAATAAACATTTCTACTTAGCTCTCTAGCGCGAACCCGGTTAAGACAACTATACTAAACCTCCCGCTGTCGAATCGCGACACGAAGTTTCAAGCAAAATTCACATTTCAAAGAAATTTAGTTTAGTTACAAATAAAGATAAATATTACCTGTATTACAGAAAAGTTTGATTTGACCTACAAGTTGAACGGCAATCAAGTCAAAGAAACTAAAACTTAAATCAAATCGAAATTGAATTTTGAAGTTAGTTTAGTTTTTTTTGTTTTTGATAATCTGGTTTGGTTTGATATACCTATTAACTAAAATGAAGCATCACAAAAAAAATATTGTATCTTTCTATATTAAACGTCCATCTTTTAAACTTTATGGTAAGTGTACAACTATTTAATACATTTTGACGAAAATTTTGGGGTTGCGTTTAGCAAAACCTTTTCATAAATATCAAAGTTTGTAATATAATGTATGTTTTACTTAGTAAATCTTGGTTAGTAAATAATTCACATTAATATTTTTAACTGCTAACAGTTTTGGAAGAATGCTACCATAAAAAAATCTAGATGAAGATGATTTGGATTAGTTTAAATCAAACTCAAAACCAATCGGATTTGGTTTTGTTTATCTCTAATTTGCTTTTCATATCAAAGAATCGAAAAAACCGTAAAAACCGTAAATCGATTCGGGACAAAGCCAAAATGGTACGAGGTTGATAGTTGTAAGTTGTAGGTGGCTCACAATTATCCAACCCCCCCTCCCCCATATATATATTTTTCTCATTGTCACTTTCATCTCTCCTTTTCTTTCCTTCTTAATTAATATATATTTCTTTCCGTGGGGTTTTTACAGGGGTTTCCTCTTAATCTATCAGCAGAATGTATAGATACATACACACACCTATATACATATATCTCTACCATTGAGGAGTTCAAGCTCAAAATCTTTCATTCATTTTTTCCCATCAAAATATATATACTCATATATATATGGCTAAATCCACTACTACTGTTGATCATAATGAAACTCTCAATATTGATCTTCCACCTCATCTCATTCTAAAGGTAAATCTTTAAATGCAATATATGTATCTATCTATCTCACACACACACACACACTCTTACTTACACACAGTAATTATTGGGTTGATGAAATTTCCATTATGTGATCTGGGAATTCTTGTTTTGTTATGAAGTTATTGTTTTTTTTCCAAAAAAGATACTACCTTTTTTTGGAAATATATGGAGGGTGTGTCACATAATCACACAGACAGAGTCTACGTGTCAATTGATAATAATTGAAGTGTACTATCTGGGTGTTTTCTTTTATATCATTTTTTCTTTTCTGCAAGATTTTGTCTTTATAAGAAATTTGGGTTTGTCAGATCTTTGTAAATTCCGGGCTTGTTTTAATATTTTGGGTTTTATTAAAATTTATGCAAAATTACTCATAAATATGTATATTTGTTATTTTCTTTCATTTTTGGGAGTACTTTGACAATGGCTCATTTAACATACATGACAATATGACATCATGGAAAATATTGTTGGTGCAATCTATTCATGTAAATTGGGTTTTTGAGGTTCCAAAATCTTGTAAAGGTTTCTTGGAAAATCATCTACAAAGGCAGCACCTTTTTATTGGGCATATTTGACTATATTTAGCCAGAGGTTTTTCTGGAATCAATCTCTCTAACCTCGGATAAGGGTATCATTATCGACATCCCAAATATCCTATACCCCGACCTTTGAGAGATCTGTTATTGTTGTTATAATCCTTGTGTTGTTAAAATTGTGTTATTTCTTGTGTTCTTGACTCTCTACCAGGTTTCTGTTACAAAGTTCTGTACTTGGCTCTATGAACTTATTTCATACTTATCATCTCCCCAATTTATTTATTTTTTTTAAATATATTCCTAGAAGTTTAGAAGTACTGGTCAATCAGAGCACCTCCAACAGAGGTTTATAGAATTAGTTTATAGTGATATGGTACTTAGGGTCTTAGGTGGTAACCATATATGAACCTCTCCATTATTTGGTAAGGTTTTTAGAAGTTCAAAGAAGTTCATCCCTATGAATTTTGGAGACACCAAAATAGGTTGGTCCCACAATTAGATTTTAGATTTATACACACATAAATTAACTATGTAGTCACTGTTACATTAAACTTTCAAGTAAGTGGGACCCATTTATGAAGCTTTAAGAAAGATTAGCAGAGTGGAGAGGCAGATTTGTAGGAAACTGTAGTCTATGTAAAGATGATGTGTCAGTGTTATAAACTTGACTTAGTCCATAGCATTGGAGATGCTCGCTCTCATGGACTATTCTTTTGGATCAAGGGATTTTTGGTGTTAAGCATCTACTTCTTAACTAAAATTGGGTGAATTCACATGATTATGCCAACTAACTTGGCATATATGTAGGTTGGACAAACAAGTGAAATTAGTGAAGTTACTACTACAAGCGAAATAATTGAAACTAGTCAAGATTCAAAGCCACGACACCTGGTCTTGGAGATACCTGAAAGGACATTTGATACCACTATTAGAGATGATGTAAAGATGAACATACCTTTAACACCGCAACAAACTCCAAAAAGAGTCAACTTTTCTCCATTGCATAGCCCTGCATATGCTTATGCCAAATGTAATGAACCGTCAAGTCCTTCAACATCTAGAGGTAAATCATCCATCAAAAGCCTCATTCCTAAATTAAGCTTCAAGTTTAGAAGCAGAAATTCGGAGATTGAAAAGGCTGCAATTCTAGCCCTTGGTGGCTCACCATCAGATTTGAGAGGGAAAACTAAAATGTCTAGAAATTATTCTTTTACCAAGTTATTTTCATCCAAAATGAAAAGAACATCATCTTTACCCGTAACTCCTATTGATCACTCAAATCCCGAGTCTATGCATGGAAGAAACAACATGGAAGTAAGTATCTTTAGCCACACTTTTTAGATATTGGGACCTCATAAATTATGCTATCTGTTTTAATACAATGCTATACAGAAAGGTTGGATCCAACGGCCTATGCATCGCTCACATTCTGTTCCTGATTTGATTAAAGATGGAAGCGTAACACAAACAGAGTCTCTAGGGGTATTCCGGATAATTCCAACTACTCAAAAAGATGTGCAAGGAACTCATCCCACCCAAATCGTGCTTCCTTCAATTGAAGCTGGTAATTTTCATCTACTGAATGAACACTCCGTATATATGTTTACTTGAACGTTTTCTTGTTTTTAATTACTAGATGGAAATGATCACAAAGAGGGCGAGGACATTGCAGAAGAAGAGGCTGTTTGTAGAATATGTATGGTTGAACTGGAGGAAGGCGTCGATGATTACCTTAAAATGGAATGTAATTGCAAAGGAGGGCTAGCTCTGGCCCACCAAGAATGTGCCATAAAGTGGTTTACCATAAAAGGTAATAAAACTTGTGAGGTTTGCAAGCAAGAAGTCAAGAACTTGCCTGTAACTCTTTTAAGGATTCAAAGATCACAAAGCCGGGTTCTTCGAAATGGAGTTATGCATCAATATGAAGCTCCCAGGTACAGGTAACCTTTACAACACAAAAACACATTTGATTGATTGGCATAGAAGTGTTTGATGTTATTATTAAAAATATTTATCAGGGTATGGCAAGATGTACCGGTTCTTGTGATTGTAAGTATGCTTGCGTACTTTTGCTTCTTGGAGCAACTTTTGGTATGCGATGAATCTTAAATCACTGGTTTTTTAAAGATTGAGCAGTGCTCCTGATATCGTCCTTTTTTGTATTAGGTAAACAAAATGGGGTCTGGAGCAATCGCTATATCTCTGCCTTTTTCATGCATCCTGGGACTCCTTGCATCAATGACATCGACAACAATGGGTATTTTCATCACTTACGCTTAATTTTATTACCAGTCCCAAAAGGTTGCAATATATAGATACGGACATAATTGATATGTTCCTTTAACGTTATTATAACCGGTATGGCTTTGAAGATTTTTCATTGATATACTGATAATTCTGCAATTAATGTTCAGTGAAGAGACGGTATGCATGGTTTTATGCCTCTGTTCAGTTCATTCTAGTGGTTGGTTTTGCACATGTTTTCTACTCAAAGGTAAGTTATTTCATGTGAGTTTATTTTAGGTGCTGATAATCTGATATAGTACCATGTTTGACAATTGATTGCTGAGAATTTTAAATTGTATGATCGAATTCCGGTTTTATAGCTGAAAAAATTCATATCAATTTTAAAGTTGAAAATAGTATTTTGACTCTTGGAAGTCAAACCTGTAGTCTATCTATTGGACTGTAGAGAGAATTATGGAGCTTGCGCTTTACCAATATAATATGTGCATAATTTACAGCTTCATGTTGCTGGGGTTCTATCAGTTTTGCTTGCTACCTTTGCTGGCTTTGGCGGTGCGATGTGCGGAACTTCGATTATTTATGAGTTCTTGAAATGGAGGGGAAGATGGCACAGTTGGTCAAACCAACCTCACGAGACCCCAGACATTGAACAGCCTCAAGGGTCATCAGAACCTGCTCATGTATCGCAAGATGAGCCCCACCAACAAGGTGGTTCAATAGAAGCGATACAGCCACAACAGCCCACAGAAACTGGTCATACACCCCAACATGGGTCTGACCTGCAAATAAGTCAAAGCCAAGAGCCAGGTCAAACTGGACCATAATAGCATGTATGAGCTCAAATCATTTAACAATGTGGTAGCCATCATTGTTAGTCGCTATAGAAACTAAGATTGTACAAAATCCCATTAGCAAATGCAAACCTCAATACTGGATCAAAATGGAGACTGCATAAAGATGTGGAGTTTGAGGATCATCGAACCCGAAGCTTTTAGTTGTAGCTCTATTTAAGAAATTATTGTACAAACAGGCTTTTGTCGCTATATTAAATGCAACAAGTCTTATAAGAATGAAACTTTAATTTGTTATTAGGTGATAACATCTTAAACATCATAATCATGTATGCTAAAAATAGTATATAACATATATGCACATGACATATTCTAATTTCTTCAATCAAATTGACAACTCTGATTCAAGCCGCCTGATTTTTGTAGGACATTGCCACAAAAAGCCTAGTGAACTTGATATGTCTATGGTCACTGATTGCATATTTTAACAAAAGAAAAAAGGAATCATATCCTGATTTGAATTCCGGTAACTGAAAAATCAATTTCCTACATTGTTCTGCTATCAACTTGGAGTAAGTCAGTTGGATTGACGGCCTGTTCATAGGAGGCGATCAAAGAAAGTACAAAGACCATAAGTTACATGTGAAAACCACCGAATCCACCGCCAGGAAAGCCACCTTCAAAATGAAATGTATAACCACCACCTCCTCCAAAACCCCCTGCACCGAAAGGGTTAAATCCACCACCACCGCCACCCATATTCATGCCCTCCTCAATGTCTTCACCATTATCATATTTTGAACGCTTGTCATCATCCCCAAGAACCTGAAATTAACATCACGGACATAAATTTCAAACAATCAAACAACTGACGCAGCTAAGAAGAGATGATACAATACACTTGCAATTAAAAGTGGTCATTACGACCCGTTTACTTATGAATGGGTCTGTTCAGGATATGTTTTTCTAGGAATAATACGTAAGAATTAGTTTTAAAAAGATAGCCAATGAAAATGGGTGTAAAAAGCTCCCAAGGTTATGTTTCATGATCTCATTTAATTGACAAAATGTAGTTTTTATAATCACAGTTAACACACTACTCGGTAGTATATCTTAGACCAACCTGATCCGTTCCAAGAATAACCCTTTTTGACTCATTACCCAACACACCCATTTTACTCCCTCTAATCAAAACTCAAAAGGGTAAAGTAAGGACCTCATATGCAGCAGCTATTTCTCTAAATTTATTCTCTGCTTCTTCTCTATTGTCAACATTCTTATCTGGATGCCATTGCAAAGCTAGCTTTTTATAAGCTCGTTTTATCTCTGCTATGGATGCAGTCTTTGAAATACCCAAAATCTTGTACCAATCCTTCCGCTGGCTTAATTTCAAGGCTTTTTCAGCCTTCATAAGTGCTTCCCGGATGGCCATGTCCTTTAAAGTTGGCATGTCCGTCGTTACAAACATGTAGATACAGTAGCCATTAACGATTTAACCGGCTTCAAAGTTAAAATATGAAACTAACCTGAGGTGATTTTTCTGCAGCTGCTTTGATATCTGCAACAGCCCCCTCCCAATCTTCTGTCAACAACTTGGCTTCACCCCTCTGAGAGAAAAACAGATTCAAATCAAATTGGGTTATATAAATTAAATTTCAACTTTTACTACATTTCCATATTGAGTTTGACATTAAAGAACCTGAACCAAAGCTTCAGTATGTTCTTCATCAATTGTAAGAACTTCTGTGCAAGCATTTAGGGCATCCTTTCCTCTCCCGAGCTTAACTAAAAGCTTACATAGCCCGAGATGAAGATGCACGTTATGTGCCACATGATTAGGGTCTAAAGCAAGGGCTGCTTTGTAGTCCTCCACGGCAACACGCAACTTCCCCTTTTTTTCATTTTCTTCTGCCTGCAACAAAAGCCATAATTTAACTTCTACCCAAAGACATAGGAAACTCAAAGGCTGAATAGGGGCTGATCGCTAGGTTGGGTTTACATTTTTTGTCTTCTTCAGTAGATTCTTCAATCCAAAATATGCTTTCTTCAATTCACTGTGCTCTGGATCTAGGCGGAGCCCTTTCTGGTAATGCCTGACAAATAACACTTACGTTATTTACTATTTTCAGCTTCATTTTTCATAAGCTAATGAATGTGTCATAAATAACACCTTGTAGCAACATCATGATCAGCTAAATAATAATAAGCACGACCACGGAGAAGTAAAGCCTCTAGGTTATCCTCATCTTCTTTAAGTATGTATCCTGCCTCTGAAATTGTCCCTGCATAATCCTTAGTGGCTAGTAATAACCTCACCTTTAGTATTTTAGCCTACAATTTACAAAAAAGACGGAAAATCTGAGTATAAAGAAATTAGAAAATGAAACAAGTAGACATAATTAACCATGGGATGTTATTGGTTGGTACCTGTGAGCATGCAGGAGAAAAAATAAGTACCACCTTGTCGATGAAATCCAATGCTTTAATATAATCACCAGAATCAAAGAGCGTGCTGGCTGTTTCTAAAGCACTTTGTGCTTGATGCAACTGAGAAAGCTCCTTCTCAACGACCGAGTTTCCAGGTTTCATTTCAAGAAACTTTTTGTAGCTCTTTTCAGATTCCTCATATCTACATTAGCCAAAAATCGCCTGAATCATATAAGTTTCTAATCAGGAACTAGGTGAAATCAGTTTAGTTTTAGTTATACTTGAGAAACATTATAATGATCAAGAGTGACAAAATTTAACAATAATGTTGCAACCTGAACCATATTAAAACTCAGCCAATTTTAGTGAAATTTGAAGTTTGATTATTTAGGATTTCAACATTCCGAGACTCTAATGAAAATATCTGTTTTATAAAGGACTTTTGTTAGGCACAAAGGTAAACTAAGATATCATAATTGACGGTCTCCAATTCCATAGCAGGAGAGGAAACCAAATCAATAATTTAGGAACCAAAACTTAATCTAGGCATTATGTACATACCAAAGACAACAATGGCAAGGATGCTACAGGGTCGAAATTCTAACTCTGGTCTAGAGATGGCTAGGGCTGATTAACTGTACATTGTCTCGCTAAATTAGCTAACTTAGTTTAGAGTACCAACTACCAAATTTACGTTCATTACAACGAAGGGAATTACCACGTTGCAATGATTTGGAGAATACGTCAGCCAATGCAGAGACTAGAGATACAACGCCGAAATCTAAACTCAATATGACTAAACGAGGATCCATCAAAAACCAACGTAATTCAAATTTCCTTGTAAGAAACACTACAAATATACTAAAAAGGTCAAAAAAAAGAACCTGCACAACTGACGAAGAACAGAAGCTCGGCGCCAATACGCTTCTGAAAGCGAAGGATCCGCCTCTATGGCCGCATTAAGATCATTAATAGCCTCACTATAATGTTTCACCTTTATACTCTGTGAAACTCTCTCAAATAGCTCCGCATTATCACCGGATTTTCCATCTAAACAGCCATAAACATAAAAATTAACAAAACATCACGCAGTTTCAATCAAAGATACAAAAACCATTTCGTAAACGCATAACAACTGAAAACACTATCTTTCAAATCTCTAAACTTAAAAAGATTCATTGCTTTGGTGGTTGGTCCATAACATTCACAAATCATAAACTATGCAAATCAAACCTCAAATATACAATGTTGCAACAAAAAGCTAAATACTCAATCCAATATAAACACAAAAATACAAATGTTGCAACAAAAAGCTAAATACTTTATCCAATAAACACAAAAACTTAGAACCTAAATTCATAAAGATCAAAACTTTATAATTCCCAACCTCCAAAACAAATATCCAAACTTTAACAAGAAATTTATATTAAAAAAATGGCCCTTTAAACAGCTGAATCACATTAAATTCCCCAAAATAATGATATCTAGATCAAGCCCATATTAGATAATAGTAAACGGATGAGGTTATACCTAGATGTAGGGCATTATCAATATAGAAAAAAACAATATAAATGAATTCTTGATCTAATAAAGATGCAAACTTTATGATTAAAAAAACAATAAAGTTACCTAAAGCAGAAACAAGGGGTTGAAGAAGAAGGAATTGGCAAGCGAAAACAAAGTGAAGTATAAACAAAGTGTATATAAATCCTCTCCATGCTACCAGATCCATTCCTCTTGGCAATATCATTATATTCCATATTTTCATCATCCCCAGTAGTGTAATGGGTGTATAGATATAGATATTTGTATTTGTATATATATATATGTGTGTGTGTGTAAGATTCTGTATGTAGAGGTTTTGAGTTGTGTACGTGAGATGGTTTGGAGACAGGATTTTGTGTTTTTTGAAACAGGGGTGATGTGTTTACTGGGATTGGAATGTCATACCACGTTGGATTGACCAATTAGATATGTACACGCGTAACCCTGGTGGGTTTTTATTGGCTGACTATATACCTTAATTGCCACGTCGGATTGAATCTATATTTTTTATTTTACTGTACTTCGAGAACAGATACTCTAATTTACAATCGTTGACTTTGTTGTCGTGATTTTAATCTGAATCAAATTTGATCCAGGAAATAAATTGAAAAGTTATAGATATGCATATCATCACTAGTAACACGTTTTAAAGGTCTTAAATATTACCATCCAGGAAATAAAGACTCAAGTATGCAAAGTTAAGGTTACTTTTTTCTACATGACATAATACAAATAAATTACCATCCTTACTTACTAGTGACATAGTTATTTACATTTTGTTATTTTTATGTTAGACTATTATCATCATGTTTATTTTTATATCATGTTTATTTACTTTAATTATATATGAAAGATATTCTAAAGTAAGATCACGCGATATTGATCAATCTTGTAATCCACATATGGTTAGCACAACTAGGTTGTTGGTAATTTGGTATTAGGTGAGCTAAATCATTCGGCAATCATCTATACAAGAAAATAAAAACCAACAAGGAATTAGCCTAGTGGTAAGGCAAGCACGTGGTGACCTTAAGGTCTCAGGTTCGATCCCCGCTGGGGACAAAAAATAATTCATTTAAGATACCCGTTACCAATGAAGCCTAGACCCATATGTGAAGTTTAAATACGAGGGTTCGATCCTTCGGGGTGCCCAGATCATGTGGGAATTAGGATGGAAGTATTTTACCGGCATCATATGGCTCATACGGGGTGGGTCGATGGGTATCCAATTGTGGTACCGGGGCTAGGGTTCCCCCCATTACCCTTTTACAAGAAAATAAAAGGATAGTAAAAATGATAAATCAATCAATTTCGGGTTTTTTTACCGACCACTCCCACAGCTAGCATGAAAAAATAAAAATTCAGGTTACACAATGATTAGAAAAACACGGAGTAAAGTATATTTATTAAACTCTATTTTTTAACAATCATATAGACGTTTTTCTAAATCAAAAAAATCACTTGAGTTTGGAAAGACAAAGTCTTTAAATATGTTTTTTTTAACATATATCTTAGACCGACCGTTTCATGTATAAAAACAAGAACGAAATGCATTTTTGGTCCATGTGTTATCACCTCATTTGCAAGACTTGTCCAAACTTGTGCAAAGTGGTGTTTTTGGTCCTCGTGATATCATCTTAGTCCAAATAGACGAATCCGTCTATTTTCTACCGTTAAGGACATCATGTGCCCCTCACGTGAGGGGCAATATTGTCTTTTCATATAAACGAGGACTATTCTTGCAACTAACCCAAATACATATATCTTTTAAACCTTTTTTTATTTATTTATTTATTCTTTGTTTATGTGTATATATGTCTTTATCATCAAATAGCAATTTATTTTTACCGGATTTATTTTTTCTTTTTGAATGAGATCTGGGAATGAATTAGATTTGAGAATGAATTAGAAGGATATATGTATTTGGGTTAGTTGCAAGAATAATCCTTGTTTATAAGAAAAGACAATATTGTCCCTCACGTGAGAGGCACATGATGTCCTTAACGGTAGAAAATAGACGGATCCGTCTATTTGGACTAAGATTGCCACTAAATTGATATCACGAGGACCAAAAACACCACTTTGCACAAGTTTGGACGAGTTTTGCAAATGAGGTGATAACATAGGGACCAAAAATGCATTTCGTTCTAAAAAAATGATAGCCTCAGATAGACTAGGATCTTAGGTGAGATATAAAGTGCAACCGGAAAACAACTTCTACATGAGATTCCATGTGTGACAAACTCAATTGAGAAATACCTCTCTTGTACTCTAACGTTTTAGGATGGTCAAACTTTCCTTGATAAATTGAGTATGAGGTGGGGCATCAAGTCAAAGATTCCCTACAGAGGAAATTCCATAGCTGATTCCTTACTGTAAGAGGCCTCCGACAGGTTCTTATACCAGGGAGGTCCTGTAAAGACTTTTAAAAACAAAACTACATTTATATCTATTATTTTTCACTTTTTCCCCGTTCTATACACTTTACTTTCACAACCTTTAAAAAGTATGGACAAAATAGTTTAACAAAACAAGTTGTCGATTCACGACTTTGTGGTACCATAAGAAACGAGCGGTAGAAGAAAATAGGGATGAGCATAAAATCCCAAATACCGATCCCGTCCCGGTACCGTCCCGGTACCGATACCGAAAAGTGGTACCGAGTCCCAAGTGGGACCGGGACCGGTACCAAGTTTTGATAGTTTTCGGGATCGGTACTAATCGGTACCGGGACCGGGAAATACCGAGTAAATCCCGACGGTCCCGTTTGGTCCCAACATGCAATTTAGGTAGCATTTTACATATGATGAATGCTATGTATATTAAAATCTATATCTATCTAACTATATGTAAACCCATGGGCGGACCTATATATATCCTAGGGGTAGCGGTCGCTACCCCTGAACTTTTACTCGGTAATGGAAATTTTTTTTTTTTTTACGTTTTTCGTACTATAATACGTATTTCGCTACCCCTAAAACAAATTTTCGCTACCCCTAAACAATTTTTCCAATGCACATCATTCTTTAAAAAAACTCCAAGTCCTAAGCCCACTAAATGTTTAAAAATAAACCCATTTAGCCATTTGTCCAACTCCAAGCCCATTTAGGAAAAATTAAAAAAGAGAAAAAAAGCATATAAAAAACTAACTGGCTAAAATCTAATTTTTGTGTTTACACCCACTTGACCAAATTGGCAAATTCCCACTGCCCAGGAATCTAAATTTTGGTTCAAGTCTATTTCAACTTTTAAGAGGCTAAAATCTAAATTTTGTGTGCCACCGCTTCTGCCCTTCCTGCCTCGTGTTAGGTAATTTCAAGTCTATTTCATAATTTTCATTCTTAGTATTAGGGTTAATTTTGGTTCAACTTTTATATGTAATTGTGATTTCTGATTAGATTAGGAATTAGAATGTTAGGTTAAATTTCATATGTTTTTGTTCAATTTCATATGTTAATTCTAAGTGCAATTTGTAATCTTTTTGTATTAGGGACTTGATTTTTGAAAGTTGAAACATGAAAAAACAAGTGCATATTGGCAATTTCTTTAAAAGAAAATTTCAAGAGGATGATGTTGGTTCTAATAGTGTTGATGATATTAGGATCTGTTATTAGTGCTAGACACTGTTTAGAGAATAGATTACCATTTAGAGGTCATGATGAATCGGAGAGTTCTCGTTCTAAGGGGTGTTTTCTTTCAAATTTAAAGTTGGTTAGTGAGATGAACCCGGAGATTGGTAAGTATACATTGGGGAACGCAAAGAAGAATAATAAGTTGACGTCTCCATCAGTACAAAAGGAGATTATTGATTGCTTTGCAAAAGGGGTAAGTAAAAGGATTTGTGATGAACTTAAAGATAATGTGTTTGGTTTGTTAGTGGATGAGTCTAGTGACGTATCTTTAAAGGAACAAATGGCTGTTGTTTTGAGATATGTTGACCAACTCGGAGTTGTTAAAGAGAGTTTTATTGGAATTGCTCATGTGAAAGATACATCTTCTTCTACTCTAAAACAAGCCATTGTTTCTATGTTAGCAAATAACCAGCTGAGCATATCACAAGTTAGTATTAAGTTTGTATCTTAAATCTTTCAACTATGTTAAAGTCTATTGCTTATGTTGTTAATTGTTTATTATTATTTTAAACAGGTTAGGGGTCAAGGTTATGACGGTGCAAGCAATATGCGAGGAGAGTTTAATGGCTTAAAAGCTATGATTTTGAGAGATAATCCATTGGCCCATTATGTACATTGCTTTGCTCATCAACTACAGTTAGTGATTGTGGCTAATGCCGTTAAGTCAATATTGTGTGTATCGTTAAGTCTATTCTAGATTTAATGCTTATATGTAGTTAATGTGTGTTATGTGTGAGGCTTGTAAGCCTAAATGTTAATGTAGTATGAATGTGTGTAATATGAAGGGTAATGTCTATGTAGTGACATTTAATGAAGGATTAATGTTGTATGTGGTCAATAATGTAGTTTGTGACCAATAATGAAGGATTAGGAAGCTTAGGGGTTAGTTTTGACATGTGTGCAAAGTCAAAAACGGGTTTAGAGGTTTAAGGGTTGTCATTAAGAACTTTATGCAGATTTTCTTACCCTCAAATAAGCCCTAGTTGATCCCCTCCCTTCCCTCTCTAGTTTCTCTCTAGATCTTGTTCGTTTTGGAGCCGAATCGATCGTGTATTGCGTAGATCCTGGATCTTTATCACCAAATGCAGGTAATATAGGTATTCCTTAGTTGAGAATTGATTGTGTGAGTCTTATATCAGTCTTAATCCAGGCCATAAGGGTTTGGGTTGGGTTATTTGATTAAACGTTCGTCAATTTCATGTTATTTGGGTGATTAAATGGTTGGTTTATGATGTAAAGGATTAAGGGATTATTAGGTTGATTAAAGGCAATGATAGTGCAATTAAAAGGATTAATTTTAAGTCCCCAGGTTGGATTTGGGGTATGGGTTCGTATGGAATTCGTTTGATCAAAGTGTAAAATTTAGTTGCTTGTCTGCACCCCTGGTGCGACGCACCAAAGGGCTGGTGCGGCGCACCCATTATGGATATGAAGTTTCTGGAGAGTTGGTGCGACGCACAATGTGGGAGGTGCGGCGCACCACTGGCCAGTTTGGTTTTTGGTACACCCCGATATGCGACGCACCAAGGGTAGGTGCGGCGCACCCTTAATTGTTAGAAATTCCCTGGAGGATTGGTGCGACGCACCACATGGAAAGTGCGGCGCACCATGTGCCCAGATTTCACAAAATGTGTCGCTTAGCTTATATTTCGATCTTATACTTGTTCTAGGTTATTGGAGACACCTAGTCATCGTTGTATTGTGCTTGTAGCTTGTTGTTAAACCGTATCGAGGTAAGATACACTACTTTTGTCACGCTGAGGGTTCAACAAGCAAAGGTTTCATACTTATAACTTCCTTAACGGTAACTTATGATATATGTGGGTATCTCGGGTTACACGGGAGGTATTATGGGTTATGTAGTTGACCATGAGACCTGAAATGCAGTCCCTAATGTAGTGAAATGAAGTATTGCTTAATGTAGTGTCTTGTTATGCAGTTTATGTAAGTATTACGAAGTCTCTTATTATGCAGGAAATGTAGAAATGAAGTATAATGTAGTATGTGTTATGAAATGAAGTATAATGTAGTATGTGTTATGAAATGAAGTATAAAGTTGTATGTGTTGTGGTAAGAAGGGTAACGTAGTGTTTTTATATGAAGTAGCATGTAGAATCTTGAAATGCAGTATGACGTAGTTTATGTTATTGTGTGCATGTATTAATGGCTTGCTTATCTAGTTCACTAGACTTGTTAAAGTTGCCATGACACGTGCACGTTTAAGGGCCCAAACGTAAAAGCAGTAAACGTAGTAAATGTTTAGGTAATGCAGTCACCTAAACTAAATAATGCAGGATCGAGCTCGTTAAACTTTGATGCAGGAAAGTGTTAAGCTTAACCCGTACTTGCCCTAGCCTGGCTAAGTGCGTTGACGTAGTTGTTGCTTGGGTGGCTCCTTGCAACATGGTCTTTATAATGCAGGGCGAGTAATACGAGGGGTTTGACCAACCTCCACATACGGATTACTCTTGGATTGGCTTGCCATTCCTTAACGACGCTTGATGTACAGCCGTGTGGGGTTTGTCATCTAGTCGGGTGTAACTTATGTTACACATTAACGCAGTTAATAACGTAGTAAAGCAGTCAATGTAGAAAGCAGTTATGTGGTTAATCGTGTGTAATGAAGTAATGCAGGATAGGCACATTTAGGATGATATCCTATTTGATATGAAGTTGATATGCAGTTTTGTGTGTTGTGTGTGGTGCCTAATGAGCTTGTCTAATAATGAAGAAATGTTTTAATTGGACAAATGCTTTTAAATTAAGTGTGATCTTACTTAGCTATTCTTATAGCTAACACTTGTTTCTTTAATATGGTTGTTCCCTCAGGTTTAGCTTGATGGACTAGTGACGCAGGACTTGTGAGCTTGGGTAGATGCAATGAAGGAGCCTTAGCTACCCATAGACGATTCTTTCTTAGACATTTAGTTACATTTCGGACTTAATGTCGAATTTATGTAGTGTCGTGTGAACGGTTGTTTTATGTTGGGCAACCGTTGGGTTTTCATATGAACTATTGTTTGATATGGCATGTAACACCAACAAACGCAGAAACCGAAATGTTTTATCGGTTTTGACTTTTAAAGTCTTTTCTTCCGCAATTTGACACCGTTAGGTGAAAGTTTTTGAAAACCCATATTTTTAAACGTCGGGTGTTACAGTTTAATGGCTTAAAAGCTATGATTTTGAGAGATAATCCATTGGCCCATTATGTACATTGCTTTGCTCATCAACTACAGTTAGTGATTGTGGCGGTTGCAAAAAAGCATGAGGGTGTTAAAGATTTTTATGAATACCTCAACATGGTTGTTAATACAGTTTCCGCTTCTTGCAAACGAAAAGATATGATACGTGAGGCAAAAAGAAAGAGAGTGGGGGAAGGAATTATTTCAGGTGAAATTATGACCGGAAAAGGATTAAACCAAGAGAGTTCCCTAAGGCGAGCCGGTGATACAAGATGGGGATCTCATCATGCAACAATCATAAGTGTGCTTAAATTATATCCAGAAGTTGTCGACGTCCTGTATTATGTTAAAGAGGAAGGAGATAGCATTCAACAACGAACTAGTGCAAAAGGTATTCTATCCTATTTTCAAAAACTTGAGTTCGTTTTTTATGCACACTTGATGGAGGAAATTTTAGGCCACACAAATGGTCTCTCGAAACATCTTCAAAAAAAGAGACAAGACTTGTTGGAATCGAGTAAGTTGATTCAAGCAACAAAAGTAGCATTGAATGATTTAAGACAAAATGGGTTTGATGACATGTTGAAAAAAGTGACTTCTTTTTGTGAAAAAAACGGTATTACGGTGTTGGATATGATGGGAAGTTATGGTAACCCAAGGAGCCGGAAGAATGTCATTACTAATCGACATCATTTTGAGGTTGAGGTTTTTAATACGGTTTTGGATATGCAAATTCAAGAATTTGGGAACCGGTTCAATGAGGTATCAACTACATTGGTAGCAAATATGTCGGGTTTAAATCCTTGTAATGGGTTTTCTAAGTTTGACATATCTAAGATAGTAGCCTTTTCTGAGATGTATCCGGTTGATTTTAATATGAACGATAGCGGGTGTATTTTGGGTGAGCTTAAAGTCTTTTATCACTCGGTAAAGGAAGATGATAGATTTTTGAATTTGGATGGGATTTGTCACCTAGCTCGGGTAATGGTGGAAACCGGAAAAAATCTCTCATTTCCTTTATTTTATCGGATTTTGAAGCTTGCATTGGTTTTACCGGTTTCAACCGCAACCGTTGAAAGATGCTTTTCTAAAATGAAGCTTATTAAAACGGATTTGCGGAATCGAATGGGGGATGAATATTTGAACAATGCTATGGTATGTGCTGTTGAAGGAGAGACATTTGACGAAGTAACGAATGAGGATGTAATGGTTCGTTTTCAAGCTATGAAAAACCGAAGAGGAGAGTTCTGAGATCTATCAGGTATTTGTTTAACTTCTTTTATTATCGTGTTTTTTTTAATTATTTAAATGTACGGTTAAAAAAAATATTATGGTTAACTTTTTTTTTTCCGCTACCCCTGAACTTTAATCCTAGATCCGCCAATGTGTAAACCATTATATCTATTGTGTATATCTTATATATCTATCTATGTGAATATCAGTATATCTATTGTATAAGATTTTAGAGCAGGGTACTTATATATACATATAGAACATAGACGAGAGAACAGAGCATGTAAATATGCTTCATTTATATAAACAGCAAAAATACATGGATTTCTTTATTCACATGAAGTTGATTGCGCCACTTCTTTTTTAAATGCTAATATGATTGCTTTACTACATCTTTTACAAACATCCAATTCCTGAAAGAGATTATGAAAATCTGTGTTAACATTTTAATTGGGACTAGTCGGGATGTGGTACCGATTTCCCGGTCCCGTCTCGGTACGGTACCGGTACCGGTACCACCTCAAATGGGACCGGGATCGGTATTAACTTTTGGCCATTTTCGGGATCGGTACCGTCGGTACCGGGACCGGTACGGGACGGTACCAGTCCCATGCCCATCCTTAGAAGAAAATGACTTGGATGATTATTAGAGAAAATCTTAAACAACTCCGAAGAAACAAATCCAAATCTTTTACACTACTACGAGCTTTGCAACGGGCCATGAAAGCAAGCAACGACCTAAATTTTGGTCGCCGATGTGGCAACCGGCACCGAAACTCCCCACCTATACTGGAATACGATCTTTCCAAATAAAAGAAATGGAGTCTGTTTGATATGAATTGAAACAATCATTTCTTTTAGGAATTGGGTTATAGTTTATTTTGTTTAGGAACAAACGAGGCTTAATATACCCTATACAGGGCTGACTATTGTATTCAATTCAGCCCAGATTGAAAAATTAGCTTGAACTAGGCCCAATAAAAAGATATTTAATCCTGGGCCTTATCTCTCCTTTCAGTTCTGGACTTCAAAGTGCCATGGACCTTTTTGTTTTTACTGAAATTCAAGAATCTTTCTTTTGGGTGTGTTGAAAAGTTAAAATTTTAAAATATATTGTAATACGCATGCTAGTTTTATCATAAAGTGTGATTTTGTTTCAAAAGAACCATGAGAGTTGCTTTCTTTAAACACATTTTGGTGTTTTTGTTTTATAGTATACTAGATTATGCCCTGACTCAAGCTGAACTATAAATATATCGACAAAACTTGTCAATTTTCATGATGCTAGGAATTATTGTAATTAGAGGAAGTGGTTACGTTGGATACGACATCCTGTATTTTGCATTTTTGCTATATATGTATATTGAATTGAATTGAATTTTATTATTATTATTAAGAATCACATATAACACAACACGTTAAGTTGAATTTTATAAGGCCCACAATCAGAAATACTTTTCGAATTTTACCCGGTCCCAAAAGAAGAAAATATACGATTCATGTTGCAAGACCAGTTCTTAATGACCGTAAAATCAAGTTCACATGTTAAAATAAATATATGTCGATAGATTAAATAAAATAGTACAGTACATTTCTAGATTCCAAGATTGTCAAGATTTTTAACCTTGGTAGTTGGTATGATAGATAATAATTTTTTTTTTAAAAAGATAATATAATACTAGTACATTTCATGTAATTTATAAATTAGCATGGATACACACGCATTTGATATTTAAAACGACTAGAAGGACATGGGTCTCAATACTCCCTTGGATCCAAATCTTGAAAAGGTGAATCGAAGGGTTAAAAAAGGTAATTTGAGAGGTGTCCTTAAAAGGTGGGTACTAACAAAGTAACAAGTACCAAAGCAGATTGATTTATAATTTTACCTAATTTCAATAAAGTTAATCTAATTAAGGGTGCCGTTTGGTTGGGGTTTTGAATATGGGTTAAGTGTGTGTTTCATATTGTACGTGTTGTTTCCTTACACTACATTCTCTAGTTTAAAATTAAAAGAAAAGAAAATGATAAGATTGGGTAGGATAGGGAAAGAGAAGAAAAGAAATTGTATGAATATAATGCATTCTTGGGTTTAAGAATTAATGTATGAAAAAAAAAGAATCAAAAGGATTAATTACATTCTTGAGTTTAAATGAAAGGAAAAGAAAAAAAATATATAGTTTTACAAATATACCCTTATTAAAAAAATTATTAGAAATAGATTGAAGGGTGAAGTAGTACTTTTACATAGTTATCATTTCTTTTCTTTCCAAATCATGCCAATTTGGCAAGAAAATTTTAAGACCAAAAATCCTTAAGTTTTCCTATCATTCAATTTCTTTTCTTTTATAAGAAAAACTCAATAATAAAGATTTAACATTATTTCCTATCATTTTTTTCCTTATCCCACCTAAAAAAAACTCAAGAATATAGTGTTAGTAAGGAAATGTGTTCATATGTCTAAAATTTGGATTTCATTCTTATAGCCTCAAATCCCTTAAATCATGCTTTAGAACGATGAATAACACCTCTCTTTATCATGAACTCACTTTTTCCTTATTATATTAGTCTCTCTTTTCAAAACACCCAAGAACACTCCTTTCTTTCCAATCATGACTTCTTTTTCATCTCATCCCCAATTAAATACATATAAACTTTCACACGCATATACTCTCTCTGACGCCATATACCCTCATCCTTCCTCTTCTTGTTTTGGACGAGCTTGGACGAAGACATGCCCCAAGATGATCTCCAATACGTAGCATAGGATCGGAACCGGCCTTATAAAATCGTTATGATCATAAGGAGGTCACAAATAGAGACAAAATTTCATCGGTGCTAAAAGAAATGACAATGGGGCGGATTTAATCATTTTTGAGCGTTAGTTAAAAGTTTTTTAATATGTAAAAGTTTATATCACTATTTTGAACGTTAATCAAAGTTGATGTAGTGCATAAAAGTAATTTACATCATTATTATATCAGAACATGAATGCAATATGATTTTAGCCAATAATCTAGTCATTTTCTATTTATTTAAACTACTAATTTTGAACGTTAATCAAAATTATGTTACATGTAAAAGCAAATTATCTTCAAGCAAACGTGTTTGGAATTCTTTTGTCTGAGAAAATATATTATGCAGGTTACAATATGATTTATATCGTTTCTGATTTCTTCAAACATAATGGTTATTTAGTACCTTTTGTGATTGAAAATACATGTATAGCTGTAAGATTTTCTTCGATTAATTATAATATCGAGACAAAAACATAATACTCCGTATATGTTACTAAATAGACACAACACAATATGAGAGGATATAATAAGACCAACTTTTTCTTTTCTTCTCTTGGGTTTCTAAATTGACAAAACATGATTATATATAAGCAATATAAAAATAATCGTAATTGAGACAAAAAGCTGAAATATATGAAAAGCAGTTCATATAAGCTCTTTCCAATGTTATTTAGTATTTGACCTTTGCTTATAATAATTCTAACATGTCGAAGAACCTATATGAGTATAGTTGTGCGGATTGAGATGTATTTGAATATAGAATTACCAAATTAGTAAAACAACGTAATTTCTTTTCTACCTATAGATTATGTTAAGTAAACTATTATTGTTAGTACCATCATTAATCCTTTCTTGAATATATATATTCACATAGCCAGAGTCACTTGTATCATATATTACTCAAATGTTAGTCGCTACATTTTCTTATATGTGAACCGTAGGACTAGCTAGTAGAGACATATAATAAATCAGTTACACTTTTGCTATGCCGTTCACTTTTTTTAGTCAACCGTATAAAAAATCATATCCTTCTAAAATTATGGACTTTTTCATGAAAATTACATCTCACACAGGACATACATTCACCTCTCCCCTGGTGTATAACTTTGTGGCTAATATATTGATCTCGTAAAATACGATTGACTAAATGTATAATCGTTAAATTAAGTATCGTTGGCTAACATGTCAATGAAACTTATAAACACGCTTAATGGTTAGATATTTATTAATGATACAGAGAAAGAAGACATGCATCCACTAATATTTTTGGCCAATTCTTACCATATTTTGTTGGAACCACGTTAGTGTGACCGTCACTGATCATCTATCCTTCCTGATATGATAATTGACGATAACTGAAATCCCTATGTCTAGTAAATATTCGATGGACGTATTTACTCTTAAAGACGTATTATAGGGTTTCCCATTAGGTGATTGGACTTAAGAGGACTAATGAGGCACGAATTAAACACCAGAGGGACTAAATGTGAAAATACGCTCTTTATATAAATAGAGAGTAATTAACCTAATTTCAGGTTAATCACACACATAATCACAGCCTCCCTAAACACCCCAATTCGTCCTTAATCCTCTATTGAATTCATAAATTCAGAATTCATCTTTCCATCCTAATTCAATCATCTTATTTTGGGAACCCGAATCAATGGCATCAATGTTTAATGCCCTCACAGGTTCCTCAGGATCAACCGGTACGTGTTTATTACGAATTGAATCATCTTATATTCCAACATGTGGTATCAGAGCCTCGTTACGAAGTTAACCCTTGATTTGATTCGTTTTCGTACCCTAAATCGCGAACTGAAGAATGCAGAAACTTAAGTTCGTACGCTTCTTACGAACTTAAAATTCGTTTGAAATCTAAGTTCGTTTGAACTCTAAATTCGTTTGAACTCTAAATTCGTTTGAACTCTAAATTCGTAAGGAATTACTAAGTTCGTAAGGCTTAGTTGTGTACGAAACTTCTGCTCATCTTCGCACTTACTTCCTCACGAACTTTATCTTCGTAAGCTATTTTCGTAAGCTATTTTCGTAAGCTATCTTCGTAAGCTATTTTCGTAAGCTATCTTCGTAAGCTATCTTCGTAAGCTATCTTCGTTGCTTATGTTCGTAAGCTATCTTCGTAAGTTACTTACGAAGATAGTTAACTACTTACGAATTTACTTTTATTACGAAGATAATTAACTTCTTACGAAGTTAATAACTTCTTACGAAGATAATCACTACTTACGAAGTTAATCACTACTTACGAAGTTAATCCTTATTACGAACTTAACTATCTTCGTACCATGCTTATTTTTTCATGGATTACTGATTAACTTAGTTGATTATCAAGTTCGTGCTTATGTTTTACCTTAAAGTTTAAATGGAAAAAATGACCCTTATTTTCAGAAAATAATTTTTTCTGAGGCGTTTTCTCGACCCCAGCCAGGGGCTCTGCCCCTTGGACCCCGCCAGGGGCTGCCGCCCCTTGGACCCCGCCAGGGGCTGTGCCCCTTGGACCCCGCCAGGGGCTGCCGCCCCTTGGACCCCGCTTTCCAGGGGCGCTGCCCCCGGACCCCCGTAATGTGTGGGGGCTTCGCACTAATGTACATGGTTTCATCATTTGCGCCCAAAGGTCAAATGTGATTCTCATGTTGCGCTCTTTTCTCTTTTGCATAATTAACACTTAGTATATTAATTCTGCCCAAAGGTGATTTAATATGTTTTGTGTAGCAAAGGGATTCTTTTCATGCCTAAAATACACGATTCTTAATTTTGTGCCCAAAGGTCAAAAGATAAGCGTTGTATTGCATGACCTAATGCTCATGTTTGCTTAGATCTTAGTTACTTCTGCCCAAAGGTGATGTAACATCTAAGTAGAGCCTTACTTTAGCTTATTGTTTTGGTGTTTACAATAGGCTTACTTATCACTAGCTTCATTACTATAATGGTCATAGTCTTATTACTCTAAGGAACAGTACTAATAGGCCTACTTATTTTAGTCATTACTTTAGTTCCATTACTCTAGAGAGATTACTTAGGCTGCCTTATATAACTTATCATCTCTCTATTATTATTGAGCCTACTTATTTTAGGCATTACTTTAGGAGAGATTACCTTGTCTGCATAACACGGCTGATAATGTCACTATTACTATTGGGCCTACTTATTTTAGGCATTACTTTAGGAGAGATTACCTTGTCTGCATAACACGGCTGATAATGTCACTATTACTATTGGGCCTACTTATTTTAGGCATTACTATAATAATCTTCTATCGCTTATGCCCTAAATGTACATCCTTCTTATTTCCACAGTAGTACCTAACCTTGGCCTTATGACGCTCAATGGTACGAACTATGCTTCATGGAAAAGTCACTTAGATCTGACTTTGGGAATGTATGACCTTGACTGCGCTATTCGTCATGATGAACCCGCTGCCCTTACTGCTGAATCCACTGCTGATCAGAAGGCGAACTTTGAAAAGTGGGAGAAGTCGAATCGCCTGTCGCTAATGTTAGTCAAGAATTCCATTGATCTGACTATTAGAGGAGCCATCCCTGACTCTGAAAAAGTCAAGGATTACCTCAAATCTGTTGAGGACCACTTCAAGGGATCGTCTAAAGCGCATGCAAGTAGCTTGATGTTGCAGATGCTTACATTGAAGTATGAAGGAACTAGCGGTGTCCGTGAGCATATTATGAAGATGACGGACATGGCCAATAAGCTTAAGACTCTAGAGATGGAAGTCTCCGATAACTTTCTGGTGCACTTCATCATGACCTCCCTGCCTGCTCGTTTTGACACCTTCAAGGTTAACTACAATGCTTGAAGGATAAATGGTCAATGAGTGAACTTATTGGGCACTGTGTTAATGAGGAGGAGCGTCTTAAGCTGGCTCAACCTGAAGCTGTTCACCTGACCACCACCACTAACTCCAAGAAGAGGAAGGGAAACAACGGTAAACAAACTGCGAACAAAGTCCAAAAGACTAATCATGGTGCAGTTGCCTCTAGCTCTAATTCCTCGACTGGCAAACTTAAATGCAACTTCTGTCGTGACAAAGGACACCGTCAGAAGGATTGCCCTAAGTTCAAGGAGTGGCTAGCTAAGAAAGGTAACGTACTTTATGTAATATTTGATTCCTTTACTACTGAGGTACCTGTTAATACATGGTGGGGTGACTCTGGTTCTATGGTTCATGTAACCAACTCATTACAGGGGTTCCTTACAATCCAGAAGCTACCAAAGGGCCAAAGAAAGCTTAGAGTTGGAAGTGGTGATCTCTTAAATGTCGAAGCCATTGGAACTTATGTCTTACATATGAGCACCGGAAAAGGCATTAGACTAATAGATACCTTATTTGTACCGAGAATTACTCGGAACCTTGTATCTATTTCTAGACTAGACCTTGAAGGTTATGTAACGATTCATGGTTTCGGCAAGATTGCCATAACTCGTAATAATGAATTGCTTGGTCGTGGTTTTTGGATGGATTGCTGTATAAGTTAGAACTAGATCATAATTTCTCACATTCTTTGTTATCTCTTAATGTTGATGATATAACTAAAACAAAGACAAAATCACCTAAACGAGAGAATTCCTCCATGTTGTGGCATAAACGTCTTGGCCACATCTCACGAAATCGCATGACACGACTCGTAAAGGATGGAATCTTACCCTCTCTTGATTTTAGTGATTTTGAAACATGTATACAGTGCCTCAAAGGGAAGATGGCTAAAGGGAATAAGAAAGGAGCCACAAGAAGTTCCAACTTGTTGGAAATAATTCATACTGACATAAGTGGCCCCTATCCCGCATCCATCACGGGACATACATCATTTATTACATTCATTGACGATTATTCTCGTTACATGCACCTGTATTTGATCAAAGAAAAATCTGAATCCTTACAAACTTTTGCTGATTTTAAAACTTTGGTTGAAAACCAACTTAATCGTAAAATAAAAGTTGTGAGATCAGATAGAGGAGGTGAGTATTATGGTAGACATACTGACATTGGTCAAGCTCCTGGCCCTTTCCATAATTTTTGTAAGGAACATGGCATTATTAACCAATACACCATGCCTGGTTCTCCTCAACAAAATGGTGTTGCTGAAAGGAGAAACCGAACCTTAATGGACATGGTGAGAAGTATGCTTGCCAACACTAACCTACCTACCTTTCTTTGGACTGAGGCCTTAAAAACAGCCGTTCATATACTCAATAGGGTTCCATCAAAATCTGTCCCTAAACTCCTCATGAGATCTGGACAGGTAAGAAACCGAGTCTAAAATATATGAAAGTATGGGGCTGCCCTGCCGAAGCAAAAGTCTATAACCCTAACTTAAAGAAACTGGATCCTAAAACGATTTCATGTTCCTTTATCGGTTATCCTGATAACTCAAAAGGTTATCGGTTTTACTGTCCTTCCCATACTACTACCATCGTTGACACACAGCATGCGACGTTTCTCGAGAACTCAGAGATCAGTGAGAGCACAACAAATCCTAACTTCGATTTGCATGAAGTACAAGAAGCAGGGGGGAACCGCTCGTCGATTCCTCCGATAATTCCTCTTGTACACGATGCTGCTCCTGATGTCACTGATCCAAATCCTCCTAATCAAAACCATGAAGAACCTCAAAACCAAGAAGCACCTCATGTTGCCGAGCCTCACGTTGCTCAACCCCAAAATCAACTCAGGAGATCATCAACGGAACGCAGGGCCACTAATTTTGATGATTTCATAACTTATCTGACTGAAGTTGAGGACATTGGAAAGCTTGTTGATCCCACCTCTTATCGAGAAGCCATTAATAGTGATCAGGCCACTCAATGGAATGAAGCTATGATTGAGGAGCTAAATTCCATGCAGCATAATGACGTTTGGGAATTGGTTGAACTTCCTGAAGGATCCACAACTGTCGGTTGTAAATGGGTCTTCAAAACCAAATTAGACCCAAAAGGAAACGTCGAACGCTATAAGGCCAGATTGGTTGCGAAGGGCTATACTCAAAAGGCTGGAATTGATTATCAAGAGACCTTTTCTCCTGTCTCTCGTAAAGATTCCCTAAGGATTGTTATGGCACTTGTAGCTCACTTTGATCTTGAGTTACATCAGATGGATGTCAAAACTGCTTTCTTAAATGGAGACTTGCATGAAGACGTATACATGCGGCAACCTGAAGGATTCATTCCTAAAGGTAAAGAGCACATGGTCTGCAAGTTGAAGAAGTCCATATATGGGTTGAAGCAAGCCTCACGGCAATGGTACCTTAAGTTTGATGAAGTCATGAAAGAACAAGACTTCTTAAAGAATCAAGTGGATCAATGCACCTATCTCAAGATCAGTGGGAGTAACTTTATAATCCTTGTTTTGTATGTGGATGACATTCTGCTTGCAAGTAACAACTTGGATATGCTGCATGAGTCGAAGCGAATGTTTTCGCAGAATTTTGACATGAAAGATCTCGGTGATGCCTCTTATGTCATAGGTATCGAAATACACCGGGATAGGCGTAATGGTGTTCTGGGTCTTTCTCAAAGGGCCTACATTGGCCGCATCTTAGAACGCTATAAAATGCAATCATGCGCACCCACTGTAGCTCCAGTAGTTAAAGGAGACGTGTTTGGTACTTTCCAAAGTCCAAGCACTGAAGTTGAGAAGGAGCAAATGAGGATGATACCTTACTCGTCTGTAGTTGGGAGCATTATGTACGCTCAGGTCTGTACTCGACCAGATATCGCTTATATCGCCGGTATGCTTGGGCGTTACTTATCTAACCCAGGATTAGCACACTGGAAAGCGGCTAAAAAGGTTCTACGATATCTGCAAGGGACCAAAGACTACAAACTAACGTATAGAAGAAGTGACAATCTAGAAGTAGTAGGTTACTCTGATTCCGACTTTGCTAAAAGCAAGGAAGATAAGAAATCTACTTCTGGGTATATTTTTATGTTAGCTGGCGGACCTATCTCTTGGCGGAGTCATAAGCAGAAACTGACTGCAACGTCCACCATGATGGCTGAATATATTGCTGTTTACAATGCCACTTGTCATGGGATGTTGATAAGGAACCTGGTCGGTGGACTCAAAATCGTCAACTCTATTTCTAGACCATTGAAGCTTTACTGTGATAACTCAGCTGCCGTAACTTTCTCGAACAGTAACAGTTCGACTGGCGCTGGTCTGTATCTCGATACAAAGTATCTGTTTGTACGCGAACGAGTTGAGGAAAATGTTCTTTGTATTGAGTACATAAGTACAAATGATATGCTAGCGGATCCAATGACCAAAGGTCTTCCTCCTAATGTCTTCGTAGGACACGTGTCGAAGATGGGGCTTACTAAGGACTTAATTTAATAGCATATTGTACTTTTACTGGTCATTATTATTATTATTATGTTAATGAAAATTTTCCTCCTTATTCAGATTTTGTTTGTCTATTAGTTACACTTTGAGCTCATAATAGTGTAAAGACGTTATATAACAAAATTTGTCTTAGTCAATTGATCATTGCTTATTAGTTTTAAATTTTGAGTCATAGTTTGACTAGTGGGGTCCTGAGTTGATGTTCTTCTCTACGACTGTACTTATTGGCTATGATTTCGGTTTAAAACAAAAATGAGTATTATCCCGGCCGGACTTATTAAATGCTCATAGATAAATGATCGCTTGGTCAAGTGGGAGAATGTTGGAACCACGTTAGTGTGACCGTCACTGATCATCTATCCTTCCTGATATGATAATTGACGATAACTGAAATCCCTATGTCTAGTAAATATTCGATGGACGTATTTACTCTTAAAGACGTATTATAGGGTTTCCCATTAGGTGATTGGACTTAAGAGGACTAATGAGGCACGAATTAAACACCAGAGGGACTAAATGTGAAAATACGCTCTTTATATAAATAGAGAGTAATTAACCTAATTTCAGGTTAATCACACACATAATCACAGCCTCCCTAAACACCCCAATTCGTCCTTAATCCTCTATTGAATTCATAAATTCAGAATTCATCTTTCCATCCTAATTCAATCATCTTATTTTGGGAACCCGAATCAATGGCATCAATGTTTAATGCCCTCACAGGTTCCTCAGGATCAACCGGTACGTGTTTATTACGAATTGAATCATCTTATATTCCAACATATTTGGTTAAGCAAAATTTATTTGCCAAATCTTTTAACCCAAACAAGTTACTCGTACAATTCATAAGTCGCTCACACCTAAAAAGTTAACACTAAAGAAACGTTAAAGAACCCACAAACGTTGACCAAAATAGCCCCCTACATATACTTGGACTTTTAAGTCAGCGAGAAAGCGATTTTTTATTTTTAATTTTTAACTTTTGAGGCAAAGAAAATTAAATACGAAAAAGAAAGATTTGTCTAGATAAAAGTTAAATGACACACGACACCAAGAAAAACAAAGAGAGATGCAAAAAAGCATCCCATGAGTGAGAATGAGAAGGACATGTATTTTGGTCCAGTCAATTTCCAACGCATTTTGGTCCCACAATAATTCTATATGTCCATCTCCATTTCAACCAAAAATGTTAAGAAATCTTATAAATAAAAGTCATGTAAATAGAGAAGTTTCAAAAATATTGAAGTCTTTGTGATCCTATAAATATATTCATGTTTTGAAATAAGGTTTGTAAATGTTTGTATCCTAAGCACTGAAAAAAGATTAACATGAAGGTACAAGATTTTTATTAATTTGTTATGTTTAACCTTAATTAATCACTTAATTAACTAACTAAGTTTTTAGTAAAAAAAATTGAGATGTAAGTTAATTAGTAAAGTTTATTACATAACATCATTTATATTCAGATTAAGTAATATCATTCTTTTTACCCAAATGCTTTGTAGTGAGGCTCTACTAGATATAAGTAATGGGTTTGAATTTGTCGTGATATTCTATAAGATGACATTCAAAGGCAAGTATATAGTCAATGTCGAGACTAATTTTACTATAAAATGGTCAGTTGAGTTCAAAAATTCACTATCTCGCTTTTTTCAAGAAATTAAGATTATTAGTACATGATAAAGTAACAAATTAATGCCACGTATCAGTTTTGATGTCTTAATCAAGCTAGGTTTAGTTTTACAAAGAACTGAACATTGGTAAAAAAAAAATTACAGTAATTGATACTCCATACATTGTGACTACAAGAAAGCAGAAATTAACCATCTATATTTGACATCCCCATGTCAATAAACCAGTCATAAGTAATTTTTTCTTTAAAGAAGGTAATGAGTCTGAATGCCAATTCATCGTTGCTGGCTACCTTTCACCGTGTGCCATTTTTCTTCTCTACCATGACGAATCAGTTGATCTAAGGTAGGTACTTGTGTTTTTCCTCCGATTTTTGCGCCTTATCACCACTCCTTAGCTAATAACTTAGTAATTTACCATAATACACACTACAAGATTTGAACTCCAAACCTCCATGCAAAAACCTCTTAAGGGGAAACTCCACATAGAAAACCGCTTAAAAGAGAAAATCTCATGACCAATTCATCTAATTGAATTAAACCATTGACAAAAATTACGTCTATGGATACATAATTATTATGCTACATTAAACACACATGATGATCATGATCGATGAAACGTTCGAATTAATGAAGCAACATATATATAAAATAATGAAACAAATCTAATTAATTATTACTAGCGAATTGTCTCATAGATCCCATGGCCGTGGAACCATAAGATGCAAACTTCATAAGATCTTGTGGCAACAACGGCCGCCCACCTTCTCCAGCTCCCATCCCCAAGAAGTCTCTCGTCATTCCGTTGTTGACTCCATTAAAGCTCTGGTGGTGCATCATCTTCAATGGCGCCGCAATTGTTTCGTTTCTTGACATAATCATTTGTTGGTTGTCAACATTATTGCTTGCCCCTTGAGGACTTGAATTCGATGAGGTGTTGTTCATTGCACTAGAGGCTTGAAGTTGAGGTAGAGACGTGATATTGTTGTTGTTTACTAAACTAACCGCGGTGTTTGATGTTGTGGAAGAGTTCATGAGCCCGAAACTTGTCCCAAAGATAGAGGGGTTACTTCTGCTTGAACCCATTTGAGCTGCTTTTTGAAGGAGTGCGGTTGCTGACATTGGACCGGTGGATGATTCGGTTTGATGGCTTTGGTTCATTGAATATAAAGAAGCTAGGGTTTCTTCTTTTAAACCTTCTGCCGCCATGGGGGTTAATGATAAATTTGGCATTTGGTTCGAGTTTGAATAATTCGCCATAGGAGATGATGATGAACCAAACACATTAACCATATCGGCTAACCCTGCAGAACTTGATGACATATTATAAAGACTCGAGTTGTTCATATTCATTTGTTCCATCGGATTGATATTATTGAGCTGATGATGGGAATTTGCTTGGTCTAACCAAAGTGACAATCTTGGCTTATTATTTTGATGATCACCAAAATCAGGCCTAAAACCAGACCCAAATTGTGTAATCCCACAAAATCCTTGAGGGAAATTCGGGTTCATTCCTGATTCATTCATACCTTCGTTTTTCAAACCGATGCTATTTGGCGTCACCGATGAGTTAAGCCTCACGCTTTCTTCAGCTAGCGCGTCACAAAATGCGCGATGAGTAATGAAACTATCTTTCCTACACACAAAAAAAAATGTAACAAAAAAAGAATTAAAACATGTTGTATGTTGTTACACTTATTATGTCACATTAAATATTGTCCAAAATGCATTAAATTTTAAAGCATTTATATCAAAAATTCGAACATATACAAAAACATAGATTCCAAAAACAAATTTAATAAGGCACACACCTGGAGAAAAGTGTGCCACAGTCACATTTGTACTCTCTAGTACCACAAGTTTTGGAATGAGCTTTCCAGTCAGATTGAACTGCATACTTCTTGGAACACTTTTCACACTTCCATTTCTTTTCACCGTGTTTCCGGCTAAAGTGTTTCTTGATTCCGGTTAGATCTCCGAGTGCTCGAGATGGATCGTGATGAACGCATGTTTTTTCGGGGCAAATGTAGACTTTCTTCTTGATGGGTTCTTTTGTGTTCCTTTGCTTTAGCTTCCATGGCAAATTGTGACCTCTACGATGAAGTTGTAGGTTTTGGTCCCTTTGGAATCCTTTGTTGCATATTTCACATACGAATCGGTTTGTTGCCATTAGTGATTTTGGTGATAGAGCCATCACTTCAGCATCTGGATCTGTTTAATAAAATTATTTTATCTGTCAAATTTAATTAGAAAAATATACTACAACCTAAAACTTAGAGTACATTTTTGGACAGTCAAATAATTACCTTTTAGGATATGATTATAGTAATCAAATTTCAAATAGGAATGTATTCATAATGACTTTGGATATATAACACTCAAAGTAGAAAATTAATAAAATAGAGTTATAGACCCTTGTTGTCCCATATATAATGATTTATTAATTACTCAAACCACAATATTATTAGAAAAATCCATTAATTATCCTTATTCAAACCTTAATTAAGCTGTCTATGGTTGAATTATTGGTGTTAATCCATATGTCAATACCAAAGTACTTGATTATATTGAACTTGGAACATCTAAATAATTTCTAACCATGTTAATATATCAAAATGCATAAATGGGAAGCTAAGCACACAAGTTCATCTATCTACTACTAGTATAGAGTCAAAGAATAGGTTATATTGTTTACATATATGTATATGTAATTCCTATATGTATAATTAAGATACCAATTAAGCTAAACAATCTATAAATCTAGCTTTAACTTAACAAGTGTGTGAGTCTGTATATATACGTATACATATACATATACATACATATATATGTATACACATACACTTGGCTAGCTAGATGATATATATATATATATGTACTGATCATACCTGGGGTACCTGGTAAGTTTCTTTTCTTCTTGAAATTAGAGGTTGGTTTAGGACTAGGGTTATTTGGTTCATGAGCAATAGTTGGTGGTGGTGGTAGTTGTTGACTGTTCAGATGATGATGATAATCTTGAAGAGGAATTGGAAACATCTCACCAGACATCATAGCCACAAAGGTTTAATTTGTTCTTGTCTTCTTTTCAGTAGTTAAGATACAGATTAAGATTGGTTGTAGTTTAGCAAAGACTGACTTGAAAAAACAAACAACAAGATTTTCAAAAAACAAAACTAGAATACAAAAACAAAGTAGTGTAAACAAAAACACACAGGTAAAAGATTTATTTGGTTTATTATGTGTATTAAAAACAAAACTTCCAAGAGTACGTAGAACTAGTAGTGTTTATATATGTAGGATTGTGCCAAAAAAGAGCTAAGAAACAATTTTACTTTAAAAACACAAGCTAGATAGCTGAAACAAGAAGCTGATGAACTATATAACCAAACAAAAAAACCACAATAATCTAAAGAGAAACTAACTGTGAGTTACGTTCCAGACAGAAAGAGAGATCTGGTGGAGTTTACTTATAACAACTTAATTGTTGTGTTTTTTGGTGTTTTTATTTATATATATATATATATCACTAATTAACAAAAAAACAAAGACAAGAATATTTTCTCTCTCTCTCTTACTTGTGAATGCTTAATTTGCTTACTCTTCTTCGTCTACTATCCTTTTTATCTTTAGCCCTTATTTTCAAAGAGGGTCAGCCATAGATTTAGCTGCTTATTTGGGCCCCCCTCTCTGTTATATACATATATATATTTATATAAGATATAGATAATTAATGTTATGTGAATTGGCTGCTAGCTGCTTGTAAGTAGAATGTGTAGAGTTTTGTGTCATTTGGAGGTTTTCGAACCTCAAATTCCTATTATCAACACCATGTACTTTTCAAAACATTTAATAATTCTGGTACACGTATATACATGCACAAAACTAGAGAAAGTCTAGCTATAGCTTGGGAAGTGAAAATTTTGCAGTAGTAGTACTATTTGTTTATTATCTTTAAAAAGACCATGAGAAAACAATATAGTCTATAAAAAGGAAACAAAACTCACCTCGATAATGTAATACAATCCCCTAGACAATAGAATTGATTTCTTTGATGCCATGATGATACGTACAAGGTCGTCTAGTAATATCTCTAGTTTAAAAAAAAAGAAAAACAAAAACATTTCCCAAAACCAATAATTTGTTAATTTTTTTTGAAAGGTGAATTTCGTTGGAAACTTCGTGTCGCGATTCGACAGCTAGAGAGCTTCCTCAAAGTAGAAATGTCTATTTCAAATACCCGATGGGGGAAACCCCCTACTAATCCGCCCGAAGGCACGACGATTGATAAGGGTAAACTCTGTCCCCTCAGACTTGAACCTGGGTATACCCAGACCAAGCCCTCATAAAGAGACTCAATAATTTGTTAATTGATATCTTAGATTTCACACATAGGATTTCCGTTTGAAATTTTAAAATCTTTTTAACTTAATATATATCAAAGATGTGTCTATGCGACAAACAACAATGGATCACTTTTAAAACTTTCACCAAGCTAGGATACATAATGGCTGAATGGCGACGTTGTTTGGTTTCGTCGACGTACCACTGACTTTGTATGATGGTGTTAGAAGAGAAGAGATTTGTGGTTATATTTAAGAAAATAGTTGCAACTAGTAAAAACGATTTGGGAATATTGTTTATGTGAAGGTAAACTAGCGATTGATACTTCAAATTTAGTACTTAAAAGAATGGATACATGATTTATATATAAATTGGTTATATAGATACAACTTATAAATTGAAAGTTGTATTTCATATTATATTAATGTAGAATTACATTAGTAAATAGTAAGTAGAATGCCAGTGGGTTGGTGACCCATTGGTAAGGTTTGACTTTGAGAAATCCTCATGGTTTGAATCTCACTTTCTACATTTGTAGGAGTGGATTATTAGGGGGGGTTTTAGAGAGTCCTGAGTTTCATCTCAAGCATGCGTGGTTCGAGCTCCGCATATTCCCCAATTAGATGTCATTGTGGTGTCTCAAATGCTAACTTCTAACTCGCTGTAAAAAAAAATAGTAAGTAGAATAGATCTATCTTGCAATCACGAGTTGAGCCTACAAACAATAATATAATTATCTATACTTTTAGTTAGCATTAACAAATTATTAAAGTTCGTCAAGTATCCATAATCTTAGGTGTAGACTTTCATATTTAATTTATCACACCACTTTTGTCCACACTAAAAATTATGATATTTTAAAAGTTCACACCTTTTTGTATGGATGTATTTGTACACACTTTTAGTTCAATATAGTTTTACACACATAAAAGCGTGACAAATTTTTATAGTTTGTTGACGTTAACTAAAAATGTGAATACTTGTAACATTATTTGTAGTGAGTTAAAATTTTTATAACTAGACATTAGGTATAACACAATCCAAACTCACTAGATAAAACCATATATAAATTTTATAGTATATTGTATAAAGTATAATGTATTACTCCGTATTATATTATGGTGTATTTATCAATATAACTACTGTTTTTGTCATCTTCTTGTGCAAAGAGTCATATTTTGTATAGAAAAGTCATGTAATATTTAGCCGTAAGTGTAGGAGTAGGTTAAAAATGTCATCATCATATTGTTCTCAAGATTTTTAAGACAACCATATTTTGTTTTAAAATGTAGTTGATATCACATTGAATTGAGTTCAAATGGGTATGGTCTGAATTTGGTATTTTGATAATGTTGGAATATAACATGATTCGATTCGTAATAAACACGTACCGGGGAATCCAGATCGTCCTGTGGAACCTGTAACAGCATAAAGCATGATTGCTATTGATTTCGGGTTCCCATAACAAGAAGATTGATTTAGGATGGATTGATGAATTCATGATTAAGGAATTCATCAGAGGATGGAGAACGAAATTAGATATGAGGGAGGCTGTGATTATGTGTGTTGATTAACCTTAAATTAGGGTTAATTACTCTCTATATATATAAGGAGAGTATTTTCACATTTAGTCCCTCTGGTGTTTAATTCGTGCCTCATTAGTCCTCTTAGTTCCAATCACCTAATGGGAAACCCTATAATACGTCTTTAAGAGTAAATACGTCCATCGAATATTACTAGACATAGGGATTTCAGTTATCGTCAATTATCATATCAGGAAGGATAGATGATCAGTGACGGTCACACTAACGTGGTTCCAACATTCTCCCACTTGACCGAGCGATCATTTATCTATGAGTATTTAATAAGTCCGGCCGGGATAATACTCATTTCGTTTTAAACCGAAATCATAGCCAATAAGTACAGTCGTAGAGAAGAACATCAACTCAGGACCCCCACTAGTCAAACTATGACTCAAATTTAAAACTAATAAGCAATGATCAATTGACTGAGACAAATTTTGTTGCATAATGTCTTTACACTGTTATGAGCTCGAAGTGTAACTAATAGACAAACAAAATCTGAATAAGGAGGGAAAATTTTCATTAACATAATAATAATAATGACCAACAAGTACAACATGCTATCATAATAGGTCCTTTAGTAAGCCTCATCTTCGATACGTATCCTACGAAGATTTTTAGGAGGAAGACCTTCGGTCATTGGATCCAGTAGCATCTTATGTGTACTTATGTACTCAATACAAAGAACTTTTTTCCTCAATCTGTTTACATACAAACAGAAACTTTGTATCAAGATACATCTCAGCGCCAGTTGAACTGTTACTGTTCAAGCAAGTTACGGTAGCTGAGTTATCACAGTAAAGCTTCAATGGTCTATAAATAAAGTTGACGATTTTCGAGTCCACTGACTAAGTTCTTTAACAACATCTCATGACATGAAATTATGAACGTTCAGACATCATGGTAGACGTTGCAGTCAGTTTCTACTTATGACTCCGTCAAAAGATAGGTTTGCCAACTACCATAAATATATACATTCAGAAGTAGATTTCTTATTGGAATTAAAACATCCTACTACTTCTAAGTTGTCACCTCTTCTATAAGTTAATGTGTAGTCTTTGGTCCTTAGCAGATATCGTAAAACCTTTTAGCGCTTTCCAGTGTGCTAATTCGGGATTAGATAAGTAACTCCCAAGCATACCGGCGATATAAGCGATATCTTGATGAGTACAGACCTGAGCGTACATAATGCTCCCAACTACTTATAAGTAAGGTATCATCCTCATTTGCTCCTATTTTATCTCAATGATTGGACTTTGGAAACAATCACATACGTCTCCTTTTACTACTAGAGTTATAGTGGGTGTGTAGTGCTGCATGTTATGGCGTTCTAAGATGTGTTCAATATAAGTCTTTTGAGAAAGAACCAGAACATCATTACGCCTATCTCGATGTATTTCGATACCTATAACATAAGAGGCATCACGGAGATCTTTTATGTCGACATTCTGCGAAAAAGTAAACGCTTCGACTCATGCAACATATCCAAGTTGTTACTTGCAAGAATATCATCCATGTGCAAAACAAGGATTGTAAATTTACTCCCACTGATCTTGAGATAGGTGCAAAGATCCACTTGATTCTTTTAGGAAGTCTTGTCCTTTTATGACTTTATTAAACTTAAGGTACCATTTTAAGTGATGCTTGCTTCAATCCGTATATGGACTTATTCAACTTGCAGACCATGTGCCATTTACCTTCTGGAATTATAGGTTCACATGTATACGTCTTATTGCAAGTTTCCATTCAGGAAAGTGGTTTTGACATCCATCTGATGTAACTCTAAATCATAATGAGCTACTAATGTCATGAAAATCCTTAAGGAATCTTTATGAGACAGGAGATAAGGTCTCTTGATAATCGATTCCTTCCTTTTGAGTCAAACCCTTTCGCAACTAGTTATGGCCTTATAGCGTTTGACGTTTCCTTTCGGGTCTAATTTGGTTTTGAAGATCCATTTACAACTTATAGGTTTGGATTCTTCAAGAAATTCAACCAAGTCCCAAACGTCATTATGCTATATGGAATTGAGCTTTCAAATTACAGCTTCATTCCACTATGTGGCCTGATCGCTAATAATGGCTTCTTAATAAGAGGTAGGATCAGTAAGCTTTCCAATGTCCTCAACTTCAGTTAAATAAGTTATGAAATCATCAAAAGTTATGGCCTTGCGTGACCTAGATGATCTCCTGAGTTGATTTTCAGGTTGAGTAAGGAAGATGCTTTAGCATTAATAGCATTAATAGTAAGATGCTTTGCTTTAGCATTATTTAATAAGATGTTTTATCATTAGTAGTATCATAATTAGGAGGATTAGGATTCTGATTTGGAGAAGGTGGATCAGTGATTTTAGGCGCAGCGTTGAGTACAAGAGGAGTTATCGGAGGAGTAATAATAACCGACGAGTGGTTCCCCCCGCTTCTTGTACTTATAGCAAATCTTAAGATATGATTTGTCGTGCTCCCACTGATCTCTTAGTCTTTGAGAAACGTGGCATGATGCGTGTCAATAATGCTAGTAGTGTAGAAAAGACAGTAAAACTAATAACCGATAAAGAAACATGTAAGGGATTTAGGATCCAGTTTCTTTAAGTTAGGGTTACAGACTTATGCTTCGGCATGACAGCCTCATACTTTCATATATTTTAGACTCAGATTCCTTCCTGTCCAGGACTCTTAGGGACAGATTCTAATGGAACTTTTATTGAGTATATGAAAAGCTGTTTTAAGGCCTTAGTCCAAAGGAAAGTTGGTAAGTTAGTGTTGAAAAGGCATACTCTTCACCATGTTCATTAAGGTTCTATTTCTCCTTTTAGCAACATAACATTTTGTTGAGGAGAACCTGACATGGTGTATTGGTTACTTATGTCTTGTTCCTTTCAAAAGTTATGGAAAAAGACCATGAGCTTCACCAATATCAGTATGTCTACCATAATACTTACCTTCTTTATCTGATCTCACAACTTTTATTTTTACGATCAAGTTTGTTTTAAACCAAAGGTTTAAGATCAATAAAAGTCTCTAAGGGTTCAGATCAGATTTAGGTGCATATAACGTGAATAATCGTTAATGAATGTAATAAATGATGCATGTCCTGAAATGAATGCGGGATAGGGGCCACTTAACGTCAGAGTGAATTATTTCCAACAAGTTGGAACCTTTAGTAGCTCCTTTCTTATTCCCTTTAGCCATCTCACCTTAAAGGCAGTAAATACATGTTTCAAAATCACTAAAGTCAAGAGAATGTAATATTTCATCCTTTATGAGTCGTATCACGCGAACTCGTGATATGTGGCTAAGATATTTATGCCACATTATGGAGGAATTCTCTAATTATTTAGGTGATTTTGTCTTTGTTTTAGTTATGTCATCAATATCAGGAGACAACAAAGACTGTGAGAAATTATGATCTAGTTCTAACTTATACAACATTCCATTCAAGAAACTAGGACCACGTAATGCATTATTATGAGTAATGGCAATCTCGTCATAACCATGAATTATTACATAACCTTCAAGGTCTTAGACTAAAAAAACAGATACAAGGTTTCGAGAAATTCTCGATACACATAAGGTATCTACTAGTCTAATACACTTTCCATTGTTTATATGTAAATCATAAGTCTCCATGGTTTTGACATATAAGAGATCAACCCTTCCAACTCTAGGCTTTCTCTGGTCATTTGATAGTTTCTAGATTGCATGGAATCCTTGTATAAAACTAGAATCACTCACACATGTATTGATAAGTACATCAAACATAAAAGAATCAAAAATTACAAAAAATTAAGTTACCTTTCTTAGCTAGCTACTCCTTGATTTTAGGGCAATCTAGGCACAATCATAATTTGCAGTTAGGATTGCTTGTCAAGGACTTAATGCTAGAGGTAGTAGCACCATGATTAGCCTTTGAACTTTATTTGCAGTTTTTATTACTGTTTTTATCTTTCCTCTTAATGGAATTAGCAGTGGTACTAAGATGAACAACTTAAGGTTGGCCCAACTTAAGGCGACCATTTTCTTGCACACACATTGCTATTAGTTCACTCATCAACCATTTATCCTTCATAGCGCTAAAATTAATTTTGAAGGAGTCGAAATGAGCAAGCAATGAGGTCATTAAAATGCAAAAGAAAATTGTCATAGACTTCCATTTTTTTTTATTTTTTTTTTTTTTTGGACTCTTAAGCTTATGAGTCATGTCAGTCATTTACATTATGTGTTCACAAGCACTGCTATTTCCTTTGTATTTAAGCTACTTGCAAACGCCTTATACATTCCCTCGGAAACTATGATTGATGAAGTTTCTGACCATCATTATTGACAAGTGATTCGCCCTATCCCACTTTATTAAAAATTCGCTTTCTGAGCTGCGGAAGAGTTAGCAGTAAAGCAGTGGGTTCATTATGGTGAATGACATAGTCAAGGTCTATCATCTACAGAATTAGAGGTAATTAATCCTTTCATAAAGCAAAGTTTGCATCAGTAAGTGGCTCAATGCCTAAGTTAGGTACTTCAGTGGAAATAAGGAGGATATTAATTTATGATACAAGCAATAGAAGATTATAATAGTAATGCCTAAAATAAGTAGGCTTAATAGTAATGAAATTATAGTGACATGATTAGCTATATAAGGCAAACTAAGTAATGTCTATAAAAGTAAGGGAACTAAAGTAATGCCTAAAACTAACTAAGGGCTAATAATAATGTTCCTTATAGCAACATAATTAGATTTCAAAAGGTAATGAGACTAAGACCATTATACTAATGAAGCTAGTGATAAGTAAGCCTATTGTAAACACCAAAACAATAAGCTAAAGTAAGGCTCTACTTAGATGTTACATCACCTTTGGGCAGAAATAACTAATATCTAAGTAACATGAGCATTAGGGTCATGCAACACAACGCTTATCTTTTGATCTTTGGACACAAAAATAAGAATCGTGTATATTAGGCATGAAAAGAATCCCTTTGCTACACAAAACATATTAAATCACCTTTGGGCAGAATTAATATGCTAAGTGTTAATTATGCAAAAGAGAAAAGAACGCAACATGAGAATCACATTTGACCTTTGGGCGCAAATGATGAAACCATGTACATTAGTGCGAAGCCCCCACACATTACGGGGGTCCGGGGGCAGCGCCCTATGTACGGGGGTCCGGGGGCAGCGCCCCTGGAAAGCGGGGTCCAAGGGGCAGAGCCCCTGGCTGGGGTCGAGCTGTGGTAAAAATGCCTCAGAAAAAATTATTTTCCGAAAATAAGGGTCTTTTTTTTTCCATTTAAACTTTAAGGTAAAACATAAGCACGAACTTGATAATCAACTAAGTTAATCAGTAATCCATGAAAAATAAGCACGGTACGAAGATAGTTAAGTTCGTAATAAGGATTAACTTCGTAAGTAGTGATTAACTTCGTAAGTAGTAATTAACTTCGTAAGTAGTAATTAACTTCGTAATAAAAGTAACTTCGTAAGTAGTTAACTATCTTCGTAAGTAACTTACGAAGATAGCTTACGAACATAAGCAACGAAGATAGCTTACGAACATAAGCAACGAAGATAGCTTACGAACATAAGCAACGAAGATAGCTTACGAACATAAGCAACGAAGATAGCTTACGAACATAAGCAACGAAGATAGCTTACGAACATAAGCAACGAAGATAGCTTACGAACATAAGCAACGAAGATAGCTTACGAACATAAGCAACGAAGATAGCTTACGAACATAAGCAACGAAGATAGCTTACGAACATAAGCAACGAAGATAGCTTACGAACATAAGCAACGAAGATAGCTTACGAACATAAGCAACGAAGATAGCTTACGAACATAAGCAACGAAGATAGCTTACGAACATAAGCAACGAAGATAGCTTACGAACATAAGCAACGAAGATAGCTTACGAACATAAGCAACGAAGATAGCTTACGAACATAAGCAACGAAGATAGCTTACGAACATAAGCAACGAAGATAGCTTACGAACATAAGCAACGAAGATAGCTTACGAACATAAGCAACGAAGATAGCTTACGAACATAAGCAACGAAGATAGCTTACGAACATAAGCAACGAAGATAGCTTACGAACATAAGCAACGAAGATAGCTTACGAACATAAGCAACGAAGATAGCTTACGAACATAAGCAACGAAGATAGCTTACGAACATAAGCAACGAAGATAGCTTACGAACATAAGCAACGAAGATAGCTTACGAACATAAGCAACGAAGATAGCTTACGAACATAAGCAACGAAGATAGCTTACGAACATAAGCAACGAAGATAGCTTACGAACATAAGCAACGAAGATAGCTTACGAACATAAGCAACGAAGATAGCTTACGAACATAAGCAACGAAGATAGCTTACGAACATAAGCAACGAAGATAGCTTACGAACATAAGCAACGAAGATAGCTTACGAACATAAGCAACGAAGATAGCTTACGAACATAAGCAACGAAGATAGCTTACGAACATAAGCAACGAAGATAGCTTACGAACATAAGCAACGAAGATAGCTTACGAACATAAGCAACGAAGATAGCTTACGAACATAAGCAACGAAGATAGCTTACGAACATAAGCAACGAAGATAGCTTACGAACATAAGCAACGAAGATAGCTTACGAACATAAGCAACGAAGATAGCTTACGAACATAAGCAACGAAGATAGCTTACGAACATAAGCAACGAAGATAGCTTACGAACATAAGCAACGAAGATAGCTTACGAACATAAGCAACGAAGATAGCTTACGAACATAAGCAACGAAGATAGCTTACGAACATAAGCAACGAAGATAGCTTACGAACATAAGCAACGAAGATAGCTTACGAACATAAGCAACGAAGATAGCTTACGAACATAAGCAACGAAGATAGCTTACGAACATAAGCAACGAAGATAGCTTACGAACATAAGCAACGAAGATAGCTTACGAACATAAGCAACGAAGATAGCTTACGAACATAAGCAACGAAGATAGCTTACGAACATAAGCAACGAAGATAGCTTACGAACATAAGCAACGAAGATAGCTTACGAACATAAGCAACGAAGATAGCTTACGAACATAAGCAACGAAGATAGCTTACGAACATAAGCAACGAAGATAGCTTACGAACATAAGCAACGAAGATAGCTTACGAACATAAGCAACGAAGATAGCTTACGAACATAAGCAACGAAGATAGCTTACGAACATAAGCAACGAAGATAGCTTACGAACATAAGCAACGAAGATAGCTTACGAACATAAGCAACGAAGATAGCTTACGAACATAAGCAACGAAGATAGCTTACGAACATAAGCAACGAAGATAGCTTACGAACATAAGCAACGAAGATAGCTTACGAACATAAGCAACGAAGATAGCTTACGAACATAAGCAACGAAGATAGCTTACGAACATAAGCAACGAAGATAGCTTACGAACATAAGCAACGAAGATAGCTTACGAACATAAGCAACGAAGATAGCTTACGAACATAAGCAACGAAGATAGCTTACGAACATAAGCAACGAAGATAGCTTACGAACATAAGCAACGAAGATAGCTTACGAACATAAGCAACGAAGATAGCTTACGAACATAAGCAACGAAGATAGCTTACGAACATAAGCAACGAAGATAGCTTACGAACATAAGCAACGAAGATAGCTTACGAACATAAGCAACGAAGATAGCTTACGAACATAAGCAACGAAGATAGCTTACGAACATAAGCAACGAAGATAGCTTACGAACATAAGCAACGAAGATAGCTTACGAACATAAGCAACGAAGATAGCTTACGAACATAAGCAACGAAGATAGCTTACGAACATAAGCAACGAAGATAGCTTACGAAAATAAGGTAAGTTCAGCTAGTCAAGCTAAAGTATTTTTTGTTGACAATTTGAGCCATTGAGAATCTTAATTTTAAACTAATAATTAAGTGGTCATTTTCTGATAATTACATAACCAATGTATGATACCAGAATTTCAAACAATGATCGAACTCGTAAAGGAAACACGCATGATGGATCGAGTGATCATACGTACCATTTTAATGAAAATTTTGGCAACTAATTAGTAAAGGATGTAAACTATTGATCTCATAAAACTAATATTATATAATAAAACTAAAAAGAGAATATAAATATACTTTAATTTTCAAAAAAAAAGTAAAGGATGTAAACTATTGATCTCATAAAACTAATATTATATAATAAAACTAAAAAGAAGTGAGCTATTATATATTCATCATATTTGACACATCAATTTATGTTATATTTTTTTGCAAAGTCAAACTTAAAGTTGTGGGATATAGTTAATTAAGAGTGAAAAAGGTTAAAACATGGTTTTAAACTTTTAATGAAAAGTAGAAGGAAAAAAACTTTATTTTATTCCCCATCCATGCAATTGTAGTTCTAAAAAGTGGGGTTCATAGAAAGAAAAAGGGTAAATAATTGATGATGGGATGTAATTTTTTTATTTTCACATGGATTGATTTGAAAAAAAGTGAGTTGCCTTTTATAAAAAATGATTACTACATAATTAAAGATTGGACCTTTAAAAGAACAAGACTTTGAGGAGAGAGAAGAGATTGAGTCCGTGATACCTGTGTCGTGGGGTCTCCAATGGCTTCTTTTGGTCTGTAGATCTGATCGATATGATAGCATATTAGCATTCGACTCCTCCATATATATATTTTTTATATTTTAATCTTTTTAAAGCTTTATGCCATGCATGCCATGCATGTTATGTTGTATGATAAGTCTTTGTGAATTGGGCCCTACTCTCACTCTCTCATCGGATATTGGGCTACATTTCTTTGGTTTGCGTAATATTAGTATTAGTTACAGATTTAATTAAAAAGGTTGTAAAATAACATACCCAACTAACTCGATCGGACCCGAATGAATTTGAATCATGGGTCAATTTATTCGGGTTCGATCCCCGAACCTAATATTTGTATCGTGTGAGAATATTACATATAAATACAGTAATTATAAGTATAACTTGATAGTTCATATGTGAACGAATATGTTTACATATATCATTCACATATAAACATAGTTATAATATATATATATATATATTATATAAAAGGTTCATGTGAGAACTATTTGAATTGAAAAATCATGAACTTTAAATTATAACTTGATGTTTCATATATATATACATAAACAAACCATCTTTTAAGACTAAGAGGAGTGGTAATGGAAGGGAGAAGGGTGACTTGCGCCATGTGGCATGTGGGGTAAAAGAGTTGCCCTTGAAAAAAGGTGGAAATGGGTGAATTTGGAGAGTGAGGCGACTTGTGCCATGTGGCATGTGAGGTAGGTAAGTGTTGTATATATATTGAGGAGGAAGAGAAAAAAAAATAATAAAAAAATCAGATTTTATGTACTTACCTCGGTCCACGTGATAGTCAAAGAGAAAAGGGCGACCGTGAGGGTTCCTAAAGGGAGGTTTGCCCATGGGGCGGTGTTTAGGGCGGAAGAGGGGTGACCCCCATGCCACATAAGTATGTTCGCCCTTTTATTTTGTCCACTCCCTTCCGTCTAAGTGTTGAGGATTTTATAATAAACTATGAACGTTATCCTTTTTCTCTTTGTAAGTTCCAAAAAGTAAACAAAATATGCCATAAACAACTAAGAAACAAGAACTTGCAAGCGCGCAGAAGACTTTTGGTGTTACCAATTTCAATGACTAACGTAGTCTAAGTAGTACTCGTAGTATTTTGTTCGTAGTATTTTGTTTATCAGATGGTCAACATAAAGTATAAAATTCCAACTTTTTGTTGGGTTGATTATATAATTTGTGTCAAGAATTATTTACATAAGTTAAAGAGGCCGATTTATATGGACATTTTCTTATTATCTACTTTAATCGATCGGTGTAGATAAATACAGTATATTATTATAATGAAGCATATATAAATAATACTCGTATATAAATTTTATAACGACACATGCATAAAAGTTGAAAACATCACTTTCTAGACAATGACAACAACGAGAAAGACATTTCAACATGAAGGGGTAATTGGTGTCTAATACTACCAACATATAACATAAAGATATGACATCGAAAACGTAACAGAATTAATTGAAGGGATGAAAATAAGTGAGGTAACAGATTATAACGACTTACAAACTTTCAAGATATAAATGAGGTAACAGATTATAACGACTTACAAACTTTCAAGATTATGTAATCAAAAAAATGAAAAATAGAAAAACAAACTTTCAAAATTGAATTATTCCTTCCGGGGAGATGGCAATAAAACTCATATCACATCATTCTAACTCATACTTTTAATCAATTATTTTATACTGTAACATCTTAATTTTATTAACCCACATCTTTTAATTTTTTTGACATCACCAACCCACATTATATTTCAACCCACACAACATTTATTTAATTTTTTAAAAAAAGTTTCACATTTTCAATGGTTAAACGTTTGTCTTCTAGCCATTATAGCTTCAACTAATTCTCAACCCACTATGGCTTCCAAACCCATGAAACATCAACCCATATCCAACCCATATTGTTGGCGGCGGTGTTCCCGCATGAATTGAGTGTAACCCATGCTCCAAACTACATCTAATGTCAACACCTTATAGTTCAATACGAGTATTTCAAATGTACGTAATACTAGTGTACCCATACGATTAAATATGGCAGTAGGACAAAGGTTATCAAGGATGTTAATTATTCTTCATACCCATACCTCAATCCATTTGTAATCTTCATCTCCGTTTCTATTCTTGCCCGGGAGTTAATTTATATATATATATATATCTGATAGGTGACTTAAGTTAAAGTTGAAATATAAAGAGCTTTAAAATTCAAAACATGACACTTGTAATAAAAAGAAAAGAGTAATATATTACATTTGTTTCTTTTGTATAATAACTTACAACATGATTAATGATTTTTTTTATTATTATTATTTTTTAAAACGACATTCTAATCTACTCCTACTTCTAAATTACACGCATGTTGGGATGAAACCAGGACTCTCGAAAAATCCCTACTAATCCACCCCACAAATGTGGGAAGTGGGACTCGAACCCAGGTGGATCCTCCCAAGGTCAAAGACCTCCATTATGATTTAGAGTAAAGTATGTCTCTAATTATGTAAAGATAATATGGGAGATGACTACATATATATATTATATATATATATATAAGTTGATGATGATGGATCATGAGGTAAATAGTGTTAACATGCAACCCCACACTAGCTAGTAGTACTACACACAACACACTGCTGATCTTTCTTCACGTATGTATGGATGATTGGGTTGGTACCGCCTGATCTGATCCGTCGACCACGTCACCTTTGATTGGTCAATCCCCATCATCTAGCTAGCCCCCCGCCCCCGCTCGCATCAGATGATTGTACCTGCTTTTCCAGTTCTTGGCTATGTCTTGCTTGTTTTCATATATATTTCTCGATATACTCGATCCCTCCAAAATTATGTTGTTGAAGTTTATTACCGATGTTTTTAAAACTCGACCGGTCAAACCGGAAACTGGTGATCATGTGAGCGGTTAAACTGCCTCAACCTTAACTGGTCGGTTTTTTATCGAATCGGTGGAAGTGGGATTATTGTTAAAGCTTTTAGCCTTTTTATCGTAGTTGTTGGCTCGTATTTTTCGACTTAAAACTTGATTTTTTGATTCGTGACTTGAAACATTACTCGAATCGTAAGAATCATGGTATTAGATTATACATATTTTTATGATAATATATCAAGAGGTTGTTATTGTAAAATAAGTATTAAAGTAAAACAAATAGAACAAGATCTTGACCCTTAGATCATGATAAAATTGATGCACAAAGATTCACCAAATACAAATATATATATTGATACACGATAATTTCTTGATGCACGGTGATTTTCAGGGAAGGAAAACCTACTAGTTTATTTATTTTACGTACTTTAATACTTGTTTTATTTTACCTAGAACCAACATATCAATATGAATGATAATAAAAAATAAATATTTATATATTAAGCTAAAAACGAAAAAAATACTATTGAGACAAAATTAAATTTTAAAAGCATATACAATAATTATGTTTAAAAATAAAAAAAAAATTCTTTTTAATTGCGACTCGGAAGGTGACTCGCACCAACTCGAAATATGACTTGTAACAACTGACGAGTCTGAAGCAAAGTCGAGTCATTCACCAAATCGTTTCATTTTCACTTTGTTTACACTTGACTGACTCTTACGAGTTTGACAACTATGCATGCTTGTTACTTAAAAGAAAAAATTTCAACAATATACAAAATTTATTTCATAATGTACGGTCTTTTACATTTTCCAATCGCATTGTATAACTGTTGTTTTTTCAAAAATCACAAACTTGCTTTTAGTTATTAAAATATTAGACAGCAAACAAGAGTAAAAAGCGGACTGTAGTAAACTTATACTAGCATGGTACCCGTGCAATGCATCGGTCATGACTGCGACGATCGTGTGGTGGTGCGATGATGGGGGGTGATGGCGCCGACTATTGGTGGTGGTGGTGGGGTGTCAGATTGGTTTAGGTTAATGTAAATGTAACTATTGTAAAGGTGGTGGTGAAAATATTTTTGAAAATACCAAGATATCTGCGTATACTCTGGCGGCGACCGGTGGTGATATGGTACAGTGGCTAGTGGTGGTGGACTAGTGATAATTGATGTAAAGGTAACTGATCTAAAAGAGGTATCGGAAATATTTTAGAAGATAAGGTACTGATGGTGTAAATTAGTTCGTTAGGGGTATGATGGTCATTTCGTATTTATTTTTTTTTAAACTTTTCAACAAGTGTGTATAATTGAACCTTTAGATAATAGTAGTATAAAAGTATAAATACTATTAAATTTCATGAACCCTACAAGACTATTTATGTTTTAAATTACAATTAAGTCTAAACTCTCTTGTCATTTCAATAGATGGATCGGCATTGATATGCCCATTAGCAAACCGAAATTGATGATAGATTGGATTCAAGAGTCCCTCTTACCATCTAAGTTCAAACGAATGTTGGAAACATCTTATTTTGTGTGGTGGTGCATGCAAAAGAAATATATCAAAGGAATTGGCTGGAGTTTAAGAAAATTTTAATACGTTTTCATACATAAGGTAGGGTTAATGTGAGAACAACAAATATGGAGAGAACCGTGAGAACCACTAGTTCTTCCCTCTTTCTCCTTTTTGGTTTTTAATTTTTTAATTTTTAATTTTAATTTTTTGACTTTTTTTGTTTTTTATTTTCTTTTAACAAAAACCCATTTCAAAAAATTTTTTTTGTAAAAAATCATATGGGTTACGTGTAGAAAACGTATGGATACGGTACGGGCGTTGCCCTCATCCGTTCTAAAGGGGTTGTCACCGGACGCATATGGGAATGGTATGGATTTGATGGGCGGCGATCCAAGAGATGGTAGCGGTTTGATACGGTACGGGCGTAGCCCTTAACTCTAAGGGCAAAACCCTTAGAGATGGTTTTTAGTGGTTCTCACCATATATGTTGGTTCTCACTTGATCCCTTCACTTCATATATATATATATATATAATAAAATTGAAAAACATAAAGTTACTTGTTGGAAGTATTTATTGGTTGTTTGTAGGAAGGATGAGTATATTATTGTTGCGGTTAAAAATTGTTTGTGTATAGGATGGATGAAAAGCTGATGTGATATGCTGATTATGATGTTTGTTAGATGGACATCTTGAACTGATGTGGACAGTCTTATGAGTAATGAGTTCATCTACTTATTGTGATTATACTCTTTTGTTTATGTTTCGTTATCTTGCCAAATCATTGTTCTAATAAAATTAAGCTGTTAAAAAAAATAAAAAAATAAAATCTCATACTAGTTTCTAAGCGGTCAGTTAATCAAATTTTCATTGACAAACGCTGATTGTAGTTGATAGCCATTATTAAAAAATAAAAAGTAGATAAAGAAATTCGAGGAATGATATGTGGCAACTGCAATGGGTTTCCACAGCAATGTCATAGCTCAATTTAGTGGTCCACCTTGCAACCTCTCCTTATAATTCTGTATTTAAATTCTTAATAATTATAGTAGTATGATGAACAACAAAAGATAAACATTAATCTAGATTTACTCTCATTTAATAATACTAGTTCAACTGCTTTTTTTGTCTCAATATGTGTGGATTTATGTCACCAAATCTATTCTTTGTTATATAAGAAAAATCATAATAAACATAAATTATTCTATACTTCTTAATAAAACTTATTAAATCATATGAGATACTTTTAATTAGGTCTCAATAAGTGTGGATTTATGTCACCAAATCATATTCTTGTTATATAAGAAAAATCATAATAAACATAAATTATTCTATACTTCTTAATAAAACTTATTAAATCATATGAGATACTTTTAATTAGGTCTCAATAAGTGTGGATTTATGTCACCAAATCATATATACATGTTTACTTATTCGTTTTCTTGTGCTAAATTATAAGTTAACGGTTCTAAATAAAAATTACTTATAAACTATTATCCGACAACGTAAAGACATCATTCCATCCATATCTGTTGCATTGATATGTGATCTTTTATTCCCAATATATGTAGATAGAATTCCATAATATTCTCCCAGATTTAATATTTATGCATATAAATAAATTATTATTTTTTATTACTGTAATAAACTAATTTAAGAATAGCCATGTTTGGTATTGTTGGATATATATATATAACATAACACAAGATCACAGTTTAATATAATATGACACCACAAGATTCTCCATGGATAAAGAAATAAATTTACTTCCATAAATCACGTTTAAGTGTAACATTTTTCAAGACCCTACATGCATAGCTTTAACCACTCTAATACATTTCATTACATAATACCATACTAAGTTATAATTTTATTTTCGGTGAAAATAATTGAGTTTATATCAATAAAAAATTAAAAATACACATAAATTTTGTTGATTGTTTCGTGAATGCGGTTTTTATAAGCATTTTATACATTATTGGATCATTGTTAACGTCTTAAATAATGATGCTCATTGTAGGCAGCTCATTGTGTTATAACTTATAAGTAACCCATAAAGACACAAATCGATGATAACCGCAAACAAGATATTAGCCAAAACACGCTAAAACTTTTATTCAAGAAAAACTAACTCAAAACTCCAATATTCGGTGTTCATAATCCTTAACCCTAACTCGGTTCGGTGTGTACATAATCCCTACCATAGCACGGTATATATAGACTAACCAAGACATGTTAGACTATAACTAGGATTCCACTAATTATCTAGACACATAATTAGCAAACACAAATAAGGAAACTATTAACTAATCCTATTTGAGTAGAATTTGGACTACACTCCAATCCTTATTGTTGTAGAATTTGATCAACGCATCTAGCCATAACCAAGCTCAGTACGTAAATTCGCAAACAATCCATACGAATAAAAGAACATGTATCAAATGGTATTGAAGATCATTTTTTTTTAATTAAAACATTATACGGTATATAAACCACAAATATATAATTATGTATTTAAATAATTATCATTCTAATTAAAACTGTAAAATAGTTCAACTAACCCTTGCATAGTGAAATTGTAAGTAATTGTAAATAAAGTAGATTGATACTTTCCCCAGTGCTTGTTGTTTGCAACATTAGTTAAAACCGAGTAAACGAGTAATTATAGGTGAGAGTGATCAGTGAGACCACCTATTTAAAAATGACGTGTTTTTATTTTATTTTTTTCAAAACATATACGATCTAAAGAGGATGTTTTTATAAATGTTTTTATAAATGTTTCTGACCCTTTTTTTTATAACATTCTTCAAAAATTTCAAATAACACTTTTGAAAGTAAAGGTTAAATTTGGACATTGGAGTCATTGGAAAGGAATAATAAATATTTTTTTTTACAAACATGGTTATTATATAAAAAAGAAAAAACAAATAACAAATAAATAAGTTAAAAGTTAAAATTAATTACCCCTTTCGCTCGAACCGCTGTGCTAGCCACCGAATACCTCTACCACCTGCACATCCAACCCAACCCACCCGAGTGATGAGAGATCAGAGAGTCTAATTTGTTGGTGGTTGTTTGGCTGTTTGCAATACATTTTTTTGTATTAATTTAATATTTATCCAATTTTCAATAATTTATTTGAGAATGAGAATTTTATTGGCGAATGATTCTACATATAAAATCGAATTATTTATCAAAATAAGGTTGTTAATTGATACATTGCCCTGCGCAAAGCTGCAAATGGCCAAACAATTTGCACCTTTGGGAACATCCCACACATGGGCTCGTCACATTCTTACATGCTCCTAAAATGGCATCCAATGCTAGCTATGTATTCTTGCGTTTACCTAATTTTAAACTAATGTTAGATAACTTAGGAACATTAACAAGGCTATAAGGAGTGGGGCAACTTGCAAAGGGGGAGACTTGTGACATTTGGCGTCACGTCATCATGGGGAAAGTGTAAGAAAAAGAGGGGAGTGGGGCTACTTGCAAGGGGTGGGGGACTTGTGACAAGTGTATATAGGTAATTGGTTGGGGAGTGTTAAAGTAAGAGAGAGAGAGGGGGTTGATAGAGAAGTCAAAGGATGAAGTGGGCGAATTTTTTTTTCCGCCTTGAGGGATTTTTGGGCGCAATCAAAGAGGAGGGGTGGTGTAGCGGGCGAATTTTGGGCGAAAAGGAGGGGGAATTCGCCCCACTCCGTAGAGTCTAACGGTTAACACCACCACTCCAAGTGGTGTATGAGGCTGTCCAACGTCCGATTCATTCTTCAAAAAATACTAATTCTTGTCAGATCTATATCAAAGCCACATCGATCAAGGACTAATCTTAAGGACTAGTCTAAGACCCATAATTTATATCAGTAATCTTTTAAACACCTCACACCCCCCTTAAATATTCACTTGTCCGACTAGTTACCCAAAGATGAGTGAGAGACTAATCATTTCTAATGGTGTTCACTCATCCCTTAGATAAACTTAGATAAAGACGAATGGTGAGACAAGAGGGAGACGAAGGCATTGGGCATCCCCTCATACTCCATATTTAATTCGTAATAATAAACTTAAAAAACTATATAACACAATACCCAAATGACCAATCCTAGAATTAAAGAAAATAAATGAAATCAAACGACCCGAATGACCCTGACGACCCCATTTCTTTTCCAAAGTGAACTAGACGACCTTAACAATCCCATAACCACATTATTCTTATAATCGTCGACCTCAACAACTCCGAGAGAAAGCTCATCACTTTGTCCACCCATCACTATAACTAATTAACACACTTATATTTTATAGTTTATCTTATATTAATAGTTTATCTTAGCCTATTTAGTTATATATAGTTTATCTTATATTTGAGTTATATATAGTTTATCTTAGCCTATAAATTATATAAGATTTTAACATTTGCATTTTGATCGTATACTCGTTTGAATTTAAACATACTTTTAATTACATTATATGTTATAATTTCCATCCAATTTGATCAAATGCTTTTATAATAACTTGTTACGCCAACTGCTCACGATTAAGTTAGATAACAGACACTTACTGAGCCAACTACTCACGCTTGAGCATCCAGCTACCTCATCGGCGTCACACCTAACCTACTCGCGACCATTTGCCACCATCCACAAAATTATAATTTTTTAGAAAGTTTCGTTGATACATGTGTCAACAAATAAGTTGTAATGAAAAAACAAATATATTATTACTATTATTGTTGTAATGAAAAAACAAAGACTATTTTAATGGTGTAATTTTCTATGAACTCTAACAAAACAAAATAACTCAAATACTCTATATGGAATGACTCATTGGTGAAAGGTCACCTCTAAACTGACCAATATAACCGCATGGAGCTCTTAGGTGCGGGAAAACCATCTGTCTAAAAAATCGAGCCTCTGATCTCAAATCTCTTATCATTGGCCAATATTTGATATGACTAAAATTGTTTACAAATAACTATAATGATTTTTTTGTTAACAAATATATCTATAATCTATACTTATATATTATCATATAAAATCCTAACCTTCATGCTGAAAAGTTAAATTTTTGGGACATGTGAAATAAAATTATACCTTTTATGAAATAATTTACATTATCAGTTACTTAGTTATCTTCTAAAATATATTCACTACTCGCTAAGGTTAATTATATTTACATCAATTACATATACCATCCGCCGCCACCATTACCACCAGTCGCCGCCACCCACAACAAAAAGTTAAACTACCTAATTTGCCCCTCTATTTATGTTTAATCCTAACAACCTGTTAGATTTAAAATAGTGTTTGATTTGTATGTTTTGATGTAATTGTACATTTGGTAAAGTGAGGGGGCCTAGATGTAAATAGCTATCCTAGACTAGTACAAATACCCCCCCCCCTTTCCTTACTTTTATAACCTTTGACACTTCTTAATACCAATCATTCTTTTATCCTTTCTCTAACTCACACTCATATCTATACAAAGGTTCACTTATATACATATATACAGATAATCATGAATTTCATTGTTTTACATGTGGTATCAGAGCATAATCAGTAAATCTGAACGATCCATGGCTGATTGTGTCTCGATTTGGCTGAAATTCATGTGTTTTATCCGTTTTTGACATTTACGGATCGATCCGCAAATGTTCACTGTTCATCGCACCAAAATCCCTAAATCTCTTTGTTTCTTTGTTTTTGTTCTTTATTTCCTAGTTAGATTCGTTCATTTCACTGTCTAGTTACTTAATCTTCCCTTTTCCATCCTAAAAACATCAAAATCATAGCTCAAATCGTCATTTTCCCTTCGTTTTTGAGATTTGCGGATCGAGTTCAAGATATGCGGATCAAGTCTAGATTTGCGGATCGTACTAAAAGACAAAAAGTTAGTGGGGGACAAGGGGACATAATAGTACACCGTACTGTCTAAATGGAATATTCTCTGACATTCTCGGATTGTGTGTGCCACCTTATTTCCTTTGTCCTTATCCTCTTTTGTCATTTTTTTTTCCTTTTTGTCCTTATTATCCTTTTACCTTTCTAAATTATAAATCCAATATTATTAGATAGTGTTGTGGTAAGTACATGATCGTTCGCAGGGACGCTTGCACTACCTAGCCTAATAATGTGTGTAATTCTAGCGGTTGGGGGTTATCACGATTTCCTATTAAACTAATGCAAATAAAAAGTAAATAGAAGCCGCAACCGCTTATTCAGCGAGAGGCTTAATCTGAAAAATAGTTGAAAAAGCAAATAACAGTAATAAAATTAAAATACTTGTTTGGCATCTCCGATCTCATGGTACGACCAGATTACTTATCCTATCCATTTGCTAGACTGTTGGAAAACTTAATCACGGCTCAGATTCTCGTTAGATTCACTTTGCCTAAGTAACTAGTGTTGTCCCTAGACTCACACTACTATTTAAACAAATTCTCGTTAGATTCATTGTTTAAGCATTAATCACCTAAGTTTGTGTTACTAATCCATCTTTTAATATACCCAGCTCTTAAGCCATGACCAGATAATAATTCCCTCCGGTGACCACAGTGCACGTTTCCATGTCACTGGATCGCGTCTGACATTGTTAAGCATCATGTTCAATTTATTCTAATTATTATGGTTCTGGATCCCTCAGTTATAAGTGAATCACCTTTTACTCCTAGTTATAGACCGACTAGTGTTTTTCATCTTTATGTATTAATCCTAGTGTATGATTATAGACCGATCATCATAATTAAATTAATACATGCAGATATAGAACCTATAACAATATGAAGAACTCATAAAACATGGATCTACGATAAACAGTAAACACAATCCAAAGATCTAACAAATAAAGTAAAATAAATAAACGTCTACATGACCACATTGATCCAAACAAGTATTCAGCCTCCTAGCCTGACATTATTAAAGGAATAACAAAGTCTGAAAAGATGAAAGACATTGTTTACCAACTGAAAGTAAATAAAAGAGATAGATCTAGGTAGAAGATGAAGATCGGAAGGTGTTAGAAGCTCCAAAACCTCCTTGGAATCTGCAAAGTCGACCTAGCGTTTGTATGTGGTGGCTAGGGCTGCTGAATCGGCTCTCTCTCTTGGTTTTGAGGGTTTCTTAGACTATAAATAGGCTGAAAGTCGGTTGCTGAACTGGGCCGCCCAGCGGCGCTGGAGATGGGCTCCAGCAGCGCTGGCAAGGGTGCCAGCGGTGCTGGCAGCTCCTGCTGCACTCCGATTTGCTTCGTTCGACTCCCGAATCGCCTCCTTGTGTCTTGTAACTTCATAGGCCTCCATGTTGAGTTGATTGATGCCATTTACCCTCACTCGCATCTTCCGTGAACCTGCATTTATATCGAATCCATTAAGTACCAATAGTTTCGGAATATTAACTCATTTAAGCATTGAAATGCGGCCTTATGATGGGGGAATTTATCACAAAATGAACGCTCATCAGATCCTTTTTTCCTTATACCATACTAAGGAAAGGAAACTTTGAACTTTCTAAGTATACGATCCGAGTTTCTCTTTCTTGGATCCCTTGTTGAAGTTTTGTGGTGTTAAGTATTGGATCCGAGTTTCAAAATTTCGGATCACCTTTTTCCTCATAACATTTCAAGGAAAGGTTACTTTGATCCTACTAAGTACTCGATCTGATTTTCTCATTCTCGGATCCTTGGTTGAAGGTTATTTGTGGTGACTAAGTGTTTGATCCGCATTTCTCATTTGCGGATCCGCATTTCTACATTTTCGGATCCTATACTTGTGTATTTCTGTCTCACTTTACATCATGTCTACTTCAAGAGAAGCTTTGGCTCTCGGTGTAACCATTGAAGAACCGACAACGGAAAAAGTGCGTCGTCATGAGAATCGTGATTGTTCGTGTAGCTTCAATTTCTTTTCATCGAAACAACATGTTCCATGTGTAGTTGTCCATTTTGAAGAAAAACAAGCTATTGTAGCTAAATTTCAAGCGATCATGGAACATAACAAACATCTTCAACTTGAAAACAACCAATTTAGATCTGAAAACAACCAACTCAAATCAGCAAATGATCTCACTTTGCAAGACATAGTTGTCATCCAAGCTGAAAACAAAGAGCTCAAATCAGCAAATGCTCTCATTCTGGGGAACATCGAAAACACCCAAAAGGAAAATGATCGTTTGCAAACGAAGACAACAATCTTTAAAAGCATGAAATTTTTCAAAATTGCTAAAGGCTTGGTTTATGAGAATCGGTGTCTCAGAGATGAACTCAAAAAGTTAAAATCTGTGACATCCGTTTCAAATGAAGGTTGTTGTTGTCAAAACAATTCAAAAGCTCTAAATAAGAAAGAGATCAAGTCATCTCTCAGGTTGGTTGGTACTTTTGACAGATTAGAACGAAAAATTGTTTCAATGCAAAGTAAAACTTTTAATCAATTTTCGGAAAAATCATCACCAAACCTTGTTAAATCAGTTGAGACACCGCCGGATATCCCAAACAAAGTTGAATTCACACCTGATGTCAAAGCCCAAACCACTGATACAGATACCCCAAAACCCAAAGTATCTTACTCACCAAACTACTTCTACAAGAAACCAAAACTCTCTACCAAAAGCAAGAAAAACTCTTCTCAAAAACCAAAAACCCCAAACAAAACACCCTCCAATCAACAACGACAATCAAATCCACAAACCAATAGAAATATTCAAACTAAAGCACCTGTACCCAAACAATACATTCCTAAAACCACGAACAAAATGTCCAAACCTCCGAATCAACAACCAACCACAAAAACCAATGCAAACAATAAATTTAAAACCACTACACCAAAGCAACACACCCCATCCACTTTTTATCCTTCACGAAAGAAGCCACACACAATGAACTACCACCATTGTCAAGTTTTCAAAGATCCAACAACAGGAACCATTCGTCTCAAGGACGAATATGGATGGTTCGCTCACAGTCAACCCAAACCTTCCACATCAAAAACACCTAACACAAAACACCCTCAAAATCCTCCAGGCCATCAACAAAATCTTCGTCACCAAAAAATGAACAAAAACAGAAAGTTGATTCAAAAGTTTTCACTAATGGTCAAAGTTCTTCTACTTCAGGTGACAAGCACTTAAAAGGAGGAAATTTTTGGAATTCAAGAAAAAGTTTTAATTCTCCTAGTGTCAAGAATAATGATATCAAGTTTCCTTCTGTTGGTCAAAAATGGATTTTGAAAAAGTGTATTAATTCTGAGACTAGTTCTAAACCTATCTGTAAGCTGCGGGCAAAACTTTTGTTCCAAAAATTCTCTCAAAGTAAGTCGTTGTGAAATGGTTTGTACATGTTTCTGTATACAGCCCGTACAAAACTTGTCTAATTGAGACGTTACTTCATAATTAAACCTTTTCATTCTCCGTTGGATTGTGTGTAATTATGGTTAGTGATGTTTAGTTTTGCTTCATTTTGAGTTACAAACTCTTGCAAGTCGTTTCGGGTCGAAATTGAAGTGTTTTGGTTTGGGGTTCTGCACTGGGTGCTGCTGGTGCTGGCTGCAGAACCTGGCCACTGCGGCGCAGTGGCATGGGTTAGCCCTACTGCGGCGCAGTGTCCATAATCTGGTCTGGTCTCGACTTAGGCCACTGCGGCGCAGTGAGCAG
>CM067169.1:96324617-96350013 GCA_034093135.1 Erigeron breviscapus
GCACAAAGCTTATCTCTAAATGGTTCGGTCTATGGCTTTTCAACCGATAGATTGCTTTAAAGAATGTAATTCATGGTCAGTGTCACAAAGGCGTTCGATAACCATGTCTTACTATCCTCAAAGACTTTTGGGAAATAAATCCGAGGTCACATAGACTTCTCGTTTACTCAGCAAATTCATAAAATGAAAATGTGAGACCTACGTTCAACGTTGGAAAAGATGTTAGCATTGGTAGGATTTCCATTCGATCATCGTGGAATATCAAAAAGATGATATCACTACGAATGTTCCGGCAATATCACAAAGATATGCGAGGTACTTGTGTTTTTCCTCCGATTTTTGCGCCTTATCACCACTCCTTAGCTAATAACTTAGTAATTTACCATAATACACACTACAAGATTTGAACTCCAAACCTCCATGCAAAAACCTCTTAAGGGGAAACTCCACATAGAAAACCGCTTAAAAGAGAAAATCTCATGACCAATTCATCTAATTGAATTAAACCATTGACAAAAATTACGTCTATGGATACATAATTATTATGCTACATTAAACACACATGATGATCATGATCGATGAAACGTTCGAATTAATGAAGCAACATATATATAAAATAATGAAACAAATCTAATTAATTATTACTAGCGAATTGTCTCATAGATCCCATGGCCGTGGAACCATAAGATGCAAACTTCATAAGATCTTGTGGCAACAACGGCCGCCCACCTTCTCCAGCTCCCATCCCCAAGAAGTCTCTCGTCATTCCGTTGTTGACTCCATTAAAGCTCTGGTGGTGCATCATCTTCAATGGCGCCGCAATTGTTTCGTTTCTTGACATAATCATTTGTTGGTTGTCAACATTATTGCTTGCCCCTTGAGGACTTGAATTCGATGAGGTGTTGTTCATTGCACTAGAGGCTTGAAGTTGAGGTAGAGACGTGATATTGTTGTTGTTTACTAAACTAACCGCGGTGTTTGATGTTGTGGAAGAGTTCATGAGCCCGAAACTTGTCCCAAAGATAGAGGGGTTACTTCTGCTTGAACCCATTTGAGCTGCTTTTTGAAGGAGTGCGGTTGCTGACATTGGACCGGTGGATGATTCGGTTTGATGGCTTTGGTTCATTGAATATAAAGAAGCTAGGGTTTCTTCTTTTAAACCTTCTGCCGCCATGGGGGTTAATGATAAATTTGGCATTTGGTTCGAGTTTGAATAATTCGCCATAGGAGATGATGATGAACCAAACACATTAACCATATCGGCTAACCCTGCAGAACTTGATGACATATTATAAAGACTCGAGTTGTTCATATTCATTTGTTCCATCGGATTGATATTATTGAGCTGATGATGGGAATTTGCTTGGTCTAACCAAAGTGACAATCTTGGCTTATTATTTTGATGATCACCAAAATCAGGCCTAAAACCAGACCCAAATTGTGTAATCCCACAAAATCCTTGAGGGAAATTCGGGTTCATTCCTGATTCATTCATACCTTCGTTTTTCAAACCGATGCTATTTGGCGTCACCGATGAGTTAAGCCTCACGCTTTCTTCAGCTAGCGCGTCACAAAATGCGCGATGAGTAATGAAACTATCTTTCCTACACACAAAAAAAAATGTAACAAAAAAAGAATTAAAACATGTTGTATGTTGTTACACTTATTATGTCACATTAAATATTGTCCAAAATGCATTAAATTTTAAAGCATTTATATCAAAAATTCGAACATATACAAAAACATAGATTCCAAAAACAAATTTAATAAGGCACACACCTGGAGAAAAGTGTGCCACAGTCACATTTGTACTCTCTAGTACCACAAGTTTTGGAATGAGCTTTCCAGTCAGATTGAACTGCATACTTCTTGGAACACTTTTCACACTTCCATTTCTTTTCACCGTGTTTCCGGCTAAAGTGTTTCTTGATTCCGGTTAGATCTCCGAGTGCTCGAGATGGATCGTGATGAACGCATGTTTTTTCGGGGCAAATGTAGACTTTCTTCTTGATGGGTTCTTTTGTGTTCCTTTGCTTTAGCTTCCATGGCAAATTGTGACCTCTACGATGAAGTTGTAGGTTTTGGTCCCTTTGGAATCCTTTGTTGCATATTTCACATACGAATCGGTTTGTTGCCATTAGTGATTTTGGTGATAGAGCCATCACTTCAGCATCTGGATCTGTTTAATAAAATTATTTTATCTGTCAAATTTAATTAGAAAAATATACTACAACCTAAAACTTAGAGTACATTTTTGGACAGTCAAATAATTACCTTTTAGGATATGATTATAGTAATCAAATTTCAAATAGGAATGTATTCATAATGACTTTGGATATATAACACTCAAAGTAGAAAATTAATAAAATAGAGTTATAGACCCTTGTTGTCCCATATATAATGATTTATTAATTACTCAAACCACAATATTATTAGAAAAATCCATTAATTATCCTTATTCAAACCTTAATTAAGCTGTCTATGGTTGAATTATTGGTGTTAATCCATATGTCAATACCAAAGTACTTGATTATATTGAACTTGGAACATCTAAATAATTTCTAACCATGTTAATATATCAAAATGCATAAATGGGAAGCTAAGCACACAAGTTCATCTATCTACTACTAGTATAGAGTCAAAGAATAGGTTATATTGTTTACATATATGTATATGTAATTCCTATATGTATAATTAAGATACCAATTAAGCTAAACAATCTATAAATCTAGCTTTAACTTAACAAGTGTGTGAGTCTGTATATATACGTATACATATACATATACATACATATATATGTATACACATACACTTGGCTAGCTAGATGATATATATATATATATGTACTGATCATACCTGGGGTACCTGGTAAGTTTCTTTTCTTCTTGAAATTAGAGGTTGGTTTAGGACTAGGGTTATTTGGTTCATGAGCAATAGTTGGTGGTGGTGGTAGTTGTTGACTGTTCAGATGATGATGATAATCTTGAAGAGGAATTGGAAACATCTCACCAGACATCATAGCCACAAAGGTTTAATTTGTTCTTGTCTTCTTTTCAGTAGTTAAGATACAGATTAAGATTGGTTGTAGTTTAGCAAAGACTGACTTGAAAAAACAAACAACAAGATTTTCAAAAAACAAAACTAGAATACAAAAACAAAGTAGTGTAAACAAAAACACACAGGTAAAAGATTTATTTGGTTTATTATGTGTATTAAAAACAAAACTTCCAAGAGTACGTAGAACTAGTAGTGTTTATATATGTAGGATTGTGCCAAAAAAGAGCTAAGAAACAATTTTACTTTAAAAACACAAGCTAGATAGCTGAAACAAGAAGCTGATGAACTATATAACCAAACAAAAAAACCACAATAATCTAAAGAGAAACTAACTGTGAGTTACGTTCCAGACAGAAAGAGAGATCTGGTGGAGTTTACTTATAACAACTTAATTGTTGTGTTTTTTGGTGTTTTTATTTATATATATATATATATCACTAATTAACAAAAAAACAAAGACAAGAATATTTTCTCTCTCTCTCTTACTTGTGAATGCTTAATTTGCTTACTCTTCTTCGTCTACTATCCTTTTTATCTTTAGCCCTTATTTTCAAAGAGGGTCAGCCATAGATTTAGCTGCTTATTTGGGCCCCCCTCTCTGTTATATACATATATATATTTATATAAGATATAGATAATTAATGTTATGTGAATTGGCTGCTAGCTGCTTGTAAGTAGAATGTGTAGAGTTTTGTGTCATTTGGAGGTTTTCGAACCTCAAATTCCTATTATCAACACCATGTACTTTTCAAAACATTTAATAATTCTGGTACACGTATATACATGCACAAAACTAGAGAAAGTCTAGCTATAGCTTGGGAAGTGAAAATTTTGCAGTAGTAGTACTATTTGTTTATTATCTTTAAAAAGACCATGAGAAAACAATATAGTCTATAAAAAGGAAACAAAACTCACCTCGATAATGTAATACAATCCCCTAGACAATAGAATTGATTTCTTTGATGCCATGATGATACGTACAAGGTCGTCTAGTAATATCTCTAGTTTAAAAAAAAAGAAAAACAAAAACATTTCCCAAAACCAATAATTTGTTAATTTTTTTTGAAAGGTGAATTTCGTTGGAAACTTCGTGTCGCGATTCGACAGCTAGAGAGCTTCCTCAAAGTAGAAATGTCTATTTCAAATACCCGATGGGGGAAACCCCCTACTAATCCGCCCGAAGGCACGACGATTGATAAGGGTAAACTCTGTCCCCTCAGACTTGAACCTGGGTATACCCAGACCAAGCCCTCATAAAGAGACTCAATAATTTGTTAATTGATATCTTAGATTTCACACATAGGATTTCCGTTTGAAATTTTAAAATCTTTTTAACTTAATATATATCAAAGATGTGTCTATGCGACAAACAACAATGGATCACTTTTAAAACTTTCACCAAGCTAGGATACATAATGGCTGAATGGCGACGTTGTTTGGTTTCGTCGACGTACCACTGACTTTGTATGATGGTGTTAGAAGAGAAGAGATTTGTGGTTATATTTAAGAAAATAGTTGCAACTAGTAAAAACGATTTGGGAATATTGTTTATGTGAAGGTAAACTAGCGATTGATACTTCAAATTTAGTACTTAAAAGAATGGATACATGATTTATATATAAATTGGTTATATAGATACAACTTATAAATTGAAAGTTGTATTTCATATTATATTAATGTAGAATTACATTAGTAAATAGTAAGTAGAATGCCAGTGGGTTGGTGACCCATTGGTAAGGTTTTAGACTTTGAGAAAATCCATCATGGTTTGAATCTCACTTTCTACATTTGTAGGAGTGGATTATTAGGGGGGGTGGGGGTAGAGAGTCCTGAGTTTCATCTCAAGCATGCGTGGTTCGAGCTCCGCATATTCCCCAATTAGATGTCATTGTGGTGTCTCAAATGCTAACTTCTAACTCGCTGTAAAAAAAAATAGTAAGTAGAATAGATCTATCTTGCAATCACGAGTTGAGCCTACAAACAATAATATAATTATCTATACTTTTAGTTAGCATTAACAAATTATTAAAGTTCGTCAAGTATCCATAATCTTAGGTGTAGACTTTCATATTTAATTTATCACACCACTTTTGTCCACACTAAAAATTATGATATTTTAAAAGTTCACACCTTTTTGTATGGATGTATTTGTACACACTTTTAGTTCAATATAGTTTTACACACATAAAAGCGTGACAAATTTTTATAGTTTGTTGACGTTAACTAAAAATGTGAATACTTGTAACATTATTTGTAGTGAGTTAAAATTTTTATAACTAGACATTAGGTATAACACAATCCAAACTCACTAGATAAAACCATATATAAATTTTATAGTATATTGTATAAAGTATAATGTATTACTCCGTATTATATTATGGTGTATTTATCAATATAACTACTGTTTTTGTCATCTTCTTGTGCAAAGAGTCATATTTTGTATAGAAAAGTCATGTAATATTTAGCCGTAAGTGTAGGAGTAGGTTAAAAATGTCATCATCATATTGTTCTCAAGATTTTTAAGACAACCATATTTTGTTTTAAAATGTAGTATGAATCCAAAATTAAGTACGAATCCGTCTTAGTTAATGAATTATGTATAACTTTTATATTTATGCAATAACGACTAGAATTTTTTATACTTATACTCATCAACAAATATAGAGGTTGAAAGGTGCTCGATTTTTCCTTAGCTAGTCAAGCTAAAGTATTTTTTGTTGACAATTTGAGCCATTGAGAATCTTAATTTTAAACTAATAATTAAGTGGTCATTTTCTGATAATTACATAACCAATGTATGATACCAGAATTTCAAACAATGATCGAACTCGTAAAGGAAACACGACATGATGGATCGAGTGATCATACGTACCATTTTAATGAAAATTTTGGCAACTAATTAGTAAAGGATGTAAACTATTGATCTCATAAAACTAATATTATATAATAAAACTAAAAAGAGAATATAAATATACTTTAATTTTCAAAAAAAAAGTAAAGGATGTAAACTATTGATCTCATAAAACTAATATTATATAATAAAACTAAAAAGAAGTGAGCTATTATATATTCATCATATTTGACACATCAATTTATGTTATATTTTTTTGCAAAGTCAAACTTAAAGTTGTGGGATATAGTTAATTAAGAGTGAAAAAGGTTAAAACATGGTTTTAAACTTTTAATGAAAAGTAGAAGGAAAAAAACTTTATTTTATTCCCCATCCATGCAATTGTAGTTCTAAAAAGTGGGGTTCATAGAAAGAAAAAGGGTAAATAATTGATGATGGGATGTAATTTTTTTATTTTCACATGGATTGATTTGAAAAAAAGTGAGTTGCCTTTTATAAAAAATGATTACTACATAATTAAAGATTGGACCTTTAAAAGAACAAGACTTTGAGGAGAGAGAAGAGATTGAGTCCGTGATACCTGTGTCGTGGGGTCTCCAATGGCTTCTTTTGGTCTGTAGATCTGATCGATATGATAGCATATTAGCATTCGACTCCTCCATATATATATTTTTTATATTTTAATCTTTTTAAAGCTTTATGCCATGCATGCCATGCATGTTATGTTGTATGATAAGTCTTTGTGAATTGGGCCCTACTCTCACTCTCTCATCGGATATTGGGCTACATTTCTTTGGTTTGCGTAATATTAGTATTAGTTACAGATTTAATTAAAAAGGTTGTAAAATAACATACCCAACTAACTCGATCGGACCCGAATGAATTTGAATCATGGGTCAATTTATTCGGGTTCGATCCCCGAACCTAATATTTGTATCGTGTGAGAAATATTAACATATAAATATCAATAATTATAAGTATAACTAGATATTTATATATATATATATATATATATATGTATACATATTACATATATATATATATATATATATATATATATATATATATAGTAAAAGGTTCATGTGAGAACTATTTGAATTGAAAATCATGAAACTTTAAATTATAACTTGATGTTTCATATATATATACATAAACAAACCATCTTTTAAGACTAAGAGGAGTGGTAATGGAAGGGAGAAGGGTGACTTGCGCCATGTGGCATGTGGGGTAAAAAGAGTTGCTCTTCAAAAAAGGTGGAAATGGGTGAATTTGGAGAGTGAGGCGACTTGTGCCATGTGGCATGTGAGGTAGGTAAGTGTTGTATATATATTGAGGAGGAAGAGAAAAAAAAATAATAAAAAAATCAGATTTTATGTACTTACCTCGGTCCACGTGATAGTCAAAGAAAAAAAGGGCGACCGTGAGGGTTCGCCTAAAGGGAGGTTTGCCCCATGGGGCGGTGTTTAGGGCGGAAGAGGGGTGACCCCCATGCCACATAAGTATGTTCGCCCTTTTATTTTGTCCACTCCCTTCCGTCTAAGTGTTGAGGATTTTATAATAAACTATGAACGTTATCCTTTTTCTCTTTGTAAGTTCCAAAAAGTAAACAAAATATGCCATAAACAACTAAGAAACAAGAACTTGCAAGCGCGCAGAAGACTTTTGGTGTTACCAATTTCAATGACTAACGTAGTCTAAGTAGTACTCGTAGTATTTTGTTCGTAGTATTTTGTTTATCAGATGGTCAACATAAAGTATAAAATTCCAACTTTTTGTTGGGTTGATTATATAATTTGTGTCAAGAATTATTTACATAAGTTAAAGAGGCCGATTTATATGGACATTTTCTTATTATCTACTTTAATCGATCGGTGTAGATAAATACAGTATATTATTATAATGAAGCATATATAAATAATACTCGTATATAAATTTTATAACGACACATGCATAAAAGTTGAAAACATCACTTTCTAGACAATGACAACAACGAGAAAGACATTTCAACATGAAGGGGTAATTGGTGTCTAATACTACCAACATATAACATAAAGATATGACATCGAAAACGTAACAGAATTAATTGAAGGGATGAAAATAAGTGAGGTAACAGATTATAACGACTTACAAACTTTCAAGATATAAATGAGGTAACAGATTATAACGACTTACAAACTTTCAAGATTATGTAATCAAAAAAATGAAAAATAGAAAAACAAACTTTCAAAATTGAATTATTCCTTCCGGGGAGATGGCAATAAAACTCATATCACATCATTCTAACTCATACTTTTAATCAATTATTTTATACTGTAACATCTTAATTTTATTAACCCACATCTTTTAATTTTTTTGACATCACCAACCCACATTATATTTCAACCCACACAACATTTATTTAATTTTTTAAAAAAAGTTTCACATTTTCAATGGTTAAACGTTTGTCTTCTAGCCATTATAGCTTCAACTAATTCTCAACCCACTATGGCTTCCAAACCCATGAAACATCAACCCATATCCAACCCATATTGTTGGCGGCGGTGTTCCCGCATGAATTGAGTGTAACCCATGCTCCAAACTACATCTAATGTCAACACCTTATAGTTCAATACGAGTATTTCAAATGTACGTAATACTAGTGTACCCATACGATTAAATATGGCAGTAGGACAAAGGTTATCAAGGATGTTAATTATTCTTCATACCCATACCTCAATCCATTTGTAATCTTCATCTCCGTTTCTATTCTTGCCCGGGAGTTAATTTATATATATATATATATCTGATAGGTGACTTAAGTTAAAGTTGAAATATAAAGAGCTTTAAAATTCAAAACATGACACTTGTAATAAAAAGAAAAGAGTAATATATTACATTTGTTTCTTTTGTATAATAACTTACAACATGATTAATGATTTTTTTTATTTTTTATTTTTTAGAACGACATTCTAATCTACTCCTACTTCTAAATTACACGCATGCCTGGGATGAAACCAGGACTCTCGAAAAATCCCTATTAATCCACCCCACAAATGTGAGAAGTGGGACTCGAACCCAGGTGGATCCCCCAAGGTCAAAGACCTTACCATATGATTAGTAAATATGTCTCTAATTATGTAAAGATAATATGGGAGATGACTACATATATATATTATATATATATATATAAGTTGATGATGATGGATCATGAGGTAAATAGTGTTAACATGCAACCCCACACTAGCTAGTAGTACTACACACAACACACTGCTGATCTTTCTTCACGTATGTATGGATGATTGGGTTGGTACCGCCTGATCTGATCCGTCGACCACGTCACCTTTGATTGGTCAATCCCCATCATCTAGCTAGCCCCCCGCCCCCGCTCGCATCAGATGATTGTACCTGCTTTTCCAGTTCTTGGCTATGTCTTGCTTGTTTTCATATATATTTCTCGATATACTCGATCCCTCCAAAATTATGTTGTTGAAGTTTATTACCGATGTTTTTAAAACTCGACCGGTCAAACCGGAAACTGGTGATCATGTGAGCGGTTAAACTGCCTCAACCTTAACTGGTCGGTTTTTTATCGAATCGGTGGAAGTGGGATTATTGTTAAAGCTTTTAGCCTTTTTATCGTAGTTGTTGGCTCGTATTTTTCGACTTAAAACTTGATTTTTTGATTCGTGACTTGAAACATTACTCGAATCGTAAGAATCATGGTATTAGATTATACATATTTTTATGATAATATATCAAGAGGTTGTTATTGTAAAATAAGTATTAAAGTAAAACAAATAGAACAAGATCTTGACCCTTAGATCATGATAAAATTGATGCACAAAGATTCACCAAATACAAATATATATATTGATACACGATAATTTCTTGATGCACGGTGATTTTCAGGGAAGGAAAACCTACTAGTTTATTTATTTTACGTACTTTAATACTTGTTTTATTTTACCTAGAACCAACATATCAATATGAATGATACATATAAAATATAATATTTATATATTAAGCTAAAAACGAAAAAAATACTATTGAGACAAAATTAAATTTTAAAAGCATATACAATAATTATGTTTAAAGTAAAAAAAAAATTCTTTTTAATTGCGACTCGGAAGGTGACTCGCACCAACTCGAAATATGACTTGTAACAACTGACGAGTCTGAAGCAAAGTCGAGTCATTCACCAAATCGTTTCATTTTCACTTTGTTTACACTTGACTGACTCTTACGAGTTTGACAACTATGCATGCTTGTTACTTAAAAGAAAAAATTTCAACAATATACAAAATTTATTTCATAATGTACGGTCTTTTACATTTTCCAATCGCATTGTATAACTGTTGTTTTTTCAAAAATCACAAACTTGCTTTTAGTTATTAAAATATTAGACAGCAAACAAGAGTAAAAAGCGGACTGTAGTAAACTTATACTAGCATGGTACCCGTGCAATGTATCGGTCATGACTGCGACGATCGTGTGGTGGTGCGATGATGGGGTGATGGCGGCGACTATTGGTGGTGGTGGTGAGGATGTCAATTGGTTTAGGTTAATGTAAATGTAACTATTGTAAAGGTGGTGGTGAAAATATTTTTGAAAATACCAAGATATCTGCGTATACTCTGGCGGCGACCGGTGGTGATATGGTACAGTGGCTAGTGGTGGTGGACTAGTGATAATTGATGTAAAGGTAACTGATCTAAAAGAGGTATCGGAAATATTTTAGAAGATAAGGTACTGATGGTGTAAATTAGTTCGTTAGGGGTATGATGGTCATTTCGTATTTATTTTTTTTTAAACTTTTCAACAAGTGTGTATAATTGAACCTTTAGATAATAGTAGTATAAAAGTATAAATACTATTAAATTTCATGAACCCTACAAGACTATTTATGTTTTAAATTACAATTAAGTCTAAACTCTCTTGTCATTTCAATAGATGGATCGGCATTGATATGCCCATTAGCAAACCGAAATTGATGATAGATTGGATTCAAGAGTCCCTCTTACCATCTAAGTTCAAACGAATGTTGGAAACATCTTATTTTGTGTGGTGGTGCATGCAAAAGAAATATATCAAAGGAATTGGCTGGAGTTTAAGAAAATTTTAATACGTTTTCATACATAAGGTAGGGTTAATGTGAGAACAACAAATATGGAGAGAACCGTGAGAACCACTAGTTTCCTTCCCTCTTTCTCCTTTTTGGTGTGGTTTTTTAATTTTTTAATTTTTAATTTTAATTTTTTGATTTTTTTTGTTTTTTATTTTCTTTTAACAAAAACCCATTTCAAAAAATAATTTTTTTGTAAAAAATCATATGGGTTACGTGTTGAAAACGTATGGATACGGTACGGGCGTTGCCCTCATCCGTTCTAAAGGGGTTGTCACCGGACGCATATGAGAATGGTATGGATTTGATGGGCGGCGATCCAAGAGATGGTAGCGGTTTGATACGGTACGGGCGTAGCCCTTAACTCTATGAGCAAAGCCCTTAGAGATGGTTTTTAGTGGTTCTCACCATATATGTTGGTTCTCACTTGATCCCTTCACTATATATATATATATATATATATATATATATATATTTAAATCATATATAATAATAAAATTGAAAACATAAAGTTATTGGTGATTTGGAAGTTTTGGTTGTTTGTAAGAAGGATGATATATTATTGTTGGGTAAAAAGTTTGTGTAGGATGGATGAAAAGCTGATGTGATATGCTGATTATGATGTTTGTTAGATGGACATCTTGAACTGATGTGGACAGTCTTATGAGTAATGAGTTCATCTACTTATTGTGATTATACTCTTTTGTTTATGTTTCGTTATCTTGCCAAATCATTGTTCTAATAAAATTAAGCTGTTAAAAAAAATAAAAAAATAAAATCTCATACTAGTTTCTAAGCGGTCAGTTAATCAAATTTTCATTGACAAACGCTGATTGTAGTTGATAGCCATTATTAAAAAATAAAAAGTAGATAAAGAAATTCGAGGAATGATATGTGGCAACTGCAATGGGTTTCCACAGCAATGTCATAGCTCAATTTAGTGGTCCACCTTGCAACCTCTCCTTATAATTCTGTATTTAAATTCTTAATAATTATAGTAGTATGATGAACAACAAAAGATAAACATTAATCTAGATTTACTCTCATTTAATAATACTAGTTCAACTGCTTTTTTTGTCTCAATATGTGTGGATTTATGTCACCAAATCTATTCTTTGTTATATAAGAAAAATCATAATAAACATAAATTATTCTATACTTCTTAATAAAACTTATTAAATCATATGAGATACTTTTAATTAGGTCTCAATAAGTGTGGATTTATGTCACCAAATCATATATACATGTTTTACTTATTCGTTTTCTTGTGCTAAATTATAAGTTAACGGTTCTAAATAAAAATTACTTATAAACTATTATCCGACAACGTAAAGACATCATTCCATCCATATCTGTTGCATTGATATGTGATCTTTTATTCCCAATATATGTAGATAGAATTCCATAATATTCTCCCAGATTTAATATTTATGCATATAAATAAATTATTATTTTTTATTACTGTAATAAACTAATTTAAGAATAGCCATGTTTGGTATTGTTGGATATATATATATAACATAACACAAGATCACAGTTTAATATAATATGACACCACAAGATTCTCCATGGATAAAGAAATAAATTTACTTCCATAAATCACGTTTAAGTGTAACATTTTTCAAGACCCTACATGCATAGCTTTAACCACTCTAATACATTTCATTACATAATACCATACTAAGTTATAATTTTATTTTCGGTGAAAATAATTGAGTTTATATCAATAAAAAATTAAAAATACACATAAATTTTGTTGATTGTTTCGTGAATGCGGTTTTTATAAGCATTTTATACATTATTGGATCATTGTTAACGTCTTAAATAATGATGCTCATTGTAGGCAGCTCATTGTGTTATAACTTATAAGTAACCCATAAAGACACAAATCGATGATAACCGCAAACAAGATATTAGCCAAAACACGCTAAAACTTTTATTCAAGAAAAACTAACTCAAAACTCCAATATTCGGTGTTCATAATCCTTAACCCTAACTCGGTTCGGTGTGTACATAATCCCTACCATAGCACGGTATATATAGACTAACCAAGACATGTTAGACTATAACTAGGATTCCACTAATTATCTAGACACATAATTAGCAAACACAAATAAGGAAACTATTAACTAATCCTATTTGAGTAGAACTTGGACTACACTCCAATCCTTATTGTTGTAGAATTTGATCAACGCATCTAGCCATAACCAAGCTCAGTACGTAAATTCGCAAACAATCCATACGAATAAAAGAACATGTATCAAATGGTATTGAAGATCATTTTTTTTTAATTAAAACATTATACGGTATATAAACCACAAATATATAATTATGTATTTAAATAATTATCATTCTAATTAAAACTGTAAAATAGTTCAACTAACCCTTGCATAGTGAAATTGTAAGTAATTGTAAATAAAGTAGATTGATACTTTCCCCAGTGCTTGTTGTTTGCAACATTAGTTAAAACCGAGTAAACGAGTAATTATAGGTGAGAGTGATCAGTGAGACCACCTATTTAAAAATGACGTGTTTTTATTTTATTTTTTTCAAAACATATACGATCTAAAGAGGATGTTTTTATAAATGTTTTTATAAATGTTTCTGACCCCTTTTTTTTATAACATTCTTCAAAAATTTCAAATAACACTTTTGAAAGTAAAGGTTAAATTTGGACATTGGAGTCATTGGAAAGGAATAATAAATATTTTTTTTTACAAACATGGTTATTATATAAAAAAGAAAAAACAAATAACAAATAAATAAGTTAAAAGTTAAAATTAATTACCCCTTTCGCTCGAACCGCTGTGCTAGCCACCGAATACCTCTACCACCTGCACATCCAACCCAACCCACCCGAGTGATGAGAGATCAGAGAGTCTAATTTGTTGGTGGTTGTTTGGCTGTTTGCAATACATTTTTTTGTATTAATTTAATATTTATCCAATTTTCAATAATTTATTTGAGAATGAGAATTTTATTGGCGAATGATTCTACATATAAAATCGAATTATTTATCAAAATAAGGTTGTTAATTGATACATTGCCCTGCGCAAAGCTGCAAATGGCCAAACAATTTGCACCTTTGGGAACATCCCACACATGGGCTCGTCACATTCTTACATGCTCCTAAAATGGCATCCAATGCTAGCTATGTATTCTTGCGTTTACCTAATTTTAAACTAATGTTAGATAACTTAGGAACATTAACAAGGCTATAAGGAGTGGGGCACTTGCAAAGGGGGGGGGGGGGGTGACATTTGGCGTCACGTCATCATGGGGAAAGTGTAAGAAAAAGAGGGGAGTGGGGCTACTTGCAAGGGGTGGGGGACTTGTGACAAGTGTATATAGGTAATTGGTTGGGGAGTGTTAAAGTAAGAGAGAGAGAGGGGGTTGATAGAGAAGTCAAAGGATGAAGTGGGCGAATTTTTTTTTCCGCCTTGAGGGATTTTTGGGCGCAATCAAAGAGGAGGGGTGGTGTAGCGGGCGAATTTTGGGCGAAAAGGAGGGGGAATTCGCCCCACTCCGTAGAGTCTAACGGTTAACACCACCACTCCAAGTGGTGTATGAGGCTGTCCAACGTCCGATTCATTCTTCAAAAAATACTAATTCTTGTCAGATCTATATCAAAGCCACATCGATCAAGGACTAATCTTAAGGACTAGTCTAAGACCCATAATTTATATCAGTAATCTTTTAAACACCTCACACCCCCCTTAAATATTCACTTGTCCGACTAGTTACCCAAAGATGAGTGAGAGACTAATCATTTCTAATGGTGTTCACTCATCCCTTAGATAAACTTAGATAAAGACGAATGGTGAGACAAGAGGGAGACGAAGGCATTGGGCATCCCCTCATACTCCATATTTAATTCGTAATAATAAACTTAAAAAACTATATAACACAATACCCAAATGACCAATCCTAGAATTAAAGAAAATAAATGAAATCAAACGACCCGAATGACCCTGACGACCCCATTTCTTTTCCAAAGTGAACTAGACGACCTTAACAATCCCATAACCACATTATTCTTATAATCGTCGACCTCAACAACTCCGAGAGAAAGCTCATCACTTTGTCCACCCATCACTATAACTAATTAACACACTTATATTTTATAGTTTATCTTATATTAATAGTTTATCTTAGCCTATTTGTAGTAGTTATTACTCGTAATAGTTTATCTTATATTTGAGTTATATATAGTTTATCTTAGCCTATAAATTATATAAGATTTTAACATTTGCATTTTGATCGTATACTCGTTTGAATTTAAACATACTTTTAATTACATTATATGTTATAATTTCCATCCAATTTGATCAAATGCTTTTATAATAACTTGTTACGCCAACTGCTCACGATTAAGTTAGATAACAGACACTTACTGAGCCAACTACTCACGCTTGAGCATCCAGCTACCTCATCGGCGTCACACCTAACCTACTCGCGACCATTTGCCACCATCCACAAAATTATAATTTTTTAGAAAGTTTCGTTGATACATGTGTCAACAAATAAGTTGTAATGAAAAAACAAATATATTATTACTATTATTGTTGTAATGAAAAAACAAAGACTATTTTAATGGTGTAATTTTCTATGAACTCTAACAAAACAAAATAACTCAAATACTCTATATGGAATGACTCATTGGTGAAAGGTCACCTCTAAACTGACCAATATAACCGCATGGAGCTCTTAGGTGCGGGAAAACCATCTGTCTAAAAAATCGAGCCTCTGATCTCAAATCTCTTATCATTGGCCAATATTTGATATGACTAAAATTGTTTACAAATAACTATAATGATTTTTTTGTTAACAAATATATCTATAATCTATACTTATATATTATCATATAAAATCCTAACCTTCATGCTGAAAAGTTAAATTTTTGGGACATGTGAAATAAAATTATACCTTTTATGAAATAATTTACATTATCAGTTACTTAGTTATCTTCTAAAATATATTCACTACTCGCTAAGGTTAATTATATTTACATCAATTACATATACCATCCGCCGCCACCATTACCACCAGTCGCCGCCACCCACAACAAAAAGTTAAACTACCTAATTTGCCCCTCTATTTATGTTTAATCCTAACAACCTGTTAGATTTAAAATAGTGTTTGATTTGTATGTTTTGATGTAATTGTACATTTGGTAAAGTGAGGGGGTCTAGATGTAAATAGCTATCCTAGACTAGTACAAATACCCCCCCCCTTCCTTACTTTTATAACCTTTGACACTTCTTAATACCAATCATTCTTTTATCCTTTCTCTAACTCACACTCATATCTATACAAAGGTTCACTTATATACATATATACAGATAATCATGAATTTCATTGTTTTACATGTGGTATCAGAGCATAATCAGTAAATCTGAACGATCCATGGCTGATTGTGTCTCGATTTGGCTGAAATTCATGTGTTTTATCCCGTTTTTGACATTTACGGATCGATCCGCAAATGTTCACTGTTCATCGCACCAAAATCCCTAAATCTCTTTGTTTCTTTGTTTTTGTTCTTTATTTCCTAGTTAGATTCGTTCATTTCACTGTCTAGTTACTTAATCTTCCCTTTTCCATCCTAAAAACATCAAAATCATAGCTCAAATCGTCATTTTCCCTTCGTTTTTGAGATTTGCGGATCGAGTTCAAGATCTGCGGATCAAGTCTAGATTTGCGGATCGTACTAAAAGACAAAAAGTTAGTGGGGGACAAGGGGACATAATAGTACACCGTACTGTCTAAATGGAATATTCTCTGACATTCTCGGATTGTGTGTGCCACCTTATTTCCTTTGTCCTTATCCTCTTTTGTCATTTTTTTTTCCTTTTTGTCCTTATTATCCTTTTACCTTTCTAAATTATAAATCCAATATTATTAGATAGTGTTGTGGTAAGTACATGATCGTTCGCAGGGACGCTTGCACTACCTAGCCTAATAATGTGTGTAATTCTAGCGGTTGGGGTTGTCACGATTTCCTATTAAACTAATGCAAATAAAAAGTAAATAGAAGCCGCAACCGCTTATTCAGCGAGAGGCTTAATCTGAAAAATAGTTGAAAAAGCAAATAACAGTAATAAAATTAAAATACTTGTTTGGCATCTCCGATCTCATGGTACGACCAGATTACTTATCCTATCCATTTGCTAGACTGTTGGAAAACTTAATCACGGCTCAGATTCTCGTTAGATTCACTTTGCCTAAGTAACTAGTGTTGTCCCTAGACTCACACTACTATTTAAACAAATTCTCGTTAGATTCATTGTTTAAGCTTTAATCACCTAAGCCTGTGTTACTAATCCATCTTTTAATATACCCAGCTCTTAAGCTATGACCAGATAATAATTCCCTCCGGTGACCACAGTGCACGTTTCCATGTCACTGGATCGCGTCTGACATTGTTAAGCATCATGTTCAATTTATTCTAATTATTATGGTTCTGGATCCCTCAGTTATAAGTGAATCACCTTTTACTCCTAGTTATAGACCGACTAGTGTTTTTCATCTTTATGTATTAATCCTAGTGTATGATTATAGACCGATCATCATAATTAAATTAATACATGCAGATATAGAACCTATAACAATATGAAGAACTCATAAAACATGGATCTACGATAAACAGTAAACACAATCCAAAGATCTAACAAATAAAGTAAAATAAATAAACGTCTACATGACCACATTGATCCAAACAAGTATTCAGCCTCCTAGCCTGACATTATTAAAGGAATAACAAAGTCTGAAAAGATGAAAGACATTGTTTACCAACTGAAAGTAAATAAAAGAGATAGATCTAGGTAGAAGATGAAGATCGGAAGGTGTTAGAAGCTCCAAAACCTCCTTGGAATCTGCAAAGTCGACCTAGCGTTTGTATGTGGTGGCTAGGGCTGCTGAATCGGCTCTCTCTCTTGGTTTTGAGGGTTTCTTAGACTATAAATAGGCTGAAAGTCGGTTGCTGAACTGGGCCGCCCAGCGGCGCTGGAGATGGGCTCCAGCAGCGCTGGCAAGGGTGCCAGCGGTGCTGGCAGCTCCTGCTGCACTCCGATTTGCTTCGTTCGACTCCCGAATCGCCTCCTTGTGTCTTGTAACTTCATAGGCCTCCATGTTGAGTTGATTGATGCCATTTACCCTCACTCGCATCTTCCGTGAACCTGTATTTATATCGAATCCATTAAGTACCAATAGTTTCGGAATATTAACTCATTTAAGCATTGAAATGCGGTCTTATGATGGGGGAATTTATCACAAAATGAACGCTCATCAGATCCTTTTTTCCTTATACCATACTAAGGAAAGGAAACTTTGAACTTTCTAAGTATACGATCCGAGTTTCTCTTTCTTGGATCCCTTGTTGAAGTTTTGTGGTGTTAAGTATTGGATCCGAGTTTCAAAATTTCGGATCACCTTTTTCCTCATAACATTTCAAGGAAAGGTTACTTTGATCCTACTAAGTACTCGATCTGATTTTCTCATTCTCGGATCCTTGGTTGAAGGTTATTTGTGGTGACTAAGTGTTTGATCCGCATTTCTCATTTGCGGATCCGCATTTCTACATTTTCGGATCCTATACTTGTGTATTTCTGTCTCACTTTACATCATGTCTACTTCAAGAGAAGCTTTGGCTCTCGGTGTAACCATTGAAGAACCGACAACGGAAAAAGTGCGTCGTCATGAGAATCGTGATTGTTCGTGTAGCTTCAATTTCTTTTCATCGAAACAACATGTTCCATGTGTAGTTGTCCATTTTGAAGAAAAACAAGCTATTGTAGCTAAATTTCAAGCGATCATGGAACATAACAAACATCTTCAACTTGAAAACAACCAATTTAGATCTGAAAACAACCAACTCAAATCAGCAAATGATCTCACTTTGCAAGACATAGTTGTCATCCAAGCTGAAAACAAAGAGCTCAAATCAGCAAATGCTCTCATTCTGGGGAACATCGAAAACACCCAAAAGGAAAATGATCGTTTGCAAACGAAGACAACAATCTTTAAAAGCATGAAATTTTTCAAAATTGCTAAAGGCTTGGTTTATGAGAATCGGTGTCTCAGAGATGAACTCAAAAAGTTAAAATCTGTGACATCCGTTTCAAATGAAGGTTGTTGTTGTCAAAACAATTCAAAAGCTCTAAATAAGAAAGAGATCAAGTCATCTCTCAGGTTGGTTGGTACTTTTGACAGATTAGAACGAAAAATTGTTTCAATGCGAAGTAAAACTTTTAATCATTTTTCGGAAAAATCATCACCAAACCTTGTTAAATCAGTTGAGACACCGCCGGATATCCCAAATAAAGTTGAATTCACACCTGATGTCAAAGCCAAAACCACTAAGACAGATACCCCAAAACCCAAAGTATCTTACTCACCAAACTACTTCTACAAGAAACCAAAACTCTCTACCAAAAGCAAGAAAAACTCTTCTCAAAAACCAAAAACCCCAAACAAAACACCCTCCAATCAACAACGACAATCAAATCCACAAACCAATAGAAATATTCAAACTAAAGCACCTGTACCCAAACAATACATTCCTAAAACCACGAACAAAATGTCCAAACCTCCGAATCAACAACCAACCACAAAAACCAATGCAAACAATAAATTTAAAACCACTACACCAAAGCAACACACCCCATCCACTTTTTATCCTTCACGAAAGAAGCCACACACAATGAACTACCACCATTGTCAAGTTTTCAAAGATCCAACAACAGGAACCATTCGTCTCAAGGACGAATATGGATGGTTCGCTCACAGTCAACCCAAACCTTCCACATCAAAAACACCTAACACAAAACACCCTCAAAATCCTCCAGGCCATCAACAAAATCTTCGTCACCAAAAAATGAACAAAAACAGAAAGTTGATTCAAAAGTTTTCACTAATGGTCAAAGTTCTTCTACTTCAGGTGACAAGCACTTAAAAGGAGGAAATTTTTGGAATTCAAGAAAAAGTTTTAATTCTCCTAGTGTCAAGAATAATGATATCAAGTTTCCTTCTGTTGGTCAAAAATGGATTTTGAAAAAGTGTATTAATTCTGAGACTAGTTCTAAACCTATCTGTAAGCTGCGGGCAAAACTTTTGTTCCAAAAATTCTCTCAAAGTAAGTCGTTGTGAAATGGTTTGTACATGTTTCTGTATACAGCCCGTACAAAACTTGTCTAATTGAGACGTTACTTCATAATTAAACCTTTTCATTCTCCGTTTAGGCTTTTAATCATTGTTGCATGATGAACACGTCACACATGTTTATCATGAGGGGGAGCAGAGTTTAAAAGATTGGTTCTCCTTTTAATGTGCAACTTGTATAACAAAGTTTAAAAGATTGGTTCTCCTTTTAATGTGCAACTTGTGTACTTCATGCTATGTTTGAGGGGGAGAATCTGAGAGAATGCATGTTCTGAGGGGGAGTGTGTATCTTTATGCTATGTTTTAGGGGGAATTTATCAATTCTGCATGCTTATTTGTTTCTTTATGTTTCTTGTTTCATTTTTTATTCTTGTGTGTTTGTTGCCTATTTCCTCTGATCGAAAAACCAAAATACAAAATTTGAAAAACCAAGAAAATGATTCCAAAAAGATTTTATCTCTTAACTTTTAGTCTTGTTTTTAAAAGTTTTAATTCTTTAATTTCTGTTTTTTGTTTTTACTTTTATTTTCTAGTTATTTTATCTTTTCTTGTTTTAGTTTATGTAAGGTTGATTTTGGATAGATTTATATAAAGATTTGTTTATGATATAAATATTGTTACTTGTTTGAATCTTGATCATACATGAACATCAAGATTCTAACAAGTAACAATATTTATATCATAAACAAATCTTTATATAAATCTATCCAAAATCAACCTTACATAAATCTACCTTCCATTAAAAATCTGTAACTACACATACATCTATATTTATATCCATAAAATATATATAGATTGAGATTGAGATTGAGACTGAGACTGAGACTGAGACTGAGACTGAGACTGAGATTGAGATTGAGATTGAGATTGAGATTGAGGTTGAGATTGAGATTAAGATTGAGACCGAGATTGAGACTGAGATTGAGATTGAGATTGAGACTGAGACTGAGATTGAGATTGAGATTGAGATTGAGATTGAGATTGAGATTGAGATTGAGATTGAGATTGAGACTGAGACTGAGACTGAGACTGAGACTGAGACTGAGACTGAGATTGAGATTGAGATTGAGGTTGAGATTGAGACTGAGATTGAGATTGAGATTGAGACTGAGACTGAGACTGAGATTGAGATTGAGATTGAGATTGAGATTGAGATTGAGATTGTTGAGATTGAGACTGAGATTGAGATTGAGATTGAGACTGAGACTGAGACTGAGACTGAGACTGAGACTGAGATTGAGATTGAGATTGAGACTGAGATTGAGATTGAGATTGAGATTGAGATTGAGATTGAGATTGAGACTGAGATTGAGATTGAGATTGAGATTGAGATTGAGACTGAGACTGAGACTGAGACTGAGATTGAGACCGAGACCGAGACCGAGATTGAGACTGAGATTGAGATTGAGATTGAGACTGAGACTGAGACTGAGACTGAGACTGAGACTGAGATTGAGATTGAGATTGAGATTGAGATTGAGGTTGAGATTGAGATTAAGATTGAGATTGAGATTGAGATTGAGATTGAGATTGAGATTGAGATTGAGATTGAGATTGAGATTGAGATTGAGATTGAGACTGAGACTAGACTAGACTGAGACTGAGACTGAGACTGAGATTGAGATTGAGATTGAGGTTGAGATTGAGATTAAGATTTTGTTGAGATTGAGATTGAGACTGAGACTGAGACTGAGACTGAGACTGAGACTGAGACTGAGATTGAGATTGAGATTGAGGTTGAGATTGAGATTAAGATTTTGTTGAGATTGAGATTGAGATTGAGATTGAGATTGAGATTGAGATTGAGATTGAGATTGAGATTGAGACTGAGACTGAGACTAGACTGAGACTGAGACTGAGACTGAGATTGAGATTGAGATTGAGGTTGAGATTGAGATTAAGATTTTGTTGAGATTGAGATTGAGACTGAGACTGAGACTGAGACTGAGACTGAGACTGAGACTGAGATTGAGATTGAGATTGAGATTGAGATTGAGATTGAGATTGAGATTGAGACTGAGACTGAGACTGAGATTGAGATTGAGATTGAGATTGAGACTGAGATTGAGATTGAGATTGAGATTGAGATTGAGATTGAGATTGAGATTGAGATTGAGACTGAGACTGAGATTGAGATTGAGATTGAGATTGAGACTGAGATTGAGACTGAGATTGAGATTGAGATTGAGATTGAGATTGAGATTGAGATTGAGATTGAGACTGAGATTGAGATTGAGATTGAGACCGAGACCGAGATTGAGACTGAGATTGAGATTGAGATTGAGACTGAGACTGAGATTGAGATTGAGATTGAGATTGAGATTGAGATTGAGATTGAGATTGAGATTGAGATTGAGATTGAGATTGAGATTGAGATTGAGATTGAGATTGAGACTGAGACTAGACTAGACTGAGACTGAGACTGAGACTGAGATTGAGATTGAGATTGAGGTTGAGATTGAGATTAAGATTTTGTTGAGATTGAGATTGAGATTGAGACTGAGACTGAGACTGAGACTGAGACTGAGACTGAGACTGAGATTGAGATTGAGATTGAGGTTGAGATTGAGATTAAGATTTTGTTGAGATTGAGATTGAGACTGAGACTGAGACTGAGACTGAGACTGAGACTGAGACTGAGATTGAGATTGAGATTGAGATTGAGATTGAGATTGAGATTGAGATTGAGACTGAGACTGAGACTGAGACTGAGATTGAGATTGAGATTGAGATTGAGACTGAGATTGAGATTGAGATTGAGATTGAGATTGAGATTGAGATTGAGATTGAGACTGAGACTGAGACTGAGATTGAGATTGAGATTGAGATTGAGACTGAGACTGAGACTGAGACTGAGACTGAGACTGAGATTAGATTTCTAGATCTAAGATCTGAATTTGTGATCCGGAGAGTGGGATTGAGATTGAGATTGAGAGTTTGAGATTGAGATTATACCCATCCGGTTAAGGCTTCCACTACGGTGGATCTAACCATATTTTTCACTTTTGGGCCGGAGGTCCCTTCCACCTCGGTGGATCTGGAAGCAGCCTCCCTACCGTTGAGTAGGGGTAAGGTCTGTCTACATCTTACCTCCCCCATAGCCCGGCTTATGTCGGGATTGGGTACCTTGTTGTTGTTGTTGTTGTTGTTGTATCATCGCATCATTCATCATCATCATCATCATCATCATCATCATCAAATGCCATCTGATCTCAATCTTAAAAAGGTACAACTCATACATGAACATCAAGATTCTAACAAGTAACAATATTTATATCATAAACAAATCTTTATATAAATCTATCCAAAATCAACCTTACATAAATCTACCTTCCATTAAAAATCTGTATCTACACATACATCTATATTTATATCCATAAAATATATATAGATCAAAAATCAATCCTTTCCCAAAAAAATATGAAAATATATACATAACAAATCTAAAACCCATTTCCATAACCTATACCAAGCATCACCATCCAAAACCACCCACCAGAATTTGGTCGGAGTTTTAAACCCATAACCGATCTCCGGGGTCAACGGTGGCAGGTGAAGGCGGAGAAGGCGGAGAGTTGGGACACACACCTTGAATGGAAGAAAAAATCAAGGCCACCCACCACAACCTCGTCGGGTGGTGATGGAGATGCATTGGTGGTTCACGGTGGTGACTGGACGACACTGGTGGTTCACGATGTTGTCTGCGCGGAGAAGGCAGTGGTGGTTCATGGGGGTTACTGTGCGGAGGCGGCTATGGTGATGGTTTTTTATTTTCAGATCTGGTAGATTTCAAATACAATGGGTGATGATGATTTAAAAATTTTAGATATGGTAATCTTCTTGTATTTGGATGACTATTGATTTAGTTTGTCATCATCATCTTCTAAGATTCTTTTTTTTCTTTTACTGACTACGACTCACACACCATTCTCCATATCAATTGTTGATAATACTATTATTTGAGTATTTTGTTAGTTGATTTGCTTGGAAATAGTATTTGATTTATTGAAAAAAAGAAAAAGAAATGAAAGGCAGATAAGGTATCGAAGAAGATGATGATGACAAATTGACAATAGTTCAATGTCTTGTTTCATGTTTATGTAATTTGTAAATGATAAGTTTGTTGAATATAGATGAAGAAAAGGGATGAATATATAGATGTGAAAATATGATGGATTTTCAAAGATCTGGAAAAAAAAAAGGTTGGAGATGATAATAGAGGTTGGGGATGATAACAAAGAAAATGACTATCATACCCTCGGTGTGCAGGTCACGTGACCGCCTACTTAACGTCTGTTTGGGTGGTGGACTAAACTTGTTAACGGAATTTCATACTCAAGGATGAAAACGTAATTTCGTGTACTCAGGGATGGTATATGAAAGTTGGTACAAACCACAGGGACGAAAAGTGTAATTAACTCTTTTTATTATTAATTTTATTTATTTGAAGTTTTATTTGTGTTAACTATTTTTTGTGTGTTCTAGTCTCGTTTAATTTTTCTGTTTGATTATAATCGTTTAAGCCCACGTCCATTTTATCATTACAAAACCGAGAAGCCCATTTCAATAGCAAAAACCCAAATATGTGAACAAGCCCACACCCATCTGGTGATCTGCTTACCCACGTAGGTCTTTTGACCCGGATCCAAAGTCGGTTTAAATATAAGGAGGCTCCGAGCGGGAAAACATTTGCCCTTCTTTCTCTCTAATAATTCTTTTTACTTTATTTTTTAGGTTTAGAATAACCGAACCATCATGTCGTACAGATCATATCCACTTCACAAATCTTAATTAACTTTAACAATAAAAGGATTTAGATCACTATTTGAAGGTTCTTGATACATATTAACTCTTTCTTTCCAATAGATTCATCCCAAATCAAGGTTTGTTTTCGAATTTCAGTTTATGTCCACCAAGTGTTTGATGAAATTCCTCAACGAATTTTTATGTGATTTTTGATTGATTTATGTGTTAGATGCCATGTTTAGGTTGTTTGATTGAATTATACGTGTTTATCTGCCCTTTCATGCACTAAAATTGATTAATTTTGTGTTCTTGTAATTTCTGGGTTCGGTACCCTTGACATTTTCCCAAATTACCCTTGAAGATTTGAAGATTCTGGGTAGGATCAGCATTTTTTCTTGAATTTTTCCAGATTTTCTTCAAATCTTCATGTGATCCGCATTTCTTCCTAAACTTACCCAGATCTTCATTTTTACCCATATTTCCAA
>CM067169.1:96351013-96383074 GCA_034093135.1 Erigeron breviscapus
CTACAAACAGCCTGCTTGTGATCTTGAATTCTTTGACAGCAAGTTTGCTGAACTCACTCCTCCAATGAAAAAAGGTACTTTTCTCTTCTTATCCACACTTGTACATAAGAGCACCCTCTGGTGTGGATGCTGGCACAATAATTATTCAAGAAATCACCAAGGCTGCAAAGAAAGCCAAAAAGGCCCGATCCAAGTCTTCCAAGACTACTGTTCCTTTATCATCTGCTGCTGATGTTCCCAAAGAAAAAAAGAAAGCAGCAAAATGTGTGACGATTAAGGGGTTAGAATCCTCTCAGCTGTCTCTCATTGATGAGGAAGAAACCTCTACTGCTGAAGAGAACATAGAGCAGCACCATGTTGAATCAGAGGCCCTTCATTCTCCTTCCCCTCTCAACTTCTCTATAGCTGAAAGAGAAGCAGTCACTGCTGATCAACCTGAAGTACAAGCTGCTGAAGATGATATTGGAACTGGAAAGGATGTGATAAGTATTGAAGGTGCTAGTGTTAATGTTGAAACAGTTGAAACTACTGGTAGGAATGTAGAAGTTGTTGAAGATGATGGTGTTGATGATGAAAGTGATTTAGAGTTGGGCGATTTTGTTGCTGATGAATTTCAGCTGGACTCTTATAACTATGCTGATGAAAAGGAGGCCAGCGATATGGAAGTGGAAAAAGATGAAGAAACTGTTGAACCTACTGATGTAAATATCTCTAAAGAAGTTCAAGTCACTGAAACCACATCTGCAGAAGCTGAAACGGAGCCAACAGTTCTCACTGCAAGGCCCAAAACTCCACCAGTACAACCAGTGAATACCATGCTGTCTCTGGGCATGCCTTCTTCCTTTCAAGCTATTCCTGGTTGTAAATCTGTTATGCCCAAAGAAGTGGAGTCTCTTCCAAAAGAGTTGGGTACTTCTTACTCTAAAAACTCTTCTAGCAGACTAGAAAGGGTAGAGCATCAATTAAATGATCTCACCAAAGCTGCCAATCTTGCTATTGAATTGAAGGATAAGGAGTCTGACAGGCTGGTTTCAATATTGACCAGCTGGTACAACAAGCAAAATGAGAATAGCAAAGCTATAGACACGCTGAAAGATAACACAACCTCCATAGCTGATGCTCAAGACAAAATAAATGCCATAACAAATATTATCAAGCGTGATCAGCAAATTATTAAATCTGGTGCCTTGTCACTGATCAAATGTGCTAACTCAACCAGCTACTCAGCAAAGAAGGCAGCCTCTACCAGCAAATCTACTGCTGCTAATGTAAAGAAGCTGAGTTATCTCATCTCCCCTCTGACAACACAAGTTGAGAACAACACCTAGGCTATCCAAGCCTTAGAAAAGAAAGTTGCTGATCTTCCTGTTCCTTCAGTTACTTTTACTGAGGTCGATCGTCAGAGGCAAATGAACTTGGAGAAGGAAGTAGTTGAAATCAAAAATCTGTTGGCCTAGCTGGTAAATCAACAATCTAAACAGCCAGCGACTGTGGAAGTTGTTATTAACAATACAACTTCCAAGGGGGAGAAAGTTGACGCTGCTGTTCTAGACTTGGTTGGTGAAGCAGTGAACAAAGATCTTGAGAAAATATATGAAGAATCTGCTGAAGAGGTTTTGGAAACGGATAATGCTGCCACTGACATGGCGATTGTGGCAGTTAGTGATGAAAAGGAAAGTGAAGTTCCCCCTGCTGGTGTTGAGGGGGAGTCTACTGGAAAAGAAATTGTAAGTGTTGAAGTTCCCCCAGCTGGTGTTGAGGGGGAGCAACAGATAGTTAATACTAATGTACCTCCTGCTGCTGTTGATGAGGGGCACATTGAAGTCTTTGATGATATAGGGGAGCAGTTTGACCCCAAAGAACTCAAAGCAGCATGGGAGGACAGATTTGCTGATGAGATGGCCACTGACAGATCCAAGGAAGTCCTTCCAATTTTTCATAAATGATATCTGGGAAATGCTGAAATTACTCCTCTCTCTGATTCTCGTCGAAAACAGCTCACTGATTCTGGATTCTTCAAGAAACCTCCCACCACTCTTCCAGCAGAACAAGTGATCGCTACTTCATCTTCTCTTCCTGCTGCTCAACTACCGATCCAATCTTCAGCAGGTCATCAACACCAAATGATCGATATTTTGGCACTGACTGCTGATGGAAAAACTCAAGAAGAAGCTATCAAGGAGCTGGATAGGATTAAGGAAAATCAAGAAAATGAAAGAAAGAATCTTGAGTATATCAAGCAGCTACCTCTCCTTGAAAAAGATCAGTTGGATGGTGAGCAAAGAATGCTGCTGAATCGGGTGGTGCTGAAGCTCTATACAGACATAAGCATACAGAAGTTGAAAAGCAACTCAGCGAGAAAAGAGCCAAGTTTGAAGAAGAAAAGGCTAAATGGTTGAAGCATATGGAGGACAGAAAGAGGCCTCAAAAGATTGTTGCTGCTGAAGCCTTTCGTGCTGAAATGGGTCTTAAGACCAACTTGAAAATCTTAAGAGAAGGTGCTGACAAGCCAATCAAACTTGAAGGGGTCAAACCAACCACCTTGGGTGCCTCTGAGTGGTTTGAAGTTTACATGCTGGTGAAAGACAAGAAGGCTGTCAGCTATGAACAACTCCAAAATATGCTCAAGGAATATTTTAAGAAGGCCAGAGAATATGAAACCAAGTTCAAGGCTGACTTGCCTATGTTAAGGCAAGTCTTTGGTACTCCAGCAGCCATTACCACTTCAGCAGGAAGAAGGATTCAAAGAAAGAGGAAAGAAGAGCATCGAACCATAGCTTTTGACCTTCCTCCTATCACTGGTGATGCCTTGCTGAACACCAGACTTCCTCCCAGAAGCCTCTTTGAGGAAGGGAGAGTGATAGAGAATCCTGCTGGCATCTTCTTCACAAACTTTCAGAACAATCAACTGTTCTTTCGCCTTGCTGAAATTGAAAAAGCGTCAACTGGTGGTTCTTCCAACTGAATATTACCTTATATGGCAAAGGTACAGTTGGTACCAAAACAAGGGTTTTCTCTTTCATACCCGTTTTGGTAAAGAAGACAAAGGCTCCTGTATCCAAGTACTTCGAGCAAATGAGAAGTCGACAACCACCTATCTATCGCTATCATTGTAAGGTTGTGCTGCCCTAATTCCTCCCCTATATAAAGCAACACAGCCGCATCGTTTACACTTTGTGTTTGTCACCACAAGTGTGTGTCACTTATTATTTCTTATAATTGTCTTAGTTTTCTAGTTTGTCTAAAACTAAACAATTATATTGTTCTTGTATTTTTCTTGTAAGACAAGTTGTAATATCGACCATGTATTCACTGTTTAATCAATGATACATATGATTAGACTTGCATAGTTTCTTGTACTTGAACTTTATTCTTGTTCTTGCTCTTACTTTCTGTTCTTATCTTCTTGTCTAGATTAATTATATTATAAGTGTGCAATTCGTGGACTGTCAAAAGAAATGAGAAAAGATCATAAGTCTGGTGAAGAAGAAGATTTTGGGGGTGAACCTATGATTCAGATTGTGAAAGACATTTTTGGGCCAAATGTTGTTCTGGCTGAAAAACAACAGGAATACATTGATGAGGGCTACTTCTTTAAGAACAAGGCAAGACCGATTGATATCAACTTCAAACCTACAAAAGCAGCTGCTTACAAAGCAAGATTTCTTAAAGAGCGTGCTTACCCCATCTTCCGTGGTCCTACAAAAGTCACCAGCAGCACACCACCAGAAATCATGTCCATGTATAAGTTCAAGGACCCCATCCAAGCTCAAGAGTATAAAGACTTGATTGAAGAAGCGAAAAGATTATTTCCCCCTGTCAATCAAGATCAATATAAGTACAGAATCAAACGCATCATCAGTGTACAGATGAGACAGAAAAACTTCATCAAGTGCCCTTGTTTGTAGTAAGAAGAACCGACATGAAAAGATATCAATTCACAGAATACCACTTCATAGATAATCTCATCTATCTCTACAAGCATTTCATTCATTCCATGAAGAAAACTGATGCTGATCAGAAAGCCTTTGATGCTGTTAAGAGATTCATATCAAGTTGTATCCAATATGCTTCTCTTAATGACTTTCAGATAGGGTTGGAGCTCCAAAAGAGAAAGATTAATGTGCCCTATCCTGATCAGTCCTTGTACTCTGGTGACATTGAGAAACTAAGCATTGGCCATATCGTTCTGTCTCCGGAAAATGGTGTTGTGTTCATTAATAGCCTTGGCAAGAAAATACTCATCAGATTCACCAAACTAACCAGTTACTGAGATGGGACACTCGAGTACTGCAAAAGAGTTCTGGAATGCATTGCCGGAGATGAAAACAATCCTAACACCAAACGAACACTTGAAAAAGCTGTGCTAGAAAATTCAAACCAGACTCCACAAGAGAGATGATATCAGAAATCTAAGAGAAGCCAAAAGAGCCACACCAAATGAGAACGTATGTTATGTTAAAGGAGGTTGCTGGATCAGATATGCACCCACCAATGTCCCTGGTCAACACAACACACACATCCATCAGACTATGCTGACAACCTAAGACCTCCACCAAATAAACCACCAGGAGAAGGATGGGTGTGGCATCTGTTTGGGGTCAACATTCATAGTTAGGATCCTGACTTAAAGATTACTAATGATAATTGCAATTGCTTTCGAATATTATTGTGTATTTTGCAGGATCCTGATATCAGGATAACTATCCAGGATGTTGAGGAATATTCTAAAGGTCGAATATATGATTTCAACGATTCGAAGATATTATTCAGTTTATCAAGGAAAATCAAACGTGTTCTTTACTTGGTCTCCCTTGGAAGTCGGAACTAATTTGAAGATTAACGTGTCAAAAGAGACTCAACGTACACTTACTTAGTCTATGCATGTTGAAGAATGCAACACGGGAGATCCCAGATTTTTCAGAGGATTAGTTGTTAGTCTTTATTATAAATACAGTGCATTTGATCGAGAATAGGATAACTACTTACTTTCACTTGTACTCACACACACTCATTCACTGCATTCTTATTCTCTTTTACGATTATTAGCTCGATCAAATCACTCTTAAATCATTGTATTGTAATCCTAAACAAATAATAATAAAAGAACATAGGTAGGATCGATTGAATCCTCCCGGGGTTTTTTACCTAAGATTTCTTAATTGAATCAAGGGTTTTTCCCCGTCAACAAAATTCTGGTGTCGTTATTATCTTTGCTCTTATTTTCAGTTCAGGATCACAGTGTTGATCTTTAGTATTGTTATCCTTATCTTCAATTAATTTCTTGGTTTATTGTTGTATTTCTATCTCAAAGATTTTCATAAACTCTTTTTATTCAAAAGTCTTATTTTGCATCGTAATCTTTAGCAAAAATTTTACTTTATTTGAAGATCCTAAACACCTGACCTCATTTACAAATCTTTGGTCAAAAAATTATCTTGAATCCTTTTACAAAATTATCTTAGGTAATTTTTGTCCGAAACAACATCCAAACAAACCAAGACTGTATACGGATAAAAGGAAGAAACCAAGACACTGAACCAGGTCATTCCACAAATCAACACTAAGGGTGAGATTGTTAGATTTAAAATAGTGTTTGATTTGTATGTTTTGATGTAATTGTACATTTGGTAAAGTGAGGGGGTCTAGATGTAAATAGCTATCCTAGACTAGTACAAATACCCCCTCCCTTCCTTACTTTTGTAACCTTTGACATTCCTTAATACCAATCATCCTTTTATCTTTTCTCTCTCTAAAACTCACACTCATATCTATACAAAGGTTCACCTATATACATATATACATATAATCATGAATTTCATTGTTTTACACAACCCAACATCAATCTTCTCAAGTATAATTAATTTATAAATTTACAAAACTGCTTCTCTTTTTTCCTTGGTGGTGGGTGTCATGAAAACGTGGTAACAATGTATTCTTAGCGATTATAGAAGTTTTTAAAGATATATATTGTTTCATTTTCATTTTATTGGATTTATTGTCGAAGTAAAAAGGATAGATTAGTTTGACACTTGGCTGATATCTCCTAAATTTTTTTATGTTATCTATCGATGCAAGGTGTTTTTCAGTGTTTCGCCGAAAGTCACTTTGTAATATAAGTAATTTGTTTTTAAATAAAAAAACTACCTTTTTTTACATCATTACATATACCTCAATAACGTATACCATTCCTCGTCATTACCACCACACCGCTACCATTATTGTTGCCGCACGCTATCTACTTAGTCTGTTGAAATGGAAGGGGATAAAAAATCACAACTACCTAATTTTGTCTAAACTTGTCGCCATACACAAACCTTGTTTTCAATGGAGAAAATAATATTTTAAAATTGACCGGATATATACAAAGATACACAGCTATTGTGTCGTCTTACGAATAATAAAACTTTATTTCTCTACACGTGATCGGAAATTTTTATTACATCCATATATAGCAAGTTGATTTTATTAATGCTAAACTGATTGATAGATTAGTTATAGTATAGTACTATAGTGTAACAATATAATAGAATCTAAATTTCAACATGTCCTGAGTCCTGACTAACTTGGCATGGAGCTGTCGGCGGTATTTTACAATTAAATTTTGCTAAATACAACCCTTAGGGTTACATTTAAGATGTATGTTTGATACAAAAGTTTCAAATTTGGGTGATGACGTAGGCAGGGCCGGTGTTAAAGGTGGGCCAAGTGGGCGACGGGCCGAGGCCCGATTTTTTAGTGGGGCCCGATTTTTTTATTGTTATATATACATGAGGGGAAATGTCCAAACTACCCTCCACAAAAAAACTCTCTCATTTTCATTTGTAGCCATTCACACACACGCAACTCTCTCTCAATATATATCTCTCTCTCTTTCTTTCATTTGCACTCTGTTAATGGTATCCGCTGCAACGCGCGGGTACCATGCTAGTTAATTATATATATATTAATTAACTAAGCCCATTATAAATTTTAACAATCACGTAAAAGTTAAACCATACAACTTAGTCTCACATAAAAAAGTCTAGAGATTAAAAAAAAAGTTATCGACCAATTTGTTATGAAGAATGCTAGGAGAGCTACACGAATCATCGGCTAGGTATTACAATATGTTATTTCAGTAGTATAATTTAGCATTGTTTTTTAACTATAACTTTTGTTAATTTTATTGGTATAACATGTATCGTCGTTCTTAAAGATTAGTTTATATAATACAATTTGTTGCGCTTAGCTTATGGGCCCTTTATTTTACGTTCGGCCTAGATCGATAAATCTTCAGAGACGGCCCTGGACGTAGGGTTAATTTTGGAGTTTGAAGCTGAGATTAGAAGTTATGGCTTTTTTTTTCAACCAATTTTAGACAAACTTTCATAAAATAAGGGGCTTTTAAAAAGGAGTTTGGGGTTTTTAAGCTCTTAAAATCTCTCAAAGCCTTGCCAAATAACCTCAAGCATAAAATAGTTATACACTTATCATAAAGTTATGGGGTGAGTTTTTGATATGAAAGGTAAAATTATAAAATAGTTATACACTTATCATAAAATTATAGGGTGAGTTTTTGATATGAAAGGTAAAATTTGTATGTATTTTAATTACAACTCTTATGACTATATTTAACATTTTCTTTTATAATGTCTCTCTAGACCTAATTTTGTTAATTTTTTAACGGTTAGTAAGATTGAATTACTAAATGGGTTTGTAGAACTACAATAAAAACGGGTATATGTAATGATATATTTTCAATTTTTGTTCAAATATAACCACATATAAATATCCCTTAATTAAATTAGACAATGCATATGTAAAAGGAAATTTCGTACATGTTTTTTAACAACTTACAACAGAAAATTTAACACTTTAATAAGTAAAATAAAAATACAAACCAATGAGTGTCTTATTGATTCAGATATCTGCGATCTAAGTCATCTAACTAGGATTTCAAACAATTGTTTTCGAAAGATTTTTTTGACCTTCAACCTTGTAACTACAAATATTCAAAACTAATAGCACCTACCCATTGGAGATATGTCCAGCTTAATTAAAGGTGTTGTCACACTTGTATAAGATAAATGAGTTATTTACGAGGAACATATGAATATCATGATTTCAATTTTCAGCTTACGACAATCATTCTCATCAGTTTCCAAATAGTATGATTTCATTTTACCACCCATGTTCTCATCATAGATCGGGCATGTTGTGCAAAAGAATTTCAAAGAGTTTTTTATGAACTTTATTTTTTAGTTTTGAACAATAAGCTTCTATCATGTTTTTGTTTGAATACAACTGGCTTTAAATTTTATTTAAAAGAAAAAGCTCCAAAATGATCTACATCTATTTTTGCCAAATATATCTATCATAAGTAAATCCATAACTAATTTGGTCTACGACTGGTATTCAGCAAGGGGACCCCTTAGGGCCACTTCTTTTTGCCCTTGTTCTACATCCCCTTATTCACCGAATAAGAGACCGCTGCAAACTCTTATTCCACTCATGGTACCTAGATGATGGGACACTTATTGGAGATGCTACACAGGTGGCTAATGCTTTAGATATTATTAGAATCGAGGGTCCTTCCTTAGGCCTTCAACTTAACATCAAAAAAACTGAAGTTTTCTGGCCAACCTGCAATGGTGCGAAGGTACGGGACGGCTTATTCCCCCCAGAGATTGGTAGGCCGGTGTTGGGTATTAAACTTTTGGGGGGTGTTGTTAGTCAAGATGAGGGTTTTATTAGCAGTTTGGCTCTTAAAAGAGCAAACTGTGTTGTTGAGTTGATGGGGAACCTTAAACGGTTACAGGACCCTCAAAGCGAGCTCCTCCTGCTTCGTTCTTGTGTGGGAGTTGCCAAATTGTTGTTTGGTCTTCGAACATGTCAACCTTCGTTTGTTGGGGAAGTTGTTTCTGTTTTCGATAAGGGCCTTCGGGAAACATTAGAGGATATTGTTGTTTGTGGGGGTCCCTTTTTTGGGGACTTCCAATGGAGGTTGGCATCGCTTCCAACCCGGTTTGACGGTCTAGGGATTTGTACAGCCGAGGATGCCTCTTCATATGCTTTCGTGGCTTCAAGGGCCCAATCTTGGAGTTTACAAGACCATATACTTCGTGAATGCGATGGGAATGTATTAGACTCAGATTACAGGAGTGCATTAGACCTTTTGCATAGTTCTCTTCCCGATCTTGATCTTGGCGGTTTCTATATAAAAGACACTGCCCCTCTTAAAGCCCAAAAAATTCTGGCGAATGGCTTATATAGCGAAATCGTTAAGAGGATTGAGGAGAAGTTTGTTTTATCCCCTCGACAAAGAGCCGTGTTTGATTGTTTGCGTGCCCCTCACGCTCAGGATTTCTTGTCTGTCACCCCTATTGAAGACTTAGGACAACACATGTCGGCTGTTGAATACCGGGCTTTCCTTAAGTACCAGTTGATGATACCTTTGTTCCCGGTTGATGAACCATGTCCAGTATGTCGTAAAGCGTGTTTAGATTCTTTCGGTGAGCACGCGGTCCACTGTAAAGAGTCACCATGGTTTAAATATCGGCATGATTGGGTAAGAGATGTGTTATGTGATGTCCTTAAACGGGCTGGGATCTCTGCCAAAAAAGAGGCCCCTGTGAACTTCTTAACTGATCCTTTAGAAGGGAGGTCCACCTTACGCCCGACGGACATTCTTGTGTTTGGTTGGGAAGGGGGGAAACACGCGTGTGTAGACTTAACAGGAGTGTCCCCTCTTGTTGGACTCAAGGACCATGGTTTTGTTGCGGGACAGGCCGCACTCAAGGCTGAGTTGAGCAAAGTTGCAAAACACGAGAAAGCTTGCATTGAGAATCAACATGTATTTGTCCCGTTTGGTTTTGACACCTTTGGTGTTCTTGCCCCCGACGCTGTACGATTTCTGAAACGGGTTCAGAAAGTTGTTAATAGTAATTCCTCGACTCTTAAGGCCCAAAACATTGTATTTAGTAGAATCGGGTTTGCTATTCAAAAGGGGGTAGCGGCGCAACTTGTTGCCCGACTACCTGCCATTGTAATGTAATGACTTTCTGTGAGTAATTATAAAATATAATATATATATATATATAGTCAAAAGTTAAAATGAGAACCACACAAAATGTCGAGAACTACGAGAACCAATATTTTATTAATATATGTAAGGGTAGTATTGTAATATAATAATTGATCATTTTAATTAATAATAATATTAGAACAAATTCCTAAATCTACTCGAACGGTTACAAGTTGAACTAATTATTCAAATAGCTTGACAATTTTATAGTTCCACCGTCGACCGTTCTATATACATGATTCCACCGTTGAAGATTGTTAGAGGTCCTTTCCATTCTATGAATTCTATTCATTTTCAAGTACCATGTGATTACATATCTATATGAGATATCAGATATATGATCATGATCTTTAATATACGAAGGTTTTAAAAAATGAAATTGAACCTAGACAACAATATATGAATGTTTTAACTAATAACTACGTACACATATGAACCTTGTTATATAAAAGAAATCTATATACATGTGAATATGATTATTCACTTGTTAACGTACGTCATATATGATTGTTTAATATGGTTTTAGGTAAAATAAAACAAATATTAAAGTAAAACAAATAAAACAATAGGTTTTGCTTCACTAAAGATTACCGTGCATCATGAAAATCATCGTGCATCAATTGCTTCGTGAATCTTCGTGAATCAATTTAACCATGATCTAAGGGTCAAGATCTTGTCTATTTGTTTTACTTTAATACTTGTTTTACAATACTCAACCCCTGTTTAATATACATATGGGTACTTTGTTAAAAAAATATATCTAGACACATGTAAATATGATCATTTACACATGTACCAACAAAAAAATTCTGCTTTTCAAACTTGTTATCTTATTATAACTCATGTGTTTACAAATTAAATATGATCATACGTTATAATTCTATATTATGATAAAATATTAATGAATTAACATTTTAAAAACATGTTATAATATGCTCACATGTTATAATACTTACAATAAAAACCGAACCAAAAACCGAAAAAACCATAAAAACCGAAAAATCCGAACCGAAAAAACCGAAAACCGAAACCATTGGTTTTGGTTTTCTAAAAACCAAAAGTTATGGTTCGGTTTTGGTTTCTAATGAAAAACCGAACTGAACCTATATATTGTAATACTTTCTGTGGAATAACTTCATAAAATATATATATATTATGATACTTAATCAAACGATTTATATATATATATATATATATATATATATATATATATATATATATATATATATATATATAAACTTTATTGTATATATATATATATATATATATATATATATATATATATATATATATATATATATATATATATATATATATATATATATATATATATATATATATATATATATATATATATATATATATATATATATATATATATATATATATATATATATATATATATATATATATATATATATATATATATATATATATATATATATATATATATATATATATATATATATATATATATATATATATATATATATATATATATATATATATATATATATATATATATATATATATATATATATATATATATATATATATATATATATATATATATATATATATATATATATATATATATATATATATATATATATATATATATATATATATATATATATATATATATATATATATATATATATATATATATATATATATATATATATATATATATATATATATATATATATATATATATATATATATATATATATATATATATATATATATATATATATATATATATATATATATATATATATATATATATATATATATATATATATATATATATATATATATATATATATATATATATATATATATATATATATATATATATATATATATATATATATATATATATATATATATATATATATATATATATATATATATATATATATATATATATATATATATATATATATATATATATATATATATATATATATATATATATATATATATATATATATATATATATATATATATATATATATATATATATATATATATATATATATATATATATATATATATATATATATATATATATATATATATATATATATATATATATATATATATATATATATATATATATATATATATATATATATATATATATATATATATATATATATATATATATATATATATATATATATATATATATATATATATATATATATATATATATATATATATATATATATATATATATATATATATATATATATATATATATATATATATATATATATATATATATATATATATATATATATATATATATATATATATATATATATATATATATATATATATATATATATATATATATATATATATATATATATATATATATATATATATATATATATATATATATATATATATATATATATATATATATATATATATATATATATATATATATATATATATATATATATATATATATATATATATATATATATATATATATATATATATATATATATATATATATATATATATATATATATATATATATATATATATATATATATATATATATATATATATATATATATATATATATATATATATATATATATATATATATATATATATATATATATATATATATATATATATATATATATATATATATATATATATATATATATATATATATATATATATATATATATATATATATATATATATATATATATATATATATATATATATATATATATATATATATATATATATATATATATATATATATATATATATATATATATATATATATATATATATATATATATATATATATATATATATATATATATATATATATATATATATATATATATATATATATATATATATATATATATATATATATATATATATATATATATATATATATATATATATATATATATATATATATATATATATATATATATATATATATATATATATATATATATATATATATATATATATATATATATATATATATATATATATATATATATATATATATATATATATATATATATATATATATATATATATATATATATATATATATATATATATATATATATATATATATATATATATATATATATATATAAAAACATATTATAATATGCTCACATGTTATAATACTTACAATACTAATAAATTTTTTGATCACAAGTGCATATTTAAAAATAATTATATATAAATTTATGATTTATCAAATATGTAAATATCCTATCTTTTGTTTTTCATTTGAACATAAATATCCTTTCTTTGCACCTAGTACATCTTTAAAATATTGAGATGGTAAAAAATTATAAACAGATGTGTACACGGAAATACATAAATGACCATATCCCAATACCACATACAAAACATATAAACACATTCACACTGTTACACACGTGGACACCGAAACACAGATGTTCCTTTTAATCCCAAAATAAACACATTCACACTGTAACACATGTGGACACCGAAACACAGATGTTCCTTTTAATCCCAAAATAAACACATTCACACTGTAACACATGTATAAAATGAAATACACATGTATATCGAATACTTTATTTTATATTTTATTCAAATATGTACACTTGTAAATATGGTTATTTACATGTGTACCAACAAAAAGGTTTATGATTTCTAAATTTTTTATATTTAGACAATTCACATGTTTACAAATTAAATATAAACACATGTTTATATATATTATTAAAAAATATTAATGAATTAACATTTTAAAAACATATTATAATATGCTCACATGTTATAATACTTACAATACTAATAAATATTTTGATCACAAGTGCATATTTAAAAATAATTATATATAAATTTATGATTTATCAAATATGTAAATATCCTATCTTTTGTTTTTCATTTGAACATAAATATCCTTTCTTTGCACCTAGTACATCTTTAAAATATTGAGATGTTGGTAAAAAATTATAAACAGATGTGTACACCGAAATACATAAATGACCATATCCCAATACCACATACAAAACATATAAACACATTCACACTGTTACACATGTGTAAAATGAAATACACATGTATATCGAATACTTTATTTTATATTTTATTCAAATATGTACACTTGTAAATATGGTTATTTACATGTGTACCAACAAAAAGGTTTATGATTTCTAAATTTTTTATATTTAGACAATTCACATGTTTACAAATTAAATATAAACACATGTTTATATATATTATTAAAAAATATTAATGAATTAACATTTTAAAAACATATTATAATATGCTCACATGTTATAATACTTACAATACTAATAAATTTTTGATCACAAGTGCATATTTAAAAATAATTATATATAAATTTATGATTTATCAAATATGTAAATATCCTATCTTTTGTTTTTCATTTGAACATAAATATCCTTTCTTTGCACCTAGTACATCTTTAAAATATTGAGATGGTAAAAAATTATAAACAGATGTGTACACGGAAATACATAAATGACCATATCCCAATACCACATACAAAACATATAAACACATTCACACTGTAACACATGTGTAAAATGAAATACACATGTATATCGAATACTTTATTTTATATTTTATTCAAATATGTACACTTGTAAATATGGTTATTTACATGTGTACCAACAAAAAGGTTTATGATTTCTAAATTTTTTATATTTAGACAATTCACATGTTTACAAATTAAATATAAACACATGTTTATATATATTATTAAAAAATATTAATGAATTAACATTTTAAAAACATATTATAATATGCTCACATGTTATAATACTTACAATACTAATAAATATTTTGATCACAAGTGCATATTTAAAAATAATTATATATAAATTTATGATTTATCAAATATGTAAATATCCTATCTTTTGTTTTTCATTTGAACATAAATATCCTTTCTTTGCACCTAGTACATCTTTAAAATATTGAGAGTTGGTAAAAAATTATAAACAGATGTGTACACGGAAATACATAAATGACCATATCCCAATACCACATACAAAACATATAAACACATTCACACTGTTACACATGTGTAAAATGAAATACACATGTATATCGAATACTTTATTTTATATTTTATTCAAATATGTACACTTGTAAATATGGTTATTTACATGTGTACCAACAAAAAGGTTTATGATTTCTAAATTTTTTATATTTAGACAATTCACATGTTTACAAATTAAATATAAACACATGTTTATATATATTATTAAAATATATTAATGAATTAATTAAATTAAAAATATTAACAGATGTTTGGGTCGATCATTTTTCTATTTGTTGATTAATTTATTGAATTAAATTTTAAAAATGAAATGAGTAGTACAATATCTGTATTTATTATCATTATTATAAATTATAAATTAATAAATTGAAAATGTTTAAAAGTTTCAAAATAAAGATCTATAATTTATGGACGTGCGTTTCGGTATTCTATTTTAATGAATATTCCAAATACACCCTCTTGTCCATTATTATTTATTAGTAAATTAACTTCTATATAAATTAATTAATAAATGTCATAATCTTTTCAACCATTGATCTAATTGATCAAATGGACAAAAATGGTTCTCGTAGTTCTCGACAAATATTTGGTTCTCGTAATAACTTAACTCTCTTTCTATATATATATATATATATATATAATAAGATAAAATAGATATATATATATATATATATATATATATATATATATATATATATATATATATATATATATATATATATATATATATATATATATATATATATATATATATATATATATATATATATATATATATATATATATATATATATATATATATATATATATATATATATATATATATATATATATATATATATATATATATATATATATATATATATATATATATATATATATATATATATATATATATATATATATATATATATATATATATATATATATATATATATATATATATATATATATATATATATATATATATATATATATATATATATATATATATATATATATATATATATATATATATATATATATATATATATATATATATATATATATATATATATATATATATATATATATATATATATATATATATATATATATATATATATATATATATATATATATATATATATATATATATATATATATATATATATATATATATATATATATATATATATATATATATATATATATATATATATATATATATATATATATATATATATATATATATATATATATATATATATATATATATATATATATATATATATATATATATATATATATATATATATATATATATATATATATATATATATATATATATATATATATATATATATATATATATATATATATATATATATATATATATATATATATATATATATATATATATATATATATATATATATATATATATATATATATATATATATATATATATATATATATATATATATATATATATATATATATATATATATATATATATATATATATATATATATATATATATATATATATATATATATATATATATATATATATATATATATATATATATATATATATATATATATATATATATATATATATATATATATATATATATATATATATATATATATATATATATATATATATATATATATATATATATATATATATATATATATATATATATATATATATATATATATATATATATATATATATATATATATATATATATATATATATATATATATATATATATATATATATATATATATATATATATATATATATATATATATATATATATATATATATATATATATATATATATATATATATATATATATATATATATATATAATCAATTTTCTCATAATTTGATTAATTAATTCCAATACGCATATCAAGATGCCCTGATGAATCCATATCTTATTTCCTTTAAATTTAATTTGATTCTATATTATACTTACTTTCAGTTTTATTTACAGTATTTAAAAAAACGCTAACAATTTATTGGCTAAACAAATATTATAAGAACAAAACTGATGCACAAAATATGTTGTAACCATTGATGCACAAAAATATGTAAGAACAAAACTGATGCACATAATATGTTGTAACCATTGATGCACAAAATATATAAGAACAAAACTGATGCACAAAATATGTTGTAACCATTGATGCACAAAAATATGTAAGAACAAAACTGATGCACATTCGCTAAAAACAAAATAAAATAAAAAACGCTAACAATTTATTGGCTAAACAAATATTATAAGAACAAAACTGATGCACAAAATATGTTGTAACCATTGATGCACAAAAATATGTAAGAACGAACAAAACTGATGCACATTCGCTAAAAACAAAATAATAAAAAACTGATGCACACTAATGTTAATTCCATTGATGCAAAAATATTTGTAACCATTGATGCACAAAATAGTGAACGCTAACAATTTATTGGCTAAACAAATATTATAAGAACAAAACTGATGCACAAAATATGTTGTAACAATTTATTGGCTAAACAAATATTATAAGAACAAAACTGATGCACAAAATATGTTGTAACCATTGATGCACAAAAATATGTAAGAACAAAACTGATGCACATTCGCTAAAAACAAAATAATAAGCTAAACAAATATTATAAGAACAAAACTGATGCACAAAATATGTTGTAACCATTGATGCACAAAAATATGTAAGAACAAAACTGATGCACATTCGCTAAAAACAAAATAATAAAAAACTGATGCACACTAATGTTAATTCAATTGATGCACAAAATATTTGTAACTTGATGCACAAAATATGTTGTAACATTGATGCACAAAATATGTTGTAACATTGATGCACAAAATATGTTGTAACATTGATGCACAAAATATGTTGTAACATTGATGCACAAAATATGTTGTAACATTGATGCACAAAATATGTTGTAACATTGATGCACAAAATATGTTGTAACATTGATGCACAAAATATGTTGTAACATTGATGCACAAAATATGTTGTAACATTGATGCACAAAATATGTTGTAACATTGATGCACAAAATATGTTGTAACATTGATGCACAAAATATGTTGTAACATTGATGCACAAAATATGTTGTAACATTGATGCACAAAATATGTTGTAACCATTGATGCACAAAATAGGAACGCTAACAATTTATTGGCTAAACAAATATTATAAGAACAAAACTGATGCACAAAATATGTTGTAACAATTTATTGGCTAAACAAATATTATAAGAACAAAACTGATGCACAAAATATGTTGTAACCATTGATGCACAAAAATATGTAAGAACAAAACTGATGCACATTCGCTAAAAACAAAATAATAAAAAACTGATGCACACTAAATGTTAACCATTGATGCACAAAATATTTGTAACTTGATGCACAAAATATGTTGTAACCATTGATGACAAAATATAACGCTAACAATTTATTGGCTAAACAAATATTATAAGAACAAAACTGATGCAAAAATATGTTGCTAACAATTTATTGGCTAAACAAATATTATAAGAACAAAACTGATGCACAAAATATGTTGTAACCATTGATGCACAAAAATATGTAAGAACAAAACTGATGCACAAATATTATAAGAACAAAACTGATGCACAAAATATGTTGTAACCATTGATGCACAAAAATATGTAAGAACAAAACTGATGCACAAAATATGTTGTAACCATTGATGCACAAAATATGTAAGAACAAAACTGATGCACAAAATATGTTGTAACCATTGATGCACAAAAATATGTAAGAACAAAACTGATGCACATTCGTAAAAACAAAATAATAAATATGCACAAAAATAATAAAAAACTGATGCACACTAATGTTAATTCAATTTGATTCCATCTATTTGATGCACAAATATTATAAGAACAAAACTGATGCACAAAATATGTTGTAACCATTGATGCACAAAAATATGTAAGAACAAAACTGATGCACAAATATTATAAGAACAAAACTGATGCACAAAATATGTTGTAACCATTGATGCACAAAAATATGTAAGAACAAAACTGATGCACATTCGCTAAAAACAAAATAATAAAAAACTGATGCACAAATGTTAATTCAGAACAAAACTGATGCAAAAATATGTCGCTAACAATTTATTGGCTAAACAAATATTATAAGAACAAAACTGATGCACAAAATATGTTGTAACCATTGATGCACAAAAATATGTAAGAACAAAACTGATGCACAAAAATGTTGTAACCATTGATGCACAAAAATATGTAAGAACAAAACTGATGCACAAATATTATAAGAACAAAACTGATGCACAAAATATGTTGTAACCATTGATGCACAAAAATATGTAAGAACAAAACTGATGCACATTCGCTAAAAACAAAATAATAAAAAACTGATGCACACTAATGTTAATTCATTGACTACTAATTGAACAGATAATCTAATATTGTTTGCATTATGTAAGTATATGTAACAAACTCTTGATAAAATGAAATACAAACTGTAACATTGTAACATAAGATATCGACCCACCCTCATATATAGAAAAAGAAAGGAACTACCCATTGACGTCTTTTACACGTTTTGAGCCCCAATAACTCGACGTTGTATGCATGGGGGAGATTAGATGTAGACGGACCTTACTTCTACCTAGATAAAGAGGATGCTTCTAGTTTTTACCTAAATGGTAGAAAATGACCTCTCGAACCTCTTACTCATATGTGTGTGTGTATATATATATAAATAGAATATATATATATATATATATATATTATATATATATATAGAGTTAAGTACTTTTTTCGTCCCTGTGGTTTATCGTTTTATCACTTTTTGTCCTCGCCGTTAACTTTTGGCTAAAATCATCCCCGTGGTTTGTCGTTTTTGCATTTTTCATCCTCGCCATAAGGATGAATTTTGCACTTAACCATGGGTGAAAAGACATAAATGCCCCTCACGTGCCTTGCACGTGAGGGGCATTTTCGTCTTTTCACCAATTTAAGTGCAAAAATCATCCCTGTGGTTTGTCGTTTTTGCATTTTTCATCCTCGCCATAAGGATGAAAAATGCAAAAACGACAAACCATAAGGATGAATTTTGCACTTAACCATGGGTGAAAAGACATAAATGCCCCTCACGTGCCTTGCACGTGAGGGGTTAACGGATCCAGGGACGAAAAGTAAACCACAGGGATGATTTTAGCCAAAAGTTAACGCCGAGGACGAAAAATGAACAAACGATAAACCACAGGGACGAAAAAAGTACTTAACTCATATAAATATATCTTGACCGTGTCACTCCTAGGTGAAACTTATTAAATGGCTCGCCGGCTTACTCAAATTGATATTTAGTTGTCCCTAGTTGGTTCACTTGCAAGTTGCAACGATTTACATTTTGGTTCACGGTCTTAACTCAACAATACATACCCGGCCCTTAACTAGACAAAAGTTTGTATAATCGAAGTATATTAATAGAGCTCAGTGATGGGTATGTAAATATTGTATATCATTCATATATTTATATATAAACATATATAAGTGATATAACAAGATGAAATTATTGGAGGGATGGCCACACAATAATATACTTTGAATAACAGATAATAATAATACGATTATATTATGCACATGTCATGATTTTGAACAAGGCAATGAGAAACACTCCAAGGAGAAGAAAACACAAACTTAACACATCCTGACCCAAGTGTGGAAACTGGATATCTATGTGTATACTTATATATAGTATATCATATAAAATAATGGTCCCACAAGGTCACCATCTACAAAAAAAATTACATTGACAATATATTCTCTTCAGAATTCAGACCTCCATCATTGAGCATAAATAATGCAACAAAACTTCAGTTGTAATAATATCAAGTTACAGATCATACTTACTGTTGAGTCGTTTTCCATAAGTAAAAGCTCAACTCTTGTCAAATTTATGTGGCAGCAATGGGTTATACGAGAGATAGTGCCCGCGCGTTGCGGCGGTGAGACGGTGGAGGTGATAGTCAAATGCCTTAGCCGTACGGGCTCCGCCATCGGATTTAAAAATTCATCGAAAGTATATCGAATGACATCTCTCTAATGAAAGAGCATGAAATTTTAAGAACACCCATACAATTTTTATAATTTATCGACATACGGTTTTTGAGATAAAAGATTTTGAATGAATTAGAGGAATAAAATGATTTATGGAAGAGAGAAAAAAAAATTAAGTGGTTGAGATTTGAGGAGAGAGAAAAAGATGAGTGGTTGAGATTTAAGGGTATTATAGGTATATTAGGTAGAGATGTTTAAATTAGTGAATAAAGAAATGGGGTAATTTAGGTAGTTCAAATCATCTTTTCTTAAAAAAAAAGGGCAAAATAGTATTAGATAAGATCATAATTATTACAGATCATACTACTAAAAGCCGATTACTGAATTATGTGTTTTAAACCAAGTTTGAAAATGGTTTGGTTTTAATCTGGTTTCAATTTGGTTCAGATTTTGGATTAGATGAGTTGAAACAAGATATTGCTCTCCCCTAGATGGCTAGAGATGTATGTAATCATAATTAAGCATAACATCATAGATACATTATTTCTGACCAAAACAGAATGAAGGCTTGATAAGAAATATATTGGATCAGTCCGTTTGATGCACTAACAATGGAAAGGAATATCAATTCGTGACATTTTTATCCGTTCAAGAGTGGAACCGGGACGAAAGAAATAAATTGGTTCTGAAGGTTCAAACCTTCAAAACGAACTTTTGTTCATTCCTTTTGGGAACTCTATGTATCAGAAGAAACCATTGGCCCATGTAATTTAGTAGGAAAATACTGTATTATGAAAGCCTGGTTAACTAGTTAAGTTATAGTTTTGTGTAACGGACTTTTCAATGATTTGGGCCGAAACCCTTTTATTCTATAATCTCTAACTCCGCGGGTTGTTCTTCATGGATGCAATAGGCCCATCATGTGATATGGACCTTAATTCTTTTTTTCTTTTTCTTTTTTCTACACAAGATCCTTACGAGTCATGATCATTTTCACATAACAATAACAATACTAAATAAATTTTGGAGCATCTCGTGTTCACTGAGCCGACCTTGTGTCTATGTCACATTGTCATCAAATCTCTTTGTACGATTGATTGAAATCATAGAGAGACAGGCAATTTTTGTCATTCAATGGCCTTTATATTCATGTTTTACCTACTTTGTGTACACGATGAATAATATGATATTTTACCCGCAATCAATAAGTAGATTGATTAATTGATATGATGTTTTCGGATTTACAAATGTGTTTTTTTAGTTTATTAAGTCAACACTCATATATATCCATATTTTTTTGCAAACTTCAAAACATAATTGAGGCGGCAGAGTTCTCTGCATCTTTTACTCTAGACCTCTTATTACCCTTAACTAGAAATCCATCATTGGATGCTAGAGAATTAAAGGGACTCGATTACAAGTAGTTAGTATTTTTGTATTCCGCCTATAATAATTCCATAAGAGTTGTTATATAGTTGTGTCAATGTAATATTTACATGTCTAAATTCATCCAACAAGGTGTAATATTTACATGTCTAAAGATATTAGGGTTTAACTAGTACGTTACCCGCGCAATGTGGCGGTTTTCGTGGCGGCGACGGTGTGGTGGTGGGGGACGGCTGTTGGTGGTAGCGGCGGCGTCGAGTGATGTTAGATAATTAATGTAAAAGTAATTGATGTAAAGGGTTAATGTGGATATTTTAAAAGAAAAATGGGCTGATAGTGTTATATACTCATTAAGGGTATTTTAGTCATTTCCCCCATGTAACTTTCAACATGGGGGCTATTTTCTTTATTATATAATATAGATTATAAAATAGATGGTTGTAATAATAGGGGTAAAATAAAAGGATTAAATATTAAAATTTGAGATAAGGGTAAAATAGACCATTAGAATATAAATGTTGTGTATGGTTAATAGTTGTCACCTCTAGTTGCTTAACTATGCCGACTTATCCTGAGATGCCAACTTATGAGTCAAAATGTTGATTGTTGAGTGCCATCAGAAAGTTTGCTGAAGTAGTATTCCTAAATCCTAACTGGTTAGGAAATTAAAAATTTAGGGGCATTCCGAGAATTGAACTCGGGACCTCTCGCACCCTAAGCGAGAATCATACCACTAGACCAAATGCCCTTTTGGTGGTTACTCTTTTCATATCTAATATATATACTACTCATATTTATATTACTTACGTTAACTTGTAATCCTTTTTATTTTCTTAGTTTTACTATGTTAAATTATTATTCTGTTGTTATGTAGTTCTATAATGATAGAAATTGTGATCAGAAAGACATACAGAAAACATTATGTTGACAAAAATCTCTACCTTTTATAACATTCTTTTTATGGTTTCATGATCGATAATTTATTTATTTTTTTTGAAAATTAACTTTAATTCATAAAAACCGACCCACCCCACAACAAGGGTGAGAGAATCTGTACAATCAGGACCACACTTTACATAAAATTGAAATTACACCATTATTTCCAACTAATCAACTCTTTCCTATTTCTACTATTAACTCATAAGAACCCCAATACTTTTATATCTTGTATAATCTTCCAATGTTCACTTTAACATCCGCAAATCTCTTCTCATTCCTCGCCTTCCATATACACCAACACGTCACGAAAACTAATCCTTTGAATATCTTTTTGCTTCTATTTGCCATCCCCACATGCTCATGAATGTCCACGAGATCCTTTGTAGAGAACAGGTAGAAAGGACTAGCTTTACACCATGAACAAATGTGATGCCAAATAATTGTTGTGACAGCACATGCGCACAACAGGTGCTCTACAGTTTCCTCTCCATCTTCGCACATCACACAGCAACCATGATCGATAACTACAACGATATGTTGTGTCTTACAAATTTCAAACTTGGGACACAATACTTAAAACTTTCCGAAGGTTCGTAACACATGATCGCATTTAATTGACTGGAGATTACATTCTTACTATGAAAATGGAAGGAGCTGATGCATGTGTGCAGCACCATTATAATCCTTTTCTACCCAAATTATGCCTTACAAGATAGAATCAGAAACAAGATGCATACTATACCTACTCCTAGTTGTTGCTTAAGATACCTTAGAGGTCCTAAGTATAAATCATAAGGGCCAATTATAAATCAAGTGTAAAAAAACAAAACCTCCATCTTCTGATCGCGGTAAATGAAATATAATCGTGAACAAGATGTGCTTCTAGTGATGGTATTTTTGACCCTTGAGAATAGTCCAAGCTCTATAAAGTTGCTCAACAAGTACCACCAATGCAATCTCATGATTAAGTACCAAAGACGACAACTTTAGCTTCACATTAGCTCTCTCCCTTAGTTTCATCCCATGCCCATACGCCCCTCCGATACAAAATACCACTCTCGAACCATTTGTTTTATTTCCAGCATCACCAATCAAATCCGCAACTTCTTCTGACGTTAAATCCATCCCATTCTCATCCAATATTACCACCCAATCGTCCGGCTTTATGAAATTCATAAACCCCATTTCTTCGTTTTCAATCTGAACCCTCACGTCACTTGAATTCTTGGGGTTGGATCGTATTCTAAGGTCGTGAACCGGGCAATAAGGTTTAAGCTTGTCCATGTAGTCCTTGACTATTAACTGAACCCCTGGGGATCTAGTCTTGCCAACTGTTAGTATGTGGACAGGGAGCGGTCTTATTGACTGACCGGCATATTTGGACCCTCGAGATTTGGGGCCCGAATTAGGTACTAGTTGGTGTTTCATGTTATAAGTGGTGACCACACACATTGCCATTCTCTTATCCACAATATACAACACACGTCCAAGTAGCGAAACTGTCCCACGCCGAAAGAGTTACGAGATAATAATTGTTAAGAAACAGTTTAGATCTGCAAAAAAAGAATTGCTCAAATTAGTACACACATTGGGTCAGTATATTGAAACTATTATATGTCACATTTGGGTTGAAGTTAAAAGAAAACATTCTTTTAGGCATTTCGTCCAACACATGGGGAGCAAAAATAAACTAATCACAAATGCAAAATCTTACACATCACCAAATGGGTTGGGCTTTTTTGAAAAATTTATTTAACTTAATATTAACAAACGAATAAAAATGTAATTATGTTTTTTTATGTAATTTGGCTAACTCTAATCATACGGTTAACAACCGGACAGAATTTTTTTTATGTGTCGTGAGGGATATTATTATTAGAAATTAGAAAAATATATACATACTAGTGCTTAGACCTCGTGCGTAAATAATTTTTCTTAAACTTTATTTTAAAATTGTATCAATGAATAAATATAACTGAGTTGGACATAATAAAAATATTCTTATGAGTTAGATCAATTTAAAGAAGAAGAATGCTAGATATACCTTGGGATTTATTAATGATATACGAGGGCTTAAAACGCGTGCGTTGCACGCCGGGAAGGAATTATAACTGATTTTGCATAGTAGGCGCATTTAAAAAGGATTATGTTGGTTACCTGGATATGATAGGTATTATGAATTTTCTCCCACTGTGATATATAGACTCGCGCGGATACACGTATAACCTTAAATAGTGATGCACATATAACCTTAAATAATTTCTTTAACATCAGTTCAAGTATGTAGGGAAGTAAATGTATTCCTATTAAAACTAATGACCATTTTTAAAAAAAGTAATAACTTAAAATGCATATAAAAGTCTTATTTAGCACTAAAATAACATTTTTTCTATCTGAAAGATCATTTTACATTATCATACATTGTGACAAGTTTTCCATCTAGTATATAGGATAATCACATGACACAATGGGGCACAATCAAAATACATTTTCCTGATACTTTCTATCTTCAATCCTTTGGGCTAGTGCAATAAACTCCAGTTGTGTTGTCCCGATATATGCCACAATGGGGCACAATACAAAAATATAGTAAATTAAATACTCTAAATATATGAATTGGATCTATAAACAAAGAAATACTTATTTGAAGCTATACTTACAATATCGTGGTCTAGGCCTCTTCAATAGGATGAAGAAAGAACTCTATTTTAGGATCCAACTGACCAAATACAACAAAGCTGGGTCGAAAAGAAACACTTATGTGGCCTTTAATCCAGCTTAAGATGAACCCTCGCAGCCTCCTTTGTTGTTGTGAATGACCAGCAAACAAAACCATTACAAATACTCTTTATAGGCTGATCAAACAACAGCTACAAAAAACCGCTATAGCAGCCAAATGAGGCTGTAAGAAACCCCACCCATACTTTGCTTTGTATACCCTCACGGTAAAAACGTAAAGAAAAGACAACTTTTAGCCGAATACAAACCTCTTGCTCATAAGAATGTATTCCTAACCTGCTGTTCGATATGCAACAATGCAGTCAACATTTGTGGCTATACACGCATGGATCCACCATTTGTTTCAATCCAATTTCCCCAAACCAAGTAGACATGAATTAATCTTTGTTTCAGATTTGACTATAACTCGATTGTTGGTCACTCATGACTAAAAAAACTCGGGCGATATAATAGTTACTGTATCAATAACATACAAAATATAGAAAATATATTGAAAAACCTTTGAATACATTTCTTCCACTCATTCTTTTAATCAAGCATATAACTTGATAGATAAATCAAGCATTATATATGTTTAAAGAAATTGAACTTAGACGTTTTCATAAAAAGCTAAAACAGATAAGAGATATTTCAAAGCAATCGAACTTAGACCATATCATCATGCCTTAATTAGAACCATTTTGTGACGATTTACCATTGTCAAGACCAGAAAGAACATGTCATCATCATCATCATCAAGTTCATCATCATCATCATCATCATCATCATCATCATCATCATCATCATCATCATCATCATCATCATCATCATCATCATCATCATCATCATCATCATCATCATCATCATCATCATCATCATCATCATCATCATCATCATCATCATCATCATCATCATCATCATCATCATCATCATCATCATCATCATCATCATCATCATCATCATCATCATCATCATCATCATCATCATCATCATCATCATCATCATCATCATCATCATCATCATCATCATCATCATCATCATCATCATCATCATCATCATCATCATCATCATCATCATCATCATCATCATCATCATCATCATCATCATCATCATCATCATCATCATCATCATCATCATCATCATCATCATCATCATCATCATCATCATCATCATCATCATCATCATCATCATCATCATCATCATCATCATCATCATCATCATCATCATCATCATCATCATCATCATCATCATCATCATCATCATCATCATCATCATCATCATCATCATCATCATCATCATCATCATCATCATCATCATCATCATCATCATCATCATCATCATCATCATCATCATCATCATCATCATCATCATCATCATCATCATCATCATCATCATCATCATCATCATCATCATCATCATCATCATCATCATCATCATCATCATCATCATCATCATCATCATCATCATCATCATCATCATCATCATCAATTTCTCTTCATCCTGAGTAAAATCAACATGTTTTTCGAAATTAACCTAACAGTTCATAAGTTGAAACACAAGATAACTATAAAAGACAGTACTAACCTTTCCGAACTTACAAAAATGGAAACATACGTAAATACCAACCACTTGTTGGAGTATAAGTGAAGCCAGGACCAAGTAGTCAAAAGGGGCAGACAAAGGACCCACTTTTGGGCAGAAAAGTCTGGAGGAAATTCACTTGTATCAACTCTAGACTTATGCTTAGGCAGGGACCACTTGTATCAACTTTAGATTTCTTGTTACTCTCTTTTTTCTCAATGATGGCAGTTGTAGCTATCTATATCTCTATATAAGAGATGTCTTGTATTTGTAAGAACTACACCTTCTAAACACCATGAAATAATACACTCCTAGTTACCCGGTGGATGTAGGTCAGACCCAGACCGAACCACGTTAAATCCTTGTGTTGTGTGTGTTCGTGTGATTCCCGTGTGTTGTTGATCCTAACAACTGGCATCAGAGCCTTCGGTTGTCGGTTGAATCATAGAACAGAGGTGAAGAAGGAGGAAGTTACTTACTTGAATCGCGAACAGGGGTTTCCGATTGAACCAGTGACAGATTCACGGCAGCCGCCGTTTCCTCCGGTCACCGCCATAACCGCCGCTATTTTCTTCCTCACAGCCGCTGCTTGCCGCCCTATTCCACTTCAGCCGCCGCTCAGGTGAATCACAGCCGTGATTCCAAAGTCTTCCATCGATCGAGAAGGTATCTCTCATGTGAAGAAGAAAGGAGAAAAGAGGTGGTGTTGGGAAGAAGAAGCAGAGAAGAGGAAAAGAAGAAGTGAAATAGAAAATAAGAAGGGTTCTATTATTTTTGGGAAAGTGGGAGACACAACAAAAAAGGGGGTTTGATTCTTTTTAAAAGAAAGTGGGAGATTTGTTTTTATCTCATTTTTTTGTTGAAGTTCCAAAATTTGGCAAAAATAATCCCTCAAAGCCAAGATTTCATCAACTTCCATCCATCGCCGTTAACTCTTGAAACAAATAAGTTCTTTGTTTCGGTTATTACTTCCGCTCGTATAATTTCCACTTTACAGTATGAACCTGTATGGTTAATAGTAATTTGGTAATTTATTAATGGCAGAAGACAGAAGGGATACGATTGAAAAGTTACAGCAGTATGCTGTTTACAGCAGGGGCTGTTTTCAGGGTTGTTGTTTTTTTTTGGTCAAGGAGGATGTTGAAAGTAGGTGTCGGATCAGGTATCTTCAACCAAGTTTTATTCTTTCTTTTGAGCTTAGTATAAGAACAGAAAGCAAGACAGCTTGTTCTTGAGGCAGAAGTTATTCCAATCAGAAGAGCAGAAGCGGACGATTTGTCAAGCAGGAGGCTTTGAATCAGATCATGCTTAGCTAGAAAATAAGAAAGAACATTAGAAGCAGGAGGCTCAGTTCTTGTTCATTTTCATTTGGTTGGTGGTTGTTGAGAAAGAAATTAACTAAGGTAGTGAAGGTCAGATCAAAAGTTTCAGCAGGGTATGCTGATGTCGAGTTCTTTGCTAGCCTTTGATTGGCTTGTTCGTGAAAAGAAGAGACCGGCGTGTTGCATGGAAAGCGGGCAGTAAGGATCCATCAAAGCAGGTGGCTTTGGATTCGCTTCGTTTAGCAAGGTGAGAAAACACTAGAAGCAGGTGGCTTGTTTTCTTGGTCGGTGCAGATGCTTCTTTGAACAAGCATGATCAGAAGAGGTGGGGCACTTTAGGAATCAGTGTCCGAAAAATAAGAAAGAACTGAACACTACAGAAGACTACAGCTCAGACGAGAGGCGCTGATTGCAGAGTAGAGAGTAGTGTGGATTTCTGGGTCGTGGATTTCGTTGCTTCATTTCGCTACCCACAGCAGTGAAGCACTACGAAATCTGATAATTATGGATTCTGGAAAGGTAAGACTGGCGAACGATGAAGTTCTTGATGTGACGGGCAGAGTGACATAGATTTGAAGACTCCAGTCAGTTCATGGACTTTGAAAGATGTCAAGGTTCTCTAGGGAAATCTAGTTGTCGCTCGAGGCAAGAAGAAAGTTTGCTTTATATGGTCAATTTACCATCTGAGGGAGTGACCATCCTAGTTCAGAAGAAAAACAAAATCTGGTTCACAGAATCTCGTGAGCAGAAGAAGGTTTGCTTTGCAGATGGCAAACCCAGAGCTACAGGTCAGATTCAGGTTGAACGTGCTAGGAAAGGTTCAGAGAAACCAGTCAAGGGGTTTTCATGGCAGTGGGAGCATTGGTGTTGTGCTTCAGTCAGAGGTTCCAGACAGTGGTTTAAGAGAACCAGTATTCCAGCGGTTAAAGTCTCTCCAGTTGATTATCTGCATTATCAGGAGAGTGTTTGTACTCAGGATTTCTCAGGATCGGGCAGTTCATTTCAGTGGGAGCCGGTAGAGACAGAGAACGAGTCAGCAGGCAGAGATAGCCATGACTGATGGGTTGAAACTCAGTAGGAGCTTCAACGGGCGGTAACTAGGAAAGAGCTAATGTTAAAAGTTCTTACAGAAATACATATGCACAGTTGAAAGACATGTGAAGATTGTTCCGTGACTTCAAGTGGGAGATTGTTGGAGTATAAGTGAAGCCAGGACCAAGTAGTCAAAAGGGGCAGACAAAGGACCCACTTTTGGGCAGAAAAGTCTGGAGGAAATTCACTTGTATCAACTCTAGACTTATGCTTAGGCAGGGACCACTTGTATCAACTTTAGATTTCTTGTTACTCTCTTTTTTCTCAATGATGGCAGTTGTAGCTATCTATATCTCTATATAAGAGATGTCTTGTATTTGTAAGAACTACACCTTCTAAACACCATGAAATAATACACTCCTAGTTACCCGGTGGATGTAGGTCAGACCCAGACCGAACCACGTTAAATCCTTGTGTTGTGTGTGTTCGTGTGATTCCCGTGTGTTGTTGATCCTAACACCACTCACCTTTCCATCATAACCAGGATCACCCTTGAGGAACTACAAATTTGGTACTATTAGATTCTATTAGATTCTATAGATGAAAGCAAGCTACAAATTTGGCATATCCCACCTGGTAGTATACTAACTTGATTGATAAACTTTGAATTTGATATAAGCTGAACACCAACTGTTTTCGGAAGGGAAGGAAGGGTTCTTTCTGTCCCACCAATTGCCTGCACATAGCACGTCAAATATAACTATATTAAATATAAAACAGTGCAATTACTATATAAACACAGATGGCTAAAGACATATTCCATTAAAAAATCTATAACATGATTCAAACACAAGACAAATAACTCCATTCTCACCTCCTACTCTATAACCAAGTTACCATACCATGAACTAAATATTAACCCATACATGCTTTTCAAGATCAATAATTTCGGGTCCAAAGTATTATGAATAATTTTGAACTAAATATCTAAGTTTGGGTCTAAGTATTATGAAGCTAACCTGGATTTGATAGGTTTCATGGATTTCGATTTTCTCCCACTTGGGTACCTGCTCATGAATTTTTAATAGTTATATAAAATATTAATAAAAAAATCAAACGTTCTGCATACTTGTGAAGCTTGTAAGCTTCTCATATGTATTATCTATTTGTCATGTCATTTTACTCTATATACCTTTTCACTCGCCCTGCCTCATGAGATGCCACATTACCCTCTGCCCTCTCATCAACCAAATCATCGGTATCCGAATAATTGATATAACTGAAATTAGTAAAGAGGATAATTACATATTGGTATAAAATTAAAAAGGAGATTTCATGTTAATATGTAGAACATAATATAACATCATTACAAATAATCATATGCAAATATGAGTAGCTTAGAACAAAAACAACACATTTCAGCTTCTTTTCATAAGGTGCTTTCTACAATCTTCACAAACCATAATGCCACCAATAATCATCTGAAATTCTCAAACTACTGATATGAAGAAATAATCAAATATATATTATAGGCAGAGTCTCTTTACTTTATCTTCATAAAATGCCTTGTCAAGCATCTGGCTCTCTCCGTAAGACAACTTTGAGAATATTGGTTGATAAGGGGGGTATTTCTCCATCACACCACAAACCTACAATGGCGATTTATAAAGCTCAATGAGACTCACTGCTTACCTTTCTATCAAAGAGTACATAAAAAAACTCCAAAACTTTGATAAGACGCTTTCAGAAATCAAGCATACCTAATCTATGTCCTCACAAACACTAAGTTCCTCTTATCTAGCAAACAGGGAAGCAAACATATATTAAGTGCACATGAAGTATACGCTAATATTACCACATCAATAAAAAGGTTATTTAACTT